>CAMTDV010000008.1:1035000-2235000 GCA_947069175.1 Scalesia atractyloides | reverse complement strand
ACATGATGTATACGGCGCATATAAAGTTATACGACCCATATACACCATCTGTAATTAAGATTTCACCATGTGGCATTATTAGTCCCCTTTAACTATTTTGCAAAATCTCTAAATTACAAAGAAGAAAGGATACGTTAAAAGCAAGGCAATGATAATAAAAGCGACATCCCATCCCCAAAAAACGCCATCATTCAGATAATCACATCCATAAATTGGAGAATTATTAAGGTCGCTTGTCACACTCGTTCCTAACTTCTCTGGGCAACTACTCTATTTTTTGTTTTTACCTTTGATATTTTTATTCTTATATTATGTTCATTGGATCCGGCTGCATAGTATTTTCATCATGTAATTCATCAATTATTATTAGGGCCTTTTTTTGTAAACTAAAACGGTGATACTCATTTCATGTTAAAATAAGTGACAACGTTAGATAACCATACATATATAAATTTTAGTAGGGGCTTAATAATTAAACCGATCGGGCAGCTTTAAAGGGGTTTTCCCTCTTATTATTTGTAGCTATAAAATAAATCTTCTCATACCAATAAAAAAACATATTGTTATGCTTTATAAGGGGTTTTTTCGAAACGTAAACTTCATTAGAAACACGCCGAACCCTAAAACCGGGCCGGAAACCTAACAGAAAAGCTACATAAATACAAATTTACACCAGTCTAATCATAGCGTCGACTTAAACTTAGATCTATTTTTAAACCACAAAAACCCCAACGAACTCACTTCGCTAAAGATGTCTTCAACCTTGACTTGTTTCCCGTTGAACCTTAACTCGTTCCTAGTCTTCCAAAGACTTCAACAAGCGATGGTTTATCCGGTTTTAGATTCTGCATGTGTTCATTTATTTGTATTATAATATATAAAAAATGAAGAATAAATAAAGTAGGAGTAAATAATAAGTGTTGTCACGGATGCTTGTTTCCAATGATAAAGACTGTGTCGGCGTTCTAGGATTACCTTTGCTCTTTTGTTACGAAACTTGTCACAAGAACATATTACATATGCCTTTTAACTTTTGCTTCTGTTTGCGCACTGTCCATTTGTTTGTTTATGTATGCACATCTATGATTCAATGCTTTTGTTTTCTCAAAGAAAATAGACAAGAAAGTTTTATACTCAAGTATAAAATGCATATGTTACTCAAATTATATAATAGGTCAGTCTAGTCTGGATTTACTGAAATTATACATTGGTGTAAAATGTCAACTTTTATAAAACTTGTAACTTATAACGGTTCCAAATAAACCACGCTCATGGTCATTGTTTGTTGTCATCAACTACGAGTCATCGCCGGCACCACAACTAGTATAACCGCCGCTTCGCACTATCAACTACCGCCGTTGTCACCATTGAGACACCGCCTACACCACCACTGTTGCCACGTTCAACAACCATCGTCAACGCCACAATCATCATCGCTAGCTTCCATAGTAAAAATATAGCGGATAAACCTATTATTTTTACACTTGCTTTTGTTTTTAAAACAACTCGTCTGATGCATTTTTATCATATCACATTTTAACCCACTAAATTATTAATAGTATATTTTGTACTCATGTTTTTGTGTGTCGTTTTGCACCACAATTTCTATTTTTCCCGTGACATTTTGTTTTTGTTTACATATTTAAAAAAAATAGAAAGGCTGAGCTTGTGATGCTTTGGCAAAGTGGTTTGCTTTCCACTAAATTATTGTAAATTGACGTTTAAACTGAATTTCATATTGTTTATTTCCTTTTGGGCGAGCGATTAACCCAAATATAACAAAGATACCTTTTTAATGAAGTTATTTAATTATATTTAGCAAATGACTTGTAAGTTCGTGATATTAAGATGTGTACTAAGGGGATTGGGTGTGGTCATGACCTTCAAGACCATCATTATTTTCTATGTTAGCGCCATGTCACCTCACTCTAATCTACCATTCAAATCTACCATCCGATGTGGTGTGGTCACCATCCCCATTTTTTTTTAAATTTATTTTGTGTAAAATATATTTAACTAATTAAGGAAAGAGAAGTGCATGATTGTCATGGTTTAATCTATATGAATCATTGTGGTTCCCTAAGGAGGGGGGGTGTAGCACATCATCCACCATTCTAAGTGGCAATCGATGACCCATCCCATGCCCCCATACCCCTTAACCTAAAGGTGTATATCTCAACGCTCACGTAGGAATGGCAATGGGTCGGACTTGGGCTGAGTATTGATAATCCTAAACCCGTACTCGCTTGTAATTCTGTCTCATACCCGGCCTGTTACTCGTCGGGTAATTACCCGTCGGATATCGGGCATACCCACGGGTATTGGGTATACACGTTGGGACAAATGTGCAATTTTTACTTTGATGTTTGTATAATTTACTATTTTAATGACTATAACAAATGAAAATATGATTAATAACTTCCATATCATATTCAAATCACGTATACAAAACGATTACTTAGTTAAGTATCAGGACCATCTAATTGCATAAACATCCACATAATAAAGGGTTATAGCTTCCATATCCAATATACATGCTTAAAAATAAGTTATTTGTTCACTAATCACCTTCCAATAAATACCAACATATGACTAGAAGACTAGACCATAGTATTACACAGAAGGTAATAAGTACATGTAATAAGTTTATATATATGAAAATTTATAATATGAGACTCTCGGGTATTATTCTGGTAAATGAGCCGGGTTTCAGGCTTGTATCACTAAATCACATACCCGTACCCGGATTTTTTCTCTTTTTAAGCACACACCTGGCCTATATCCATTGGGCTTCGGGTACACCCGTCGGGCTTGGGCTTTTTTGCCACCCTACTCCCAAGTAGACCTGACAAAACAAGCTCATCGTTCCATTTTTGGTTGAAATGGGTATTTTAAATTTTAAGATGGGTTAAAATGAGCCAAACAAAATCAATCACTAGGTTATGAAGTAGTGGATAAAAATAGAGTAGGTCAGAAAGGTACAAGATAAAACCTAAACGGATCAGCATGGGTATGAAATAAAATCACTATACTAATTACTACTCATAGATATCTCTTAACAAACGTGACTTCACCAATTGCCGCCGTAGTAGTTTTTCGTCGTTCTTCGTCTAAAATAATGAAAAATTTAAAAAATAATAAAAAACCAAAAATAATAAAAAAATTGAAAAAAAACAAAAAAACCTAAAAAATAAAGAAAAATTCTAATAAAATAAAAAATGTAAATAAATAAAGAAAATAAAAAATTCTAAAAAATCAAAATGATTCTAAAAAAATCTAAAAATAAAAAATATGAAAAATCTAAAAAATCAAAAAATTCTAAAAAAAATCAAAACAATAAAAAATCTAAAAAACCAAAAAATCTAAAAATTCTAAAAATTCTAAAAAAATCAAAAAATTGTAAAAAATTTAGAAATCTAAAAAATCAAAAAATTCTAATAAAAATAAATAATTGTAAAAAATCTAAAAAATTCTAGAAAAATAAAAAAATGTTGAAAATTTAAAAAATCCAAAAAATCTAAAAAAATCCAATAACCAAAAAATTGTAAAAAAAATAAAAATAAATCTAAGGAATAGAAAAAACCTAAAAAATCTAAAAAATGAATAACAAAATAAAAAATTAAATTTAAAAAAACTATAAAATTAAAAAAATTAAAAATAAAAAATTCTTTTACAATTTTATGTTTTTGAATTTTTTATTATTTTATAATTTTTAGGATTTTTTTGAACTTTTACATTTTTTATTTATGGTTGTTTTCTATTCCGTGTTTTGTTTTTTTGATATTTTTATTATTTTTTATTTTTTGGTTTTTTATATTTTTTTTGAGTTTTTTTAGAATTTTTTTGGATTTTTTTGACTTTTAGAAGTTTTTTAGATTTTTTAGATTGTTTTTTGAATTATAAAGATTTTTTAGAATTTTTTGTTATTTTTATATTTTTTATGTTAGGTTTTTTAATTTTTTAATTATTTTTTCATCTCATCTTTACCTAATCTTATATTAACCTAAACCCATTTTGACCAAAACCCATCTTGACCCGTGACCCATTCGACCTTTTTCTTTAAATACACATCCTAATCCATACCATCTTAACCCAAACTTGTATTGACCCATTACCCAAACCCATCTAACTTGCCCAATTTGCCATCACTACTCTCAAGTGACTAAGAGTTCTAGTTTTATAACAAACATTTGCGTGCATTAAGAGTAAGTTTAAAGTTTTGTAAGAGTTAATCTGTCGGGTAAAATTTTTACCAACTTAAAACTTGATTAAAAAAATGGATTGAATTATAATGCTGTTATCTTAATGTGTTATTAGTATTTCAAGTTGTATGTATAACGTTTGTGTTATTAGTATTTCAAGTTGTATGCATAAAGTTTAGTTAAGATAACATTACACTACGTGATTTATATCACATTTCCTTTTTGTATTTATTGAATTAAATTTTATTTAGGTGATCTCGTGATTGTTGGAAATTTAGTGAAATAACATTTTTCACAAATATAGGAAATGGGTATTTTCTAATTTTGGACGATAAATAAATATTATAAACTGAGGTTTATATAGATATTTATTTCCGGGTTTGTGTTCTATGTTGGAAGAGCTTCGCAACGAAGTAAACCACGTCCAAAACGGAGCTAAGATGAATGAGATATCGATGCTCAAAGTTTGGTGTTTGAAACATTAAATGGTGAAATAAATGGGAAAGTAGCATCTTGTCCCACATAGGAGAAGTGATGAAACTTAAATGGGTATTTAAGTGGGAACAGTCCTTCCATATTGTTTCATGGAAGCACACACTAAGTGTACTCGCGAAGGGTGCGGAGCACCCTAACTCGCACTCGCACACGCGCGCACGTGGCGTGGGCGATGGGCGCAATGTGGCGCTTTGATGGCGCACTTTGCACGCTCGCAACGCCGCGAGCCGCTTGAGAGCCGCCTTTGTTTTTCTACCACGCGCGCGTGGCTCAGAAAAGGCTGCAAGGACCAGGTGGCGCAAACCCTAGAAGGAAACGTGGCAAGGGGCGCGTAGGTACACAGGTAATGGCGCATGGTGCAGGCAGTCCACGTTGCGCAACAGATGCCTGACGTGCGCGCGCGCAGCGCACCAAAGTGAACCAGTATGGCGCGACTGTGTGGCGTGACCAGATGGGTTCCCTGGTGATGTGGCGTGCGCGCGCAAGGGCTGGCGCACCAGTAGGCTCGCGCAAGGATGTGGAGCAAGGATGCGCGCGCAAGGGCTTGCACACCAGTAGGCTCGCGCAAGGATGTGAGCCATACTTGCGCACGCGCAATAGGACTGTGGAGCAAGGATGCTCGCGCAAGGGGTTGCGCACCAGTAAGCTCGCGCAGGGTTGTGAGGCACACTGGCGCGCGCGCACCAGCAGGCTGATGGAGGCGCGCGCGCGCGCGACCTGCTGCTTCCAGAGTTAATGACAGATTAGTTACACTTCAGCAGTTGAAACAGACGAGTCAAGTGTCTTGACCAGGAATGTAACTGACGAATTAAAGTGCATTAAAGACGTTTAATGCAATTTAATTCGTTAAGTTAATTCCTTTTGACTGTTTCAACCCAGATGCAGTATAAATATAGGATCACCTCAACATCAGAAGATACACTGAAACATCAACGAATTCTCTACAGAAAAATCATTTTCTTCTCCTTTCTTGCAGCAAGGTACACCTTCGGGTTGTGGTCATCTCCGGCAGTGCAACTGCTTGGCCTGTTGTATCCTGGAAACAAACGAGTTCTCCTGGGAGACTCGAAATTTGTTTTAAGGGACCCGTGTCTAACACGATCCTCAGCCAAGGACGATTTTTCTGTTTAAATTCTGCTCTTGTATTTTCATTATTTTAGTTGTAATCCGTATTGTAATTTTCTGTTTTCTTTAATAAAGTTTTATTTATTTTATGCGAACGGATTTCTACAGTGATTTCTTAAAACCGTGTCACATCAATGCGCACATATAGCTGTATTTGTGATATTTTCTATGAATATTTTACATAAATATTTATGGCTATTTTACATATATATTGGTGAATATATTCTATGACTATCTAACATATAAATATGGTTGTGATCGTGGAGGCGTGAAGTTAAAGTGAGTGTCCAAATGGAACAATTAAACAATATGTTTGAAGCCGTAAATTATATTTAGTTTTGGTTCTGATCAAGAGAGTTGGTTTTAGAATTTTGATGTGATAGTTCATTTATTGTGAAAGATGTTCGAAAATTTATTGATTCTATGATTTTACCAGATGGTTTGGGGTCACTAGATGGAGTCACTACATCCTACATCCCATTAAAGGTTTAATATTTTGGGATGACAGATCTTATTGGATCGACTCCCAAATTGATCTATGTTGGTTGATCGGGAGATTGATGTTCCCAGTGTTTTATGTCCCATTTGCGATGGTGTGGTTGAGACGTTTGATTATGTTTTTGGTGATTGTTTGAATGCTAAAAAAGTTTGGGGCTTAATCGCTAGATGCTTAGATTTGTCTTTGCCATTTAAATGTTATCCTTCACATTTGATTACTTGGGTTAATGTCTTAGTGATTTGTAAAAGGAAAAAAAATTATACATGGTATTACATTGATCGATTTGTGGGTGCTTTGTAGATTTCAAATGATACTTTTTTAGCTATTGATGATATAAGAAACATATGCTTATTCGATCTAATCCTAAAGTATTCCTATTTGTGGTTTGGTGTTTGTATCGTGTTTTTGCTAGTTTCTTGCTAGCCTTTTCTATGATAATATCATTGTTACGTTAAAAAGAACTTGATTACGTTGAGGATGGTCAAAGTTGCTGACTACATTGCACTGTAAACAATCGTCTGGTACATAATAAATCATAGTTTGTTTACAATGATATATATTTCGGGTGTATATATATATTTTTTGAATAACCAAGAAAAGGCCGATAACTTGGGTAAATCCAACGGCAAAACGTCACTCAAGCCCACAAATGCAAATCATACTGGTGGCCTGCCCCCGACCCCATTCAAAAAAAAACCCACTGGATAAAGACCCATTATGACAACACCACTAGTTAACCCAGAGTAATTTTGTTACATGCAAGACTCGAACACATATTTTGGAAAGTCATTAGAAGTATTTAAAAGGTCATGTGACAATTGAATGCACTAGAACACATAATCCTTTTAATAACTTGGTTGATTATGTTAATTTATTGTGACAGATATATCTTCCAAAGATTCACAAAACCCCAAACCAGAGGAACTAAAATTTCTCAATCACACCCTCTCCGAACATCCTACTCTCTCTCTCTCTCTCTCTCTAAAATCTTCGACCTCAACGCTGTTGTGGTTAATTTCACAAAGAAATTAGGGAAATTTGTCCTACCCATTCCGCAGTTCCACTATCTATAATGGCAGTTCCTGATCTTCCAATTGCAGCAAGTTTACAGAAAAAACAGGATCTTGATCATCTTTTCACGCGACAATGTGAGGTGAGTTTGTTGTAAATTTCAGTTAAATGTTTGTTCATCGATGATGGTTTCTGAAACAACAACCAGAAACCAAACAATTCATGACGTCATCGCCACTAAAACTTCAATTAAACCCAAATCAAGGCCGGTTTCTTCAAGATACCTATCCCCTTCACCTTCAAATTCGAATTCATCATCGTTACGCACAGTAACACCTTGTAAGAGATCCCCTTCTCCTCTAATTTCAAGAAATTCGGCTTCTCCGCTGGTGAACCGGTCGGTTTCCGTCGACCGGAGGCGACCCACTAGACCGGATCTTACCCTAAAACCCAACAATGCTGCTACTGGTGGTGGGGTTACATCTACAAGAAGTTTATCAGTTTCTTTTCAAGGTGAAGCCTTTTCTTTACCAATTAGTAAAACCAAAATCACCCAACAATCACCTAATTTAACCCGAATGGCGAACCTGGAAAGAAAACCAACTCTAATCGGAGATCATGTTGAGAATACTAAACCCATGGATCACCACCGCTGGCCCGGTAGAACCCGACAAACAAACGCTACCCTCTTGTCGAAAAGTTTTACTTTAGAGTGTGGAGGTGAGAAGAGTCAGGTGAATTGTTCCAATGTATATAGGGAATCGAAGTTACAACTGTCGCTGAATTTGGACAGCAGAAGAGTGTCTGTTGATGGTGGTAAACCAAGTCTTGATTTGGGTGATTCGGTTGATCTTTTAAAGCGTATTCAACGTAACCCGGATGGGGATTCGGTTAAAGATTTGTATTCGGATACGGATAGCGTCTCCTCTGGTAGCACCTCAGGAGGAATTCAAGAAAATGGGCAGACCCGTTTAAAAATCGGGCGAAGTGGGATTATTATGTCACCGAAGTTTTGGCAAGAAACTAACAGCAAAATGAGGAGGTTGCAAGATCCAAGTTCTTCACCACTTTCAACTAGCCCGAAACCGAATGCCTCACAAAAGAATTTAAATTCAAGAAGGTTGTCGAGTGATAATAATCTTTTATCATCAACAAGAACGATGGCTTCCCCAAATAGAATAAGATCGTCATCACCGAATAAGGTTATGATGACATCACCATCTAGGGGTATGATCAGTCCTCGTAGGAATTCGGTTTCTGGAATTAATAATAATCTTGGTGAGACACCATCGGTACTTAGTTTTGCTGTTGATGATAGAAGAGGAAAAGTGGGTGTAAATCGGTTTTTTGATGCACATGTTTTGAGGCTTTTGTATAATCGGCAATTGCAGTGGCGGTTTGTAAATGCTAGAAATGAAGATACAGTATTGAAGCAAAAACATAGCGTTGAGGTATTTGGACCATAATAACTCTAGATACTCAAGTACTTTGTTTTTGAACTAACTTATTGTTGTTTAGGAAAATCTATGGAATGCATGGATTACGATCGCCGATCTGCGTGATTCTGTGACCAGAAAAAGACATAGGTTGCAACTGTTGAGGCAAAAGCTGAAATTAGCATCCATTCTTAAGGCACAAGTAAGTTTTACTCATGTATTGTATGCGGTGCAATGTGTTTTTAGAAATTGTTTATTGTTTTGTTGTATAAATGCAGATGGTTTTACTTGAAGACTGGGCTTATTTAGACAAAAACCATTCAATATCATTGCTTGGAGCCATTGAAGCTTTGAAGGCTAGCACCCTTCGTCTTCCTGTTGCTGCAGGAGCAACGGTATGTGCCTTTGGTATTATATGTTTTTCAAGAACTCAAAAGATGAAAACTATATGATGATGTTGAATGAACATGCTAGGCTGACCTCCAAAGCATGAAAGATGCCATAAGTTCAGCATTTGATGTGATGCAGGCAATGGGGTCATCAATGAACTCACTTTGTTTACAGGTGTGGTGTTTCACTTATGATTTTTGTTAACTGTTATTTGCGGTTATAAAAATGTTATTTGAGGGTATGTCTCAAAATCAAGTAGCAATGGGTGGAGCTAACACATGATGTGTAATTTCAGGTTGAAGAAGTGAATTTGATGGTGACCAAAATTGCAAAATTATCCGCAAAAGAGAGAGCTTTGCTTAGGATTTGCAAAGATTTCTCATCTGTTTTATCAGCCCTCAAGGTAAATTTATAAAATGTGTGAAGTTGTGAATGAGTTTGGTTCTTGTGTTTATACATTATTATTATTATTATTATTTTATTTTTTCTAATTACAATAATACTGTGGACAGGTGAAGGAATGTAGTTTGAGAACACGTGTGTTACAAACGAGTCGGGTGAAGTGATGTTACTGTTGAAAAACCGTTAACATTTAACCATGGACTAAGTAAGTAGCTGATTTTCTATTTTCCCCTTTGTGGCAGATATACAGGAGTTGCTTGTTGTAACTGTATCTTCCTAATAGATGTAACTGTATATATGTACAGGATATAATAAGTTAATTAATGATTCTTTTTAGATTTTCTTGCAATTGTCATGGTCTCCTACACTTTTTGTGCTATAAACAAGTGGAATGGTGCAATTGTTTGTTAACTGACGAATCTAAATCCAAGTATGCGATTAGTTTCAAAATTTTATATAGTAGGGGTTTTGAGAAATACAATTGGGTGAGTCAAAAGACGAACTGGGCCCACAAGTAGAGGTGTACAACGAATGGGTCGAACCTGATTTTAAAACCGGTTTGAGACAAACTGGGTTAGAATCAGTTTGTAACCCTATTACTGCAAACCATTATGAAACTAGTCAAACCTGAATCGAACTGGTTAATACCTGGTTTCAAACCCGATCCTTTCCCCTTCAAAACCTGAACCAGTTTCACCACAAACCAGGCTTGACACAAGCTGAACCGGTTTGGGCCAAAAACCTAATTTGTGCACCTCTTATCTGAATTTGCCGGATGCAAAGGTCAATTAGATTTCATGAGGCAGCCAATTAACCCCAAAACCAAACCAAATCTGCAAGGCTTTTTTTCCTTGGTTGCAATGTCCTTTTTGCCCCTTCTTTCTTAGCTAAAAAACAAACTAGTGAAGATGGTAGTGGTGGATATATTCCATCCTACACACATATTTACAAAATTATCACCTCATTCTAATCAAATATTCTTTTAATCCAAATCAAAGTTTATATCAACATTGACATACAATATCCAAACAGTTTTGTTTCAAAAGAAATACAGAAGCTTTGTTATTCAGACGCTTCTGGTCTCTTCCTTGACATTAGACGTTAGTCCGAGTTGGTGATCTTGTGGTGCACTGTGGCTGCCCGTGACTGAAAACAGTTGGGGCATGGCTTGTATGGTTCCACCCCTGAGTACAGCTGACTCACACACGTGCCAGTTTCCCATCCACAGCAGCCCCACCGCACCATTCACCGGTGTCACTGTCCACCCACACCCTTCCAACAATAGAGATTGAAATACAGCTGCACGTACGTCAAAAAAAACAACTTTTAATAACCATAATCCCACTTGTATCTATAAAAGCTACGTAGATCCTATGAGATATAGAGAGAGGTTGCTTTTACCAAGTACTAATATATAATAATAAAATCAGCATGCATATACACAAACAAACTTATATGCTAATCGAAATGCCCTATATATACTTACCAGGTCGTTGGTGCTCGGGGAAGGACATAAGGGTGGCACGGCCAAAGAATTTGGCGACGAATACTGTGGCGTTGGCCTGAGCTTGTGGTGTGTCTATGGCAGCCAGGCTTTGCCGGAGAATGCAATTCTCGTTGCATCCTTTTCGAACCATTACAAGTCATGATTGGCTAGAGTTTGATCATGTAACAAACAAATGAGGGAGATTGAAGAGGTGCTTGGATCGGAGGTGCATATATAGAGTAGGAAAGATATGATGGAGGTGTGAGTTGTTGCAACATTTCATGTTATACAGGTAATAGTACACTCAGTGCTTTTTGTTGATACAACCCACGAAATTGTATTCTAATGATGTCAGGTGTTTATCCATGTTAAAATCAAATGTAAGATTAAATATATTATATTTATAATATTTAATCATGTATCCATTATAATCATTTATATTAAATTATATCAAAATAATATTAATCCTATTATATATTAGTTGATAATTGTTGATGAACCATATTACTCTTATTAACTAATTAGAGTTTACTTCTGGTTGTATATATAAGGAGATGATTAAAGAGGTTTAGGGTTAGACAATTACAGTAATATCATCATCATCATCAAAGTCGCCACCCTCTACAGCTCTCTTTCCATAACCTAAACCGAATTCATCCCTAGTATTTGGTTATCACCATAATATTCTTACACCTTAAGGAGGAACCAGATCACTGACAAAGATGTCGAACTCCATGGCCTGTCTGTCATCACAGATATTTCATTCATGTTTTCCATTGTATATAAATAGAACTGATCAACATCAAAATGGTGCGAGTTTAAGTTTAGCATAGGAAGATCCTGTGTGCTAGTATTAGTGGTGTTGGGTGAGGGTATAGAAGTTAACCAAGGTTAAGTTAGACGTGTTCCAGGGTGGATAAGCTATATCCTTCCTTCCTTCCTTCCACTGTCTTTGGAATCACTGCCGCCATTTCTTTCTAGATAAACCTACGACATCCACCTACGACAAAACTACAGGTAAAACTAAATTAAAATCATCTAGGTTTTTTTTTATTACCCTCGCCGTTAGAAGTTAAAACACCTACTTTTTTTCATTACGAGGCTAGTAGAAATTAGTATGTTAATTAGGATTTAATTCATATCATTTAAATTGGGCCTAAGCATTTAACGTACTTGGTCTATCTATAGTCATAGTCATAGAATGAAGGAAATAACAAACAAGGTAACTTATCAACCCATTAATTATTTTATTATTAATTACTGAGTTATTGGCAAAACCAGTTTATTCCAACTTGAACAAACTGATTGAAAAAAGGTAGAAGAAGACCGTCCCGTCATTGGACGAATTTAAATAACACGCAAAAACTAAAACCAACATAGCGATTTAAGAAACCGAGATTCTTGAACTACACGGATGATTCCTGTCCTTAAAGGATTTTACGCGCTCGTATTGCTGTGAGCTGCAGCGAAACTCCCAGGATTTAATGCAGAACTGATCTGGTATTCCAACAGCAATGGAAACCAGAAAACACAGAAGCCGGAGAAGAAACAGAAGCACAGAGATGACAGGCTGCGAAAATTAGAGTTTTGAATGGGTAGCAGGAGGCCTTTATTTATAGGTTGAGATCATAACTGAGGATGAGAAAAACGGGGAATGGGATAACCATTATCACAAACAGATTTGAATTCCTGGGTATATCCCATACGAATTCGAATTTCCTAGACTAATCCCATACGAATTCGAATTTCCTAGACTAATCCCATACGAATTCGAACTGGTGGAGATAACCCCCACTGTTTCGAATTTATCTCTATCCCAATCTTAACTCAGCTCTATCTCGATCCACATATCTAACACACCTGAACCGGACCCTAGCTAAAAATAAAAGCTCCTCAGCTCCTAGCGACGATGCGTAAGTGCAAAGTACGCCTCAAACGCGCCCATTCGTGCCTCAAACGCGCCCATACGCGAGCTCGCGGCTCGGCTAGGCTTGGCGCGCGTGTGGGCGTGACCCACTTCTCAACCCATTTAACACTTTGGAGACCCATAAGGGGTAATCCCTTATAAGGCACTCAACTTTCACCTCCTCCACCAATGTGGGATGGAGGAAACATACCAACTTGTATGTTCCTCATTAATATTTCCAACAATCCCCCACCAAGTTAGAATGTTTCCTCTCACTTAGACAGATGATGTCACTAGGTGTCACGAAGATTAAACCCAGTTTATGTTGATAAACAAGAAGAGACAGATTCGATGGTGTCCTATGGAATTAAACCATTAACCTGATAGCCCCCTTCGGTTTACCCCCACACATCACCGGCCGACTTTGCGTTCTCACTGAGCGCGAATATGGCTGTGCGCTATAAATCCTTTTCATGACCCTTTAGAAGACAAACCACTTATCTTCACTCAAGGCGGCACCACCCCTAGATCATATAGGCAAAGTTTTACATCATCCACGTTGCTTGGATGCCTCCAAAACTTTTTTAAGAGCATTAGCTCACCCTTGTTCTCGGCAACGACGTACTATCATACTCACATGGATCTATCAGAAATTGATAGTACCTTCTATCGTTAAGTGACTTCGTTTTTACCCATTAAACTTGAGAAATAGGAGCACTAAGTAAAAGTTGGGTTTCCATCACTAACGATTCTATTGTGGTTTTAGACCCATGTCTCTCGCGGTATTCACTACCAAATCTCTCGTCAGAGGTTTAGTAAACGGATCAGCCAAGTTCTTACTCGTCTTGACATAGACAACCTTGATGGTACCACTTTCAAGAAGTTGTCTCACATAATTGTGCCGTAGACCTATGTGTCTTGACCTCCCATTATACATTGCGTTGTATACTTTAGATAGTGTGGCCTCACTATCACAATACATGGGAATATACGGCATTGGAACATCCCACAAACGGATGTCCATAAGTAGATCTTTAATCCACTCTGCTTCCTTACCAGCCGCAGCTAGTGCTATGAACTCAGCTTCCATAGTTGAGTGGGCAATACACGTCTGTTTCTTGCTCGCCCAAGAAATTGCTCTTCCTGCTAGAGTGTAAATCCACCCACTTGTAGATTTGAATCACTGGTGTGATCAATCCAGCTCGCATCAGAATAACCTTCGAGTATTCTGGAATAAGACGTGTATGTCAGTTCTAAGTTACTGGTCCTTTTCAGGTATCCAAGTACTCTACCCACTGCTTTCCAGTGTTCTGTCCCTGGATTGACAGTATACTGACTCAGTTTGCTTACAACAAAAGCAATATCAGGACGAGTGCAATGTGTTGTATACATCATACTTCCAATAGCACTCGCATACTCTAGTTGAGCCACTGCTCTCCCTGAGTTCACATTAAGTTTCACACTTGGATCAAATGGGGTATTAAACTCTTTAATGTCCAAGTGTTGAAACTTAGTCAGAATTTTCTCTATGTAATGAGATTGACTTAGAGAAATCTGACTTTCAGTTCTTTTCACCTTTATTCCAAGAATGGTATCAACTTCTCCTAGATCTTTCATCTTAAAGTTCGAGGACTGATATTTCTTAGTTTCAGAAATACCTTCAAGGTAAGTGCAAATGATCAACATATCATCAACATAGAGACAAATCACGACTGTATGACTGGGTTCGCATTTAGTATAGATACACCTATCAGCACTATTGTATCGAAATCCGAAAGCAGTCACAGTGGTGTTAAACCTCTCATGCCACTGTTTAGGAGCTTGCTTCAAACCATAAAGAGATTTAATAAGTCTACACACTTTGTTCTCTTGTCCAGGCATCACAAACCCTTCTGGTTGCTCCAAATCAATCTCCTCATTTAGATACCCATTTAGAAACGCAGTCTTTACATCCATTTGATGGATGTACAGCCCTTTCAAAGCAGACACCGCTATTAGAGTTCTAATAGAGCTAATTCTAGCCACAGGTGCATAGGTATCAAAATATTCGATCCCTTCTCTCTGCCTATACCCTTTAGCAACTAATCTCGCTTTATAGGCAGAGATGGATCCATCTGGATGATACTCCTTTTGAAAATCCATTTGGATCCAATAGGTTTCTTTCCCTTGGGTAGATCAGCTAACTCCCAAGTTCCATTTCCTATAGTGGAATCCATTTCATCATTGGCTGCGTCCTTCCACAAAGGAGCATCTCTTGATGACATTGCTTCGCTGAAAGTTTTAAGGTCATCATCCAAATTAACAACGAAAATGACCTCTCTCGTCACTTTCTTTTGAGTTCCCTCAACCAGGTAAGAAAAGAAATCATCTCCATAACTTTTCTCTTTTCTAACTCTAGTACTTTTCCTCGGTTCTTCAACCATTGGTGAAGGTTCGACTCTTTTCACAGAAGTACTAGAAGATGTGGTGTAATTTGAGTTTTCATCATCTCTAGAAAACTTGTTCTCAAAGAATTCCACATCTTTGGATTCTACAACTGTACCTGATTCGTCATCCAACAACCGGTAAGACTTACTTTGCGGAGCATATCCAATGAATACACTCTTGTAAGCTCGTTCTCCCAGTTTGAGTGTCTTTGGATCAGGTACGCGATAATAGGCAAGACACCCCCAGACCCTCAAATACTCTATGTTTAGTTTCTTTCTTTCCACAACTCACATGGACTCGTAGGTATCACACGACTAGTGATCCTATTGTGAACATAACATGCGGTTAACGCAGCTTCCCCCCACATATTACGAGGTAGACCCGATTGATTTAACATACAGTTAGTCATCTCTACCAAGGTTCGGTTCTTTCTTTCAGCCAAACCATTTTGTTAAGGAGTATATGGTGCAGTTCTCTCATGTATGATGCCTTCTTCTTTGCAGAATGCATCAAATCTTCGATTAAAGTATTCTCCGCCTCTGTCCGAGTGAAGAATTTTAATGCGTTTCTCCTTTTGTTTTTCAACCTCAGCCTTATATATTTTAAATGCCTCAAAAGCTTCGCCTTTTGAATGCAATAAATAAACATATAAGTATCGGCTGAAGTCATCGTAGAAAGTGATAAAGTATCTCTTACCCCCACGAGTAAGGACTCCATTCAGTTCACAAATATATGAATGAATTAGTTCTAGTAGTGATGTATTACGTTTATGGACACTTGGAAAATGTTTCTTTGTGAATTTTGATTTCACACAAGTTTCGCATTTTTCAAAGTCTTTATCTTTTAATTTCAATAAACCTTTAGTTTGCATTTTCTCAATGTTTTTAATATTTGTATGAGCTAAACATTTATGCCATAAAGAAATTGAACAAGCGATATAATCAGAAGACTTAATTTCATTCAAATCAAAACCAATTGCATTACATTGATAAAAACTATCACTACCACTATTACCACTATCACTATCACTTTCATTCCAAAACCCATCAATCACTGAAACGCCACCTTCATCTGAGTCTCTTCTTCATCAATTCCATCTTCAGCTAGGTCAAGGCGACACATTCCACCCGTGTTCTTTGCTTGACCCACATAGATGTCAATTTAGAGAAAATTTCACACGGAGATTCTTGAGAACCAGCTTGTACCCATTTCGATCAAACTTATCAGCAGAAACAAGACCCTTGGTGATACAAGGAACATGCAACACGTCCTGAAGGGTAACCGTTTGACCATCTTTAAAGTTTAGTCACACTGTGCCTTTACCACGAACTTCCACTCGATGTCCATCAGCACATACCACCACTGTTCCTTGAGGAACAGGACCATAAGTAAGAAATGAGCCACGATTCCCACAAACATGAACAGTTGCTCCAGAATCCAAAAACCATCCTCTACATGCCACAACGCGTGTGTATTGAGAAAGCATGTTAACATCTCCAAGACCCACATTAGCCACTAGATTGCTGACTTTCTCAATATCAACAGCACTTGTAGAACCAACCGTAGATCCAGATTTCCTTTGAGAGCACTCTCGTGCATAATGTTCTGTTTCTCCACAAACATGACATTTACCCGATCTCTTTGGTTGATGGTTGGTCGTTTGATGTGACTTTTTGAATTCCTTTTTCTTTGGTGCTGTAAACTTTCTATTCTTTGATGCCCCTTTTCCCTTTTGCCCAGATCCTCCAACAATATGATTCACACTCGATCCGACTTTACCTCTTTTGTCCCTGTTGCGCGTTTCCTCCTCAATTCGAAGGTGCTTCAACAGTTCATCCAAAGAGTAGTCCTCAGACTTGTGCATCATTCTCTTTGAGAAATCTTTCCAAATAGAAGGAAGTTTTGCAATAATGACCCCTACTTGAAAAATTTATGGCAGTGGAATAGAAAGCGCGGTCAGTTTGTTAACAAGAACTTGGAGTTCATGCACTTGCTCTAGGATTGACTTGTCATCAACCATTTGAAAGTCTAAGTACTTGGAAATAAGGTATTTGTTAGTACCTTCTTCATGAGCCTTGTACTTATCTTCCAAAGCTTTCCACAATTCTCTAGCACTTGTTACCGGCGCGTATAAGTCATAGAGACGATCTGAAAGAGAATTCTTGATGTGGCCAAGGCAAAGATCTTCAGCTTCCTTACGGACAAGTCTTTGCTTAGCCAAATCTTGATTCGGGACCTCTCCAGCCTCAAGAGGAGGGTCATTAGGGATTGCGGGCAAGCTTGGATCAAGGATATAGTAGAGTTTCAGCACAACGAGCATGAACTTAACCTTGTCCGCCCAACGGGTATAGTTCTGGCCATCGAATCTGTCCAACTTGATAAACTCTTGATTCATGAATCTCAGATTAGCTGTTGGTTGTTCACCGTCCATTATTTCTGGCGATTAAACACAAAAAATAAAATCCTTTAAGATTATTGAAAACAATTTAATCAAACAGAAAATTAATTATTTTATTATTAATTACCGAGTTATTGGCCAAACCAGTTTATTCCAACTTGAACAAACTGATTGAAGAAAGGTAGAAGAAGACTGTCCCGTTATTGGACGAATTTAAATAACACGCAAAAACTAAAACCAACCTGGCGATTTAAGAAACCGAGATTCTTGAACTGCACTGATGATTCCGGTCCTTAAAGGATTTTACGCGCTCGTATTGCTGTGAGCTGCAATGTAAACTCCCAGGATTATGCAGAATTGATCTGGTATTCCAACAGCAATGGAAACCAGAAAACGCAGAAGCTAGAGAAGAAACAGAAGCACAGAGATGACAGGCTGCGAAAATTAGAGTTTTGAATGGGTAGCAGGAGGCCTTTATTTATAGGTTGAGATCATAACTGAGAATGAGAAAAACAGGGAATGGGATAACCATTATCACAAATAGATTCGAATTCCTGGGTATATCCCATACGAATTCGAACGGGTGGAGATAACCACCACTGTTTCGAATTCATCTCTATCCCAATCTTAACTCAGCTCTATCTCGATCCACAGATCTAACACACCTGAACCGGACCCTAGCTAAAAATAAAAGCTCCCCAGCTCCTAGCGATGATGAGTACGTACGAAGAACTGGTGGAGATAACCCCCACTCTTTCGAATTCATCTCTATCCCAATCTTAACTCAGCTCTATCTCGATCCACAGATCTAACACACCTGAACCGGACCCTAGCTAAAAATAAAAGCTCCTCAGCTCTTAGCGACGATGCGTAAGTGCAAAACACGCCTCAAACGCGTCCATACGCGAGCTCGCGGCTCGGCTCGGCTCGGCGCGTGTGTTGGCTTGATCCACTTCTCAACCCATTTAACACTTTGGAGGCCAATAAGGGGTAATCCCTTATAAGGCACTCAACTTTCACCTCCCCCACCAATGTGGGATGGAAGAAACATACCAACTTGTATGTTCCTCATTAATATTTCCAACACCCACAATGCTAAGGTTTTTACTTAAAACGCTTAGGTTCCGTGTCTAGTCCGGGAGAAACCTCAGCGGATTGTAATGTGTATGTGCCTAGTCGTGTCGATCTATCCGCCGAAAGCACAATTGGTCGAGAGCCGTTGCTGCTATGAGTCCAAGGCAAGGTGAAACTAGTGAACCTTATCAATAGCGGGATGGATTGGCTTATCAGTGGGTAAACCGAGGACACTACATGGGGCCTCAAAAGTCGACTCTGTGACAAAATGGTATCAGAGCAGGTCAATTCTCGGATACTTCCCCGATGTGCTTAAACAGGATGTCTTTGCTTCTGATTGCCCTTGGTCCCCAAAAACTATTCATGTTTAGCCACACCACGGTGGAAATTACAGGTCTTTCAATTTGGGGGGATTTTTAGTTTGTGTAAATTCATTCATGTGTACTTGATGATTAACAGACCATGATGTATTTATATTTAGGTCTACTATGTTACAATTGAAGAAGAAGACATATATTTTCTTTCAAGTTATTAACCTGATCCATACTGCATGCAGCTTCACTTTTATCTATTGTTAAATTGGGTTACTATTATGTAGGCGTGATTTCACAAATCATAATTGTTTTCATCGAATTAATGAACTTAATGTTAAATGAATGAACAACCTTTTGTTTTACTTTATGTTAATCTTCCAACTATGAGTCTCTACTCTTGCAGGGATTCTCTTCAACCGAAAGCCCAATGGTGATGAGTAGTTTCAAGCATCACAACTTCGAAGAATCTTCGCTGTTATCTTCAATTTCAATTTCAATTGGTAAATTAGGTTTTAGATGTTATCTAATTTTTTCTTTTCAGTTCTTACATTCTTCAACCAAAAATTAAGTAACTAAAAGTGACAGATTGACTTTTTAAACACCATCACCACCCATCCAGCACTGGGATTTTATCTTGAAAGAGTATATTAAAAAATGAGTTACAAGTTTAATTAATTAGCTAATTAATGACATTTATAGATTTACCTATATGTCCTTTTTTCATAATATTAAATACACACATTAAATTCTATTGGTTTAAAAGTTATTCTTATAAAAATTTTCTTTCTCATTTGAACTCTCCACTATATATATATATATATATATATTCTTTAACCTTGATGGAAAAATTTGTATTACTTGAAACGGCATTCATCAATCGCACGGACCATCGTTTGAAGATGTGATCCATCCACTTCTTAAAATGAATTTTCACGGTATAAAAAATAACTTTCTTTTTCAAGCTTCAACTAAATCGTTTGCCATAGAAATAATGCATTTTCCTTTTGTCTTAAAGTGATATTTGAACTCCTCCTTATCATCCATAATCAAAACTAAAAGATCTGGAAGAAGGCAAATGAAGAAGAAAGGCTAATATCAGGTACTCTATATATTACAGGAGATTCACTTTTATATTAAAAATAAATAAATAATAATGATAATCTCGTCATTCATAAACTACTACAATTTCGTAAACAACAACGACTAGACATAAGGCTGAACGGTGTGGGTATGGCACCGGACCGTCGGGGGTAGTAGCGGAACTAGAAGAAAGATTCAGAGGTATCCCTAACTTACTTTTTAGCGTACAACCATAAAATAGAGACTTTTTTTACCATGTATTCAAGGGCTACGATAGAACCAAAAATCTTAATCCTTAGGGTCACAGTGTAGCTTATTTTAGTCTTCATTAGCGTATATCAACAAAAAAAGTTTACCTACATAAAACTAAAATAAGACTCTATATTAAGTTTACCTCATATAAAATGGTGGGTGTGGTTTTGTGGAGGTGGTTGGAGAGCTGACGTGGACGGTTTCCCGGTCGGGGAACCCCCCTCCCCCAATCCATAATTCGTTGAGCTCGGGGGCTCACCCACGTCCTCCTAGATCTGTTGTGCTTGTTAGTTGGTGATTGGTGGAGAAAGAATACGGGGTGAAGGGGAACCATGCCCCTTTGATGGGGAAGGGGAAGACGGAGATGGCGAGGTGGAGGTGATGTGGATGTTGGGGGAAGCATGGCCACACCCCACATTCTATGCCTCTTTTTTAAGGTTGTCTTTTTTGTAAGATGTGTGGTTGTCAATTGTTATTTTAATTGAGAATTGTTCCTCGTCGTCAATCGATCAGTGGTCTGTTGAAACAAACGATGCACCTGGTCCCTTTTTTGAAGTTGTAGAAGTGTTGTAGGCTGTCTCATCATTTTGTGATGACGTAAGGCGTTTGACCTGGCTTAAACGGTCGGATATACTTATCATATTTTATTATAATATATTTATTATTATTGCTTACTAAGCTATCTGCGAGGCCCATCACAATGTAGTTTACCCTTAACTGGGCCTGGTCCATTAAGGTTAAGGTTGTCCATGTCTCCTATATAGGGAAGAAGATATGAGGCCAACACACTTTATGTAACTAAAATAAGGGAAATCTTATCTTACTATCGTCTCTACATCCCTACTTAGATTCAAGAGGAAGATCAATGTGTGATTCTCGGTATCTTAGAAAAAGCGGTCCATATTAGGGCTGCAAACGAACTGAACGAACACGAACAAGACCTTGTCCGTGTTCGTTTGTTAAGAAATATATGTGTTCACGAATTGTTAGTGAACACTTACCGAACGAATAACCATGTTAATGTTCGTTTGATAAGGAAATGAACTTTTTCGTGTTCATTTGTTAATTTTAGGCAACAAACGAAAATGAACGTTGATGAAGACAGGTGAGCACAAATTAATATTCATGAACACAAATGGAAACAAACGAATACAAACAAGAGTTATTGAGCAGAGGATATAATACATTGACACTTATTACATATTTTATTTGTAAAAATTGTGAAGTGTTTAAATAAAATATAAAAACTAAAAAAATAATGAACTATAAAACATAAACGAACACGTTACCAAACGTTCACGAACATAAACGAACGAACGTGATATCTGTTCACGTTTGTTCATTTAACTAAACAAACGAAATTTCTTGTTCATGTTTGTTTGTTTAATAAACAAACGAACTAATTCGTCGAACGTTTGTTCGTTTGCAGCCTCCATATTCCCCAACCAGGTGATTCCGTGTTTCCTACTTGTTTGTTGTTATTTTGAATAATTTAATGTTACTGTTAATGTTAGACACGGTAGTTGTTTGGCGTAATGTGAAAAGACGTATTTTAAAATACGTGTGGGCGAAATTGGAGGTAATTTGCGTGATCTGTAAGCTATTTCTTCACTACGTGTACATTACTGAAGAAAAAAGAAAACAATAATCTTGCGACTGAAATGCGACCAAAACACAACAAAAGATATCAGTTAAATGGTATTTATTTGAGAGAGAACACAATATTTCCTGTAAATTTTACATTCATAATTATTGTTTTAATGAATGATAGATCAAATATACTATAGCTAGTGAGTGACTGAGTGAGTGGTTGTTTCTTTTAAATGTATTCATGTTTATCAGTTATATATTTTAAAAACAAAATTAGATATACATGTCTAGAAAAAGATATCAGCTTTTAAACTTGTTAGATTTATTTAGTTTTGTTAATTAAAAAAAGTAATAAAATAATACAAACTTTCTGTTATAAAAAAGTTATAAGTAGTTATTAGTGTAAGTTAAATACAAGAACATTGTGTTGAAAAGAACATATATATTTAAATTAGTATTAAGATGTTGATCAGAATCTAGAAAATATAAAATTAAAAGTCATTAACGATACATAATTGTATCGTTCTGTCATTCATTTTACATTCATATTTCTCTTTTAGTCCGTAACTAGTTGTTTAAAATACGAATACTTTTATTTATTTATTTATTTAATGATATAGAAAGTAGAAGTGTAGAATTCTTATATATCAAAACTTAACAGAAACAAAAATAAATAAATCCCGATAACGAAAGAATCAAATGAATTGTATATCTTAGCAACATAATCAATACACAAGAATTCTATCTATCTTCTAGTTCTATGTACATCCAACCATTCAAACTATAATAATAATAATAATAATAATAATAATAATAATAATAAAAAAACAAATGAGATATAATAATGACGTCAACTAATCCTGGGTTAATAACGACAAACGCGGCTTCTTCATCGGAAGTGGGCTTTCAACCTCTTGTTCATTAACCAACACTTGACCTTTCTTCCCACAGTCAACGCTCAATCCCTCAGGTAAAGCGGGAAAGTTCAAGTCAAAATCACGCGGTTGACTAGAAGCAGCTCCGTCGGAGGTTGTAACGCCGCTGCTGCCGCCGTCGTAGTGACGTCGCTTATGACCACCGAGTGCCTGACCGGTGGGAAAACACCGGTGGCAGATAGAACACTCGTGGGATTTTCCACTAGGCTTCAAAATAGAAGTGGTGGAGGTTGAGGGGTGGTCGTCGGGAATGTTTTTCCGGTGGCTGGCTTTGTGGCCACCAAGTGCTTGATAAGAAGGGAAGGTTTTGTTGCATACGGTGCAGGTGTAGGCATGCGGTGGTGAGACGGTGGCGGAGGGGTTGCCACGTGCAAGCAGCATCAAACATAGAGCTAAGTACTCTTCTTCGGTTTCCATGGTGCGTGGACGCTTGGAGCGTTTTCCTTTGTTCCAAGAGTCTTGAACCGGTGGTGGTGGTGTGGTGGTGTTGAGTGCTTCAAGTGCCATTGTTGCTTTTGGATTTTGATAACCATGAGAGTATATATATATATATATATATATATATATATATATATAAGAGGTGGCGTGGGGTGGGGTTGGGGTTGCGTGAGGGGTGGCGGTGGGAGTGTTGTAGAGGTTAATCATAAGCTTAGGTGGATCAAACATTATTATTATTATTTATTATATGAAAAATATTTATTATATGAAAAATAATAATGATAAATGGGAAATAATAATAATGTGAAAACACGTTGAGAGATGAATAGTTGGTTGGGTGCTGAGGTCGGCAAGAGTGGGAGGGAGTGGAGTAAGGGGGTCATTTTCTTTTTTATTTATAAATTGATATAAAAGAATTGACAACCATTATGATGAGTTTATGTAAAAGCTGTAATTTTAATTTGGATAATGAAGAAGACATGGGTTTGATATATAGAATTTTGGTGTGAAACGTCAAATGAGAACAAAACGTGTCCTTTTTGGCTTTTACTTTCATGCTTCTTATTTTTAACAAGGGGGGGGGGGGGGGGGGGGGGGGGGGGTTCTAGCACATGCTACTTATCCTCCTCACCTTCACTTCTACTTGAAATGAATATCTATCTTAATAGAGGACACATGTCCATCACATAACCACATGTATTCTTTTTTATAGTTATGCTTTTTGTCATCTCAAAGGTAACCTTCCATGCACATATATATATACTTGTTAACTAACTTTAAATAAAGGGGATGGATCCATAAAGAATATTATATATATATATATAATTATGATATGTCTTTATCTAGTTGAAAAATATGTATTTTGGTGAGATAAATTGGTTGTTGTTGGAGGTTTAAAACTAGATGTTTTGGTGGGTTAAATTGGATGTTGTTGGAGGTTGATTTTTTTGGTAGTGTAATTTGATATTTTTAAAAAGTTTTATTTATTGTATAAAAATAAGTTAGCATTTTCGATCGTTTAAATATTTAATTGTTTTTACATTGTATTTTTTTTAAAATATAATATTTAAATTTTATACTGTTTTCAACATTTTAAAAAGAATGCAAAAAGTATATGTTGTTTCCGTATTTCATTTCAACGTCGATTTAACACAAGCAAACAAAGTTAAATATAACATATATAACATAACTTTGTACATGCATAACAATATGTATCTATACAACTGAATACTAAATACAAAACGTTTATGCATACGAGTCGGCCTCGGAGTCGGGATCGGGATCTGGCTGCTGCGGCTGCTGTTGCTGATGTGGTGCTCGAGGTGGTGGGAGCGGTATGGCAGGTAACCCCCCCCTCTCTCTCTCTCGTCTATCCTGTGCCTCCCGAACCACCCAGCCCATGAGATCCAGAAGCCTGTCGACGTCGGCTCGTAAGCGCGTGTATGCAGCACCTCCCGGGGCATGATCTGGAATAACGTGCTAGGGAAACTGGGGCGCCCCGTGAGGTGGTGGTGGCGGTGTCGGTCCGTCTAAATCAACCGGAGGGTCCTGGACGACCGTTGCCTCATCTGCCGGCGGATAGACTGGATCGAACTGATCTGGCAGTGGCTCCGGAATCCATTGCTCACCTTCGCGGGTTTTAAACCGCTCCCCTAGCACGCCGAACCTCTTCACCAGCTTCATCCCCCGCAAGGTCTGAAAACTCATCCACGTTGACGGAATGGGCGGCTACAAGTGTGGGTCCGTCTCCGACACAAGACCCAACGATCGGGCAATCACGGTGACGTACGCCCCGCCGTACAAAAAGTCATGCTCCTGCCGGTGATTGGCGGAGGCGAAGTACTGGGCGAGACCGTGCGCAAGTGCGCACGGCCTCCTGTACAATAGGCAATAGTAGAAAAATTAATCGGTGCTCGTACACCGCTCACGGCTGTGTCCGCGAGCGGTAATAGACGTAGCAAGCATCCGATGTAGATACCTGTACATAATATGAGTGAAATACGGAAATTAATTCATAGCAACAATAATAAAATAATTACCGTAATAAACGTACGTACTTGTACAATGGGTCGACAACGTGTGAAATCCTCCCCTTCGCCCTGACATTCTCCCAAGTGTCATGGCCTGCGACCACCTCCCAAAATCCCAAAAGAGTGGGTCTATCCACCACCACTAGCCCCTCCGTATAAACATCCGTAGCAATATCCTCCTGCAGGTATATGCCACTATGAACGACAAACTCAGCAAGCGTTATCGAACGCCACACACCGGCAAGCATGAATAAAACCTCAGGCGGAGGGGAGGACCCTTTGGCTCGGGAGGTGACTGGTCGACCCGTGGAGGGTGGAACGTGAAGGTTGACAAGAACTCGATGTGCAACTCCCTATAACTCGGCGTGCCAGCCAAGTCAAACAGACGGTGCCACGGGTAATCAACCGGAACGAAAAAACACAGTCTCAGCGTCTCACCAATCGCCTCGATCGCATCCCAGTCGACCGCCACGTGCGATCCGACGTAAATCCGGCGTAGCTTCCCGCAAAACAGGCGGCCTCGGTGTCGGGCGGGAACTCAAGATAGGGGTGGCCGTGGAGCGGATCCGCCGGCGCTGGCGGGGCCCGTCGCGGACCATGCGGATATGGGTCCCCGTGTTTCAGATATCCAATCTCCTCCATAACTAATCTGCGATTATATTAGCAATGTAACACAAATAATAACAATAAACCGAATATTAACACATAATATTAAAACATTATATTATAAAAGTTATATTAAAAAATTAACCGGTCGTCTACTGGGGTCGTCTAGAGGTAGACGGCCCGTCTTGTTCATGAAAAAACCCAAAAAACTCAAGATCCCAGCCCAAAATACCCCAAAATTCATCAAATTCAAACACAACCTACGGTCTAAATACATAATACATCAAAGATTAATGAAGTGTAGGTGAAAATACGTACCAGAGATGCTTGAATTCCTCAAAAATACAGTCCAAATACGGTTGCAAAGGTAGAATACGTATGTGTATGTGTGTGGGTGTTTGGTGTCGTATGTGGCTGGTTGTCTAGGCTGGCCAGTCATATACGACTGATCGGATCAGACACCCGAGAGACCTCCACAATTGAGTAAGTAAGAGGACCACCCACCATTCGTTAGCAGCGACCTTACCACGGACCAATAGACGGGTCGTATGGGATAAATGGTGAATTACCATTTTACCCCCGAGTGGCCACCTGTCTAGGCCTAATTCAGGGGTAAAATGGTAATTAACCACGCCGAGCTGTAAAAGACTCAGGTGGTTAGTTACCATTTTACCTCTGAATTAGGCCTAGACGGGTGGCCACTCAGGGGTAAAATGGTAACTTACTTTTTAAGTTTTAAATTCAAAAATTGGCCAGGGGTAAAAGATCCCTCTCAACTTGTACGTGGCGTCTAGGTCTAGAAGGGTCGTCTAATTGCATAAAATGACCATTTTGCCCCTGAATTTAGCCTAGACGGACAACAAACCAGGGGTACAATGGTCTTCTTGTTAGACCCAGACGGGGCGTCTAGGTCTAGACGACTCGTATATGGACAATGAAATTTTTTTTGGTTTAATTAATAGGATTTGGTTTACTTAAAATGAACTTTGGTATTAGCCAACATTCCCTAGTACACCCAAGGCACATCCATTAAACCATACAAAATCCATCTAGAAACCAATAAAGTCCGGGTATTGACAAACTTAGCAATCATACTCTCCAAACTATCATAACCCACCCTAGCCACCGGCAGTATTGACATTTATCTGCCGGTGCCGACAGTGGGATGTGAGAGTTCGGAGAGTATGATTGCTGATGTTTGTCAATACATGGAGTTTGTTGGTTTTTAGATGGGCTTTGTATGGTTTAATTGTTGTGCCTTGGGTGTACTGAAGGAATGTCTACTTATATCAAAGTTCAAATTAATTAAATAAATTCCTATTAATTATACCAAAAAGTTTTTAATTGTATAAAAAACCTTTGTATTAGTTATAAAAAAATCATATTAAATATACAAAAAATCGAGCCATTGTTCTTGCTTTGTTGACCGTGGTTGACCAAAACTGATCGCCAGACGATGATTGAGACTCGTTAGTTGCTGTAGAAACCCCTGAAATAAGTTCAACAACATATCAATATCTTAAACTACAAGACACTCTATTACGCAAACAAAAAACATATATATTTAAAAAAGGACAATATTTCTCATTTACCTGCATTTACTCCTCCAGTTTCCCCTTCAGTTACAGTCTTCAATTAAGCAGGTTCAATGGTACCATTATTTACAGTTTTCCTACGTGTCTTTACACTACCACCGTCAATATCACTTCTTCCCTCCAAAAAATAATTAGGTCTTTTTCTTTGACGTGAGATCGATTTAGATACAAATTTCCACGCTGGAAACCGTCCCTCCAATAGTTTTTTCCAAAATATATAAGGCTGATCTCCATCGGGTAAATATGTTTTTATCTCACTGTTTAACGGGTTGCTTATACCATAAATATATAAGGTTGCTTTTACCAGCTTTCTAACCGTTGCTGTAGGATGGTGCTCACCACCGCGGTCACATTCAAGCCATCCGCCTTTGCCGTTTCCTGTGCCCAGTTTTTTAGTTCATATAAAGAGTTGAAAACCTGTAAAATCGATAGCGTTATGTTAGATTTTATGTTTACTCAACTGCACAACATAAATAAATAGGTTTTGATACTGTCTCTGTGAGGTACGGACTGCCTGCGTATGGGGGTGCCTCACCACCATATCCTTCACCATCAGGATAGACTTGTTGACCTTCCACATGGGATGTTTCTTCAATGGGAGGAAGCTAGTTCAAATCTAGAAACGGTCTGTTTTGATTTCCTTGTACATTTGACACAACCTCCTCTTGCTTGTTAGAATTGGGAACACCGGTCTCCCGCTAACAACGATATCATCATTAGTAAATAATTGAAACAACAACTAGTTTAACCTAATAACTGTTATCGAATTGGCATCAGGCACCCATGACTCGCCAGAATACGCCCCAAAGAAATAGTTGCCATCCTAGTTTGAGGACATTTCACCACATTTCAATGATATCAGATGAAGTAATATAACCCAAATAAGAAGACAGAGAGAAGTCGGACGGCGAATTGAAAATTTTCTGCGACATCAAATGTTCTGCATGGGTTTATTTAACAAAGAAATATACGCCCCGTCTAGGCCTAGACAGGGCGTATCACTTTACTACTCTACTGACATGCATGCAGACCACCAAAGTCAAGATACCTTCAAGACGGGTCGTCTAGGCCTAGATGCTTCATCTTGGGCTGGTCGTCTTCGAAGTCCGTCTAGGCTAGACGCCCCGTCTAATGTGACTGATTTGACGTTGTACGAGGGCAGGAATGTGGTCGGAGGAAAGGAAACCTAGACGCCCCATCTAGATCTAGACGACCGTCCAAAGAATGTCTAAATAGACACATGGGTGTATAAATATGTAGACCCTTAAAATATGCTTACAATGTTGTCAAAAACCTAAATGGTATAGTCATCTTATGGGAAACTCTCCCCTCCCCCCCCCCCCCCCCCCCCCCCCCCTCTTTTGTTTCAATGTACTACTTTAATCACGTCTTAACTTCTTGTAATTTTTAAAAAGTATGTTAATCTATATGCTTTTAATTATGCATACGATAACACACATACAATTATATATTTCTAAATTTTAAATATGTTTTCACTTACTTTTCACGAAAAGAAATTCTTACAACTCATAATTATTGAGTTAAGTTTGTTTTTATTTGTAACTGCAACATAAAGAAATAGGGTTATTTATCAGTTCGGCTAATTATTGATCTTTCTTTTTAGTTATTTTTTTCTATGAAGTCACTAATTTATAAATTATCAACTAACATGTTGTTGTTAATTGTTGTTGTAAATGGTGCATTGGGTATGTTTTTAGCTTATTTGAGTTGTACTTCTCCTTTGGATGGTTGTATCCTTTGTGAGTATTGTATTGTATTGAATTGTTTCTTTTGTTTTGGATGCATCTTTGCACCTCGTCATTTGTTTGACAACCACCTCTCAATGCCCCCTCCTGCGCTAGTCTCCTCCCCTCCGCCGCCTATCCTCGCTCACGATCTACCTTTTTTGGTTGATCGTCTTTATTTTCGGCCATTTTTACCGGCTATGGATGATAATACTGTTTTACGGTCGATGTTTTTGCTTTCCTTTTGGGGTTTAACGATTCCTAGTGTTTTTATAGTTGTTTTTTGTTATTGCGTTGGATTCTGTCACTGTGTTCTTCGGTTGATGACGTCGAGCTTTGTTTTCATCCGAGATTTTTTTTGTGTTATGTGGTACCTTTATTTATGTTAACCCGAGACTTATGTTGTTAAGTGGTTTGGGTATGTTGATTGGGTCTGCTGTGGTTGGGTTCTGATGTCAATGATGACGACGCTTTGTTTTCATCAGAGACTTTGTTGCATATTTTTTATGTCTAGTTTTGTTAAAGACTTTAATGTTATCGGAGGTTGCTGAAACTTTAAGTATTTATGGGGACGGCCTTTGGCTAATCTGAGAGTTATTGCAATGCATCTGTTAATTGGCGATGCTGTTGCTTGACATTTGGCGTGGCATTATTACATGCAACCGTGTGAAGCTTCTTAGCCTTTGTGGCTTCAACTTGTTTACGTGGTTGATATATTCGTAACATGCGTTTGTTGTTTGTGTTGTTGGGTGGCTACCGTGTGTATTTACTTTTTTAACGGCTTATACTACATCTATCTGTGTTCGATGGGGTTCGAACCCTTGGCCTCATGGGAAGCAACAATTAACTCCAATGGCTTTGCCAATTTGACCCAACCCCCATTTTCGTTTGTGTTTACTTATTTATATATTATCAACCAGCAACATATTGCTACTAATTGTTGTTGTACATCTTGCATTGGGTTTATTTTTGGCCTTTTAGAGTTGTACTTCTCTTTTAGAGGGTTGTACGTTTTGGAGGTATATGCTGTGTCTTTTGTTAGGGGTGTCATTTGCACACCAAAAGTTACCAGACTTTGCTTGGTTGTAGATCTACCTTCGGTATGGTTGTTTGGTTGTTGAGTGTGGTTATGCCTTTTTGTTTGTGTATGATTTCGGTATTGAAAGCTGGTTGTCGATGGTGATGGTTTTATGGCCATTTAGGAGTTATTGGAATGAATGTTTATGGTTTTAGTCTTCATTTGGCTTGACCACTATTGTTGCAGCCATGTCGACATATTGCTAATTGATTATATATAATAGTGGTCAAGCCAAATGAAGACTAAAACCATAAACATTCGAAACATTCATTCCAATAACTCCTAAATGGTCATAAAACCATCACCATCGACAACCAGCTTTCAATACCGAAATCATACGCAAATAAAAAGGCATAACCACACTCAACAACAACCAAACAACCATGCCGAAGGTAGATCTACAACCAAGCAAAGTCTGGTAACTTTTGGTGTGCAAATGACACCCCTAACAAAAGACACAGCATATACCCCCAAAACGTACAACCCTCTAAAAGAGAAGTACAACTCTAATAGGCCAAAAACAAACCCAATGCAAGATGTACAACAACAATTAGTAGCAACATGTTGCTGATTGATAATATATATATATATATATATATATATATATATATATATATATTAGACAATGATGTTTTACAAAATGGTTTTATAAGGCTATGAAGGCTTTTTATAAGCAACTGGTCCAGATTTCTGAGTCTAGAAAAATACTTTGTTGCTTGATATGTATTGAATTTGGGTATGATATGATGAATATTTTTTTGTATATTTTTCGGCTTGGCCTTGTTTTTTATATTCAAGTTAATGACTTAACTTACCATGACGAATTAGTTGTTCTTATGGTCTTCGTGACCGATATGGCATCATAAAAGCAAACAACTACAATGATATGTTCGTCCCTATACGTACCATACTCATAATAAGTTTATATTTTTTCCTTATTGTTATTGGTTGGTTTAGATAAAGCATAACTACGTAATATGTATTTTCATATGTCTAGCATGTCAACTTCAAGATGTTGATGAATCCGATAAACAGATCAATGGCAAACTCAAAGGCCTAACCGAACAAGTTTGTAAAATTTGTGAAAAGCAAGTTGAGTCACAGCTTGCAATTTACACGCTAAACGGGTGTTGTGCTATGAATAATAATGTTGTAAAAATAGGTTAGATATATTAGTGTTTAATAACTTGATTGGAAAATTTGTAATTACCTTTTAAGCAATCAATATTATCACGTATTGTTTATTTTCCATTCGTATACGCTGCGTCTCAATTTGTATGGTTGTCGAGGCTTCCATCTAGTTTAAAGTATTGTACGAATATTAATTTTGTTAGAATAAAAATTGAAGTTGGGATTTTGAAACATATATATGATTAGGGAAAAGAACTTCTGAAACATTAGACATATAATACATGATATTTAACAAGTAATATTATAGATTTTTGGTTAACTTGCTAATACGGGTTATTTGGTTATAACTGAATTAAGAATTTGCATAAATGAAAACCGAATTGATTATTCAGTCATGGTTTAATTTAATTTTCAGTTAATTCGGCTTCTAACCTAATAAAATGGACACATAAGAAATCATGGTTGTGAAGTCTTGTATAAGCTTCAAGTACTTCCTGAGTACTTGCTATAAGGTGGGTTGCTGAGGCTCGAGTACTGTTCGTCTAAGCCGATTACTCCCCGAGTAATCTCCGCCTAAAACGAATACTTCATGAGTATTCTCAAATCCGAATAAAGAGCGTATAACGAGTTTTACGATTACTTGAGAAACACACTACAAAGAGGTAACTTGTAAATATAACAAAACTCAATGGTTCTGTTGTTGGCGGCTGGCTCTCTCCTGTCATAGAAGGCATCTCCAGCTGGCCACGTGTAATCTCTTATTTTATTTTTCCAATGGTTTCTGATCTATTCTTGCTCCATAACATTTTATTTATTCCAATCTTGAAAGAAAATACAGCATTCATTTTCTTCAAACTACACGTAAATTAACATACAGTTTTTAACTCAGAAAAATGAACACTTCATTTATTTTTATCGTACTTGAATCCAGATTTAAATAGCAGTTAATATATATCTATATATATATATATATATATATGTATACCAACCTTTCTTTTATGTAAAAATAAGTCAAATTTTGTTTTAGGCCCTAAAACGAGTTGAATAGCCAGGAATATATAATCATTGAGATGGATTATTATTATTATTATTATGGATTAAAAGAATGAAACTTGAGATCACCGTGTCCTTGCTGTAATCATCCGTTAAGAAAGAGTCAACTCATCAACAACTTGTTGTGATGATCCAAAGAGACTAACTAAATATGAAAAGGAAGACATATATATAGTTGACAGTTAACTACGGGGTGTCAGCCCAGTGGCCAGCCTCACCCATTCCAAACGGGAGGACGCGGGTTCGAGTCCAGCTCGGCCCGAATAATCCTGCTGGGTAGTAACCGCCAGGCAGCTATGGGGCTAAGCTAGCTTGGAGAGGGAGAACCCTCTCGCAGTCAGGGGTACCATGCATTTACCTTTTTTTTAGTTGACAGTTGACAATTGGTAATGATATTATTAATAATATTCCGACCTACAAGGTTATGGCATTAATCAATTATTTATATATATGCAGAGGTGTGGTAACATTACATACTTTCTTTGGAAAAGTGAGGAGGTTTTTGAAAAATGATATAGACTTGTATTTGAGCCCAGTGAAGCCTAGAGAAGCCAATGAAGAGAGTGACAAAAATCAATCCCTACGAGGATATACATGGTTAAAATAGGGTTGTTCAATATACAAAACAGTTAAAACACTATTTCTGTTGAAGATTAAACTTTTTTCTAGAAAGAAAGTCAGATGATAAATTGTTTGGTCAAAGGCCGGTAACGAGAATAAACGACACTTTATGTAAACGCGTGTAACACCAAATACTTAGCAAAGGTAGGTATTGTATGAGGGACAAGTAATTTGAGGTCATGCCTTACGCAACTATCTCTCTTGCTTTGATGTTATAAATTCATACAGGAGTTTATAAAAAAAAGAAAAATCACACATTCGTATCAATCATTTATAATGATTAATGATTGGTCAATAGTTTTAAGGGCATCATGGGTACAGCTTTCGCCATTTTTCATATTCTCTCACTAACAACCAATTATAGTTTGACACCTTAGTTTTTTCTTAGTCTTTTGGAGCATTGCCAGATAAACACTCTAGTGTCACCGAGGGGTATTTAACCCTTCCACACTCGTTTTCAAACCTAAAATCACAACTTTTACATCCAAAACGTTTTTTTTAACTCCCATGCAACGAGATCTATGGTTTTTATCCTCATATACACGTAAAAATCCAACATTTGGATTGAAAATTCTTGTTTTACCCAAAAACCTTATTTCAGCCAAAACGTTATTGTGATGATTTCTAATCAACTGCTAACCCAATCCAGGATTCAATCCTTCAATTTCTAGCTTTGAATTTTTTTTTCCACTTTCTCTCTCTAAAACCCACTTCCTCTCTCGAGATTTAGAGAATAATATGATAAATGAAGATTAGGAGTTTCCTCAGACCTTAAATACTCCCTTATCATGAGTTTCCATCCTTAATCCTTCATTGCCCTTAACCCAAACTGATTATCTTTATTTTAATTAAATAAAACCCTATTAAATTAACAAATCCAATTCATTATTAAACCTTTATTAAAATGATAAAATTCAATGTGTTATAGAAATCAGAATCCTGCAACGAAATCGGTGGTGGTGGGTGGTGGCTGTGGTAGGGAACTGTCGAAGAGAGTGAGAGTGAGAGCGAGAGTAAGAGAGAGAGGAGAGGCAAATAGTGATCAAGTTTCTTCATTAACACCGAGCTTCTATTTATACTCTTTAACTTTAAGATCAAGTTACTGTTTAAATTAGAATGATAATTATGTGAAGGATTAATCCTTTAGTTGAATTCATAATTATCTGCATAGTTATTATTTTATTTATTATTTGTTTTCTAACTTGATAATTAAATAATAATAACAATAATAATAATAATAATAATAATAATAATAATAATAATAATAATAATAATAATAATAATAATAAACTCTTTAATTACAACCCTCAGAGTTTGTCTATTATAAACAAAGCCTTCAACTTGGATATATTATTCGAATAATAATGTATTCTCAAATCACACCAATTTTGTGTCAGAATGTTTGACACCTTAAATATTTTTTATTGTTATTGCTTAATACGTAACTCTTTAGATTATACTTTATTAGCAGTGTTGATTATCGATATTTGGTCATACTAATCCAAAAATATGTTGGGAACCTGATGCACACACATAAATCAATCTTGTTTACACCTATCAATACGCTAACCAACCAGAGCAAGGCAGTATATGATATGTCGTGCCCACAAGTTGGTGCTTGGTTTTGTTCGGAGCTTGAAATCTTGTTTTATTTACGAAGTATTTAATTAGTCTTGCTAATATTGTTGTATTCTTTGTCTTTATATAAAACTCATCAAGTTTAAGATATATGGTGATCAAGTCTTGGAGTAATCTTTGACAACGAGTCGGGTGTGGTTAATCCCATACTCATTTCTGGTTGTGAAATATTGTCTCATACCTGATTCATTACCCATCGAGTATTTGTAAGATATCGGGTATACCCGTTAGTGTTTTAAAACACGTGTGGTATCCTTTTGATCATATATCACGATTATATTTTTGGGTACTATCTTTTAGTTGCAATACCGAATGTGGGTGTCATAGTGATACTGTAATGAATGAAACTGATACCGATCGAATTGTTGTTGCAAAGCACAAATGAATTCTACCGGTTAACAACAATGTGTAACCCACAATACCATTTTCTAAAATTGATTTATTTATAAGGAATTACTTTGATCTATCTAGAGGTGTACAAAATCCAGCCGGTTAGGGCCCCTGGGTGGGGATGTATGTATGTATGTATGTATGTATGTATGTATGTATGTATGGACTTTGATATGTAATTATGCTTAGGTTTTTTATTTTCTACTTGTTTCATATATAAGATGTTCTGGCCTAAACCAGATGAAGGAACATAAGTAGTTGATTTACCTACCATCTTTGCTACACCTTGGAATGCCTGTAAGACACTTTGTTATATTCCTTCATTTATGAATTATTGACAGCCTTGGATTTAATCTTGATCGCTCTTCTAGATTGTTCCGGCAGTGACTGAGCTCAATTTATGTGGTTGGATTATGATAATTAACAATTTATCTTCATGATTTCGTTAATATATTGGTTAGAATGACAAGATGGAAACGGTTGGATCTGAAACTGAAACAGAGGCATACGCAATTGCTGACATCATGGCTGTAAGAATATTTGCACTTTTATTATAATTTGAATAAATTGGGAGCTTATGTTTATTCTAAACCGGTCCCATGTAACTTTAATGGAGGAAATGCACCTGCATGATGTTGAGGGAGTCTTAACTTGGGCTTTTCAAAGCTCGTAACTCGTAGCTCACTCGGATTTAGCTTGGAAAAAGCTTGCTCGATATGGCTCGGTTTGAAAGGGCCAAGCCGACTCGGCGAGAAAGTGAGCCTAGCTCGGCTCAGCTCGTAATGAGCCAGAGTGACTCGCTTTGGCTCGCTTGCTAGATTGGCTCGGCTTAGCTCAGATTATTTTAGTTTTAACATATTTTATTTTTATATACATTATAATACATCATAAAAAACTGATTATTATTTACATGTATTTAGGAGTGTAATTTGATATCTATAACATATTTGAATGTTGAATACTATACTAATGAATTCATATCGTATTTCGTTGAAATTTAGAACTTATTTTGTGTTGTTAAACTTGATTTAGCTTATAATGTTTAGGTTGAACCTATTTTAGATATATTCTTTTGAATTATTGAAAAATATTTTAAACTACTGAATTTTAAGTACTATGTATTAATTTTTCTTTTCAAAATTGAGCCAAACCAAACCGAGTCGAACTAGCTCGGTTTAAAACCAAACTGAGCCCGAGCTTAGATTTCAAATCCGAGCTAACTTGGTTTATAATCGAGATGGGTCCGAATTTGCCCTCGTGAAGAACCCTGGTCCCAAACAGGCTTCCTAATAAAAAATTTAATAGTAAAAAATTATTAATTGGTGATGCTCCATGTCATAAGCTGACCCGACCCGGATGAGCAGACTTAGGTAGTAGTGATTTCACAAACTGCAACGCACCTCGTCGTCTTCTTCTCCTCCCGATGATGAAAAATCGAAATCAAACTATCTGCTAACCCATACATAATTCGTCGTCTAATTATCCTGTCCGTCGTACGGATCTTCACTTGTTCAACCCAAAAAGTTTCTTCGTAATCCCTAAAATAAATAAAAATGGATGTTTGAATGTATGTTAGGATTGTATTGTTAATGCGATGGTGGTCTGCAAGTGCCGAAAGGTATGCGAATTAATTTCGTCCTCTTTCAACTTGATGTAATTTTAACATTACGCTAGGTCATGGTATTAGTTGAAAATGTTGGATCGGATCCCCTTTGATGTGAATCCTTCGGGGATCTTATAATAATTAATCAAGTAGCTAAACACTAGAAACTGTTTATGCTGCGCTTGTTTGTGTTATGATCAAGTGAGTCTGAGGTGTTTGTTGGTCACAGGCAACTAAGTTGTACTGCTTCGTACACAAGGTCCCCGTTTGTGGAGAATGCGTATGCTTTTCCGACCACCAAATATGTGTGGTACGTCTGTCTGTCTAATATAAATCATTCTTTGTGTATCCTGCTCTAGGTTACACTTTCATCTCAATTGGTTGATTTCACAGGTTGGGTGATCGACGGGGAGTATGATTGGCCCCCAAAGTGTTGCCATTGTCAACCCCTGCTTGAAGAAAATGGTGCTTCTCTAACAACGCGCTTGGGCTGCTTGCGTATGTTATCCTGCACTCCACTACCATGCATCATTCGATTCTACTAATTTAACCACTTATATTGTATATCTTCAGATCTCATACACACAAGTTGCTTAGTTTCAAATATTAAAAGTTATCCTCCTCACACCGCTCCAGCTGGATACGTTTGTCCAGCATGTTCAACTCCGGTAGTAAGGTTAACTTGTACGCATATATGTTTGTAAAGCTTCATGATGTACCTACACGTTGGTTGCAGATATGGCCTCCTAAAAGTGTTAAAGACTCAGGATCCCGTTTACATTCTCAGTTGAAGGAAGCAATTGTTCAGGTTAATTCAATCTCTTATGTTTAGTTTGTTTGAACAAGTCGACTCTGTTTACATACAAATGAAGTTATTCATGGATGCAATTGTTGTATCGTAATGTTTTTTTTGGTTATGCAGACTGGAATCGAGAAGAATGTGTTTGGAAACAATCCAGTTTCATTGACAGTCAGGGTTTCCCCTGAGCCTTTGGTAACAAAAGACGATGGGGCAAATGGTTCTGCTAAACGTTCAAGCACAGATAATGTGGAGATAGATGTTTCAAGTTCAATAAATCATTTGAGAAGCCCAACTTCTAGTGCTACGACCAGAAAGAGTGCACAACAAGTTGAAAGGCAAAACTCTGAGGTTTCATACTTTGCAGATGACGAAGATGCTAATCGTAAGAAGTACTCCAGGAGAGGTGAGATTATTATTGTGTTCAAAAGTCAAATTTTAAGTTGCTTTTGTGTCTTTCAAATTTATGTGGCATCCATAATCTGTTGGTAATAAAATGCCCGCATACGTGGTGAGCGTGCTTCGCCATCAGTTTTTGGGATCAATATGCATCGGAGCACCACACGTTTTTTTAAAACCAAGATTCATATTAGACAATGGGATCAGTTTCATCTTATATCCGTAATCTTTCAAAACACAAGGTATCATATTAGACAATGGGATCAGTTTCATCTTATATCCGTAATCTTTTAAAACACAAATATCATATTACCCCTTCCATTGTAAATAAAATAAAATAAAGAATAAAATGTCATTTTCGTCCCCGAGGTTTGCCAGTTTTGCGACTTTTGTCCAAAGGCTTGTTTTTTTTGCATCTGGATCCAAAAGGTTTGAAATCTTGCCATTTTCATCCGGCTCGTTAACTCCATCCATTTTTCCCCGTTAAGTTAGGGGTATTTCGGTCTTTTTTGTTAACTTAAAGGACAATTTGGTCTTTTTCACTTTATGTAAAAAGACCGAATACTCCTGAAAAAGACCGAATACCCCTGAAAAAGACTGAAATGCAGTTTAAGTTAACAAAAAAAGACGGAAATACCCCTAACTTAACGGAGAAAATGAATGGAGTTAATGAGCTGGATGAAAATTGCAAGATATTAAACCTTTTGATGCGGAAAAACAAACCTTTGAACGAAAGTCGCAAAACTGGCCAAACCTCAGGGACGAAAATGGAATTTTACTCTAAAATAAAATAAAATCAAGAGCCTATAATAGGAAGACAACTTTATTGATGTGGTTCATCTGCGTTCTTTGTCCTGTTAATTTACTCGTTGAAACTTGCTATTATAAGTAATTGGTTTTTACATACTATGAGATAGGTTAAGCAATATGAAGTTTTGGTGTTTTAAAACACTACATATGAAATTGGCCCTAAAAGATAAACACGGAGAAATGAAGAACATTGATATATATATATATATATAGGGTTAGGTTCAAGAGTGAACACTAGTGTATTTGCGAACTGAGCGAACTAATCGTGACCATAAACGTCTGTAAATCAATGGCCAAGATTTGATAATCAAATACACTAGTGTATTTTACGATTTGATGATGAAATCCTAGCCATACACGTGTGTAAATCAATGGCCATGATTTGTTCACTCAGTTCACAAATACACTAGCGTTCACTCTAGAACCCCACCCTCTCTCTCTCTCTCTATATATATATATATATATATATATATATCCACTTTTGCACCTCATATTGGGAGATTGATTTCGTAGGTTAACATTAATTCACAGGAGGTTTTCGCAATCAATTTTTGAGAAAACTGTTGCCGTTTTGGTCAAGTGCATTGCCAACTTTACCAGTTAGCGCACCCCCTAGAAAAGATGCAAATGCAGATGACGTACATGTGCGTCACCATAGACCGTCAAGGATGGATCCAAGAAAAATACTCCTTGTCATAGCAATCATGTAAGATTTCTAACATTTTGAAGTATGGAATTTACATATAATGAATGACTTGTGTATAAGGTGTATGTTGGGCTGTAAAGGAACCAAACATTTAGCGAACAGTTCGTGAACCATTCGGTGGGAAGTTCGTTCGTTTTATAAATGAGCGAACACGAACAATAAATTTTGTTCGTTTAGTTAAATGAACAAACATGAACTTATGCCGCGTTCGTTCATTTATGTTTGTGAACGTTCAGTAATGTGTTCACTTGTGTTTGTTTATGTTCGTTATATGTTCATTTGTGTTCAATAGTTCATTAGGAGTTTAATTAATATATTTTATTTAAATACTTCAAAATTCCCAGTCAGAAAATATTCAATAAATATTAGCGTATTGTATATTACATACCTTTTAATATATGTCCGTTTGTGTCCGGTTATGTTCTTGAATGCTTGTTTGTGTTCATCTGCATTCATTTGTGTTCATTACTGATAATTAACGAACGAATACACACAAACACGTTCATTTCCTTAATGAACGATCAAGAACAGAAAATCTTGTCAGTAAGCGTTCATGAACAATTTGTGAACACATATTTCCTTAACGAACGAACAAGAACAACGGTTCATTTGCAGCCCTAGGTGTATGTGTTTTAGAAAACTGAAATTACACACGACTTTATTTAGCCTCCAAAATTGAAGTATGGAATTTACATATAATGAATGACTTGTGTACATTGGTTGCATGCAGGGAGTGTGTAGCAACAATGGGTATTCTGTATTACAGAATTGCACAACGCGGTTTTGGGGAGGAACTACCTCAAGAGGGGGAGGCGTAGTCAGTTTAGTCTTTTGATTCTCTGCATTACTTGTTATAATTTGGATGGATTACAGCCCCATTGTGTTTACTTCTGGAAGAAGACCTCTTTTTTTTATTTTATAAAGTGGTTTGCTGTTATACTTCTTTTTAAAATTTGCATGTAAAAGGGCACATGTCAGCAGAAAGTTATGAACCATTTTTTTATAGATAGATCTTCCATCTTATATGTTTTCTTTATCTGTGAACTTCCTTTTATTACAGTTTTTGGCTCTAGTCTACCAGCTAAAATCTCAAGGGTTTTTAAATTTTAGTCTTTTTCTATTTGTTTCCATGAGTAGATTTTTGTAACTTAGCCCTAGTTGTAGTTTGTCAAGAAGTTAAATGAGGGTGTTACATTTTAAAAAAAAAATATAATGTCTTGCAAATCATATGTGAAATCATTCTAACATTAATTATAACATCAAAAATGAAAAAGAAAGGTGAAAATAACACAGTTTTCGGAGATTCAAATATTGCTTATGACAGTCACGATTTGGTGACAAAGTTGTGATTTGGTGAGTGTATTCGGTTGGATGCATCGGGTTAAGGTGCAAGGTGACCCGGTGCCAGTCACGATTTACTTGCGGCGTCTTTTGAGTAACTAAAGTGAAACTAATTGCGGACTAGGGGATATCCGGGGTAATCATGGCTATGGTTATACAATGTCTGAAATCTCAATCTCAATTGCAGATTATCAACATGTAACGACTAATTTTTCATCATCCACTAATTTGTATGTGTGTATGTTGAGCAACCCTAAAAAATCACTAATCAGTTTTTGCGAATTGGATGATTTAATATAATATTTGCGATTTTGATTTGGTATTGGCGAGATATTTTTTAGGGTTGTCAAGTATTCAAGAGTCAAAAAAGGGATTGGACGATTAGTTTTCGTATTGCTGGCTGATTAGTTTTCGTGTTGCTGGTTTGGAAGGCACTACTATAAGATTAGTTATAGAAAAGGGTTGATTTGTTGATTTTCTTTGTATCTTGTAGTTCGCTTAGAGCCTCTAAAAACGTTGGAGTGACTGAAGGTTTAATTTCTTTTTAAAAGAAAGTTATAAAGAGGATTTTAGTTATTTTACACGAATTTAAAATTAGACTTGAAAGTTGTTATAAAATGAAGACCCCAAGTTGTGGCTATGGCATTTGTATATTTTAATAATTAAGGATAAATTAGTTAGTGAATAAAAGTAAAAGATATAACTAATTCCATATGGGATTAATAATAATATAAATGGGTAGCTGGTCTTTTTGACGATCAGTTGGTAAGTAGCTGCAGCAGGTTAAACGTGCCAACACAACCATGTATGATGTGGAGGAATTCATCTCTGTCTGCATATGTATAATTTATGTTGGGTTTGGTGGTTATAATTTATATCTGGAGATCGTGCATGTCAATGCCAATACTACAACAGCACATACACACGCGGTTTCCTTGAGTGTTTTTGTCCGTCATCACATATTAACTCTTGAACCGGAAGTAAACTGAATCATTAATCAAACATAGGCAGGCAAGTGCTTCTAAGTACCTAGTTACAAGATTTTATCCTAGATCTTCTTGTTGACATCATTAAATAAAAAATCAATGTTTCTGGACAAGCAAAGGATAACACTTAACCACCTTGTCCGTGTGTCCAATAATCTCTTTTCAAAGAAATTGTGGTGCAAATTCTCGTTCATAACGTCCCAACCAACTAACCGCCCTTTGTATCTTGTAACAACCGAGTCAACTCGTTTGTTTGCCGCTTGTAACAACTTTTCGGGTGAAAGCTTTCTGACCCATTTTTGTTGGTATTTAACATCATCCCATAAAACCGTGTGACCTCTAACAATGATCCCATGTTGATCGGCAAATTTTAACATGGCATCCGGGTCAGTGTAATTTTCTTGACCCTGTATCGGTTCAGTGTAATACCATTTAAGCTCGTTATGGAAATCGGCAGCTGTGAATTTGGAAGCAAACCATTTCTTGTAAGCTGAGTTGTTGAGGATTCTATGGGTCATACCACAGCCCCAGTGGAAATCTGAGGTTAGCTGCTTTATATAAAGTTTAGCGCCTTTTACTGCTGTTTTATTCGGGTAAGTTATGATGAACTTTAACTGCGTTTTACGCCCCTAAAAATGAAATTGAACATTAACATAACCTCAACTACAAATCATAAAGGACAAAATTTAGGATATAGAAATTATAATATGGCCATTCACTTACAGTTTAGCAACTTTTAGTCTTATACATTTTGAAAAATGAATTTTTGTTTCTAAAAAGGTTTGTGTTAAGAATAGCTACTAAATGTCAAATTAGATAGACACTAAAACGACAAAAAAAAAAAAAACGATGACGCGTGAAAAATGTGATTTGGTTCAAATTTTTTTTAATCTGAATTCTACTTTGTTTTATTTTAAATTCAGAAAACTTGTCAAGTTACATAAAAACAGAAGGTAGCCGGGCAAGCCGCCAATCCTTTCTGAATTGCAAACCCTAACCTTCTAAATACAAACCCTTGCCCCCTTGGGGTTGAACAATTGCTATAGACGACCCGTTGAACCCTCGTCAAGAAGTGGATAGCTTCTGGCGCTAGGGAGCCAAAAGTATCAAAGGCAAAAGGGACAAAGACATGCTGGTTCTTTGCGCAAGCTTTAGCGTGCTTATCCACTTTCTTTGATTTTGCCTTTCTTGCCGCTTGTCCAGCTACAAACCCGTTTTCCCTTAAACCAACCAAAGGGGAAACCCCCGTGAGGTCTACACAAGCATGTTTCCCTCCAGCCCAGCCAAAGACGAGCAGATCCGCTGGTCACAGAGTAGATCTCCCTTCCATAGGGTCCGTGAGGAAATTCACAGGGGCCTCTTTCTTAGCCGAAATCCCAGCTCTTCTTAAGATGTCCCACAAAGCATCACGCACCCAATCGTGCCGATATTTGAACCCAGGGAGCTCTTTACAGTGAACTACATGCTCCCCGTATTTATCCATACAAGCTTTACGACATATCGGGCAAGTTTCATCTTCCGGGTACATAGGGATCATCAACCGGTATTTGAGAATGACTTTATGTTCTACTGCGGACATACATTGTCCCAACCCCTCAATTGGTATAACGGTCAAAAATTCCTAAGCATGGGGACCTTTCAGGCACTCAAACACCGCCTTCTGGCGGGATGACAAATTAAAAGCTTCTCCCAGGCTTTGAGCGATTTTGCTAAACAGAGCATTCGCCAAAGTTTTTTGTGGCTTCGAGGGGGCGGTGTCCTTATTAGAAAAACCGCCAATATCCAAGTCTGGGAGAGAGACATTTAAGCGTTCAAGCGCCTGCTGATAGTCCGGGTCAAGCCCGACGACCTCACAGTTTCGAAAGATATGATCCTGTAGTTCCCAAGACTGAGCTCTAGACGCCACAAAGGCATAAGCCCAACATCTCGAGCTGAGAAGAGGCCCAAACCACCTAGACGCATTGGCAAAGATGCCAGACGCCACTGGAGGTCACCAAAGAAGGGGCCGCCATCCACTACTATGTCTTCTATAGCCTCTCTAAGGCCATCATCAAACCGAGATACCGCATCCTCCATAAAATGCGGTTGACAAGTCCGCAACCCAAAAAGTAACTTAGCGACCCCCATGCACGACCTTAGCAGAAGGAGTTCACATTGGGGATCTCTCAGGCAGGGTAAGAGTTTCATGAGGTCAACCGCCCCCGAGGCTCGCCGCCCTGCCAACTCCTCAATAAAGCTAGGATCCCGACTAACAGCTCCACCAAGGAGCTTAATCCCCTTCTCTGGTCTACCGATCCCTCTTGGGAAAAGCCCATCTTGAACTTTCCGCCCATCGCATGTCGGCCAAAAAACCTCTGTTTTCTTAATGTTGAGATAAAGCCCTAGAGATGGCCCCTCCTCGTTGATGATGTCTAAGGCCTTAGCAACCTCAGAGGCGTTGCCGATAATCGTCCCATCATCCAAGTACCAACCATGAAACGGGAGTTTACAGAGGTCCTGAACCCGGAGAATAAGGGGATGTAAGGCAAGGGCAAAGAGAAGGGGCCCCAAGGGATCTCCTTGTTGAACTCCGGTAGTAGCCCCAATACCGTTACCAACATACAACCTAGCAGGCTGGGCGTAAAGAAATTGGACCCACCGATAGATTGACGGGCAACGCTGATGAACCTCGTGCAGAAAAGCTGTGCGGTCGACCGTGTTAAAAGCATTGGAGAAATCTACAGTAAGCAATGCTAAGGAACCATCTGCATGAAATGAGTTGAGAAATAAGTTGATTTCTATTTTAGAGTTGCTAAACTGGAAAAATAAATGTAAATCTAAGATTGGAATGTGAAAATAAATATACCTCGTTAATCTTTTTGTGTTGGTAAGATCTCCATTCTTGTTTGGTGTATGGACTAAATAACGTGTTTTCATCAAACCCCCCTTTAACCTCCTGCTGCATTGCATTGCATTGGTAAAACTATTATATATATATATATATATATATATATATAAAAGAAAATTAGATTTTTGAATTAACTAATAAGAAACAGAACACTTGAACTTGCCTTTGCAGTTGCATAGCAGCTATCCTGGGCTCGAATTATATGTCCTGGATTGAAAAATGGAATAACACAATAAGAATTAATAATATATATATATATGATTATAGATAGATAGATAGATAGATAGATGATAAATCAACAGAAACATACATACATACATACACTAACTAACTAACTAACTAACCTGATTTCAGCAAGAAGCATAGAAGAGGAAGAAGAAGAAGAAAGAAGATGAATGTATTCATGAGGTGTAAGATCTAAAAACAATGGGTTAGGGGGTTGGAGGAACAATCAATGTCTTTATCTCAATAACCCCATAATATGCTACCAAAAGAATCTTTACTTGAATTATTTTATTTTTCTTACTCTTGGTCGAGTTTGGACACCGTAATTTACATTTTGAGACCCACCCTCAGACTTGCAAAATGTTACTATAATCGTCCTTAAACTTGATCAAGAATTACATTATGAAGGTGAAACTAATAAATTTGTACACCAATCACAAATAAAACAATAAACTCAAAAGATAACTTTTTACAAACAACAACAACAACAAAACGATGAATCCTAAATCTAGTTTTAAAGCGGGCACCAACTAAGGATGCCGTAACAGAAAACTAAAGAACACATGCATCTCTCTCTCCAACGACCATACATTTATTCAGTCTTAAAATCGTAAATTGTGAGCATGTGATGAGAAGCATGTGTCCAACATAACCTTTTACAAACCGTAGGTATTAAAAATGTATACACATCTATTAAGTTTGAAGTATGCTGATTCATAAATACATGTGACCCAAACGATAACACAATTGACAATGGTTCATAGGCAATGGTTAACTATATATATAATAACAAGAAAATGATTGAATTAGATGAAACCTCCCTTTGCAATACAAAAGAACAACTTTTAATAAAGCGAAGTTGATATTAAATATATAATAACATCTGTGTCAATAATCTGTATCTAACATAACATCTCACGCTCGAATCACAAATACGACCTATTGCCGTCGCAACACCACCACCATTGTCATGATCACCATCGTCATTGCCACCACTCTTCTATTGTTCTCGCTCACACCACCGAGACCACCTCCACAAGAACCACAGTCTCCGCCATCTCCACTGTCAATGCCACCGTCGTTGTCATTAGTTGTTTTAAAAGCAGATATAGTTGGTATACTTCCTTTACTTAAAAAAATGCCCCATTTAAAGGTTGCTCCATTTTGGTTGAAACCCATTTTGAATTTAACCAAATTGATACCTTTTTTTTAAACAATCTGTTTTTACCCAAATTCTTTTGTTCGGAACATGTTTTGATGCATAGCGGAAGCATGAAAAATATATAAAAACACCCTCAAGAGGAAAATTGATATGGTCCTGAATGATAAAACCATTATATCAAACCATCTTTCATATGTATGTCTAAAGCAAATCAAACTAAAATTAAAAACTGAAATTGAATGTCTATTTATGAAATTTACTTAGTCAAATGAAATCTTCACAATTTTTGCATAGTAAATGGAACTTACAAAAACTGGAAAAAAAACTATCGCTGCTGAAATTACGGTTCCATATTATAGAATTCCAGTTTGAAAATTGGGAAGCCTGCATATGGCTGCCTCATGATCCGACTCATTGAAACGTTTCATTTGTTGCATCGTAACTCCAAAGTCTAGACGTAGCCAAGGTTATACGTTTTTTTAAGTTTACTTCTTCTAGCGTGTTAACCCATGTTCAACTTGCACCAACTGGATTAACTCCTTTTGACATTAACCAGGTTCATTTAACCCGATGACATTTTAACTCGTTACTTGACCTGCTTTATCATGCTGAGGTATAATATCCATTTTGAATAAACTTAACGTATTCTTTTTTTTTTAACGATGAAAGCAAAAGTTTTATTTAAACAACACCATCAAGCTTGACCTTAGTAAGAAGCTAGGAACAACGAAAAATACTAATAAAATTGCTAATAATTCAAGATTGTAATAATTTAAGAGTAATAATAAAACGATAAAAAAACATAGGATATTAACAATTTTCTAATTTAGCTAACCAAAATTTTAGTTGGGATGGATGACGATTTATTTTAATAGTTCAAACATGACCCAACTCACTGAAAATAAATTTAAACACTTTCCAGTTTTTACATCCTCTTTTAAATAGTTATTGTTTTGTTATTTTAATATCCAACAGTAACTTCTTTATAGTTTTTTTTTTTTAATGTTACAGAGTGAAATCTAACAAACAACTAATAACTGGATTGGGTCTTTTGATCAAAATTAAAACACACATGTTTTCCTTTTCTATATTTTCTGCAAACAATATATACAGACAATGTTTTGCATTTAACCAGCAAGTTAACAATGAATATTAAAAATTTAGAAAAACATTAAGGGGCATTCCGGGAATTGAACTCAGGACCTCTCGCACCCTACAAATGCCCATTTGTTTTCTAACTTCTTTAATGACAATTATAAAAAAAAGAACTAAAAACACTGGGGCATTCCGAGAATCGAACTCGGGACCTCTCGCACCCAAAGCGAGAATCATACCACTAGACCAAATGCCCAGCTTGTTAAGCAGAGATACTAATAGTAATTATTACCTATACTTGAATCAAATTAACATGCTACAATTTTATGTTTATATAAATCAAAAATGATATGAGTTATAGGCCAGAGACACTTATATCACATGAGAAAAGATATCTAGAAATTAGGTAATATCAAGTGAGACAACTACCATCATATTCAAGTACAAATAATGAGAGGTGGTCATTTCGTAGTATTTTCTTATCAACCGTTATGTTTATTTACATGTTTTATAAATTGCTTATTGAGAGATTCTACATATCATATAAATGTCTTCCATATTATAAAAAAGAAGAAAGAAAAATATGGTTAACAACCTTACTAATTGAGCCTACAATTATACTATATTACACTTGTGTCGATAAATTGTCAAGTATCAAAAATGTGTTCTTATTCAAAAGTTCGTATCTTTATATAACTGTGTTTCAAGATTATTATTATTATTATTAGTATAGAGAAAGGCTCATTTATGACTTTGAAATCTGTGCAATTTCGAACAAATTACACCGTTTCAATTCTGAATTTTTCCAGATAAGCATCTCACATGCTTGCTGCTTGTATCAATTAATTGATTCTTGAATTAAAGGTATTTTATTTTGCAGTTATTTCATGCCGATGTCAGGCAATTTTTGTACTTTTATGACATATTCTGTTACACATTCTACTCTTTGTCTTTGTAGCATCGGCGGATCTAGAAAATATTTGTAGAGGTAACATTTTATAAAAAAAAGGGTAACGAAATCGAAAAAACGTAAAAAATGTCAAAATTTTTTCAAAATTTACACTACCGTCGGAGCGCCAAACCCCTACGCCTAAGGTATGTCCGCCCCTGCTTTGTAGTTAAAATGCTTCGATTTTGGTATTTTCAGGTGACTCGATCTTCATATATAATAAATCTACTTGGTCAGAGTCAAGTAAGAGTTAATGGTCAATATGATGAACTTTTAGCCATAATGTATATATATGTAAACATTAACTCTTTTGATGAAAAAGTTATATAGCCACATAACATGCATACCAAGTGCTGAAGGCCCATGGTTTTTACCAAACTAAAAGGCCTTGTCGTCAATATATGCTCTTGATAACACTTTCGACACTAGAGGTAATAATTGGTACACATTATGGTCAACCCCCCCCCCCCCCCCCCCCCCCATATAGTGTTTCTTTACTTGTGTGCTTCAAGGGCTGATTGTTTGAGTGAACTTACATGAGTTGTACTTTGAGCATGAGAAAAACTAAAAAGTTTTTATTTAGAATGCAATTCAGTTTCGTGATGAAATTATGGCATTAAAGTACCTCGTCATTAGATGGGTGTGTTATCTGTCTCTCTATTTTATTTCTTTGTGTTGATAGGTTCATTCATGTTGTTACTATGTAATACATTAACATAACCCGTCCATCAAACGGATATTAAACTAGTTTATTTGGTTAACAAAGTAAAGAAAAAAAAACTACAAAGCTAAGATTCGCAATTAGAAGAAATATAACATGGAGTGACCATATCTCATTTTTCCTAATTACAGCTTCTTCGAATAAACCTATAAAATATAAATGTTTTTAGGTGTTATAAAAAGAGGGGCATTCCGAGAATCGAACTCGGGACCTCTCGCACCCGAAGCGAGAATCATACCACTAGACCAAATGCCCGATTTTGTTTTAAGAAACTAGAAAATAGTTTTATTGTTTAGGTTACACTACTTGAGATTGATAGATATAAAATCAAAGTGGTTCTTGATGAGAAAACCACATAGTTCAAGAATACATATATGATCCACCTCAAGTATAACATTCATATGCTAATTATGATGGGATCAACGTATGTAAGATGCTTTGTCAATATGAATCTACTTTTTATTTGTTTAAAGTATGTGTTGTCTTGGTTTTACTAAAAAATATATTATGATGGTTTAGCCCGATATTTAACTTAGTTTATGTTTATATGAACACATTAACCATCAACTCGAATCTTTTTTTCTTGAACGACCAACATAATCAATCTCGAGCACTCTCGGGGCATCAACTGGACTAAACGGAGTATTCTGAGAGTAATCCAAGTCCACCGCTAATTTTGGAGAAAACCTGGTAAAACCGACGACGATGAAATTACTGGTAAAACCCGCTTGGCTCAAGGATCAAACCCAAGTTTCCCCGGGTCTCCTATCATTACTCACTAGTGCCTCACTCTACACCAAGTGGAACCATTTTACCAAGCTTAGTTAGTTAATTATAAGACAAAATAGTAGTCACCGATTATTGGTTGCCCTTCCTTTGGACTTGGGGCATACGAAACTTGAATGCCCTTCATAAATTAGTTCAACTCTCTTAACAAATTAAAACCCTACTCAAATCAAGGGCCAGAACACAGAGGAGACCTGACCTCCATCACTCTAGCAAGAGTTTCCTTCTTCACAAGGCAATTGATTTTATGTCAAGAAAATGATAGGCCAAAAGATGGGCCATGTTTGGAAGGTGACCCATAACACTCTTGCATTAAAAACACAATTTGACTTTCATTTGCAATTTGAAAAGTGTCGCACAAATTATATAGTAAAAGTATTACTTTAAGAGAAATAAATAATAAAACCAGTTAAACATAGGCGTAATTACTAAGACAAAATAATAATTTTGAAACGATTAAACATAGGATTGTGAAATTATGTTTTACACCCCCAAGAAAAGAAAAGAAAAGAAAAGAAAAGAAAGAAAAAAGTATTGTGTAAGTCTCCCCTTTTATTTTCTTCTTTCACCTTTCCTTATACAATGAACAAAATAAAATCACGTGGCTTTGACAAACTTTGAGGCACATGCATGGGACTCATTACTTCGGTTAATCAATCCTTATTTCACCTAAAACAAAGTTCACTTTTAGGTAACAAACATGTAGTAATAAGAATAAACGACACCAAAATTTTAAAAGTTTATCCTTTCGAAAAATCTGTTGGGGAACTTTTAGAAACCGGATAATCAGAGAGGCGTGTGGTCACTCTCAGATCAAATTATTTCGGTGGTTCTACTGAATAATTCAATCGGATGCAACTCTGATTTTTGGAGAATGAACAACAGTGTGCGTTTTTGTGTGAAATTCGTATGAACCGATCTGACCAAAAGACATACTCACGAATTTTTGGAGATACAACAACTCGAACAAGCGTGCACTCCCGCACCTCCTAACTTGTTCGATGTACATCATAATTCCTTTTGGTCACCAAGTTAATCCCGATTACACTAAAATATCTAACAAAATCTTATGCTATAACTACACATCTAAACAAATATACATTCACATAGTTAAATAGTTAACTATCATGATAGAACTGAATAAATTATGGTTATCACCACCGTTATCTTTGATGTATTTAATATTACAACACTTATGGCCTTTTGTCGTTAAAAACGAACTATTGATACAAGTCTACCTTTAACTATCAAATTACATTCAAGGCGTGGTCTATTGAAGATTTGTGAAGTGTATATTCAAAATCTAATTATTAGTTATTAACGTCTAATAAACGAATTTAACTTAAATAAAAAAATTTATTTGAAGATCTATGAATTGTTGTCGGTTCCTTTTTTAATAAAACGTCGTAGTCACTTATAAAATTGTTTCCACCTTTTTACTTTATAGGTTATTGCTTCACAAGAAGTGAAAGAATATTATACATATTGAAATAGTTAACAAACCATTGGTTACTTATAGTTATTAAGGTATGCACACAACTGACAAAATTATAAATGAGGTTTACGAACATAAATGAACGAACACAACCTTTGTTCATGTTCGTTCGTTTAACTTAACGAACAAAATTTCTTCCCGCCTAACGCTTCACAAACTGTTCACTAAACGGTTGGTTTCGTTTATATCTCTAGCCCCATCCACCTTAAGGGCTGTTTCTGTAACTTTACATAAGTATAAGGACAATTCCTAAAATAAATCACCAACAGATTGAATTACCAAGAAGACCCATGGCTCACTACCGACATTCGAACAGAGAGTAGGGGTAAATCAGTCAGTATAAAAACTTTTGTAGGTGTTGGTGAAACAGCCCGTACCTTATTTTAGAAGCAAGCAAACGCAAACACAAAACACTTTGGGATTTTGAGATCCTCAACCTCATACACCTCACCGGAAAAATGCCGTCCGGTGACCACGACGGCGCCACCCTCAGAAGAGAGCTGGAAGCTTCTTTCCTCAAGATCCATTCTTTGGAGAAAGAAAACCAAGAACTAAAACAAGAAACGAGTCGACTCAAGGCCCAAATCAACACACTCAAAGCACATGATCTCGAAAGGAAATCGATACTGTGGAAGAAACTACATAATTCTATGGACGATCCACCACAAAAACAGAAGCTTCAAGTGGACGTACCGGAGACACCGATAAAGAAATCCACTTCAGATGTGAGTAACCCGCCACAGCTGCTGCAACGACGGGTAACAGCCCCACCACCACCACCACCACCACCCATTCAACCGACGTCAGCTGGATCAAAGACGGTTCGACGTGTCCCCGCAGTTATGGAGTTGTATCGGTCGCTTATGAAACGAGACACCCAGCTTAAGGAGAGTAAAAACGGTGCATCCGGCGTCGTCCCGGCTGCTTATTCTCGTGACATGATAGGAGAAATCGAGAACCGTTCAACTTATCTTACCTCTGTAAGCTGAACTAAACTTATCAGCTAAACATATCCTAAAATTTTTTGTTTTTGGTAAAATGTGAGAATACTAATTATTTTACTAGGGGTACATAAAGAAAATAATAATAAGGAAGTGCTAACACCCTTATATATTGTTATGGTATAGTGTAACAACTTTTTTACTTGTGACAGATAAAATCAGATGTGGAGAAATACGGTCCGCTACTGAATGTTTTGATACGACAAGTCCAGAGTGCAGCATTTACGGAGATATCCGACGTTGAGGCATTTGTGAAGTGGGTAGATGGCGAGTTATCGTGTCTGGTAGACGAGCGGGCGGTACTCAAACACTTCCCAGAATGGCCCGAACGAAAAGCGGATGCATTACGTGAGGCTGCTTTTAGCTACCGAGATTTAAAGAATCTTGAAGCGGAAGTTTTAGGGTTCAAAAACGGATTGAAACAACCGGTGATTCAATCATTAAGGAAGATGCAAGCCCTCCAAGACAGGTAGTAGCTATATAGAGACCAAATTAAAGGTAATGATTATTATATAAATATATGTGTGTGTAGATTAGAGTCCAGCATTAGTGGAGTGGAAAGAAGTAGAGAGGGTACAAGTAAGAGATACAAAGAGCTACAGATTCCATGGCAGTGGCTGATGATGGATACTGGAGTCGTTGGAAAGGTAGGTGCATACTTACCTTTATCACCAAGCAAAGGCTTAAATGATATAAAAAACTTGAATTACAATTAATATTAGCTTTTTTATTTATAAAGTTAACCACAAATCTTGATTGTAACTTAAGTTATTTGTTTTATTTTATTTTATTAATTACAGATAAAAGTAAGTTCCCTGAATCTGGCACGAGAGTGTATGCGGAGCATCGCTAAAGAGTTGGAGTGCAATCAAACTTCTTCACGAGACGGGGATCACTTGTTGCTCCAAGGCGTTCGATTTGCTTTTCGGGTTCATCAGGTACAATATTATTTTAACAACAATTTTCTACATCATCTAAATAATAATTAAAATGCAATTGTTAATCATACATGTTTTCAAATATTAATAAATTTGTCTCTTAATATGCATGTTAATATATATATATATATAATAAAAAAAGGGGTTGAATCTGTAGTTTGCAGGAGGGTTTGACACAGAGACGATGCATGCTTTTGAAGAACTAAAGGAGATTGGAAGCCGTTGCGGTTAAGACGAAACCAATAACTGATTAATTGATCGATGTTATAATTTAACTGTGCCGTCTATGCATGTGCAAAAGGTGACATCATATACATATATATATATGTATATCATCAACGTCGCTTTTTTTTTTTCTGATTATATACATTAAAATATGCGACAAAATCACAAAAAGAGACGACTAAAATGTCATATTGCATCTTCACAACTGTTTTCCTCGTAAAGTGTCAATTAATCGGCTTTTTCTTCGATGATGGCTAGCTTTTCGACACCCACGGCTTATTTATTTACAAAAATAAAGGGGTAATATTGTTTATTAAATCAAATCAAATCAAATCTTTAATGCACGTTTAAAAGAGATTTTTAAAAGTTAAGAATTTTATTTGTTATTCACATTATATGGATAATAGTTGGTTGTACTACAAGCTTAATATATTTTACTGTGATTAACTATAATAACTAATCATGTAAAGATGGCTCGTTTTTATATCGTTGACATGATGTTTTTTTCGAAATTAATAATAGTTAAAGTTTGAGTACATTAAAGGTGTAGTTAATGTTTGGTCCATTACCTTTTTAAAAGATTGTCAAAAAGACGTCATGCTTGCAAATTCTTACCATTTCTGTCCATATCCATCATACCAAGTTAAAATTTATGTGATTTGAACAAGCTACCCTTCTTGTTAAATAAAAAACCAAAACAAAGAAAACATTGATATAACCCCACCTTCAATCACACACTCTCTCTCTCTCTCTCTCTCTCGAGTCTCCCTGCTCTCCCACGATGAATTCAATCTTCTATGCCTGCATCACAAAAGACACTATAATCCTTGCTGAATCAAATTTGAAAATCACAAATCATAGTGATTTAGCTAAGAAATACAAGTGTTTGCTATTTCTCAAACACTTGGAACAAGTGCTTACCAATATTATTGATAATCTCGGTTCCGACATAATGAATCCAATTTTCAATTGTTTCCAAGAAAAAAAAAATCAGTGCGGCGTATTGCCAACTCGTAGCTTCAAAATCGGAACCGAGTTCGAAAGATTAACTGGGAGAAGAAAAGTCTTACGGTGTTAGAAATTTATCTAATAGGATTACATATTCTGGTAACCTTTGGTTTTTTCTATTAAATCCTATTTAAAATTTAAATTACAAAGGTTACATAAATATCAGTGTTCAAAAGTCGCTAGGCAGATCCTATACGGCCAACGGGAGAGTTGGGTGTACTTGGAGTACTTGGACATATTAAATATACAAAAATTAATTATTGGATATTATATATATATATGTCAAAATAAGCATAATTCAAGTCAAAATAAGCATAATTCATGTCAAAATGAATATAATATAAAAGTCAACAAACGAGGTTGACCAACTAGGCCGACTAGTCCCCACTACTCTCCAACTACTCTTTGAAAAGTCAACAAACGAGTTTGACCGACTAGTCCCGACTACTCTCCGAAAAGTTAGCAAACGAGGTTGACCGACTAGGCCGACTAGACAGACTACTCTCCGATATTGACCGAGTTTGACCGCCGACGCCTTGAAGGGGTTCCGAGTACCGACTACTCGCAAAGTACAAAGCCTTGGAATCCGACTTGTACAACACTGATAAATACTAATACTATTAAACATCTATATACTTGGTATTTGTTATGATTTTGGAATTCCTAATGAATTCGTCAAAACCTATCTACAAGCTTCCAAAGTTAGACAAATAAAGTTTCTTATGAAAATAGAGAATTCATCAAGTTTCATTGGAAAGAGAGGAGTACCCCTACATGTTCCGCTATCTGCCTATTTTTACCTTCTTCGGTAAATTTTAACACTACAATTTATCTTGTGTAACCTTGGGTGCGTGATATTCTCCGGCAGTCTGCTTCGGTTGTTGTACCCCAGGAGACAGACACGCTGTTTTGAGTAGAGACACAAAATCTATTTTAAGGGACCTATGCCTCAATCGTCAACATTAGTTTGTTCATTCTTGCAGCCAAATATACTACAAGAAGACCTTGTTCTAGCACAAAGTTAATTACTTTATCTTTTGAAGATCTTGCTAAAAAGATTACAAGAATACGTTACTAAAGACCAAGTTAAAGATTGTATCTTTGAAGATATTGGTTGGAATCGATTAACTTATTTACATATGTTGTATTTCATGTTTATTTTTATTTGGATTTGTACACGGTACGTGTACTACAATTTTCAAAATGTATAAAACTATACTTTTATTAACTTTGTTAATAAAATTGTGACCCATGTCCTACATATGGTTTATCAGACAATGATGTTTTACCACCCCGTTCATGCTAGGGATCATGTGTCACTTATACATTAGTCGGAAGTCAATACATCATTGTAATAGTTATAATTTATAAACTTCTTAGCTACGATGATTTTTGTCCTTTTGTGATTTTTGTCCTTTTGTGGAATTTTTTTCATCTTTCCCTTTTCTTTTCTATTTTTGGTTTTTTTTTAAGTTTCAATCGAACCTTGTGTTGTACATGTAACAAAACGAACAGTCTAATACTGACCGAACAACGTCAGTACTGAAATTGATATTCGTTTTTATTGTTTCGATCAATGTAAACACATCTCGGTATTTTTTTGGTCGTATCATGACTTTTTTTTATTTCTCTTTCGGTAATTGTCGGTATCTTAATGAATCAAACCAATATCAAACGTATTCTTGCCATTAACGTTATTTTTACTATTGCTTCTACGTTTCCATTAAAAATTGGATCGCCCCGCAGCAGAATACAGGTGCAACCCAGTAGTTCCATTAATAATATAAAACATTACATTTTACAATAAGTAATTAAAAAAATCAATCAATTTTTATATAAAAAAATCTTTAACCTTGAATGCCTTGAGCCTTTTAAGTCTTACCAAATTCTTGAACCTGACGTCCATAAAAAGACATATGAACGTCTAAGTAAAATTCGCTTTTACTTAGTGAGACAACGATTATACAATAACAATTCCTTAACAATATCCATAATATAAAACATGTATATAACATTTATACAACATATTGACATAGTCACGTTCACTTTTTCAACGTGTCACATGATTTGTGTGTCGCAATCACATTCTTTGGGTCAGTCAAATTCAATTTTTCAGCGCGTCACATGTTTACTGCGTCACAATCACATAGTCACATTTAGCGGTCACATTTTGGTGCAATAGTTCAATTTTTACCTTTTGGTGCAGGAGTTCAGTGATCACCTTTCAGTATAGTGGTTTAGTCGTCACCTTGTGGTGATATCAATAATGTAGTAACTATCCATATACAATAACTACTATATAATATAACAAACATAATGTCATACAATATCGAATTCAGATTCTCAACTACATAATAGTAGAAAACCTAAATCCGTCGAACAATGTTGTTCATTAGTCCGTACCTTAGTTGCCTAGATTCAAACTTGGCAAAAGAAAACTTTAACGTCTCCTACATGACAACCTAATTATAGATATATTAGAAATTAATGTCATGAATTGTTTCCATTTAGTATCCAAGACAATTGTCAGCTTTCAAGTTCCCTTGTCAGTTTTTCATGAAATTTTAATTTGTAATTATGGTAACGGTAGCATAATCCTTCTGGGTCGGGTTTAGGTTCAAAATGGTAGCAGCAGAAATTGGATGTAATGGTAGCAGGTGGGGTGACTGATTATGGGGGGGGGGTGGCGATGGTTGATGGTCGTGGTGGTGGGTGGGTGGGTGGTAGGGGTGTTAAACATGTTCAACCTGACCTGAATTCGAAATTTTAGAACCTGACTCAAACCCGAAAATCGTATCATACATATGAACTCGAACACGACCCGAACATTTACGGGTTTGACCCGAACACGGCCCGAACATTTGCGTGTTTGACCCGAACACGACCCGTTCAACCTGAATTTTTTTTATTTCCGCAAATTTTTTATATTAAAACTAAAATTTGCTAAAAAATTACAAATATATATAATACAATTAATTTAAATTATAAAATATTACGCCGATTTCTCCTTTTAAGTTATAACTATGACATAAAATACACACTTAATTTAATTTATGACATAAAACATATTGTAAAAAATATATAATATATAATATAATATAAAGGGGCTAAACAAGTCAACCTGCCAACCTAACTAGGTTTACACGAACCCGACCAGTTTAGCTAAATGAGTTCGAGGGTTAGACCTGAAACTGACCCGAACACGTTTAAACTAAACCCAAACCCACAAATTTCGTATTAGGTTTGTGTCGTGTTAGAACATTACACCTCCTGTGGGTGGTGGTGGGTGGTTGATGGTAGTGGTGGGTGTTGATGGTAATGGTGGAGGCGTTGATGGTGCTGCATAATAGCCGCATCAACAAAATAACCAAGTTTTTTGACACATTAGTCCAATCGTTAGATCCGGTCTTGGACATGATGGATAGTAATTCCCCTTACCTTGACTCACTTTGTTCGGGCTCAAAGTGTTGCAAGAAAGCATTTTTATCTAGTTATAATGATTCTGCGAGATCTTGGAGCAAACCATCATGTACCTTTCTTGATTCTTCCACATATATTTCTTGGAAATGAGGCTCTTCGATCAGACACAAACACACCGGATGAACGAACTCGTTCGACTCTTTTATTTATTTATCTATCAATGAAAGCACACTAATTACAATGACCCTAAACCTCTATTTATACCAAAACTCATTCTAGTCCTAGCCTCACTCGAACTTTATTAATATATACACATAATCAACTAGATAAACCTATCTAATTAAATCTAGCAATTATCCATATAAAGACTCAATTAATAAATCACCATAATTATCTATAACCTGTCTTTATCTTTTCTTCTAATTCAATATTAAGTCTTCAATTTTTCTATAGCTTGCCTGCATTAGATATATATATGTGTTGAGATCAAGAAGCCTTCTGGTGATGAATATAAATCTGATTATAATCTCCTTGAACAAATGACTGTGCTTCATGTATCTACAATTGTTTTATGTTCTTAACATTTACACAACCTCTAAAGCTATAAAATAATATGAGTTTGCATTATTACAAGATAGGTTATATACTTGAATACTAAACCAATTGACACAATCAATCCTTGTATCTCAATGCAGGAGACATGACAGATATGCCATACCCATATGACCAATTTACAATTTGACCCAAATAACCTAATTAAATTCCTTAGTTTATGCAAGATAACTATTATGAACATCGTAACTTATATGAGTTTAATATATATTTTCTAACGATAAAAGATCAAAATGGTTAAAAATAATTCTTAATAAATTATTTTGTGTGTTTTATATTTTAAATTAGGGATAAGAGCACTAACAATGGAGTCACTATCCCCTTCCCTATACCCAAATTATATAGAAAATATGAGATTTTGTTTATTTTTACTCATACATTGGAGTCTCCATCCTCATACTTCAAATTATGTGAAAAACTATGTTGGTTATATTATATGAACATGTATAAAACATAAAACTAATCAGTGGTAGTGACGGAACCAGAACTTTTTGATTGGAGAGTCAAAATAGAAATGTTATGCAAAATTTATAGTTGGTATATCTATAGGAAAACACAACCTTTTGGTTGACAAGTGTTATGTACATTTTTACTTCTTTCTTGTGTATTAATTGAATAATTATTAATTGGTTTTTACAAGGTCGGGTCACCAACATATTCATGTTCAAATAATTTGATTTTCTATTGACTTCTTTTATTATTATTTTTATTGGATTTTAATAGATTTGATGAAATTTTGATACTTGGTTTGGGTCTTATATCAAAATATCATTCTAAATATGCATTTCTACACATAAAATTAATAGCAATTCACAAATTATGATAAGAAAGAAATTTATATCAAATAATAATCAAGTTGATTAATTAAATATTGAAACACAAAATAATAACACGTATAAATAACTAATCGGTACACATTGCATAAATTAAGTCACCTTTAGTAATTAAATAATAGAAAAAATAAAACAAAAAGAAAAGAAACTTACTTCATGATGGCTTTTTGCAGAGGATTTGACCATTCAAGAGAAAAGTCTTGAGATTGGAGATAAAACTTTGTTTTACAGCGGCGGGCTTAAGAGATGTAGGGTTGTAAAGAGAGACAAATTACTTTTGAGTAAATACATAAATAAAAAAAATTATGTTATTAATTTTAAAATTGGGCTAAACTCATTTTTAAAGCCTATGAACATTATTACAATATTTAACTCAATAATATTAACCATTCAGAATTTTATCTTCTTCTCGAGAAAACCAGAATTAATAGCTATTACTGTACCACCGCTTGCTACTTGCCGCAACACCGTCTCTGCCCGGAAAACCTTCAAACATCCCGTTTTCTTTTAATTTTGGGCTTTACAGAAGAAAAAGAGGAGGGTCAACCATAAGAATTTTTTTGGGTTCAGTACTCCGGTAAGCTTAGACTTGGCCAGCCGGAGGGTCAGCTGACCCCTCTGACTCTTCTGTGGTTTCGCCCCTGAAACTAATCATGTAGTTTCAATCATGTGTACCTGGTAAGCCAACAACTACACAAGAGAATGAAGTAGACGTTATGTTCGTTAGATTGGTCGAGTTCTCGTTTAGGGTGAACAGTTCTGATGGGATTTATGTGTTCTGAAGAACACGGTTATGAGAGAGAGAGATGGGACGAATTTAGAGAATAATGATGTTATTGTGTTTTGTATGACCCTAATCTCTCTAGTTATCTCTCTATATATACACCAAAGGGGAAACCTTTAATTAGTTAATAAGAGTAATACGGTCAATCAACAATTACCAACTAATATATTATAAGGTACAATTTCATATTTTAACCTATTATTATATAAATGATTATAATGGACATACAATTAATTATAATAAATTTATTTAATCTAACATTTTCCCACTTGGCCGAGTAATCATTTATTTTGAATATTAGATAAGCTAGTTAGGAGTTAATACTCATTTTAACTTTAAACCAAAAACCGTAGCAAAGAAATACAGCCGTTGAGTCAGTATTCAACTCAGGACCCCCATTAGTTATACTACAAACTCAATTTAGAACTAAGCAGTTATGATCAAAATTTACAAGTAAACATTTAAACGTTTGATTCATATAATAATTGTCTATATGTCATTATGCATGCAAAACATATCTTAGAGACATACAACATCAAAACTGATGATGAAAATTAATAGTTAAATCATTGATAGTACAATATGCACTTGTACATAGTTATCAATAAACTCGTCATTATAAGCGCTTACATAATAGTTATGGGTGATAGACTTTTAATTATAGGATCCTCAAGCATATCATGAATATATTCGATACAAAGATTTAGTTTCCTCAGTTCGTTCAGAAACGAATAAAAATTTCGTATTGAAATTTAATGCAGCACCTCTCGAACTGTTACTGTTCAAGGAAACAGGGTAGCTGACTTTATCATAGTAAGTCTTCAATATATTATTTATATGGAGTTAATAAACTTATAAGTCCATTGATAAGTTTTCAACATTTAGTGACCATTGTTTAATGATTAGCAACATATTATGTCATTATAACTTAGGTTGTTATTATAAGTTAATTATGACTCCTCCATGAGATAGAACTACAACCGTCGAGCCGAGGAGCGAGACTAAGGTCGACCGTTAGTGAGACTAAAGTGGGAGGCTAAAACGAATGCTTTTAGTATGCCACAAGTGACTTTAAGAAGGTGTTATGTTGGATACGTTAAGAACTAAATTCATCCAGCCTTGCTAGCAAATTTGTATATCACGAAAGCAATAAAATTGATCCTCTTTTTTGTTGAAAAAAGTTATTGATTCAACCTAGCATGTTTACTTTAAGTCTTCACAAACAGTCCTTTCCAAGAAACCATCTATCGGAATTTGGCACATTAACTAACTTTATAAGGCTTTGCCGTTCCTTTTCGTATCTAAATAGTCGAACTTGTCTCATACATAGTTTCTTAGGACATTTTTTTCTGAATAATTAGTTCTTTCTTAGAATACTACAAAGACCAAGACCATTGATTCTAATTAATCTCAAATTACCACCTCTTAAGAAGAGGAATCTCAATAACTTCCAAACACGTTATCCAAATTAGTCACGAAATAAAAAAAAATCAGAACAAAGCCCTTATGAGACTCGAACCCACAATCTCAATCTTTAAAGGTGCATACTGAATCAGTTTACCATCCATGTATTTGCTTATAGCATTCCCCTAAAAATTATTAAAGGGTTCTTTCATAATTTTCTACATAACTTAACACTATAAATTACGAACTGAACGGGTTTCTAGAAACCCCTAATTAGCTCTAGATCCGCCCATGGTTTCACATGGGTTCCATTACTAAAAATTACATCGTTTGGATATATAATCCAACTTCTTATACTATTATTATTATCTTCATTTGTATTTAATGGATTTCATGAATGTTCGCTGTTTGGATTTATTTTTTTCTCAAAAGACTAATATATATTATATATATTATTTTTTTGTTACAACCTCGTCATTCATATATTTCACTAAAAGTACTTGTCAAGTTACATCAAAACAGAAGGTAGACAGGCAATAAGCTGCGTCACCATCCCTTTCTGAATTGCAAACCCTAACATTTCAAAGACAAACAGCTGCCCCTTGGGGATGAACAATTGCTATGGATGACTCATTAGACCCTGGTCATGAAGTGGATAGCTTCTGGTGCTAGGGAGCCAAATGTATCAAAGGCAAAAGGGACAAAGACATGCTGGTTCTCTGCACAAGCTTTAGGTGCTTATCCACTTGAGATTTTGCCGTTCTTGCTGTGGATCACACAAGTATTGTAGAAATAATTGCTAGTAGGGTTGTGAAGTTTACTTGCCTAACAATTAGGATGAATTTGGTTATGTTTATGACGAGTGAATGATTACACTGGAACAAGAACAATAAGAGATCAAATATGGAGATGGGAGGGAGAAACATTGAAGCCATTAACTCTCTAGCAATATTCATGCCCTATTATCTCAATCTCTCTTACTTCTTCACCATCCATAGACCTAGAGGTGCACAAAAAACTCATATTCGGAACCGGACCAGATAAAAAACCCAAAACTGGTTATTTTTGTACTTGGTTATTGTATACCCATAACCGAAGCCGACCATACCCATAGGGTATGGATAGTGTATACATTTTGAGCGCAATACCTGTAACCGAAACCGTACCCTATTTATAACCGAAAATACCCGAAACCGGTTATACCCTATACCCAAACCCGGTTAGATACCGGTTTTTAAATACCCGATAGTATATCCTAATTTTTAAGGTATATTTTTATGTTTACTTTGCAACTTTTATATTTAAGTTTAAAAAAATGCCTATTATAAAACAAATAATTTGTATATTTGTAAATCAGGAAGTTTATAATGATTCAAATGATCTAGCTTACATACCCAATGAAGGTGATGAGGGTAATTCAAATGAGGATGGTGATGAGGGTTATTCAGATGGGGATAGTGATGATAGTGATTATATAGTTGATGAGGACAATGAAAGTGGTACAAGGCTATTGATAAGAGTGAGGACAATGGTAATATAGATGATGAGGCTAATGACTTAGACACATATGATTTTGACAATTTAAGTGACAAGGATAGTATCACACTTCATAGATTTGTTAGGGCATTAGGGAAAACCAAGTAATGGAGATTACCCCTTCTGGGTTGGGTAATGTTTCCCTAGTAAAGAACAACTTAAGGTTATGGTAAAGGAGCATGTTGTGAAGTCTAGAAGACAATTATTCGTAGTTAAAAATGAAGCTAGTAGATTCAAAGTGGTTTGTCTTGGAGGGCAAATAAGTAACAAAAATATATACAAGAGTAAATCAGTAAATGCAACAAATAAGAGGTAGGTCTAGTGGAGTAGCAAGAATAAAGTTGGTGGGGCCAAGGGTAAGGTAAAAACATCTTAAAAGAATTAACCAACTTCTCCATGGACTTTGCATATATCAAATATAAAAAAGATTGTAAATAAGTTGCGAAAACGATTATTAAAAAAGCATATATGTATCCAAATCATGGATGTGAACTTATGCACTATTAGTTGGCTTGCCAAGAAGATTGAGCTAATAATTCAAACTAAATACCAGTGAGGTCTCTTCAAGACAAAATGCAGAAGACACACCAAGTGCAAGTAACTGAAGAACGAAGGCAATTGCTAAGGTATATGGTTATTACATTGCTCAATATGGTAGCCTAAGGAGTAGGGTTATAAACGAACCGAACATTCAACGAACCATTCGTGAACCGTTCGGCAGAAAGTTCGTTTATGTTTGTCTGCTTAATAAATGAAAGAGCATGAACAAAGGTCTCGTTCGTTCAACTGTGTTCGTGAACGTTCGGTAAGGTGTTCGTGAACATTCATTCATTTATGTTCGTATTGTACTGTCATATATTTTATCTATACTATTGATATTATTAAACTTTTATTTATTTTATTATCTTAACAATTAAACCAGGAAACCCTATTTCACCTTGTTTATGGACCATTTCACTTTCCTATTTACATCGGCGAATACGATCGACCTCTATTCCACAGTAAGAGATTCGAATTCCAGTGCTACTCTCTGGGCCATCCACCTTTATCCTTCGTCGCGTTCGCCAAATTTATTTGTGTTCGTTTGTGTTCGTGAACCGTTCCGGAACACACACATTTCTTTAATGAACGAACATGAACATAAAATCTCGTTCGGTAAGTGTTCATGAACCGTCTGTGAACACATTTATTTCCTTAACGAATGAACATGAACAAGGCCTTGCTCGTGTTCGTTCAGTTCGTTTACAACTTTACTAAGGAGTATTGTGGGGGAGTTTTGTGATCTAATCCATGTACCACTTGTAAAATAGAAGTCGAAAGTGAATCTAACCTTAGTATTCCCACAAGGTAGTTTAAGAGAGTGTATACTTGTTTAGCACCACTAAAGCAAGGGTTTAAACTTGTTGGGAAATACATACCAGGGCTTGATGGTTGCTTCTTGAAAGGCCTTTTTCTATTAACACCTATTGGAGTTGATGCCAACAGTGAGATATACCTAGTGGCCTATGTTGTGGTTGAGGCTGAAACCACTTCAAGTTGGACCTGGTTTTTGGAATGCTTGGTTGTGATTTGGATTTGGAATCAAATAGCAATTTCACTTTCATAAGTGACCGTTAAAAGGTAAGTTTTTATGTTTTATTTACTTGTTGTTTGCATATTCAAAGTTGTTTGCTTATTCAGTGTTATGTTTGCATATTCAGGGCATTTTCCTGCAATTCAAAAAGTGTAACATAGTGTTGAGTATCGATACTTTTTAAGACACATTCATGAAAATATGAAACTAAGGTGGAAGGGTGATGTTTTCAAAAACTTGTTGTGGAATGCAGCTAGTGCAACAACACCTATTAAACATGAAGGGCTATGGTTGCCATAATGAATGAGGACAAGGACTTGTATGAATGGTTGAAGGAAATTCCATCAAAACATTGGTCAAGGAGCCTTTTTATGGGTATGTTACATTTATTTCTTTAAATTAGGTTGTATGAGGCTTGTGCCTTAGTGCGCCTCACGCTTTTTAAAACCTAGTTGATGACCGATTGCGGCAACTTTTTCAATGTACGTTGTCGATTTGTTGTTTTGCTTCTCTTTAGAGCCAATGGTAACAATGAGAACAGTGTTGTAAGTTTAAGAAAGTTATAGACCCCAACTTTTTGGGCTTTTATGATCATCGTCGCATCATTGATTCATTTTTAACTCGATCTGTTTTTTTTCTTCTCTTGGTACTTCCAGGTGTCAAACACAAGGAGGTCATCATCACATATTTTTAATTTAATTTCGTGAATTGAAGTTGATGTATGAAGGGGTGTATTGGTGGCAATTTGATGGCAACATAGTAAACATGGAGTTGGAGAAGCTAACAAAGGCAGGGTTATGGTAACTCAAGCTATAAATTAGGTACGCGAAATATGTCATATGGGCAGAGGTCTCTAAGGGGATGACATATATGGTGTGTGTGGGTTTGGAAACCCTACTTACTTCTAGGTGCATGTTATGGCTCGACTACTACCGACATGTGACATTATTCAGATTTTAAAACAAAAATGGGTTGAGGGGCTCAAGGGTTTGAGAGCCTTGGTGAGCGTGAGTATCTGGCGCTGTATCTATGCTGTGAGTGGGAATCGGGTGGTCAGCAAGGGTGAGTTTTGGCGAGTGTTAAATTTTTGGGAAAAGGGTCATATAATTTGATGTGGCAATACTTAGTGGCGAAGCTTGAGATTTTTGACCGTGGGAGGAGGGGGGGGAGGTCAGCAGACCTAAAAATTTCTATAAAACCGGGGGTCGAAAACATATATACCCAAAAATTTCTATACGAAAACTACACACTCTGCACTAACGAGCGAGGGGGTCGGCTGCCCCCTCCCGGCCTACTTAAGTTGCGCCCATGGCAATACTAATATGTCAAGCGACATGATACCTTTATTCGTGTTAAATGGATATTTGTTTATGGGCTGGGGTGCATCACTTACTAATAAATAGTGAAGTGAGGAAGTGACGGGAACATGTTAATTAGTGAACAGCTAGCAAAAGGAGTATGGACAGAGGTGTAATAGCGGGGGAGTCAAGACAACATGGAGGGACTAATCGTGATGAAGATTCTTGTGTTCAAAGTTTCATTAGGATCTCGGCACACATCAACCAACACATACAGTAGCCTACAAATACAAAGAAGAATTCTGGTTTATAGCATGAACATTGAATACTAAAATCAACAAAATCACTCCCGTGACTACTAAAGTGACAGTCAACCACATACATGGTGCTTCATCCACATGATGCCTCCTGCTGGAATCTCTATGGGGACAAAATTTGATACTGTTTTTGGAGTCTTCTGTTTCTGGTTTTTGGGTGTTTTATGTTATTTATATGTCGCACTTGCCTTCATTCCTTTTGGTGTTTGTTGGGCCTTTTTTTTTTCTTGTCTAATTAATTTTCTTTCGTCATTACAATAGCGTGTCTCTGGATTACATATACCATTTCTGTATTGCTTCATTTAGATATTTCATGGTATTCTGACTTGAGGACTTATTGGCAAATAACATAATGAACATGCTGTAGTATTTTTAATTTTAAATGAATCATCAGAATATAACTTATAAGACTTAATTAAACATACAAAACTTAATTAAAAATACATAACTCTAATAAAGTGAAGATTCTTATAAACATATATTATTATTATTATTATTATTATTATTATTATTGTTATCAACACAAAAAATATATTAGCTTTCTCTTTAAATTTGTAGTATTCTATATATACCGCTATTGTATCTAATTGTAAATCATACATATCAATAAAATATTAGTTATTTTCTCCCTGTAATTCTTTCATATTCCTGTGTTAATATGCTAATTTCTCAACACGTTATCAATAAGATAATGCTCTCTCTAAAACACGTAGTTTCAATATTATAACGCCTGCACCTAAAAAACTCGGTTTCTATTAACTATCTTAACACAAAGCCACTGTACGTAACCCCTACCACAGCCATCCCACACATCTATCTGCTTTGACTGGATTCAGAAGTTTATGGATTCATGAGGCACTGTTGATTGGAGGATGCGAATATATGATATTAGACTGTTGGGTGTGGGGTGTAACACCTTGTAAAATTCGTGCTTGGTAATATACCGACGCGTGTACATGCCCTCGAATAATACCTCAAATGCGTTAGCCACTCAACTCCTTAAACGAATCCAAAAATCTAAAAAAAATATTTTTTTTAAAACATGACCGTAGCTTACGGTCCCGAACCATAAGCTACGGTCCAGGCTTTCTGGTTTGGTTAAACCAACCGTAAGCTACGGTCCGGTGACTGTAGCTTACGGCGAGCCACTAGAATTTCACTTTTACACCATTTTAACTTTCAAATAATAACCCAAAGGCACCTAGACTTTATTATTACATTTTCCTTGCATAACCAAGTCATTTTTCGACCCAAATGACTCCCGGTTAAGGTGATATCTTTTGATTCACCATTCTTGAGTATCACACATCTTCACCGAACCTTAAACCTTACTAGCTTGGGTGATTTAACCCATGAAACCATAAGTATTCGTATCTTTCATATTTAAGCTAGTAAACGCTTATAAGTCGTAAGAACACCTAGTGTGACACACGTTAATGTTCGGTTACTCGTACTCTTCTTCAATACATCTCGTGTTGAATGAAAAGACCAAGTTGTATCATTATGTCATTGGATATAAGTCAAGGGACAATTCATGACATTCCACAAAACTATTTTTGAGGGACCAAAATTGTTAAAACCCCAAAATTCTGTCAAGATGCCACCTATCCTGCAAAATGCCACACTCTTGCAGCTCTTGACACATTTCTAGAAACTTGTGAAGATCCTACAACACCTCTAACACCTGGCTTCATCTTCACACACCCTCTTGCACTATAAATAACTCACTAGTTCACCTCATTTCCTTGCTCATTTACTCTTATCCTCTCTTATTACACTCTTGGAAGTTCCTGACTATTTAGGAGCTTCCCTTTGAGTTCTAAGTTTCTCTTGGATCATTTGTAAGTGTTCCATCTCTGCTCTTTTCTTTTTATAGGCTTCTAATAGCCAAAAGTCAAGCATTTTTGACAAATGCCTTGACTTTCGGTTAAGACCATTATGGTCTAACCATTGTTCGAAATGAACATGGCTAAGTGATCGTAATTAGAAAGGTATTAACCCCTAAAGGGGCACCTCCTAAAGATCAAGTTTACTAGGTCAATTGACGGGTCAAGGTTATGTTTTAAAAAGTCAAACGGATCAGATTTCATAAATATTATGACCTGAGTTTATATATGTTATAAACATGTTTTTGACACTTATACAAGTTGGTAAAATATATTAGAACATGTGGAAACATGTTCGATCCGTCAATTTCAGTCCTAGCGTCGGTTCGCAACCGAAAGTCGCGAAGCTTGACTTTTGTTTTGACTTTGGATTCTGACACGACTTAGATTAGTTAACTTCTGACTTATGGTCACATTATGGTCGTAGTACAATGTAGTATAAACCTCTAAGGTTATATTACATGATCATAATCATAATCTGAGTTTATGCACAAGTTCCATAAAATGTCAATATTTGACTAAAATGCCATTTTTACATAAAACAAGGTTTTAATCAACAATGAACTTGCAAATGAATTACTTACTGATATGTTAATGTAATTAACATATTATGATGTTAATATTATGATCATAAACTAATTTTAGTGTAATATCGTAAACTATACTTTTTAAATGACCAAAATGCCCTTTTCGATGCATAGTTTGGTCTTAAACCATAAATCACATGTGACTTCTTACTGATAATATACCACAAATTAAGTATTTTTCCAGAATGTTTATGATCATAACATCAGAATACATGCAAGTTCCTTTTATACGACATATAACTGTCCAAAACGCCTTATAAGGCGTAGTTTCGTTTTAAAACCTCAACGGACATATAAGTTGATATCATACTGATATTACAACTTATGTAAAGTATAATGACATATAGAACTTGTTCATGACTCATTCGGTTACCCGATATCGCTTATATGCATACGGTTAAGTATATGTAACTAGTTTACGGAAATTAACCGAAACGGGTTTAACCTTATCATTTTAATTTCAATTCCAGAATGTTAATTTTTTACCCATATTATACAAGTCATAAGTACTTGTTGTTTCTATCCGGTCATCGCTTAATCTAGCGTATCGTATCGTCTTTGATCCTTTAAGCTATTCAGTCTAAGTCTAAGACTTAAATAAGACTGTTAGCATTTTAATTAGTTAGCTTATGCCATAATCCAGACTAGAGCCTTCCAGTAAATGCTATCTGCCCTTATTTCATTTTGAATACGACTGAGATATTAAATCTTGCATTTTTAAATGAAGACTAGCTTAGGTAAATACTCTTGACTTATTTTCCCTATACGGGCGTAACCGCTTGGTCGAAAATGGGATCAATCGAATGCCGGATTGTGGCTACTAAATCCGCATATTCCGTTTTGATCAGTTTTGTTTGATAACTTAAACATTGGGGGTTAACGACCGTGTCCTGGATATCCTTGACTCACTACATTAGTTAATGGCCAAGACCGAAGCACGGGGTGTAGGCATACACCCGACAGATGCGAATGCTAAATTATTTTTACCCACAAGTTAGGGATAACTCCTTCGTAGGTTCATAAGTGGTGTGTATGTTAATCATGTCTCGGTCTCTGTATTGGGCCCCATATGTATTGACAAACATGTAAAGTTGTTAACAAGGTTACAAAGCTGACTTTCCCAAGTTATAAAAGATTTGTGCCCTGTGCACTTAAATCTAATTTTTAAAATGTTTTCAAAATGAGTCAGTCTAGTGTACTTACCAGCGAAAGCTGACGTATTTTCAAAAGACTAAGATGCAGGTACAATACGAAATAGGTTGGAAGCTGCTCGGTAGTGATATAAGAGGATCTTGCAAATCCTTAGATCTGACCAAAGTCTTTTATACACTTTTGTGCATTTTACGATCTGTCTGTGGATCTTTCATTACAAACCGTCTGTATATTATTTTTTGTACTTTGAACATTTGGTTTGTAATAGTAATTTAAACTCCAAGACTTCCGCTGTGCTTTGTTTAATTGACTATGATGACATCAACTTACGTCCCGATATTCCCCACCCGGGCCCATCGGTGTTTGATTGGAAATACGTGGTGTGACATGGGGGCCTGGGGTGGGGGCTTGGGTTGACATGTGGCGAAGGTGGGCTCCATTAGGGAAAGCTTGGCTGGCTTTGTTTCTTTTGAGTGTGGGATGGGGTAGTGTGGGGTGGGGTGGCTAGGGCTGGCGTGACCAGCCATTTGTCACCTCTTTTTTTTAACTAAATAAAATTTCATTTAATTAAATTAACAAACTAACTAAAAAACTACATAAAATTAAAAAAAGAACTACATTAAAGTTAAAAAAAATTACATCAATTATTCATGTTATATTTTTACAAAATCTCATTTTTCATCGCAACGTCGTTGCCAATCCACGTCAGTAAACTGATCCACGTTCACTTTATTAATTTTAGAGTTCTGATGCATTCTATTTTAAATAGCAATTAATTAATTAATGACTAATATATTAATATGTTGGATAGTGCAGTAAGATATTATTATTAAATATAAAAAATAAATAAAGATTTAGTAATACTAGCAATTAACTAACTAAAGTATAAAAGAGGTATTTTCTTTGATACGATTCATTTATATTGTTTGTATCCTGATAACTTTTTGTAAGTTTTGGGTTTGATTTTTTATATTTTTCTTTTATAGAGAAAGTTCATATAGGTCGACTTCTAATTTTCAACTATATATGATTGATGAAAGAAAAGAAATCAAAGTCGTAAATTTTGGAATTAATTCACGCTATAGTGTAACTGATTTTTTTTATAGATAATCAGTGGCAAAGTGTCATATCATTTTAAATTCTCCACGCAAGTTTAAAAACAGATTCCTTATTATCTTGTTGGATATTGAATATTAAATATGGACTAGATTATTTATGTAAATTTCAGTGATGAATTATTGGGTTGTTGATAATTTGTTATTTTGCATGATCTCTATAATTAATAAATATATTTGAGTTGTCTTCTTTCCAAATAAATATGAGTATTTTCATTGATAAAGTAAAATGTTTTTAACAAACACGATTTCTGCATGCACCAAGCTAAAAATGCTTTTAGCGAATGTAGTACGATAACACCTTAATTTTTTTTTGATATTATCATGTATGTAGTTTAATTATATATAAATGATAGTCTTTTGTGCTGGTTTCATGTATGTCGTATTATATATAAATTGATAGTAACAGTTATTGTGTCCATGATTTGATAACTGATTACTGCATATTGGTTATATTGTTCGATATAATAAAATGAAAATTGTTATTAATTGAATAACAAGATATATAAGATTAAAAATTATAATAAAATGGTTAAACTTTTCATAATATTTCTCCTTTTAATACAGTAAGATGTGTTAAGGAGATAAGTGAAGGATTGTCTCGTATTCACATATGCTACTTTGTGAAAATCGGCAATTGGCTAGTGCATGAGAATTGGTTTTAATATTTTATGATGCAAATGATATGAATAATCAAACCAATGTTACATATACAAATTGGTATTAGCTTTATTACTAAGTCAAGTGTATTATTTGAATTGCTTATTTATAAACCCAACAACTTTTTAATATGTGTAATATAAGTATTAAAACACCATGGGTGTTTTTTTCTATTCTTCTATTTAAAGTGATGCATATTTATGATTAGTTACACCACGGTATGTTTATACATAAATGTCATATATTTGCTTATAACTGACGTAAAAATTATTATTTCATATAATCTTATTAAGACTCAGTTGTAACATGTTATATTAATGTCATGCATTGTATGCTTTTAATATACATACACCTTATATTCTATATATTGTATAATATGGGTGGTGTTATTGTGAGAAAATTTAAAAGTGTGAGAAGGATAAGAAATAATCTAAACTATTAGATATTTAATCTAATGGTTGAGATCATAGTGACAATTCTGGAAATAATGTTGACTATAAACTACCTAATTTTCTAGATTAAGGGTATAACGGTAAATGTAATATTTTTAAATTAAGAAACTAACATTAATACACATGCAAAGTTTCCCCCTTCTTTTTTAAACATCAATAACTTTTTATACGTAACTCATTTTTTTTAAAAGTTACACCATAATAACGAATGTTTTTTTATCTTTAATATGAGTACCATATTGATATACTTATGTAGAGTTATTTCTGTTTTTATATATTTAGGGTGTTATTTCTGTTTTGATTCTGATTAAAGTGTTGTCTGGTGTTATATTAGGGTGTTATTTCTGTTATATTCAATGTTAGGGTGTTCTTTATAAGATGTGTGCATGCAATATAATTGTTGTGGTGTTTTTATGAGTTATTGTGTTATTTTTGTTATATTTCTGTTCTTTATAAGATATATGCCTTCAATACACATATTATGGTGTTTTTATGAGTTAGGGTGTTTTGATGAGTTATATTTATGTTCTTTATAAGATGTATGCCTTCAATGTACATGCTGTGGTGTTTATTGAGTTAGGGTGTTATTTCAAATTCGAAAATCCCTACAATAACTGCCAAAAATCGGTTGCATATATTCATTCCATAATTAGATTTTATTAGTTAAATTACACTTATACCCTTAAATTACCAAAATAAAAAGGGACATATGTCAACCTCCATAATCTTTCTAATCCTTCTCACACTTTTAAATTTTCTCACATGAACCTCTACCTGTATAATAGAACCATTAAACCAAAATTGTGGTTTTTTATCAGTAAATATACTTTAATATGACAATCGGGGTGTCATGCTCTCAAATATCATTATCAAGTTTATAAAAGGTCGTAATATGTTAGACCGATAAATTCTACACAACTCGGATATTTAATTACTCCACTGGTGTTATGTAAAGAGAAGATTATTTACAAAGAAAAACCGGATAAAACAAATTTCATTTCTTACACTTATATATATATATATATATATATATATATATATACACACACACACATACTCCTGAAGTAGCAATATCAACTAAACAGTATGAAATGTTTGAAGTGACTTTATATTTGTGTATCCGAGAAAGTAATAAAAAAGCCATGAAACTTGTTTGGTTTTACTCCATTCCCTGAAGTGAATATGATTACACATTGATCATTGTAGATGTAGTAATCATGGACATAACTGAGTAAGTTGTAATAATGAGATCGACCATTTAGTATTGTCATGATGGTTATGTAAATAATAAGATGGACAACCAAAAGTGGCAAACTAAGAGGTGATTATATAACATGATGGTTTGAGCTTTAAAGTTAGAATACATTCTCTCGTGTCTTACATTTTATATTACATATGTGCAAGTAAAACATACATAATCATTAACCAAAAGTTTATGGATTATAATTATTTAATAGTTGGCATGACTAGTAAAACAACACCGAGTCAATGATGATGTGAAATGTATTGAAGAACCATAAGATTCTTCGTGACAATTAAACATGTCATATTTGCTCTTAAGGGAAGTTTACTATTTACCACCCAAAGTAGGGTGTGATCCCTAAATATTCTGGAATAAATTAAAGATATATATACAACATGATACCATTTAGTGTTTTAAATCGATGTATCGTCTAAATGGTTATCAAATCCACAACTTAAAGTTTGTGTTGTTATGGCTTAGCTAATATGGTAGCAAAAATATCATTCCAGATTGGTATATATATTTTAGTGATAACGGCGAATTTAATTCCCAATTATTGATGATTATTGGAATAATTGCAAAACTTCATATAGCTTTGTTGAGACGATCACTGAATGTTCACAAGTGATTACAAAGCCAATGATTATAAGAGCAACATTTCATATCTGTATTTTGGTACATGTGATTTTACATGTAGAGCATTAATTCACATCAAGCAACAACTTATAGTACTTCTTCCCCATTACAGTTGGTTTTTGGTTAGGAACGAAATATTTCCCATCTAATATTTGGTTGTGGAGTATATATTGTTATTGATCTATCATAACGCATATATATGAGACCTCAAGGGAAGCAACAAATACATGTTAGGTATGAAAAACTATTTATAGTTAAACACTTTGAGCCATTAAAGATGGATTTATTTGTGACTCAGTTAATTGATATCCATTGATCAACATTCCCAATATGAGGGAGAGATTAAAGGCAGTTAGAAATAAAATTGATTGAGAATAAATTATCATTGATTCTCGTACTAAACATAAACATTATGAACAAGAAGTTTGAAGGATAATTCACTCAGAAAGATTAGCTACTCAATTATCAGATGCATTCACTGACCTGAAAGAATGACTAGCTAAGTTTGATTATAAGATTTCTTTAACAATAATCATAACCGAACTTTGGCTATGACTAATAGGTTATGAAGCTCGTTATGGTTTAATTTTGGTTAATTCGGTTAGTTTACCAAGCCAGCTACGAGCTAAATTTAACTAAATGAACACTGAAAAAGAATCGGTGACCTCAAACGGGAATTGAAGCTACTCGTTCCAAATGTATTCAGAATTTTGGTCAATTAACTCGTGTTGATACTTCATTCTATTATAGGTTTTCGCAACACAAACAGACAATTTCAGCCACACATGCAAATTTGAAGCTAGCAACTCGTTAGAAACATATTCTGTATTCTCAAGCTTTTTTTTTTTTTTTTACAACAATGACATATATACTCAATCCACATATAGTCAGTCATATACAATATACATATATGAATCTCAACGTAAACATGTCTTAATTTGGTTCAGTTTGATTTGGTTAATGTTCATATAAAACGACTGCTAGCATGAAGAAGAAAAATGAATGACAAAGCTACTAAGGAAGAAGCACGTACAAAATGTTTGTTTGATTAAACATAAATAAAGTTGGAATTACAACGGCTACATTATGAAAAAAAAAACACTAGCTCCTGTTTATATTAAACAAGAATTGAAGCCACTTGATGAACAATCTGTAACCTCCAAATAATTAATAGAGGGTCAAGCTGCTTCTTGCTGCCCGGGTTGAGCTTGAACCGGTTTGAGTTGACACACCCGGATCCGGTTTAAACCCGACAGTACATGTATAAACTTACAACGATACAAAAGCTTAAGTAACAAAACACTAAAATGAATGGAATTAGTGTCCATTGAATAATAATAATAATAATAATAATAATAATAATAATAATAATAATAATAATAATAATAATAATAATAATAATAAATTAATTAATTAATTAAAAAAAGATGTAGTGGGCGGGTTGGCTAGATAGGCCTATGGGCGAACCACCTCTTAGCCATCTCGAAGCATTCTGCTGGTTTGAATTCCGGAGCTGTGTGACCGGCTCCCTACACAGGAAAATAATAATTTAATTTCCAAATGAATTTTTGTTAATGTATGTTTATATAATAAATAAATAAATATACCTTTACCGTAGCAAACACCAAAGAATAGTTTTGACGGGCGTAGGTGGTTTTGTATCCTCCATTTTGACCGTTAACAAAATATGGTTCCCAATTACTTTCTGTGATGGTGAGATTTAGAGTGTTTATCCAATTGCGTGTGCCCACATGTGGAACCATCATGTCATGATCTCCACTGTACATGGATGCACGTTTTAATTAATAAAGACAAAGATAGTGCTGATTTAAACATATATAACTGAAATGAAATGAAATGAATCGAATACCTGAAAATCAAAGCTCTACAGTTTCTCTGAGTTAACTTTTGATGATACACCACACTACTCTGAACATCAAATTCATATTGTGGCATTGAAGGTTTACCATAATTGTACTTCATGTCCAGGTTGCATAATAGCCATTCCTTCACCGTTCCCTGGTCCATCCATCATATCATATCGTATCATTTCATTTCATTTCATTTATTATAATAATAATAATAATAATTACTTCACTATTCTTTCTTTTCGTCTAGCTGCCTACTACTGTGAAATGAATGAACAACTTTTGTTTAATTACGTACCCGGCGTACGTTGAGTGCTCTCATAACATTTTCGTCATTGGCCCAGAGAGTTGCATAGTCATAATAATCACCCTAACAAAACAAAATAGCATACATATTCAATTAATTATATGTATAATAAACACACACGTGAAGTGCAAGAAGAAGTACTACGTACTCGGCAAAATGTGGTATCTGTGACTTGTGCGGATCGTGTTGGAAGCATTCTAATTGGATTCGCCTGTAAAATTTTCCGATTACCCTTTATAAGGGGATTTCCACCTCTAACCAGATTGGTTGCTGGATCGCAATCCGGATCCAATATTTGTTGGATGTTGATGTCTCCGACACGCTAATGATCATATTAAAAAAATGTTACATCTAAAACAAAAAAAAACGAAATGCAAGCATTGAAGACAAATTAGTACGTTGTATATATCTATATATAGATGCTTACTTTGTTAACTTCGTCAATATCCAACATACATTGCAGATTGTTACTGTCCGCTTCTGCATAATCTCCACTGCAATCCTTTTGGGTTGCCTATACACACACACACATATATATTACTTTTAAGGGAATTTGGTCGGTATTGGTTTGAATTCATTACGGTCGAGATACTTGCTATGGCAACGAAAGAGAAAACCCAAAACATAAATCCGTGATATTCCATAAAGGGTATCGACACGTGTTTTACATCTAACAAAAACTATAAAAACGAATACCGGTACCGCTGTAACGGTTCTGATAATACCAATACTGCTACCAATATTCGGTCGGTATTGGGTCGGTTCATCACGGTAACACCACATGTAAAACTTACGATACCGAAAAATACTCTATCTTAAATACAATTATGTTTCAACAAAATTTATATTGTATTGTCCAGAAAAAATAAACAAAGCTGTGTATTCAGCTTGTTTGAAAATATTAAGAAACGCAAGTAGTTAGAAAAAAAGTCACATTAAATTATAGATAAAAGGGTTATAGGCATATTAGATAACAGGTGAAAATAAAAATGAATTAGAAAAGCAAATTTCTGTTTCAATAGTAAGAAATAAAATATAATAAGTAAATATAACAAAAGTTAAATAATAAAAGATATTTAATTGTATAATGGAAAGCGTTTATATGTATGTTACCTCATATAATTCTCGAGATATAAGTGCCACACGATAGGCATATTCAAGTCTAGAATTTATGTCACCCGTTTTGTCTGTCAAGGGGTTTCCTCCCATGTATCCCTGAATGTTTACAGTTGGCTGTAGCCCATCATCATTACCTTTATATAACTCCTCAGTGATCATTGGAATCACAATCCCTGAATATGAAATTCCGGTAATATACATGGGATTTTTCAAGAACTTTGGATGATCCCTCACAAACTGCAAATTGTCGGTCATTTATTTCTCAGTCAGATACTATATATATAAATTATAAACCAACTAAGAGAATTGAATTGGCCAACCTTTCTCATAAATTCTGCGGTTTGTTTTGACGAGTCTGTATCACTGGAATGAACGGCTTCTGGAGTTGTTGTATATGAATATCCGGTTAAAGTTGGTGCATCCAAATATATAACATTTGCCACCTTTAATTTCACAAGTCACAAGATGCATGATTTTAACAATTTCAATGCAACACAACAATATTATTATTATTATTAATTAGATGAAGAAAAAAAAAGAAGAAGCAAGGCGAGCGTATGTCATGTATACCTTTGTCCAAGAATTTGGATCCAGTTTCAACGCTGGGACATTATCCATATATTTCCCATATTCTATTTGCATTGGACCTATATAAACATATGGATTTAGTATCATGCGACTTGTCCCTCAAATTATAATAGTAAACTGAAAATATAAAATTAACAATTCATCTAAATATAAATTTGATAAAGGGTTTTGAATAAATAAATTAAATTAATAGATCATCATAAACACATATGTCTGTTTAATAAATTAATCAGGAACAAAATATTTAACCCCTTTTCGAATTTCTTCAACGTACATTATAATATTAATCATTTGCTTAAAATCATAAAAAAAACCTTACAATAGAAAAAAGAACTCTCAATATAATTTTCACATATTAATATCACCAGACATATAAAAAATATATACAAAAGGTCCAAATTAAAGTTCTCAATCAAATTTTGTCATATTAAAATCCAACCAAATATACTATATCAAAGCCTCTTATAGAATGTATCTATTTGTGAATAAAATTTCTAAAATGATGACTAGTTATAAAGTTACAACTTTTTTTTTCAAAAAAAGCTTGTATAGCTTTATTCTAACGATTTTAAAATATAAAAGAGTGTGTTTTATTTTTATAATATTAAACTTTAATAATTTGTTTCATACTTATTTCGAATTCTATGTATTAACACCACCTTTTGTATTCTTGCCTATCATTGTTTAGCAGGTTGTCACTCAGGTTGCAAAAAGAATAAAATAATAAAAAAATCATCATGACAATTGTGTGGGGTGGTTGAGTGCCATAAGCAAGTCCCATAAGGCAAATAGGTCTGCAGATGGATAAACTGAAGGGTCACGTCTCACTGTTTCATACCCATAAATTTTGTTTACTACATAAAAGATAATATATTTTTTATAAAGTACATACATTTTAGATAAGGAAGAAATATTTATGTTATGTTGTAGAAATTTACAGCTTTTACGTTACTCCTGCTCTACGATATAACAACGTTTTCTGTTATATTTATCTGCCATAGACAGTTTTAGTAAAAGTTTGATATACTCTTACATAGTGTTGGCGCATATCATTAGACCGGATGCATATTATTCAAAGGTTAAATGACTGATTCCGTTGAATAAGAACGTTTTGATTCAAAAATAAAGATATGAGGTTGAACATGAGCGAGTATGATGGATTTTAAAAGCAAGCAAAAGGTTTGAAGAAACTAATTAAATTAGATTGAAAAGTCAAAAATGTTCTCTTATGTAAATTAAAAAAAAATATACAGTAGGTCATTTATAAATAATTTAAATAAAATACAATCCACTTGTTTACCTAAGGAGAAAAAAAGAGATCAAGTTGATATCTAAATGTAAAGGTAAAACAATTGAGGTGTTTTTTAAGTTTTGTTTTTATTTTACTTTAGTGAGTAATATTCACATACCTCTCTTTTTTATCTCTCTATATACATATATAGATATGTAAATGTATGTTAAAATTTTGTGTACGAGTTAATTAATGTAATGTTATATATTTAATAATAAAAATATTATGTTTATAACAAAACATATGCTTTGCACTTGTATTATACTAATAAAATAAAGTATAATGTAATTTATCAACGTATAATTTAATTTGTTGTAAATTTTGTTAAGTTAATTTTTAAAACATTGAGTATCAACTTTGATTTTTAATGCCACCCATTTTTTGTTATTTAACATATTGTAATTTTACCATTCTTACTATCCAACTACATTAAATATTTGAAAATTTTAGAAATCACTTACAAAAACAAATATCATCATTATTCTTTGTTTTTTTAATATTTTAACCAACAAAATTTTGAATTTGTTGAAAGTTTTGAGTAATATAAGTTTATTTATAAAAGTAATAAATTATTTCTTATTAAACGAATTTGGTTAATGATATAATAAACATCTTTAATGAAAAAAATAAGTATTCATAAATAAATAGGAGATGGAGGCGAGAAAACTAAAAGCTAAACGATTTCAATGAATAACACGTATCCTCCTCATTAGTGTTATTTTGTTATATAATATAAATATAAATATCGATATAGATATTTATACGAATTATGATCATTATTTTTCTAAAATACACAATGATTTTCAAGCCAGCGCTTTCGTGTATCTCGTGGAAAGCGTAGACTTAGTCACCTAATAAGTCATTCAATCGTGTCTGCAAAATGTTTTGGATTGGATAGGTAAGCAGTGACGTATGTGTGTACCGATTTCATAAAAGAATGCCCGGAGAGTGCCACAGCCAGGTCCTCCGGCGAGCCAAATAATGAGAGGATCCTCCTCCGGGTTCCCTTCCGACTCAACGAAGTAGTAAAACAGCTGCACGGCTTCATCTACTCCTACTCCGATGTACCTGCACAATTTCATCTCCGCCTAGCTAATTAACTATACATACAGATACAGATACGATCAAGATACGTACCCTGTTTCTAGCTTGAAAGGTAGAGGATCAGGATAACCGGGAAGGCTTTTGACGATGGTCTGAGAGGCAACGAGGCTAGCTAGTGTCACGAGCAGACAAATCACACCCAAACACTTGCCCATCTGATCTTAATTACTATACTTTCTGCCTGAATGGAAGGAAATGTTTGCTTCCTTGCTTTGTTTTTTTAGTTATAAATAGAAGCTTCAAAGTGTTAGGTGTGGATGGATGCCAATTTGTTTGGTTCGGTAAGTCTTCAACCATTAATTTCTGTGGTCAAAATGTTTGTCCCAAGCCGACAATTAAAACGTGTTTTCTTTTCTCTACTTTTATAGCCATCAAAAAAGGGTTACTATTCGGATACTGGAATTTCAATCTACACACTTTTAAGAGCTACAATTGATTTTTTTTAGATTAAATTTTGATGTTTTGAGTGTGGTTGTAATATTTATTGTTGGTTATCTTTTGTTTTTATGTGTTTTATAATTTTTATTGTGATGTATCGTCTTTGTGTCGTATCGTGACTTATCATATCGTGTTTGTATTTAGTATTATATCGTGTCATATCATATTATCCATGATACGTAACCAACCAATCTAAACCTTTGAAATAAACCATCATAGATATAAATAAACTTAAACTGAAATTCAACTATATAATAAGTTTGTATATATAGATGACATAATCCAAAATAAATAAACAATCAAAATACAACAAAATATCCTTAATCGTCGGATCCGCACCCTAAGGAACCTGAGTGGTGCTTAACGGCCCCGGATCCTGAGTGGTGGTAGACGGCTGTGGATCCCGTCCCGGCGTCGCGGCAAGTCCGGCATTTTTATGGGGTCAGGCCATGATCTCTAGCCGCCTGTATATCGTCCTAGATCGCCCGCATCAAAAGATTCTCAGTACGAGCCTGTAGACGCTGCTCCATCTACAATAACGCACGAGCCATAGTCGGTGGCATCTAGTCATACACGACATGCTGGGGGTACTAAGGCACCTCGGGCGGCTGCTGCTGAGCGCCCTCCTGAAAATCAGGTAGTATATATAAAAAAGATTCCCCTGATTGCACCATTCGCGACTCTACTCGCGTGGTGCAGTAGATGTAGCGATAAGCCCATGTAAGTAACGGTATAGAGGGTCTGTAATATGTGACACCCTGACATTCGATCAGCCAAACCGACCCCAAAAGACCACTTTCTAGAATCCGACGAGTGTCGAACGAGGTACCTCGTGCACGGGCTCAGTGTAGAGGGGGTGTCGGTCTCCGGCAACGTGTAGAATCTAGTGTGCGTGGAAAAATACCTAAGAGACATATCATGCCACACCCCCGCCACTCGAAAACTAACCTCGATCCACAGGTCCTTTGGGTCGTCCGCTTCCTCTGGCTGTTCGGCTGGTCTCGGATGGAACTCAAATGAGAACAACAACTCGATCACCAGCACCTGGTATGACGGCAAAAATGCCAAGTTGAACAAACTGTCACACGATTGGGTTCGTATTTCATAAACAAAACATATAAAATAGGTTAATAAACAGTATTTAGTATTTCATAAACAAAACATATAAAATAGGTTAATAAACAGTATACCTCGATCAAGGAGTATCGTGTCCGATAGAACCTCTGGCTCTCACCGCCTCCTCTACCTCCTCCAAATCCGACCAATCGATGGCTGCATGGTCGCCTATCTCCATATGTCAAAACTTTTCATAGTGGTGAAAAGTCTCGGTGTCGTCCTCGAACACAAGATACGTGTGACCTGGCAACAGGTCAAGCTCTGGGGCACCGCGACCCCTCCTCCACCATGGCCCCTCCCGGTGGCTCCCTACCACCCTGTCCTCCGCTTCCACCACGACCCTGCCCTCCGCCCCCACCACCGCCCCTCCAGGCACCTCCACCATGGTCCCTTCCGGCGACTCACCTACCACCTTGTCCTCCGGCTCCACCAACGCCTTTACCGGCACCACCAACGCCTCTGTCGCCACTACCCCGGCCCCGACCAACATTAAGAACGGCCAAATCCATCTATACAAAAAAATATAACATTTTTATAATATATTTTTATAAAATATAACAAATTTTTATTATATTATTAAAAATATTTTTACTAAATTTTTCTAAATTATTACATATTTTTGCTAAAGTTTTCGAAATTATTACATATTTATCTAATATATATTTAAAAAATATAACATATTCATATAGTTTCAAAAAATATAACATATTTATATTTTTTTTAAATATAACATTTTAAAAAAAAATCATTTTTTTCAATTATATTACCTTTTCAAAAATATATCAATTTATAAAAAATTATATGATTTAAACTAAATTTCAGAAATTATAAACAATAAAAAACACTGACTGTTTAAACGATACGGGTTGTACAGACCTAAACGCACCGTATCGTTTCAAAAGTTTAACGGTTCAAATGATAAAAAAATAAGTATTATTGAATAGAGGATTAAATAACATATCGTATGTGTCTTTAATCTTGATTCCAATCCTTTAATCCACTGTATATATCGCACCGTATGTGTATGTATTTGTTTGTTCGTATTGTGATGTTAACGGTCACACCCCGGCTTTCCACAGCCAATCCAAACACCGGTGGGCCCGGGTGGGGAATATCGTGACGTAAGTTGATATCATCATAGTCAATTAAACACAGCACAGCGGAAGTCTTGGAGTTAAATTATTATTACAAACCAAATGTTCAAAGTACAAAATAATATATACAGACGGCTCGCAATAGAAGATCCACAGGCGGATCATAAAATGTACAAAAATGTGTATAACAGACTTTAGGGAAGATCTAGGATTTGCAAGATCCTCTTATCACTACCAAGTAGTTTCCAGCCTATTTCGTATTGTACCTGCAAGCTTAGTCTTTTTAAAATACGTCAGCTTTTGTTGTTAAATACACCTAACTGACTCATTTTGAAAACATTTGAAAATGATTTTAAGTGCACATGGCACAAAATCTTTTATAACTTGGGAAAGTTACTTTGTAACCTTGTTAACAAATTCACATGTTTGTCCATACATACAGGGCCCAGTGCGAAAACCGAGACACAATTAACATACACACCACTTAAGAACTCACGAAGGTGTTATCCCCAACTTTGTGGGTAAGTTTCTAGCATGAGCGTCTGTCAGGTGTATGCCTACACCCCGTGCTTAGGTCGTGGTCATTATCTAATATAATGAGCCGAGGATATCCAGGACACAGTAGTTAACCCCCGATGTTTAAGTTATCAAACAAAACTGATTAAAACGGAATATGCGAATCTACTAGCCACAATCCGGTATTCGATTGATCCCATTTCCGACCAAATGATAATAGTTTACCGTAACCCAAGCCCGAATAGGGAAATAAGTCGAGAGTATTTACCTGAGCTAGTCTTCGTTTAAACGCAAGATTTAATAACTCAGCATACACAAAATGAACTAAGTGTAGATAGCATTTACCAGAAGGCTCTAGTCTGGATTATGGCATAAGCTAACCAATTAAATGCTAACGGTCTTATATAAGTCATAGACTTAGACCAACTGACGTACATGATCAATAACGGTAAAATACGCTAGATTAAGCGATGATGGGAAAGAATGTAGTTTAAACCCAACAAGTAATTTGACTTGTATAATATGGGTAAACCATAAACATTCTGGATTTTGAGACTTAAATGACAAGGTCAAACCCGTTTCGGTTAATTTCCGTAAATTAGTTACATATACTTAACCGTACGCATATCAGCGATATTAGGTAACCGGATAAGTCATGGACAAGTTCTATATGCCATTATACTTTAAATAAGTTGTAATATCAGTAGGATATCAACTTATATGCCAGTTAAGGTTTTAAAATGAAACTATGCCTCATAAGGGCGTTTTGGTAATTATATACCGTCTAAAAGGAACTTGAATATATTTTAATGCTATAATGATAAGTATCCTGGAAAAATATTTAATTTATGATATAATATCAGTAGGAACATTATAATATGTGTAATTTATCATTTATGACCAAACTATGCATCGAATGGGCATTTTAGTCATTTTACACATAGTTTTATAAATTATTTGGAATTCTCAGTTCATATCATATACCTACTATAAAAATATTTAAAATAAGTTTTAGAATCAGTAGGTAACAAGCCTTGGTTGATATGTATGGTTTAAAATCATACTATGCGCCGAAACGACGCTTACGTCGTAAAATGATGATTTGTGCGATGTTTAATGAAAATTGATGTTAAAATCAGGTTTATATATTTTAGATATGTTATTTAATATAACATATCAGCGGGTAAAAGGTTTGAAATGAAAAGGTATAATTAAAACCGTTTTATGAGCCACAAGGGCGTTATCGTCATTTATCGACATAATACAAGGACTTGTTCATAAACTCAGTTTATAATCTGATTTAACATCCCAAATAATCATACTTATGATATTACATCAGTAGGTAATTCATTTTCAAGTTCATTATCGTTTAAACCTTATTTTATATAAAAATGACATTTTTGTCAAAATAGCATAATTATGGAACTTGTGCATAAACTTAGATCTTGATTATGATCTTGTAATATAACCTCAGGGGGTTATGCTACTTTAAATTATGATCATAATGCAACCTTAGATCAGTAGCTAACTAATCTAAATCGGGTCAGAAGCAAAAGCCCTTGTGATCTATTTGATCCCGGTTATATAGCCTCTGTGATCTATTTGATCCCGACTAAAAAGCCCTTGTGATCTGTGTGATTCCGGCTAGTATCACCAGTGCGGTGATTGAACATCCATTAGAGATGTATTTTATATAAACCTTGTGATCTATTTGATCCCGGCTAAAAGGGCCTTGTGATCTGTGTGATCCCGGCTAATATCACCAGTGCGGTGATTGAACATCCATTAGAGATGTATTATATATAACCCTTGTGATCTATTTGATCTCGGTTATATAGCCTTGTGATCTATTTGATCCCGGCTAAAAAGTCCTTGTGATCTGTGTGATCCCGGCTAGTATCACCAGTGCGGTGATTGAACATCCATTAGAGATGTATTATATATAACCCTTGTGATCTATTTGATCCCGGCTAAAAAGCCCTTGTGATCTATGTGATCCTGGCTAGTATCACCAGTGCGGTGATTAAACATCCATTATAGATGTATTTTATATAACCCTTGTGATCTATTTGATCCCGGTTATATAGCCTTTGTGATCTATTTAACCCCGGCTAAAAAGCCCTTGTGATCTGTGTGATCCCGGCTAGTATCACCAGTGCGGTGATTGAACATCCATTAGAGATGCATTTTATATAACCCTTGTGATCTATTTGATCCCGGTTATATAGCCTTTGTGATCTGTGTGATCCCGGCTAGTATCACCAGTGCGGTGATTAAACATAGATTAGTGATGTATTACCCTTTCGGGTTATGATCTATTCTATAAAGCCCATGTGATCTATTTGATCCCAGCTACTATCATTAGTGCGATGATAATTAAACATCCGTTAGCAATATTGTGCCTATGTGCCCTATTATATGTCCATTAGTGACAGGCCTAAGTGCCATATCCTATGTCCATTAGTGACAGGCCTATGTGCCATATATTAAGATGTCCTTGGTGACAAGCCTATGTGCTATATAATTGTTATGACAGTTGTGACACTGCGATCGCCTGTCTAATAATAAATGGACTCCGTCCAAATTGTAATTTGCCTATGATGGTCCTATTAAGACCTAGGCCAAATATAGATATGTTAAGCCTAAGAGTTGTGATGTTATTCACACTAGTATAGGCAGTGGATTTTCTTATATCCAATGTTTAAAAGCCGATATGGTTATTATACCATGGCTAAGAGAAATTTTATTTGGTATATAGAACCAAAGCTTTGAAGAATGGCTAATTCTAATGAGGCACAAAGTAGCCATCGGAACATCAAAGACGCCGAAAATATAACCGTAAATAATGATAATGATTTCCAAGCTCGCATTGATGTGACTGTGGAAAGTGCCATGAGTAAGGCCATAGAAAGGCAAAGAGAGCCGAGTGCCACTCGCTCTAAACCCCTATCTATTCCACCATCTTCAGCTCATAAAGAGAGCTCTGTTCACTCTTCGCGAAGAGTGAACCAAGGATAGCAGACTTTGCTGATAAGTCCCGTCCTGCTAAAGACGGGGGTGCCTATAAATACTTTGTCTCCTGTAAACCCCAAGACTTTAATGGGGAAAAAGGAGTCGTAGAAGCCTTAAAGTGGCTGGATGAGATAGAGACTATAGTAGACATCAGCGGCTGTGCTGAAAAGGATGTGGTCAAGTACGTATCACAGTCCTTTAAAGGCGATGCCCTAACATGGTGGAAGACCATGATTCAGTCAACAGATAAGGTATACCTGTATAATCTGGGATGGTCCAAGTTTGTGGACCTTGTAAAGGAAACTTACTGCCCAACCCATGAGGTGGAGAAAATAAAGACAGACTTCTTGTCTCTTTCCATGAAAAACCTAGATTGTCGGAAATATGTTTCCGATTTCAATTTCCTATCTAGGTTAGTTTCCTATTTAATTACCCCTGAATCCAAACGCATTGTGCGTTTTATTAATAGGTTAGCGCCTGAAATAAAGGGCATGGTAAAGGCTGCACAGCCTACTACCTATAGGTCTGCTATAGACCTATCTCTTTCTCTCACCCTTGATCTAGTGAGACAAAAGTCAGTTAAGTCTGAAACTGACAGGAAAAGGAAGAGGGAAGATGAGAACTCCCATAAGTTTAATAAGAAAAATAAAGGGAGATTTGGGTTCAAAGGAACCAAGGCAAGTCGGCTGTGATGCCATTTTGCAAGACTTGCAACCGCAAACACTGGGGACAGTGTACTTCTGATCCACAAGCTAGACCTTGTGGCATATGTAAAAGGAGAGGGCATACGACCCTAGATTGTAAAGATCTTAAGGATGCTGTATGCTATATCTGCAACGAAAAAGGGCACATTGCAACTAACTGCCCTAAGAGTTCAAAGAATAATAATCTAAAGCCTGGAGAGGCCAAGAAGGGGAATGCACGCGCCTTTCGGCTAATTGCTAAGGAAGCTGTTAATGACAATAACGTCATAACAGGTACTTTCCCCATTAATGATATTTATGCTAGAGTTCTTTTTGATTCGGGTGTGGATAAATCATTTGTTGATCATAAGTTTAGTAAACTATTAAATTTACCCATAAGAACTCTAGATAAAATTTATGAGATAGAACTCGCCGATGGAACCTTAGAAACTGCTTATTCCATTCTTGATGGATGATCCATATCCATTAAGAATCATTCCATCCCTATCTCTCTTTTGCCAATGAAATTGGCGGGTTCGATGTTGTCTTAGGCATGGATTGGTTATCTCATAACCAAGCCCGCATTGTCTGCGATAAAAAAGCTCATCGAGATTAAGACCCCATCTGGTGAAATGATCACCATCCCTGGAGACTCACACTATGGATTGCCAGACAAGGTGTCGTTATTTAAGGCATCCAAGTGTTTGAGAAGAGGCCGTGTCGTCTACATGGCACAAGTAACCATCGATGAGCCTAAACCAAGCATTGAAGACTTACCAGTTATCTCGGAGTATCCCGATGTTTTCCCTGAAGAATTACCAGACCTACCCCCAGATAGGCAAATGGAGTTCAGAATAGATATCATACCAGGAGCAGCACCCGTAGCAAGAGCCCCATATAGGCTAGCTCCAACCGAAATGAATGAGCTAAGAGTTCAACTAGACGAACTCTTAGAGAAAGGCTTTATTCAGCCTAGTTCCTCGCCTTGGGGAGCTTCTATCCTTTTTGTGAAGAAGAAAGACGGTTCGATGCGAATGTGCATCGACTATCGGGAGCTAAACAAGCTAACCATTAAGAATAGATATCCTCTGCCCAGGATCGATGATTTATTTGACCAACTTCAAGGGGCTAGTTATTTTTCTAAGATTGATTTAAGATCAGGATATCATCAACTGAAGGTTAGAAGTGAAGATGTTCCTAAAACAGCCTTCAGGACCCGCTATGGTCATTTTGAATTTTTGGTGATGCCTTTTGGGCTCACAAATGCACCAACAACGTTCATGGATCTCATGAATAGAGTCTGCAAACCGTATTTGGATAAGTTTGTCATTGTCTTCATAGACGACATACTTATCTATTCTCGTAATCAAGCTGATCACGAGAAACATCTTCGGTGCATCTTAAAATTATTAAGGCAGGAGAAACTTTATGCAAAGTTCTCTAAATGCAAATTTTGGCTTAGAAAAGTCCAATTTCTTGGACACATGGTAAGTGAGCGTGGTATCCAACTGGATCCCGCCAAAATTGAGGCCATAATGAATTGGGAAGTGCCCAAGACCCCGACGGAGGTTCGTAGTTTCTTGGGATTGGCTGGTTATTATAGGAGGTTCATTTAGAACTTTTCAAGAATAGCCACTCCTTTAACTTCCTTGACCCGTAAGAATATTAAGTATAATTGGGGTCCAAAGCAACAAGAATCTTTTGAGATTCTTAAACACAAGCTGAGCAACGCTCCTGTGTTATCTCTACCCGAGGGTATTGAGAACTTTGTTGTCTATTGTGATGCTTCGCACACTGGTATGGGCTGTGTGCTAATGCAAAATGGTAAGGTAATTGCCTATGCATCACGACAACTAAAGGTGCATGAAAGGAATTACACCACCCATGATTTGGAACTGGGTGCTGTTGTATTTGCACTAAAACTGTGGAGACATTACTTGTATGGCACAAAGTGTGTTATATACACAAACCATAAAAGTCTCCAACACCTGTTCAATCAGAAAGAATTGAACATGCAACAACGTCGGTGGATGGAAACACTTAACGATTATGATTGTGAGATTTGCTACCATCCAGGCAAGGCAAACGTAGTTGCCGATGCCTTAAGTCGCAAGGAAAAGGTGAAACCTATAAGGATTAACGCTAAGAGCATTGAGCTCAGAAATAGCTTAAGTGAGAAGCTATTAGAGGCGCAGAAGCAAGCCTTTTTAGAGGCTAATATCCCTAATGAGGGATTAGGCGGAACTGTGGATCAGTTAACGCATGGAAATGACGGAATCCTAAGATTTAATGATAGAATTTGGGTTCCGATCTTTGGAGGGCTTAGAGATCTAATCCTCCAGGAAGCGCATAATTCAAGATACTCTGTTCACCCGGGTGGTGACAAGATGTATCAAGATTTGAAGAAAAATTATTGGTGGATGGGTTTGAAGAAATCCATAGCCACATATGTAGCTAAGTGTCTGACGTGTTCGCAAGTTAAGGCCGAACATCAGAAACCGTCAGGACTTCTACAACAACTTGAAATTCCCACTTGGAAATGGGAAATGGTAACTATGGATTTGATTACCAAGTTACCTAAGACCAAAAGTGGTAATGACACTATTTGGGTCATAGTGGATAGGCTGACTAAGTCAGCTCACTTCTTGCCAATTAAAGAGATGTATAATTCAACTAAATTGGCTAAGTTGTATGTGGACAAAATAGTGTCCCTACACGGTGTGCCAGTATCTATTGTATCTGATAGAGATACTAGATACACATCTCACTTTTGGAAATGTTTCCAACAATCATTAGGCACACGATTAAATTTTAGTACGGCTTACCATCCGTAGACTGATGGTCAGAGTGAGCGTACCATCCAAACACTGGAAGACATGCTTAGGGCATGTGTGATTGATTTAGGTGGAAGTTGGGATGACCACTTCTCCTACAATAACAGTTATCATACAAGCATCAAGGCTGCTCCTTTTGAGGCCTTGTATGGAAGATGTAGAACGCCCGTATGTTGGGCAGAAGTTGGGGATGCCCAACTGTCAGGACCTGAGATTGTCCTGGAGACCACGGAAAAGATTATGCAAATCCGTGATCGTCTCAAAGCTGCCAGGGATAGGCAGAAGAGCTATGCTGACAAGAGGCGTAAACCTCTTAGGTTCCAAGTAGGGGACAAGGTCATGCTAAAAGTATCACCCTGGAAAGGTGTGATGCGTTTTGGAAAGAAGGGCAAGTCAAGCCCTAGATATATAGGACCCTTCGAGATAATCGAATGTGTCGGCACTGTAGCTTATAAGCTCAGGTTACCAGAGGAGCTTAATGGAATCCATGATGTATTCCACATATCTAATCTTAAGAAATGTCTAGCCGATAAGTCGCTAGCAATGTCGCACAATGAGGTGCAAATTGATAAAAACCTGAGGTTCATTGAGAAACCTATTTCGATCGAGGATCGACAGGTTAAAAAGCTCCGAAGAAAGATGATACCTATAGTAAAGGTTAAGTGGGACGCTTTTAGAGGTCCTGAGTATACATGAGAGGTTGAGTCCACTATGCGACGAAAATACCCCTATCTTTTTGAATAAAATCTCGAGGTCGAGATTTCTTTTAAGGGGGTGAGGATGTAACACCCTGTAAAATCGTGTCCACTAGTATAGTGACACTTGTTGTATTTTTAATATAGTCTATTAAAGACCAATAAGGACTAAAGGCGTCAACATGCTCAAGTTGAGCCTCTGAGTGACGAACCGATGTCAACATGCATAAATAATAGCCTCTCAGTGACTGATATGTCAACATGCTTAAATCATTAGCCTCTGAGTGACTAATACGTCAACATGCTTAAAACTTGGCCTCTGAGTGACTAATTTGTCAACATGCCCAGCCTCTGAGTGACATCGGAATCAACATGCTTGTAATAAGCCTCTGAGTGATCCTTTGTAAAGTCCTAACTCTCATACGTGCCGTTTGTTAGACGAGAGAGTTCAATTTTGTAAATATGTGAAAATTGGATAATGGAGGGATTAAAAGTGTCAACATGTTAATTTATACCTATGAGTGACCTTTTAACGAACCGAGAGCTCGACAATGTCCGGGCATTATCCCGGGTATGCCAAGTTTTGGCTACGGAGGGCTAAAAGTGCCAAAATGGTGTTTAAATAGGTTTTTATAAGCTTTTATAAGTTAAGGGGTTAAAGTGTCAATTTTTGAAACTGGCCGTGGGGCGGTCGCGGGCCGCGAGAGACCATGCCTGGGTCGCGAGAGACCCAGGCCTGGTCTCTCGCGGGGCGCGAGACAGGCTCTGCTGTAGAAAGTTTATTTGGTCTCCAAGCAAAACTCCAAAACCATTTAATCCGAAACCATGGCTTCTCTAAACTACTATGCCACGTTTTAGGACACTGGTAAGCTTCTTCTTACACCCCTAAACACTTGGCTTCACCTCCTTTGAGCTCTCCAACTATAAATAGGTGTTCAAGTGTTCATTCCAACTTGCACCTTTCTCATTAAATCACTCTTCTCCCTCCTCTGGAAGTTCCTAACTGAAAGGAGCATCCAACTTAGTTCTCTTGCATTGTAGGAACCTCTTGTAAGTGTTCCTTGCTCTTGCTTTTTTGTTTTTAGGCTTCTATAGCCAAAAGTCAAGCGTTTTACGGCAAACGCTTTGACTTTCGGTTAAGACCATTATGGTCCAGCCATTGTTCGAAATGAACATGGCTAAGTGATCATAATAAGGTAGGTGTTAGTCCCTATAAAGGGAACCTCCTGAGGATCATGTTTGCTAGACCAATTGACTGGTCAAAGTTAAGTCCGAGAAGAATATTTGCAGTATCGTCAAAGAGAACACATGTAATCTCTTTTCCTTGTTCCATAATTGGACAGCCAGTTTATAACTGAATAAACGAAATTGATAACAAATATATGATATACGTTTTTAAATAGGGATGAGCAAACGCTACCAGGTTCCAGTTCCGCACCGATATTGAATATACCGAACCGTGTAAATTGTCGGTACCGAATCGGTTCCGACATTTGACACTTTTTTGGTGGCAGGTAAGTTATGGTTGGAGGTCCAGTATTGAGAATTTTGTTAACCATAAATACCGGTAGTCCACCGGTACCGAAACGTAACACAGGCTATACATTAGGTATTAATACGAGACCCACTTTTTGGATCATTTTAATATCTTATCAAACTTACGCATGACGTGGGTTGACAACATATCTATTGCATTTCAAACAAAGGTAGCGTGCATCTGAGAAAGTCATCTTCTTACGACATATGGTACACTGTACGTACTTCCAATCCTCCTCCAAATCAACAGCGGTTATTGTGCCTTCAACATTGTACATTTTTCCCTGTAATAACATAAGTGTAAATTTTACTCATGACAAACAAAAGGCTGTTGAATGTAGACTAAAAAGAAGACATCATACCTTAGCACCACCTTCTTTAATATAACTATATATGTCGATGATGCTAACAACGCACATGTCCTCGTTGCTTTGTTCATCCACTGTGAAACTAACAGGCGGCACCACACTGTTAACATTAATAAAATCATTATATACAAGACTGGTTGTTTGTTATAATGCAAGCAAAAATATCAAAGTACTGTTATACATGTTTTTGAAGGTCTCAATGACAGCAGGGAAAGGCAGATTTAGATAAAGTTCAGTCGCAACCGTTGACACTAAACATGGACCACCTGGTATAATGTGCCACAACTATATCTAATTTGAGATATTAACTGATGTAAATACATAATCTTTGTAGAGAAAACATACCTTCGAAAAATCGGACCTTGCAGCCGGTCAAAATTACCAATACTTGATTATTTCCATAACCGCGGATGGCCTCGTCAGTAAACTTGAGTGCAGCTTTGCCCCATAACGTAACATGAAGTTTATTGCCACTATATCGTTTTAAGCAACAACGAAAAATAACTTAGTTACATTAGATAACTAACATATACAACAAAGAAGTACAATAAGTTTACCGCTCATCAGATATGATGATATGACGCATCTCCCAATTACATGATAGAACATTTGCAAATTCAGTGCTAATAGGACCCCATGCGCGTAGTGCACCAATAACATCTATGTTTAAAAGAAAGTTATGCATAATAAGGTAGATAAAAGCAGATGGTAGGGATGTGAATAAAACCTGTCAGATAGTGATCATCATTTATGCGTTTAGTTAGATCCTCAAATGGAGCCAAGTCGAAAACATAGCGTCTAAACGACGACGGTGCAACAGACGAAGCAGAGATTCTTGTTGACCGTAAAAATTCAAGATACTTGCAGCGTCTCAAAGGACGGTACAACATTTCATAGGGATGGACAAGAAAGTTATCAATCATGTACACACATCCCTCCTTTAACCGGTTCTTGAAAGTGTAAATCATATTAGCAGGTATCCTTGCATGAATAGTAAAACCCTATAAAGAAATAATGGTAAGTTTTAGAACAAAGAATAAGTCACTATATATGAAATTAAATATCAGCTTACGCGTTCATCTGAAAGAATGATGTCGTTAGAAAGAACACGGTTTGTTTTGGGGTTGTATGTTGTCCATATGCGGGACACCATAACAACTATTCTCCGGTTGTCAGTACGATTGCAACGTAAGTCTCTAATGAAATTATAAGCCATGCTGTGCTGATGAGAAACCTGAAAAGTTGGTGAAACATGAGTAAATACAAATATGTTAAATGAGTTTATATATTGATATCGAATTAGGAAAACAATCTGAATCAATACAATATTTGCAAATATTCAACATTAAATGATTACATTGGTGACAAAAATAATTATCTCACGTGCTAAGTAAAATATCGCCTTTTATATCATGTAAAGAAGATAGCCATATTTATCCAAAAGTGTACAATTACCGACTATCAACTACAGACCACCACGTGTTGATACGGATGGTAAATTGTAGAACACCTCCTTGTAAACAACATTCCTTGTTAGGTTGTTATTGCACTTCCCACTATTGTCAACGTAAAACCTTAGGCCATCACGAGACGTGACACGGGATACAACCACATATAGTTGACCATGTGTAAAGACAGGATTTACAAGGTATGCGCAAACATGTTTAAAAGTTTGCCCTTGACTTTTATTGATTGTCATAGCAAAGCAGGAAACTGCCTTCTTTTAAAAGAAAAAGGCCAACATGTATTCGTTGAGTCATATCAATCCTACCGATAAATGTTTTTCGCCAACACGCGTACCGGTAATAATTATTGCCTCAATAACGCGACGACTTATTTGAGTAACCACCAACCGTGTACCATTACACAAGCCCTTTTGCAAATTTAAGTTGCGCATCAAAATAATGGGTGCGCCGATCTTTAACTGTAACCTATGGTTCGAAATCCCAGAAAAGTTCAAGGTGTGAAGAAACTCGGGTGGATACAAAGCGCACATCTCATCATAGTTGTTTGTGCTTTGGCATATTTCATCAGCACTTAACAATTCTTGAATATCACCTGGCATTTTTTCAAGGACATGAAGGTTGATCTTATTGACCTCATCATTTGTTGGGCACAAAATGCAGCGTTCTTTTAAATAGTGAATGTCATGGAATCTGTCTATAATATTAGGAAAGGCATTGGAAACCACTGGCTTCATCTTCCCCTACCAATGAAATTGTATTAAGGCGACCGACACCCATGTCCAAGATCCATTTGCTGAACTTTTTCATTATTTCAAGTGAATCGCTGATGATAGCTGGATTGTGTAAGCGCATATTAGTCATTAAATGAAATACCTTACATGCATTCCATATTGTTGCTGACTTGTTAACAACAGAAGCGACAATCTGACTACATGGTGCATGCGGAACAACGGGTAAAATTTGACGGAAATCACCTCCAAGAACCACGCCCTTTCCCCCAAACACTCGACGTTGAGCATCAACCATCTTATTACGACAAATATCTCTAAATGTCCGGTCGACAGCCTCGAACCCATACCTGTGTTGTAAAGGTGCTTCATCCTAGATTATTAGATCAGCAGCGTTGATTAACTTGGCAAGGTCGGTGCCATAGTCAATCGAACAACATGAATCCTTTTCAATATCTATAGGAATGTGAAACCTTGAATGTGCGGTACGACCCCCGGGTAATAACATAGATGCAATTCCGGACGATGCAACCAATAATACAATTTGCCTACGTGAACGAAGGCAAGCAATAAGTCTTCTCCACAAGTACGTTTTACCTGTTCCTCCACTGCCATACACCAAAAACGCCCCCATTTTTGTTATTCACTGAATTAAGTATAGCATCAAACACTTGCCTTTGCATAGCATTTAACCCCCTATGCAGGTCATTGAAATTCACAGTTTCTTCTTGTACGTTATATGTTTTCTCAGCAATGATCAACCCATTGGAACCATTCTCCGTTAACCGAGAATCAAGCTGAGGTAGACTTGGAAAGTCAGCCAATGATTTGTTGTGATTGTTCAATACTGAATTTATCTCAACCAATGTGTAGTTAAGTAGCTCCTCATCCGTGAACACCACTTGTTGGTTACCAAGAAGTGTCTTGTTTGTAGGCAACATCTTCGGATAAGTATTCCAGACAATCATAAAATAACTTTGACTGATCACTGACAGTGCAGAATAAAAGAATTGTGACAAACAACTCACGCAATTGATTCCCTAACTTCCACTGGTAGGCTTCACGTATAGCCTCTACCTACTCAATATCGTCTCCAAGTAAACTTAGTGCTTTACATGCTGACATATATGTTGGATGCTCGACACCATCAACCGTACGAATTTCTTTAAAGCTACGTGGACCGGGAACAACATTTAATAACAATCGAAGATAATACTTCTCACCCATAGAAGGATTCACGTGATAAATGCGACCAATAGTAGTACAACCATGCCTTGGCTTCCATTTTTTTTCCTTTTCATGCCACGTGAATTTACTTGGATACTCAACGTAGGTTAAATTACGACCCTCTGGGTGTGCTCGATTTGCCGCCATCCATTCAGTGAACTTGGAAAGAGAAGATGTTGTTCTTTGTGCTACATCCGCAACATCATCATCATCACGGAAATAGACTCTATGGCAACCTTCTTCATGAAATGGTAGTCTTTCAACCGCAACTGACCGGTAATTCATGTCAAATGAAAACAGCTTCCAACACGCTTCTATCGCTGAAATGTACCGACAGTTGATATATTCTTCAATTTCATTTTCATTGTGTAACAATGATGCAAATGACGTTCTACTGTTAGGACCTTCCAAGACAGTAGTTGCACGACCTGGTCCTTTGTTAAGATACGCGAATAAGTACTTAACCAACATACCCTGGTTACACCACTCAACATTTATATGGCAACCATATTTCACAAGTAAGTCACGGTTATAAGGAACCACAAATCGATTATCAAGCCTAATATCTTGACTACCAACCCTGACAGTCCTTGAATTGTTCGGCCTTTTATAACAGGGCTACCCATCATTTCTTATAAATGTTTGATCACAATAGTTCTTTGGATACCCTTTTGTACATTGCTGATTATGCATACAAGGGCTGGATGGATTCAGTTGACCACATGATCCATGCATCATTTGCGTACTGACAACGGCAAAAGCAGCCGGATCATGCAATTCACAAGGAAGTTCAGCAGATATATATCTATCAATACCTTCCGTTGTACCAATCTTATCCGCAGGTTCTAGAAAAAGCAAAGCATGACAATGCGGAAGTCCACGTTTTTGGAATTCAATTGTGTAAATAACTACAAATTGAGCAAAACATGAGTTTAGTTACGATTTATGAATTATATGTTGAATTAAAGAAGGTACAATAAAAAAATAACTAACATACCAGCCCTCGTCTTGCCAAAATGATTTTTTTTTATTTATATCTTTGATGAGCTCATCAAGTCGAATTTTAAAAACATGTGCAATAATGTCTGGTTGATCTGATGCTGTCTGGCCAGGTGTGTTATCACTAATGTGACGTTGAATTTCCGGCCATCTCGGGTTTCAAGTCATAGTAATAAAAAGATCTGGTGCCCAGGCCAATGGCAAATCGCCATTGCATCTTGATAATGTTGTAGCATATACCTTGGTCCCCCGGTTAATGATGCTGGTAGAATAACCCTCCGTCCAACAAAGTCACACCTTGTTTCTCCATTACAAACGCGATCATACAATCCATTATATAGATCTGAACGAATGGTAGTTTGGTTTCGCCTATACCAATCTAATTCACTCTCCAGAACAGCACTATAAGCATCAACAACATATGTCTGAAACAAACGGCCAGATAAGTGCAATGTTCTAGCTTCAGTCTCCCTAACATTCCCTAACATGTAAACGATACCGGTAGTATTCCCTTAAAGATATGTTTTTCCTCCTTGCTGACCTACTACCCGATAAGGGAATATTTGGATGGTACCCATCCTCCCCATAAGGAAAAAGCAATGGATACTGCAAAGACATGTAACTTGGGTGTAGTTCTGAAATGCGTTTTGTACTATAGGTATCCCATTCTTGAATAAGGATGTCACGCGAGTGAGTAGGATTACCATCACTTGGAATTAATGCAGCTACTTCAGAAGCCGTAGGTAAAGTATATTGACGAGCCTGTCTATTTCGTGTACCAAGCAAGTGAAGTATAACCGGTTGCCTAGAGGAATCATCAAACCTCTCTCTAGCCATCCTAAACGCTTGTACCAATGCATTATTTGCATCAAGCATGGCCAGCAAGTCAACCACCAACGATTGAAAAATGGATTCATCAGAAGACAGTGGAACACAGTTTCTTAAAGCGTAAAAGCGATTATCAATTTCATGTGCCGTGTCATAAATATATAATTGGGCAAACCTAGGCCGACCATGAGTTGGAAGCAGAGTGCCAATTCTATGATGGTTGTGTCCATTCAAACGAAATGCATACGGACCACGACCATCATTTAATTCCGAACATACTCTCCCACCAGTTGACGTCATCGAAAAAATTGAATTAAAAACTTTGATATGCTCTCTATAAACCGATGACCGTGGCTCAGAATTACGATTCAGCAAACTTAGCAATGGCTGCGGAGGATGTTTAAGTAAAGGTAAAATGACATTCCCCTCACCGCAACATAAGCGGAATCTAGGAACAGAAGGCGCAATATGTTTAAGAGTTCGTTCTGAATACCACACCATTGCATCACAGTGCGAACATACATGATCTGCATCACCACAGTCCCAATACGATTCCACACGACCTAGAATAACAATGATCAAAGTATAAGCAATGATATAATTACCAAATAAGCATAAAACAAATTAAAAATAATGGATAATGGTAAGAGCATTACGTTGTGTGTTTTCATCTTGATACTGGCCATATGAACCATTTGGCATTTGGTTTTGAGGAGTACATACTAGGCCATTTGAATTCAAACTGATACAACTTGAGGGAGATGGTAATGCACAAGTAGCTGGAGTTAAAGGACTTATTGTATTTCTACCAATAGCACAACGACGTATTTGTGTAGGTGTATTGTCATTATGCAATGAAAGTGGCCGATCTCGTAAGCGAGGACGACCCATTCGTCTCGTAAGTTGCTAATTCTCCTTTCGAGCCGAAAAATATGTATCGTGAGATATCCTGTGTCGGACTAACTGTGATCAACTGTTTCTATTGCCGAAGTATAAGGGTAAAATAGTAACGCACAATTGTTACCTTTTTGTAACAAAACCTATGATTAACCTCCGTTAGTCATATTAAGATGTGGCACATACATAACAGCTTATATACCTTATTTCACCATGTGTCAAGCAGCGTACCGAATTTATACCTTCCTTCACCACGTGTCGAGCATGTTTTCTACTTCATTTTATTTTACTTTTCTAAAGTCTTATCAGCTATACTATAAAAGAAAGACCTCACCATCGTAATCGTAATCGTAATCCAAATCCTAATCCTAATCATCAATAAACCAAGTAACCCAAAATCATATGAAGATAGTGTTATGAGGGTCAGAGAATAAACAAAGGTGCACTACAAAATCCTTCTGTTGCTTTTTGCCAACCAAATAATTAGCAAAAACATGTACTTTTTTTTACAATGCATTATGTTCTATATTAAGATTTTTACCACATATGTAGTAGTTCAAAGTTATGGAGTAGGTTTTGTATAAATAAATCTTTTACTTACTTTTTATTCATTTAAATGAATATAAAAACTTAATACTCAATTTCATATTATTACAACAATGACATCCTTCAACATTAAAGATAATTAAAGATGCATATATTACTTTAAATCATCATAGACGAAGAAATCACACGATAGATAATATCATACCTGTTGATTACCAGGATTGAAACTGTAAATTGAATTGCCGAATTTGATGAGTTGGCCCTTAAGTGAATTCAACCTAAGAATTACACAAAAACTGCTTAAGGAAGTGATTAACAATGCTAAAACACATGTATGAAGACACTAAAAAATGTATACCTTTTTTATAGCAATAGTCGAAATAGGTACAATGTTTTGTGAAATGAAACGTAGGAGAGTTTTGATTACCAAAAATTTAGGTGATCATGGGTAGTTGAAGCACAAGTAGAGAAGTTATATGAATGTTTCAGTAACCAACCTTTTTTATAAAAAAATAATACGTGTTTTGTAACTTCTACAGTTGCATTGAATTTCAAAACTATTTTTTAAAGTTAAACGAATTATTTAATTTTGAATTATATGGATCAAGAGAATTTTAAGATTCTAATTTTTGAGTATGCTGCTTTAAAGAGATATGATAACCAACTCATCCATATTATATAGATATGTGAATTACCTAAATGATAATAAGCAAACAAAAATTACAGCCCAAAATACATTAGTTATATACCATGAAGTCTTAATACATCAGTTATATACCATATACACTAAATGTTCAAACATTGACAAAAGGTGTTAAACTAACACATGCAAAATGATGATTATAAAGTGCGGAACCAACTAAATAACGTAAGGCATAATAACATAACAAAAAGACCAAAGATCATTAGATTGTTACCCAGCATCAGCAAACTTCAATTGATCACCTTCTTCAAAATCAACTTCTTTTGAGCTGAACAATAAACAAAGACGCACTTGTCCGAATGGTTTAAACCATTTGGTTTGGTAAATTTCTTGCGCCATTGACGAGCATAGTAACGAAAACCACCACCATGTTTTTCAACACGAAACAAAACAATTGTGTCAACTCCTTCCAAGTTCTGAACGCAAATCTCCATAGACATATCAATTCTAGACGTGATAGCAACATCAACATTAAGACGCTACAAACCACACAATGAAAAAGTCAAATTTAGATTACGATATATACATGACAAAGGAAATTAATACTAAAGTTAAACTTACAAAACATATATCCAAATAAGATGATCATTCAAGAAAGATACTACAGTATATTAAAAAGACTCTGCTACTAATATCTATTTAAAAATCAACATAGTTGAACAAATATCCTAGATACCACAAATACCGATCGGTTTGTTGTTTACAAAATCTATGAACATCATAACATGCAGTTAACTTAAGAATGATCGGTTACAAAAACACATTACAAAGAAGTCAGAATGCTGAAAAGTTCTTCCATTATACATGCCAAACAAAATCAACAATGGATTCAAGACATAAAACCCATTGCTGAACACAATGCCGACGTCGATAACTTCCGCCATTGAAAAGGAAGTAACCAAATTAGAAATGGATTATAAAAGTTAACAAAAAATATGCTGAAGAACAAACACCACAGATGATTATTCATACCTATATTTGATCGATAGTGTGTAGATGAAGAAAGTAAGACTCGGATCAGATTGTTGAAGATGAAAAGGGTTTCTTAGAGAAGGTGAAGCGAGATTGATGAGAGAGAAAGCAATTGAGTTGTGTTGAAGATTTTGTCAGAAGAAGAAGATTATAAAAGATCCGGATGTTCGGGTCGGGTTTCATATTGGGTCATTTAAAAAGGAAACAAATGGCCGGAGGTTTTGGAGGCAAAAAGGTTGATTTCAATTAAAGATGAGCATATGGACGTTGGTAGAGGTAAGGAACCGGTGTCGTACCTGTATTGTTACCGAATTACTCGGTGTGATTTTTTTGTTTGGTATCAAATCGGTAACCCTTGTTGTTGCATTTTAGTTACCGGCTATTTCGTTATCGGAACCGTTAAGGGACCGGTATTATACCGAATTTCCTCTTACTTAACGTTCCATAACGATAAAACCGTACCGACGATTCTCGCTATCGGTACCCATGCTTGGCAAAACTTCGTTACCAGCATATTCAATACCGGGAAAATCGGTACCGGTACCGACCTCATCCCTAGATTTCAATGCCCTAAGGCTATGGGGTGTGGGTTCATAGATTGGAACATTATTTCGACATACGATCAATAATTAAACGGTATACCATCCCCCTCCTTAATTGAAAGTGGTTCTCATGGATTAAACCACTATTACCACGACCCTTCCATTTGATATTTTTATGACAAAAATAAATTAAAAAATTAAAGGGGATAGACGTTTGGGTCATGACCACACTCATAGGGTAGTGCTTTTGAATGGTGATTGGAGATGGATAACATGACACCTATGTGAAGGTCATGGTGGTCATGAGGATCATGAACACACCATAAAATTAAAATCACAAGCCACGTCAGCTCAAAGTTTACATTTATTGCATATATGGATTAGAATAATCAACCCAAGTACACACGGACCCTGATGATATACGAAAAAAACTCATGCAATTTCTCTCCAAAACCACTTCTAAGAGGCCCTTATCAAGTGACATGTGTCTTCTATTTGTTTTATTCACGCTAAAACGTTGAAGGGTTGAATAGACAAAAAAGACGGAAAAAAACCCATGTATTAGATGTTGTTGTAATTTGGAAAAGAATAACAAAATAATCATAACAATAGAGGTTCTCTCTTACTTAGTATTCCTAACAAAAAAAAAACCCATGTATTAGATGTTGTTGTAAGTTGCAAGCAATATTTGAAGCGACTACCCACTGTTGACACATTGGATAAAAGACTAATATAAGGTTCAAGTCGGGAGAAAAACGGCTGTTCAAATAATATATCTAATTTAAAAACATTAACAAATGGGAAAGAAAATATAAAAAATTATTTAAATTAAATAAGGATTAGGTTTAAAGTAAAAGGGGCCAAGTGCTTCTCCTCTCATCTTCCCTCTTCACCGTCACACTTTGTCCCTGGCTGCCGTTGATTACATATTCAGAGATAGTGAATGAACCGGAGAGAGTGAACACGCTATGGAGGGAGAGACAACGCTGCCGGAATCACAAGTAGGGCATGCCTTTGCTTGCAGCCGTCGGAAAAAAAGATCGGAGAGAGAAAGACCTAGAGAGAGTTATGACAATCGGAGTGGATCTCGGCCTAGAGTGCTGCTTATGGATTTGGGATAGATAATGGTGGTGTGTTTGGGGGTTTCAAAACGACAAATTACTAACCTCGACGATAGTGTTTGTGGTTAATTTCACGGTGGTGAATATGAGTGGAATAGGTGGTTTGGACAGGCAGATCTGGTAGCAGAGGGGCTGCTGGTGGGTATGGGCAGCGACCATCGACCGTCAGATGTGGTGAGAAAGTGCAACTGGCTAAACAATCTCTCTTGTGCTTGCGCATGTCACTGATGCTTCAAAGCCCTTTCCTAATTAAGTATGTATACTGTGTGTCTATATTCTATTAAGAGCAGTTTAGATTTGTGAAACAATTTTTTGAAGATTGTTTTTGAAGTAGTTGTGTATGTCGTTTCAAATTTGAAATTTGAAGTAGTAATTATGAACTTGTCAGTTGTATGATTGTCTAAAATAAAAGCTTACATTAGATGCTTGTTTAATTCTAGTGATACGAAGAAGTTGACTGGAGCCATCTTGCAGAATTTATCAGGACGAATTCAGCTCTACTGTCACAGGTACGAATTCTGTGCTTTCTAATTTTTGGTACATACAAATATATGTCTATGTACGAGTAAAAACACAATTTGATTTCGTAGATGTTATAAAATAAAAAAAAGTTTTATCAGTAGAGATAGTATAGTAGCATGAACCAATGACACAATTACACTTATATAAACTGATAACTGAGAAATTACTAACAAAACTATAAAAAAAACCACATATAATGTGTAATCGTTAGAATTCAATGCAAATAGAACGCACACCTAAGAAAACAAAATAACTTATCAGACGATAACACGAAAATAGCAAAACTAAACACGTAACAGTACTACATATCTGGTGACACCAGAGTTTCCGTGAATATCGCACCTTGCAACCTCAAATACGAACGTAATACAGAATAGTAACAATCTTCTCCGCTTAAAATTATGTCTAGTTCATTCACGTCTCCATAATCCCCTACGACAAGAAACTTGCGAGTACTAAGGACGTATGTAATGGTGCACCCTGTATGAATCGGCCGAATTGGAGGAAAAACCCACACTTTAGTCCAACTGTCACCCTCCTTCCTCCATAAATCCACTGACCAAAAAGGCTTTCCGTGAGTAACAAATATGTGCAGCTTGTTAGATATAATGAATAAATGTCCTTTCAAGTCATCATGTGGAACGTTTGGATAGTGAATCTTATTAATTTTTTCCAACTTCACATCAAACCCAAGTACCATGCTTCCCGAGTGAAAATGATTTTTCTTGAAATCCACCGTAAAATAAACAACACCTTTGCAGAAAATTCCATTAGACCATCTAAGCTTCTGTTTGAAATACTTGTGTTCGTTAAGGAAACCTACTTGCCGCCATAAGTCACGCCTTAATGAATATGTATAAAGCCACATTTTACCACCAATACGCCTTAAATGTAAAAGCATGTACTCATCAAAGAATCAACATAAAATCCAACTGCATCCAGGCATGGGTTGCAAAAACCACGAGTTTTTGAGTTGGACACCATTTTATACGCCTGTGTTAGGGGGTTCCAAATAAGCATCTCACCGGTATCACGCAAACAAATACACAACAATCCATCAAAACTTGTAAGAATCCGTACATGACATGAAAACGTTCAAATGGAAGTGAAAGTACGGTTTTTGAGGAACGACTTAAACGGTAAAAAACAACGGGAAAGACATAACCCGATAGGGATCCAATTAAAATGAATGTTTGGTCATAGGTAGTTGATATTTGACGACAATGCGTCATAACAAATTGACGCGTCGATAGGAAAGAAAGCCATTCCTTGCAAACATACCTGCACCGACCCACACACCTTGCCGGAAGCCTCATTAATATATTAGACACAAGTATATCAACACCAACATCTTCAATGCACGTCCTAGTGTGTGCATGACATCTCATACGAATTTTTTTTCTAACTTGATGCAGACTGTCCATGAAAGTTGTTCACTGCAATTCATGTTCGTATAAGTAATATTAGGACAAATCAACTTTGGATGTTTGAAGTCACATCAGAAAAAACCGAAGGTAAAAGTTAACCACTCAAAACATAGGCAGGTTCTTTTGCTAGTGCCATTTTATATTGAATATATGAAAGTCGCTAGAGTAATAAATTTCAACAAGCTGAATGTAAGAACTAAAGAAAGAGGCACCATGATATAAAAGAAATAACTCGAAGGTCAACTCCTGATATACAAGAAATAGGTCAACGCTCAACTGAGCCTGGCTTTAAAAACATGAATTCCTAATTATCATATATGATGTCATCTAAAAAATACAGTAATGAATTACAGCTAACTGCCCAAGTTCATACCTTGCTTTTATAGATTTGGTTCATGTCACATCCTAAGTTGGACTCTAGGTACATACTCCTCTTATACTGAACCTGACAGTTAAAAGTTTTCTAGATAGCCCACAGCTAACAAACATTATATTTTAAGAAAAAGGGTTTTTTTTTTTATAAGTAACAAAAATATGTTGTTCATAAAAAATTATAACACTGATTTGTCTTCAACTAATTTGGAATATTACTTTTTTATTAAACCTTAAGTAATTAGCGTTTTGTTTTCCTGCTAACTTTAGAATATATAGTATTATGCTATGTGACGCATGCAAACAAAGTAGAAACAACCTTCCCATAATAGTTTAAAAATACTTCTCACAGAATGAAAAAAAACTAAGCAACTAAATAAAAAGAAACAAAAGTCAAAAGGACAAGTTATAACTTTCTAATAAAAACATATACCAAAAAAGAGAGAAACCCAACAACTTAATACCATTTGAAAGAAACGACATAAAACTTTTAAAACCCCGGCGACATAATGGTCTCAGTGTAGATTGCACCATGTAGGCCTTGAAAAAACGGTTGACGGCAGCATACAGACACACCATTTGACCTTACATCCAACTTAAAAAGTTCTCCCCGTTCAGTTAAAGCAGCACATGTACCATCAAAATTTAGGTATGTAATGCTGGACGTTAGTGCAAATGGAATACACACGAAGTGAGAGAAAACAAACACGCGTCCACAAATCATCTTTCATCTTCCAAAATTCAAGCTTGTGTGCATGGAATCCGTTATAAAGAAACACACAAAGCTCATCGCGTATACTCACTAAATTTCCTCTAACCCCTTCACCCAATGCATTAGGATAACATATTTCAGAAAACACCTTCGAGTTCACATCAAAACGAAGTATTGCCGCATTACTAGCAAGCCACCATTGACATACCATGAAGTACAAACCACACCCGCACAAAGTCCCTTTCTACCAATTATAACTTCCGTCATAATACGAGCGATTTATAAGAAAGCGACATGTCGTCCATGAAGATGATTCTAGTGAATACATGTAAATCGCCATTGTACCTCTACGACGCTTTATGTGTAGAATCTTGTAATCATTAGAAGAATCAATGAAGAACCCAACTGCATCACTATAGGTTTTGTAGAAACCCTGAGATTTAGAGTTTGATAACTTCTTGTATGCACGTTTGATTGGATTCCAAACAACCATTTCGCAAGTGTTCGTAAGGCAAACACATAACATGTCGTTTAAACTTGATAGAAATAACAAATTACGCGGTTTAGCATTGAACGGGATATGAACATTTGTGTATTTGATATGGTCAATATAGTTAGGATTCAACGAATGAAGCACAAACTCTTGACGACCAGTTAGCATGATTTTTTGGTCAATATGTGAACGCATGAAAGCACAATGGATCTTTGCAAACTCTTGTGTTGACAAAACCTCTAACCAATCAGTACACACAATCTTGCATTGAGTAACAACCTTCGCAGGAAGTCTTGCAATAATGTTGAACAATATCACCGTATATGGAATCACGACCATATTCGCGTTTACAGAAACTAACATAACAAACAAAGGATACGTATATAAAATAATAGTAAAAAAAGTAACTAAAAAACCAAGATCACATGTAAGCATGCAAAATATCAATGAAATTTTGAAACTCAGAGTTTACGAAGACAGGAAATTCTTCAATTTTCTAAATATGCTATTAGCTATTTAATTGTAAATTATTTAATATTTCTAATATTTAGTAAATTATTTAATATTTCTAATATTTATGTTAAGATTAAAGTGTGTGATTTACACATGTATACATTCACGGTGAACTGGGTCTTTAGAAGGATTTGACATACAAATAAATTTAGGCTGCTATAGTGGGCTTGGTGATCAGTATCTAACTTAGGTGGGCTGCAGAAACCCTAACAAATTATGCGTCCCTCTCTTAAGGAAACTCAATTATTCCTAAGTAACCAAAACCTCAAAGCCTCCAACTATTATTTGATTACCATGATAACTTTAGTGATATTGCTATTTTACTTAAATAGTTTTGTTTCAACAGGTGTGTTCAATTTCAGAAGTTCTATGGAAGATTCATGATGGTTATTGCACGCTCTAGTGGTGGATTCGTTTCTGTAATCAAACGAAGGACGTATCCATGTTTTTATGTAAGCATTTCTTCATGATTTTTTAATTGGTAGCTATACTTTCTATATTTACGAATTTGCTAACAAAAGTGTGCATCTTTTATTAGTATTGTTAGAATATTTACCTGCTTTGTCTAATAGCATAAAGATTAGTAGCATTCTAATGAAAAAAACTTAAACTTTATTAAAAAAAACAAACTTTTTCTACCACACCAATGCTATAAGTATAATACACATGTTCCTTAAACACTTTCACAATAATATTAAGACTATATTAACATAACATAACCTAATCAAGAAATAAATCTCTATCTATGTAAACATATAAACAATTAGAAGAGAAGATTTTGCTAACCGTGTTTGATGAACTGAGAGGTGAGAGTGTGAATGGAAAGTTGAAATATGATACATAATCACTACCATTTAAATCATTAACCGGAGCAGTTAATTATACTCAACGGTTAGCTCAACCCACTACACCATGACCTAAATAACTGCTAATTTTCTTATAGCAGTTATTTTTTTTAATTTACAACAATCATTACTTATGTAAATAATACTATTTGTTAAAATCATTAAACTTTCTTGTAGTGGTTATTTTTTTTAATTTACAACATTCATTACTTATTTAAATAATACTATTTATTAAAATCATTAACCTTACTATATATTTTTTTTATGACTATTCCGTCTTTCTTTTTATAAACAAAAGTTAATGTATATTTTCAACAAATTATCTTTATTTCTATATATGTTATACCATACATATATTCCTTTTACTTTAATGAAGATTTTACAAAAAGGTTGATTATTTGTTGTTTATTTCGTCCATCATAAAAGGGGATCTTGGGTGATATGGAAAACTAAACGGTTAACTCAACGCAGTGCACCCATGCCCTAAATAACTGGTAACTTTGTTGTAGCAATTATTTTTTTATCTAAAACGTGGATTACTAATGTAAATAATAGTATTTTGTCAAAATCATGAATCTTAAAGTATATATTTTCATGACACATCCCTCTTTCTTTTTATAAAGAAAAGTTAGTGTATATTTAGAAGCAAAATAATATTTCTTTTTATATATATTATACACTTATATAATACATATGTTCCTTATACTTTAATGAAAATGTTTACAGAAAGATTGGTTATATGTTGGTTATTTCTTCCATGATAAAAGGGATCATGGGTGATATGAAAAACTGGTTTACGAATTTTTTTTTTTAATCTTTTGGACTGACATATAAAGAAGTTATTGTTTCTACCCACATGCCCACTTTCTAAATTTGCGATTAAATACGTTAGGTAGTTGATTAATGTGTTCTAAAAACATGATTATAATAGAAACTGACAAGCTTAATCATAAACATAAGAGTGAAATAATTTCAACATTAAAGCAACAAACATAAAGATATTAGATGAAAAACATAAAGATTGTTCAACAGTTAAGAACCAACATAAACCGTGAAATAACATCAACATTAAACAAAAACATAACATGCATCATTCTTGAAACAACTTCATTGAAAACATACGGCTGCCTATATATCGTCCTCTTCCCAGTAAAAGACAACTCGTTTTCCACCATGTAAAGAAGCAAACTTGCTTCTTTTTATCACACGTTCAATATCATCCTCTTCGCAGTCATCATCAGAACTAACAATCTCAATCACCTCGTCCCATTTCCAGTTCCTTAGTGCATTAGACCTCTTGTTCCTTCTTTCAACCTTGCGAACCTAACAAAGAAAACATGTCATAAAATCAGGGTAGGCTCAACCCGTTTTAAGCCCTAACGTGAAATGTAAAAGCGAGAGCCTTTCTGGATACTAATTACACTATCGTATTTTAATTACAGCTGAAAGACATAAATACCTCATCACATACTAGTCCATTTTGTCATTGTTTTCTGATCCTCATCAACTAAGGTGGCAATAATCAGTTCCTAAAATAAGATTTAAATCAGAAGTGTTAACCATGGAGATATCAGAAATAATTAGTATAAAATAACAGTATCAACCTGATCACATGCAGGTCCATTTTGTATAAACGTTTCATTTTGCTCCACGTCTACCACATTGCGGAGTTTCATTTGCTGAAATAAGAAATCAATCAAAATTATTGGTCACTGAAATATTAAGATTAATAACTTTGTACTAAGAGTATCAACAAAAACCTGATAACATTCTAATCCTTTTTTTTTCAACGTATCCTGCTCCCCATCAAGTAAGTTGGCATTGATCATTTCCTAAAATTAGAATTCAATCAAAACTGTTAATCATGGAGATATCGATAATAATTAGATGTAAATGAAGTAACGTTATCAACCTGATCATATGCTGGTCCATTTTGTATGAACGTTTTCTTCTGCTCCATATCCACCAAATTGCTAAGTTGCATTTAATGAAATAACACATCAAACAAAACTGTTGATCACAAGAACATTGACATTAATAACTTTATACTAACAGTAGCAAAGAAACACCTGATAACATTCTGATCCATTTTGAATCAACGTATTCTGCTCCTCATCATCCAACTTGTTTAAGTTGTTTTGCTGAAATAACAAATAAACTCAAATCTTTATATAGAGACAGCGGCAGTTGCAATTTCGTACAGAAATACTTGTACTAACCTTAGTTGAACTGGGCGATATAGTTGCTGATGGAATTTCATTTTCATGGGTAGAACACTCTTGGTTACCAAGCTTAATGAATGCAATAGTTTCATTCATTTTCAGTTGACTATGTGAAACAGTTTAGAAATAATGCATTGATTTCGTTATATGCAGGTGCATTATATAGCAATGGAACATCTCAACTGACCCAGAATTGTAGGAACAGCTGTAGGAAATGGATTGCAGATAATGGGTCCTTAAAATAAGGGGATAACCTGCTGGGAAGTGGTGATCATGGGCAGCATATTATGGAGCAAAACCAACAGCCGGAAAACTGCCAATAACCGCCAGTACAACGGTTATTTTGGTGAGTTTAAACGGATGAGATTTGATCTCATCGTGATCCAACGGTGTATATCGATTTGGCTGGTGGTTACACTTAATGGGCTATCTGTATCCCGGGTTGGGTATCGTTTGCCCTATTGTTTGTTTGTGTGGTGTATCTGTATCACAAACGAACCATAGATCTATATTTTATTTTATCGTTTGATTTCACCGGTGATTCTTAGTTTTACTCCTATCAAGGTTTGTGTTTGGGAATTAATTAATTGGGGTTTAAGGTTTTCATAATTTAATTAAGGCTTCTTATAATTAATTTGTCGGTGTTGAATTACTTGTATTGGATGTTACATTTTTCTTTTGGAACATGGTAGATGAGCCCCGCCCAATCATTTTCAAGGAATAATTGCATCAGAATTTGATAGCTGGATGGTTTAATGAGATCTGTCACACATTTTGTGTGAACCATATATGCATGTAAACATTATTTAAACGAGTTGGGGTTGGTACACCGAACAAATTTTTGCAAACCTTTTTTCATTCTACAAACATATATATAATAATTACTCCCAGCAACTTGTTCCCACATACATCATTTCGTCCGTATCTCTTTATTGCTTGCACGCATACCAATAACAACTTTTTTTTAACGGCTAACAAATCAATCTTGAGTACTCTCGGGGCACCCACTGGACAAACGGAGTACTCCGATAGTAACCCGAGTCGTCCACCACCACTTCCGGGAAAAACCCGATAACCCACCCGCCCGTAGGCACGATGGTGAAATTACTGGTAAAACCCGTTTGGCTCAAGGCTCGAATCCAGCTTTCCTTAGGTCTCCTATCATTGCCCACCAGTGCCTCACTCTTTTTTACACCAAGTGGGAATTGAACTTGAGTCTTCACATAAGAGCTCAAATCCTTCTATGAGTTGAGCCAAAGGTCATTGACATACCGACCACAACTTGTTCCAGGAATTGACGATGTCTCGTTCCCTAATTTGGGCCTAGCCCACTAGCTTTGACCCAATAAGCAGAGCTAAACCAACATATGGGCCTCCCTTTAATCCCCTCTTCCTCTTAATTACGTTGCTAGCATCCATCTGTTAGTATAGTATGCTCACCTTCCTATTATATTTGATAATTCTAATACCTTGTTTTTAATTGATTAACTAATGTTTTAGCATGCATCAATAATTGATTAATCAACAACACCGTTTGATAAAAAAATACATACAAGGTTTACCACCTCTAATGATAGTTGATTCGCAAGTTAGATTATGATGAGTTGTCAAGAGTTGACCCTACATTATACGTATTGAATCTAAACCAGATTTGAGGACAATTTATTTAAATCTATCATTTACTACTAACTCTTTACCTTTTTTTAAAGTAAACTTTAATAGCAACACCCAACCCATAAAACAGGGCGGCCACACTATATATATATACACACACACGTATTGATTATTCTTTTGTCAATCTGATGTTTTATTAACTTTATACAATAATTTAATATACATTCATCAAATATAAAATGACTCACCTTGACCCATAAAACAGGTCCTATGGTTTGTTTCTATCATACATTTGGAGTCTTTAGAACTTACAGAATTGTGACTTGTGGTTTTAATGTGGTAACATGTTTGATCAAGGACTAATTCCATTAACATGTTAAATTTGGGGAAATGACCAAAACACTCTATCTTACCACTAAGACCATCTATATAGTTTTCTTTTGAACAACCAACTTACAGACTCTCTAAACTTACTCCTAAATCTATATAATAATTTCCGACTCCCCAATATTTTGAAACTTGCCACACGAGGCCCTAACAACCCCATCGAAGTAATCTCTATTGGGCCTAGAATTAAAAAAAATCTAAATGAGTACGGCCCGAACTTTGAATCTTTTATAATTACTATGATGAGGCAGTAGTCAGAGAGAAGATTAGCAGGCACTCTAAACCCCTCATCTGGCCATTTTGAAGCAAATTCCTGACAGACTGAGGGTCTGTTTGATATGGATAATAGAATGGATGAAGGAATGAAATGGATAAGGTAATTGAATAAAATGAATCATTCCATTCCGTTCCATTCCATTGTGATGTTTGATTACTCATATGTTAATAGAATGAATCATTACTTTGTACAATTTGATAAACAAAAAAAGACAAATTAACGAAACACGATTGTATTAAAAACAACAAAAATATAATTGCCTCAATAATAATAATTTATTAATGGTAAAAAAAATAATAATAAAATTTTGATATATTTTTTAAAATTTGTCGTTCAAAAAATATATTAATAATATAAATATAAATATAAATATAAATATAAATATAAATATAAATATAAATATAAATATAAATATAAATATAAATATAATATATTTCTTTCCATTCCTTGAAGGAATGAAAAAAAATATCTTACCAATGAATGAAAATTGTTATATTTGTAAGGAGTTACATTCCTTTGGAATGCTCTATTCGATTACCACATGACAACCAAACATGTTCCTTTCATTCCATCAGAATGATCCATTTCATTCCACCGTTTATTCCTTCATATCAAACGCTACCAAAAAAGTATATAAATTTTGGTAATCTTCATTCATGCCTTGAAAGTAAACCACCTTTCCTTTATCGTGTATTCATTACGGGTTGCCTTTGAAATGAAAGTCTTAAAATCACTAAATGCTCGAACATTAAGTTGGAATTCCGTCTTACCTCCGGCCATCGAACCGAGTTAAAATCCCCAAGAAGCACCCAAAAACCCGGAGTAGAGTTCCCTAAATTCAAGATTTTTGCCCAAAGTTCCCTTTTCTCCAATACTCGTTGGGGAGCATAGACATTCATGATGTTGAAGCATGGATCGAAACTTTTAACATTACCTTGAATCAGAAGGAAGCTCTGATCTTTAACCAACTTGTGGATTTGGAGGACGGTTGGATCCCAAATGCATAACAGGCCCCCACAAAATCGATACTAAAATCTATACCATCCCAGTATTTAGCCACATCAAAATCCCCCAAAATCATAATACAAAGTTTCTTGAAAACCCAAAAATGAAATAATTTCTTCAATTTTTACCCTTTTGATCTAGTCTGCCTTACCATCCACCCAGAGCATATTCATTGGTTCACCACGTCAATACCTTCGGCCCATCATTAACTGCCTCTCTCGCATTAACTGCCTTACCTACCTCGATGGACTTAATAAAGTATACCCTAGCCCCATCATTAACTGCCTCTCTCGCATTGGAGTTAAGCAGTTCCCAATGCTTTATCTATTCACCTTTCCTATGCAGAGGAGATTGATAGTTAGTCTCCATCCTTGTTGACTTTCCATATTCCAGCTGATCAGAAAACGTCTCGTCCCGTCCCTTCCTCCGGTGTCCTGATCGGAGTGTCACGCCCCGGTCAGATAATAATTTATATGCCCAAATTACCCTTAACAATGTGTTAGTGGTAGCAAGATTACGAACCATTAGGAGTTTGTGGTTTGTGAATGGACGAAATTGATTATTAACGACGTCACAATTATGAAGCTTGCAATTTGTTTTAATCGTTTGGTTGGTTGAATAGAGTGTCGGAGTTAACCGATGAGTTTACTGCTAAATTTATTAACTATTAAAACTTGAACAATTTAGTTACACGAAAACTTGGTTATTGGATAAAAACGATAATTTAGAACAAGGTTCACACCTGGTTCAATAATTGCAAAGCCTAGGGTTGCTACATGTTTTAAACTTGATTTAGTTAAATTTGTTCATTAATGGTTTTAGGATCACGAGGCTTAGGTGCCAATTGCTATCAACGTCCATGACGGACCACAATGCACTTGGTTACCTCGGACAAGTAAATCCTTTCGAAAGATAAGGCATAAATAACAAACTTCTTCTACGTCAAATTTTTTAATCACTCGAAAATTCACAAATATAGTTCAAATGCAAGACAATTATCAATCAAATGATAAACATGTATTAAACCCTAGAAACCTTACAAAAGTCTACATCAGGCTGAAACCGAAGAGACCGGCCGCTGATGGTGAATGGAACATGATCACCGGATGATGAGAGCTCGAATATGAACATCTTGAAACCTTGATGATGAGTATTATGAGGGTTACAATTTTTGGTGGATGGTGATGGAGAATGGATTGGTGAAATGATGATGATGATGGAGGATTAGGGTTAGGATGATGACGATGGAAGATGATTGTGGTGGTGGATGGAATGGATTAAGAATGATGAAGATGATGTTCTTGGCTCAAAGGATGGTATTCAAACTCCCAAACCTCGTAACTCCCTTAAATTACCCCAAATTTGGGTTTAAAACTCGTTCCACGCAACAAACTGCAAAATCAGTGTCACCAAGCAGACGAAGGCGTCGCCAACGGCCTACCCTGGCGTCGGCGATGCCTTGTGGAAGTTCTGGTTTTTGCTGACGGCTTATCTTGTTGTCTACGAGTATCTCCCATCGATGCAACTTGTACAATCAACTTTCTGTTTTGTTCATTTTGCATTCCCGGTTGATCTCGTTCGCTCCCCGATGCTCCGTAAAGCTCCCGAATAGCTTCTTAAAATCCGTTAGACCTGCAAAACACAATTCTAATCAAAGTAGGCCATTCGAAACCAAAAGTCATATAGAAACATAAACTTGACTACGAATAAACATTGGTTTTCTACCACGCGTCATGTCCTCATCCCCACCATTACACCTGGTTTCTTCCACCTTGCCAACACAAGTGAGAACCCAATCACCCATCTCTTGTTAGTTCCTCACCTTAAACACCTTGTTGTTCCATTTTAATCTCACCTCTTGATTGACCCGGTTACCTTCCCCTACCAACACTCCCACGCAGACCATAGCTAGATCGCCTTCGTTCCACTTCAATTGTCCTTGATGAACCATCTTACCAAACCTTTCACCAATATTTGTTAAAGAGCATGTTAACAACGAGATGTAGGGGAACCCCATAATCTTGAGCCAAGTTATTCTTTTGAATGGGACTGATTAACCTGACCATAGGTCTAACGTTGAAAACCACCTTCTCCTTCCCTCTCTATTTTCCAAGAACTACCCAATCATGATTCTCTACTCAAAAGCTAATAAAATGTAAAAGCCTCAAAGATATTAGATCTCTATTCCGAACAAGCATTCCTCTTTCAATAAGTCTTTTAACATTCTAAGGGTTTTGAGATCATTACCCATACCCACCAACGCCTTTCATTGCAACTCCTTGAAGGTATTGATGTTCGGAGAGACGCCGATCACGTTATCCTCAGACTCTATTGTTGAGAAACATGTCTTTGTGAGAAATTCCCCTAACCTCCTCCACCATATTACCTTGTCTTCTTGGGTTTATGTCGATTAGAACTTCTTAGTATCTTCTAAAAGGCTCTGACTGTGCAAGTTCTTCAATGTTTTCCACCACAAACTTAGCAATATTGGTTTTCAATTGTACCTTCCCATCTTGACCTGCTTGAGCCTATTTTCCAACTCCTTGCCATTGTGGACCTTTTAGAAGGATACGAATCCAAGTTGTTTCCCCTTCTTGTCTTTCTTTCTGGCGATATAAACACCTCTCCATATTCTCTAAACACTACTACAACCTCTTCCTGACTTCACATATTCGGCAAACTGGTCACAAAGAAAGTAATCTACTCCTAACCTGCATAATCTTTACCGTTTCTCCTTTCCTGTTGCTTCCTCCCTTTGTCGATGACGTCTTGCCATCTCTCTCGGGGTGCCACCGGCCCATGCCTCCGAGTGACGTCTCTGTCTATCTTTTAGTTTTTTATAGTCCACACCGCTATTAAAAAAATCTTAAACACTAGTCATACATGTAAACATTAGTTACCAGTTGGGGTTGTACACTTAACACTTTTTATAAAACCATTTTTGGTCTACAATTTATATAACTACTCCCTGCAACTCCTTTCCACGTACATATCCATTTCTTTAGGAAACAACATACCCATTTACCAACAACATTTGTGGAACGAATTGACGATGTATCGTTCCCAATTTGTGCCTAGCACACTAGATTTGCCTTGATGACTAGTCTATAAAATAGAGCTAAATCAACACATGGGCCTCTCTTAATCCCTTCTTCCTCTTAATAACGTTGCTACTAGGGGTACAAACGAGCCGAGCCGAGCCGAGCCGAGTTTGAGCTCGACCAGGCTCGAGCTCGGCTTGGTTCGAGCTTTGTTTTCAAAGCTCCAGCTCCGCTTGTTGGAAGTTTTTCAAACTCGAGCTCGGCTAGTTTATTATCTATTAGTTAATATTAATAAAAATAATATAACTAATGACTAGTTTAGGCTCGTGAGCTCGATGAGAAAAGCTCGGGCTCGAGCTCTTTACTAAACAAACTTATTTTAAGTTCAGTCTTGACTCGTAAACAAGTTTTTATAAGCTCGGCTCGGCTCGTTTACTAGACAACTTTAAATAATGGGTAATGTTATTAAATACTAATAAAAACTAATATTACACTAAGGCTCAACGAGGTTGACGAGCTTTATATGTCAGGCTCGAGCTCGAGCTCGTTAAATACACGAGCTTTATTTTTATCTCAAGCTCGGCTTGAGCTCGATAAGGCTCGATTTGTTTCGAACCTTTTTCTCAAGCCGGTCTCAAATAGCTCACGAGCAGCTCGCCCATTTGCACCGCTAGTTGCTATAACCCATCTTTTAGTATTTTCATCTTCCTCTTGTATTTGATATATCATGTTGTTATATGATAATTTTAACACCTTTTTTAATTGATTAACTAATGTTAGGGCATGCGCCACTAACTGATTACTTAAATTAAGCAACAACACCGTTTGATAAAAAAAACATATATAAGGTTGACCCCCTCTAGTGATGGATGATTCTGTAGTTAGATTATGATAACTTGTCAAGAGTTGACCCTCCATTATAGGTATTGAATCTTGACTAGATTCGGCGACTATTTATTTAATCTTACTATTACTTTAAAAAAAGTACATATTGATTATTCTTTTCTCAATCCCATGTTTTATTAATTTATATAATCTATTTAATATACATTCACCAAACTAAATCAAATTTGGTTACTCGTATACATAATTCATGAAATATAACATATTAACATCATCAAATATAAAATGACTCACCTTGACCTACGTAAATCTATCATATCTATTAGAAGATTGATCGAGCCAACTAAATAGACTTGCAATGAATGCTAACAAAGGAATGATATGCACCTAAAATATCAATGGAAGTGATATAGACAATAAAAACTGTCTGGTTTTGATTCAATTAATAAACGACAGAGACTCAAGAACCATAAATATGCCAAATACATTGAGGTAAAAGCATATATATATATATAATTTGTTTGTTGGTTTAATTCGTGTCATATATATATATATACACACACGAATTAAACCAACAAACAAATTAGATTCACAGCAGCATGCATGATACACCAAATGGAAATGAATACCAGAATGACTTCAAAGTATCTCTTGTGTACTTGGCCCCACCAACTTTGCTCATCTCATCTCATCTCATTTGTAATAAGGAGTAGTTCCGGGTTCGCTTGGTGTGTCGCAAGGTTTTCGTAACTAGGAAAAACCACAAAATATATCATCTTCCATTAAAAAGACCAATAGAAATTTATGTAAAATATGCTGTTTAGTAAAAGACAACCTACATTAATTCATCTAAGATACTAATAACTTGCTACAACAAATGCATATGTGGATTTTTAATACAAAAAGGAACTAAGGTGCCAAATAACACAGAGATAAACAGTAAACAAACAGTGAAGACTACACCATTTATCCTTGTAATACAAACTTTAAATTAAAGTAAAGAGCATACCTGATTATTCCCATATATAACATAACAGGCTGTCTGTTGACTGGCACTAATGTACACAACTGAGAACATTCATAATATATATAGCCTCTTATGGTTGATTTGGTCACATAATGATCATCGGTTACAAAAACACTAAAGACTTGGTATGCTTGTCCCTAATAATAGGTCCAATATCAAGAATATAAACAGCCCAGAACAATGAGGATTAGCAGCCCAAAACATTGGCTATTTAGTGGTACAAACAATCACAAAACTACACGAAGAGTTATGATCCCAAATCGCACGTGGACATATGGCATAGGGACCACACCACTTTAAGCTGGCGTCCCGTCACACAATAGCATTTAGAAGATTCTCAAAGCTTCTGGAAAGAGACACCAGGCCACAAGAAGATGCTCTCTACATACATAAAGGACAATAGGTGGCACCAATAGTGTAACATCCGTCGAAAAACGGGTTTCCAAAACCCGCTTCGTTTATTAATCGAATATCCAGTTATAATTTTTCGTTGCATATTTATTGCTCAAACTAATTTTAAACGATACATAATTAATAACTATATTAGAATTTAAAAACCATAATTTATAAATAATCTTAAATAGTGAGAAAAAAACAAAATGGGGACACCGGGTTTCGAACCCGGGTCGCCCACAAACCCAAACACACAACACACCGCTCCGCCACATGCCTTCTTTGTGAATATAATGAACCAAATAATACTTAAAATAAAACCCGAATTCAAAACCGGAGATCACCGCGCTCAGAACTCGCAATTACCGGAAAATCCGGCAATCAGCGACTTTGCCACTTTCCTTTTGACTAAACATGCTAACCGACCTCGACATCGGTTATAACCGATGTCTGACCCTCGATTTTAGTCGTAACCGCCGGAAAACCCTTGACCGCGAATCAAGACCCAAAATCGGACCCGATTCACTCAGCTCTTTCCTATAAATACCCACTCAATCTTCCGGAAATCCTTTCGCTCAGAACCGCTCACTTTTTCGAAGCTCTAGCTCGTCGCCGGAGATATTCTGCATTCGCCGGACTTTCACCGGAAAACCGAGACTTACTCCGAATCGGTAAAATTCTCGACTCTTTTGTTTGCAATCCATTATTCAGCATGTATTAACATAAATCGTGCAACCAGAATCGGTCTCAGACGACGTTGCCGGGAATTCCTGCACTCACCGGAAAATCACTGAAATTCCGAGGTCTCACTGTTAATCGGTACAATCATCTAAACCCTCCTGATATCCCTTGTTTAGTAACTTAATTGCACAACTCATTGATCAAAACTGTTAATTGATTCTCTCAGACGGAAGTCACCAATCAGAGCCGACGACTCTTGCCGGAAATCTGAGAAAAACATTCTGTTCGGTACATTTTACTCCGTAATCCTCTTTATCCATTTCATTCCAATCAATTATAAGTTCGATGACCGATTTAAACAAGAACAGTCGGACATCACTGTTCTGTGTCTTTGTAAACGACGAAGACGAAGTTGAATATGTGTATAAGTATAATTAAAAACGGATATTCGAACGGGTTAGACACACAGTCCAGTGGTGGACTGTGTGCACAAACAATGCACACGTCCCGGGTTCGAATCGCACACGTTACCGAATTTCAGAATTAAAACCAACATTTTTACAACTGAATCGGATCAGGTCACCGAATGTTAAGAAGAATAATTTAATCCATAAGTTAAACAGATATGACACACAGCCCAACTGGTTGGGCTGTGCGCACTCGAACCGAAGGACCCGAGTTCGACTCCGGGTCCCTGCAACCGGTTCGGCAATATAAACCATTTTTAAATAAAACCAAATAAGTTTAAAATTAATTAGTATATAAATATAATTAAAACAGAGAATATTTCGGGTTAGACACGTAGCTCAGTTGGTAGAGCTGCGTGCACGTATACGAGAGGTCCCGAGTTCGAACCTCACTCAGCGCATAATTAAACACAATCCGACCGGTCAACGGTCAACGGTCAAAAAGTCAAATTTTTATTATTTATTTTTATTAATTTATTTAATCAAAAAATCATTTAAAAATACTTAAAATAAGATTTTAAAGTTAGAAAACCTCCTTAAACTCACAAAAATAAATCTAAAAATCACATTAAAGAGTATGAATTAAAAGTACTAATTTACCGAATCATTTCGTTATTATTTTAGGTTAGTTTTCCTCGTCGATCAAATCCTAAAATTCGTGCGCATCCAACGTCATCAAAGAACGCACCCAATGTGAGTGAATCTCTACCGATTCCCCGTTTTAATCACATTTTGGGGTGTATGATCTGTCGTTTAATTCCTTATTATATTTAAACACTTGTGCATCCATCATATCCGTGATCAAATGTGTATCAAATGTGTATCAATTGTTGTGTGAATTATGTTTAGATTGAAGTTATCATTTTCAGTGCATGCATTTCATTAGGCCCATCAGCTCCCCGTGGGATACGGGTTGAGTATCAGGTGCCTCATTCGATCGGCTCCATTTGATTGTGCCTTGATCTCACATACATCATCATTCATGTCACTCGATCGGCTCCGTTTGATTGAGCCTTGATCTCATATACATCATCATTCATGTCATTTACTCATCCAATGTGGTTTGTGTTTTGTTATATATATATGTTTACCCACATGTGATTATTGCACAAATTTTCAATATTAAATACAACAAGAAATTAATAACAATGTTTTCTCAAGGTTCACTCGCCAACTTTTGTTGACCCAAATATCCCCCGTTTTACACATGATACAGGTGATCCAGTTGAGGCAAGAAACACATAGGAAGGCCTAGAAGAATAAATCAGTTTAAGCTTTGGATTGTTTTACTTAGTTTCATTTCCTTGTAATTGTATGGATTTGATTTGAATATTTAAGTTGTAATTTGAATTTAATAAATATGAAACATTTTAGTAAACATCATGAGCTTTGGTGATAACCCAATTATGCCCCGACTCTTATTCCGCTGCGGGTCGGGGTGTGACAAATAAGGGGCGCTAGCAGCGATTGCAAGATCCTAGGAGGACAAGGAAAAAGCTATACAACAGTGCACTGACCTGGAATGAATAACCGTGCGCCACGTTACCTAAGGAACTGACACCGTCAGAGGGGACAGAACGGATATTCCTCCTGGTCGGACTGCTGGCAGGCATTCGCTAGCTGGCAGGTCTCCTTTCCCACTATTCTCTGGCTATAAATAGAAGGCTGAATCCACAACGTTTAAAAGTTGGATTTCTTACTCTCTCACTATACACACACACACTTTATCTTCAAAGTGATTGCTTATTCTCACGCCGGAGGTGGTTATATGGAGAACCCCCATCTTCTCCTCCTTCTAGCGAGTCACCCGTGTTGTTCGTTTTGCATGATACCTCAGAGAATTAGTCATCCGTCGAGTGAAGATAGAGGTTGAACTTCTATACACGAGACGACCCAGCTACTTAGCCAGTGTTATTTAGTGTTTCTTCATTGACGCCCGCCGCATTTTAAAACAACCATTGTCATCTCTTTTCTTTTGAAAAACATTTTTCTGATGACCAATCCAAATTCTTCTTTCCAAGTCAACGGTGAATGTTCTCTGTTTGGGCCGGTTGCGGACAACCCGCACGTCCAAGGTCACCAAAGGGACGAACAAGTCGAGAGGGAGTTCACAGAAACAAGAATCACTAACGTCTTTGGTAGTGCTACTCAAGCAACCAACAGACTAATCCTGGAGCACCAACAACAAGTACCGTTAACAGAGTCTTTCCTTCACTCCTAGAAGGTGAAACACCAGTATCTTGGTACGCTAAGTCGCAAGCTGTCTTGAAACACCAGCATCTTGGTACGTACAACATGCATCACCAAGAGTCTAGTCACTCCACCGAGAGTTCAGTTATGACACAGAGTCACAACAAAAAGCGCCTTCGCGCGCGACGCCTCGTAACATCGACGACCCATACCCAAGAGACAGTTATCTAAATATAAACAACACTCGGAACACGCACAACTCCACAAAGAATATCAGCGACACTTATCCCAGTCGATCCAAGGGGCGCATGTCCATACGCTACCGGCTAGGTCCGCGAAGAATGACAGATGAGTTCGAAGGCATGTCTGACAAACATGACCCAACCTATCAAGAAGGAGATACTACAAGTGTGTTTAGTAGGCTTTTGAAAGACCACGAAGCGTACAATCCTCACGCACGCACAGGTTATAACCCAACAGTAGAACACGACTTTACCTTAAGTTATCGACCAGAGGGTGTGGCTGAGAAATCGAAATTCATCAGGGAAACAACAATAGCTCAACTTGAAAAAACAAAGTTACTGCACAATGTGGGGAAATACAAGGTTTCATCTATTTATTCCAAGTATTCACAAGCACAGTGGTCATAGGGGGATGGTCATACCTTGCATGGTTTCATCTATTTGTTCAAACATTCGTAGGCGCAACACGCGCATGGTTCGATATCCTACCTCCTGGACGAATCAAGTCGTGGATGGATTTCCAGGAAAAGTTCCTATCACACTTCAATCAGCAACGCAGATATACCAGAGATTCAGCTGATGTACTGAACATCTGGAATAAAGATAATGAAGACATCGAAGACTTCATCACAAGATATAACAAGGAGTGCCTAGAGATAGGAAATGTGGGCGACGAAATGATGCGAGTGCATTTCATGAGCACTGTTTGAGGAAGATAAGATATGTACCTGTTTATATTTGGAGAAAGTATATTGATTTTAAAGATGCTAATTAATCCACACTATTTTCTAAAAGTTAATTCGACACTAAATGCTCATTAAGCCTTGGTAATTAATTAAGAAGATTATAATAATAAGATGTTAAGGGGATGCTTAACCATTATGCAAATACTAATTAAATCGGCCCTAAGTGGATACTCTTATTGCATTGATCGATCAATGCCCAATGGAAATTGTTAGTAATATGCTACTAATATGAACTCGACAGACAATCTGAAACAAAAACAAATAAAGCAAAAGAGACAGTAATAGTGAACTGGGCTTGTGTTTGACAGAATTCCCTTAAACAGATTCGATGTCTGTTCTAAGGGTACGCCAGTTCTAAGCAGCAACAGCGCACTGCCGGACTTGAACACTTGCCTGAAACGAAACAGGAGATGTTGCAGAGATTGAGAGAAGGAGATGTTGTTGGTGTGTCTAAACTGATTAGCTTGATCTGGTTTTATAGTCACATAATCATAACCGAAATCTGGCCATCATTGCAATGAATTAAAACCAAATAATGGTCATTAGTACATAGTTTTAAAACTGATAATAACAACCGTTTAAAACTGAAAACTAAATAATGATCATCATCAATACTGAATAATCATTTCAGTTTTAAAAAAAACTCATTAAGAGAACAATAGTTATCGATGGTTCCATCTGGTTTCATATTCTTCTTGAAGATCCATCAGTATCCTAGTGGTTTACATCCTTGAGGAAGATCCACTAGTTCCCGGGTATGATTTTGTAAGATAGAGTATGTCTCACTTTATATGGCCTCCCTCCACTGAGGTCCTTCTAAGGAATTCACCTCTTGTTGGTACGTTTGAGGTTCATTTTCTACCATATAGGTAAGAAAGTCAGGGCCAAAGGATTTTTCATTCCTTTGTCGTTTACTTTTTCTGATTTCAACCTGCTCAGTCTTAGATTGTTCTCGAGGTTCATTACTTGTAACCTCATCCTCTGGAACAATTTCCTCAACCGGTCTAGTAAAACTCGGTTCACCTTTACCTAAGCATGAGAACACATGTTCAAACCATGATGCATCTTTAGATTCTATTATGGTGTCGTTGCATATTCCAGGGTTCTCAGAACTATGCACAAGAAACCAATATGGACCACTAGGAAGGTTGTATCCTATAAATACACAATCCATTGTTTTGGGTCCTATTAGTAGGCGCTTCGGTGGTGTCACCACCACCTTGGCTAGACACCCCCACACTCGCATGTATTTATATGATGGTTTAATTTCCGTCCATAATTTGTAAGGCGTTACATCTTTCTTCTTATTGGGTATCATGTTCAAGTCATACTTCGCCGATAAGATTGCTTCCCTCACATGTTTTGGCATATCCCAGAACTTATCATCATGGCATTCATCATTTCTTTCAAAGTGCGATTTTTGCGTTCCACTATGCCATTTGATTAGGAGAGTAAGGAGCCGTGAGTTCATGTATGATTCCATTTTTTTGCACACACATCAATAAAAGGTGAAACATATTCACCTCCTCGGTCGCTCTTACGATTTTGATTTTTCGATTTAGTTGATTCTCAACTTCGGCTTTGAACAAGATATACTTATCAATAGCCTCATCCTTACTCTTAAGTAAGTACACATAACAATACCTTGTACTATCATCAATGAACGTGATGAAGTACTTGTTTCCACCACGAGTAGGAATTGCTTTTAGATCAGACACATTAGTGTGGATCATCTCGAGGGGTTCGGTGATTCGTTTTACCTTTTTGAATGACGATCTCATTTGTTTTTCTTCTACGCAAGTTACATTTATTATTTGAGTCGATGTCGAATGTTGGTATGTAATTATGTTTAATCAAACGACGAATGGAATTAAAATTAGCATGACCTAGTCTACCATACCAAACATTAGAAGACTCAAGCAAGTAAGCAGAACTATTGGAGTTTTCATTCATTCTGTTCACAACGGTTACATTCAATTTAAACATACCATTGAGGGCATAGCCCTTACCAACATTTGAGGAAGATAAGATATCTACCTGTTTATATTTGAGGAAAGTATTTTGATTTTAAATATGCTAATCACATTATTTTCTAAAAGTTAATTCGACACCAAATACTCATTAAGCCTTGGTGATTGATTAATAATATTAAAATAATAAGATTTTAAGGGGATTCTTAACTAGGCAAATACTAATTAAAATAATATTGCACTGATCGATCAATGTCCAATGGAAATTGTTAGTATCTGCTACTGATATGAACTCGACAGATAATCTAAAACAGAAACAAATAAAGCAAAAGAGACAGTAATAGTGAACCGGGCTTGTGTTTGGCACAATTCCCTTAAACAGATTAGCGGTCTGTTCCCAGGGTACGCCGGATTTAAGTAGGGGTGTAAATGAGTCTAGCGGCTCGCGAGCTACTCGAGATCGGCTTGAGGAAAAGCTCGAAACGAGCCGAGCCTTATCGAGCCCGAGCCGAGCTTGAGCCTAAAATAAAGCTCCTTTGTTTATTGAGCCCGAGCTCGAGCCTCGCATGTGAAGCTCGTTAGGCTCGTCGAGCCTTAGTGTAAACGAGCCGAGTCGAGCCGAGCTTATTTAAACTTGTTTATAAGCTAACCTCGAACCTGAAAATAAGTTTATTTAGTAAACAAGCCCGAGCCCGAGCTTCACTTATCGAGCTCGCAAGCCTAAAAGTCTATTATTTATATTATTTTTATTTAATATATTAATTAATAGATAATAAACGAGCTGGACTCGATCTTGAGAAAATACCAACGAGCCAAGCTCAAGCCCGAGCTCTCATAAGTTAATCGAGTTGAGCTCGAGCCTGGTCGTGCTCGTGCTCGGCGCGGCTCGTCTGCACCCCTAGTTCTAAGCATCAACAACGCACTGCCGAACACTTGCCTGAAACGAAACGAGAGATGTTGCAAAGATTGAGAGAAGGAGATGTTGTTGGTGAGTATAAATTTATTAGCTTAATCTGGTTTTATAGTCATAGAACCATAACCGAATTGTAGCCATTATTGCAGCGAATTAAAGCCAAATAATGGTCATTAGTACATCATTTTTAAAACTGATAATAATAATAACCATTTAAAACTGAAAACTAAATAATGATCATCATCAATACTGAATAATCAATTCAGTTTTAAAACAAACTCATTAAGAGAACAACAGTTACATTTGTTTGGTAAATGTTTTACCTTATAAATAGCCATTCCCTTTGTTCCCACACCAATCTGGGACAAGGTGTTTTACCATTTTGAGACTTTCATTCACACACACCCAAAACTTCCAACAATCCCCCACATGAATGGAGGTCGATCTCAGAAACAACATTATTCCAATTAGATTTCAGCAGTTGAGTTTTGCATACGATAGGTATGTGTTACCCTTTGAACCTTCGCTCATGAAATGTACTTAGCCCACTAGCTCTGAGTAGACATCGATGTCTCTGAACCGTCTGTCGTTTATGTAGACGACAATTCACTTCACACAAGACTCTCCCTGACAAAGTTGAGTCCTCATAGTTATGTTCGTTATGGTCATGAACATGAGCATGGTTCTGCGAGAGCCATTAAGTATTGTGACCCAACAATACCCTTCGAAGCAACTGGTACAGCGCGCGCGGGTAGGACTTGTGATAAAACATGTCATAAAGCTACAATTGTTTAGTAAATGTTTTACCTTATAAACAACCATTCCCTTTGTTCCCACACCAATATGGGACAAGGTGTTTTACCATATTGAGACTTTCATTCACACACACCCAAAACTTCAAACAATCCCCCACATGAATGGAGGTCGATCTCAGAAACAACATTATTCCAATTAGATTTAGTAGTTGAGTTTTGCATACGATAGGTAGGTGTTACCCTTTGAACCTTCGCTCATGAAATGCAGTTAGCCCACTATCTCTGAGTAGACATCGATGTCTTTGAACTCGTCTGCCATTTATGTAGACGACAATACACTTCACATAAGACTCTCGCTGACAAAGTCAAGTCCTCATAGTTATGTTCGTTATGGTCATGAACATGAACCTAGTTCTACGAGAGCCATTAATTATTGTGCCCCAACAATACCCTTCGAAACGACTGGTACTGCGCACACGGGTAGGACTTGTGATAAAACATGTCATAAAACTACAATTGTTTGGTAAATGTTTTACCTTATAAACAAGCATTCCCTTTGATCCCACACCAATGTGGGACAATCTGTTTTACCATTTTGAGACTTTCATTCACACACACCCAAAACTTCCAACAAAAATAACCACAATGAAGAACTTTCACAAAGCAAATTATGTATAAAGGTAAGAAAATGCTTTGCGAAAACAAACCTCCTGGAGAGAATCATATCTCAGATCTTTCATATTAGTTCTTTACATTTATCTGCAAAGAAGAACATTTAAAGAACAACATTTTCACCACGGGTCAGAATGAACATATGAAGTATTAAATAATACGATAAAAGGAGGGAAATTGTAAAAAGCATTTATTTGGTCGATCTTGTTTTCAACTTTCAAGGCTTAACATCAATATATATCATCAACTAATCTTCTCGTCTTCTTAGGTGAGGTCGCTCTCAATTTAGCATCGCTCTTCTTGTCTTCTTGTCTTTCCAGTATCTTCTAGCTTACAATCAGGCGTGTTCCTTTTATTTTGATACCATTACTCTTGAAATTCTAGAATTAATGAAGTGGGTTTAACATTCGCTTACATGTTTATTAGGTGTAATTTCTTTAGTCGATGGACAATTGAAAGCTTTGTTGATTTATTTAATTATTCTAGATTTAATGTGTTCTCTGAATTTGAGGAATAAGAAAGTGTTCAGGCTTCATTAATTTTATGTCAAAAATAGTTACTACAGCTTAAGTAATTCTGTAATCAAAGCCATATCTGATGCAAGCAAGTGGAGGTGATATAGGTTTACCTTTTTGTGGTTGTTGTTGTCTAGCTTTAAACTTTTTATCTAAATAATTGTTAATATAAGATGTTATCCCTATTAAAGATAATCATATAAGAGTCTTAACTTAAATATGGTGACATTTAGATTATTGATTGCAGTCCAGGACGCTATGTGATATACAACATCCAACGTTCTTTTTTTAAATATGACCACATTAAATTAGCCCATTCTAACCCTACAAAAGAACAGATGATTGAAAAGCCAAAACAATCTCTAACATCTGATCCTTTATAATAAAGATCTGCTACTCCAGACTCTGCTGAGACGTAAAGATTGTTCACAAGATCTGATTAATGGTTAAGATCTGCTGGAAGCCAAGGTCTGCTGATGAGAACCTCTGATAAAGATAAAATCTGTTGAAGTAAAGTCTGCTAAAGACTAACAAAGAATGAAGCCCAACAGAGGATATCTCAAAAGTTATTATCATTAGAGTTTATATTGTATTTTAATGTAACAGTGTTTAGGTCTAGCAGAGGTTAGCGTTTGTTAGTTTGTTAAATGTCACTTTTATAATGACGTCAGCCAAATATGCTTAGTGGTTTGTAATGTACCATAAATAACTGTTCTATCCGTCACTTTCTTTTACACATTCTGTACGAACAAATTAGAGTGATCTTAGGCTGAGGGGGAGTTTGTAATTTGCATGCATACGTGATTACAATTACAAAAGCATGTCAATGAAAACAATCTTTCTATTGTTGTGATTTCAAAGTTTATACAATTCCTTTGCACTGTTTCATTGATTATTTATCCTCTATCATTGATTTCATCTAAATACTCACATCAATATTAAACTCAGATCCTAACAATTGGTATCAGAGCTTGGTTGTTCAAATTTGATTTAACAATCAATTTGATATAAACTGGTCAGCTCTCACTGGTAATTCGTTTGTTTGTTTGTATTGAAAATAGAGTAAAAGTTTATTCACGTTCAAAGTTTTTAAACAAAAACCTGTTTGTAAACAATCAGAATGTCTCAAAATCCACAAGATCCACACAACACTGACACCATGTACAAACCTCCGGTACTTGTCAGATCAGAGTACAATACCTGGCAACGTTGGATGGGTCACATACATGCACAACAGAATACGGGTTGCTGGAATCGGTTATGTTTGGACCACATGTTCTGATGGTACCGAGTGCCGATCCAAAGTATCCTGAACATTACTCCGAGTAAGATTTTCAGAAAATTGAGCTAGATGTAAAGGCATTTAGTATCATGGCAACTGCTTTGCCTAATGATATCTATGCTGGCCTGTTGCACTACAACAGTGCAAAGGAGTTATGGGATGCTCTAAAAGAACAATTTGGTGGCACTGAAGAGGTTATTGAAAATAACATAGCAGTTTTGAACCAACAGTATGAAACATTTTGTCATGTGAAAGGAGAATCATTAACTTAACAATTTGAAAGGTTTAGTTGTCTAATTAGTGAGTTAAAACTGGTAGGTGTTAATTTTCCAAATTCTACTTTGAATAGCCGATTTCTTAGATCACTACCAGATAAATGGGACACTATTGCCTTTGTAACCAGAAATTTTGTTGGGTTTAAAGAGATGAGTTTGACTCAGCTTCATGGTAGGCTTCTCACTTATGAGAGAGAGCTTAACCAGAAAAAGAAGCTACAAGAGTCAAGAAAAGTGCCTGAAGACTACTCTTTTGGTAGTTAACACTTTTTGGCCAAGAAAAAGCCTCTAGTAGTAGCAAGGAACAGAGTTATGATCATTTTATTGACATAACATCTGGTGGGAATTTCAACTCTGATTCTTGCTCACCCAATTTTGCTTTTGCAGCAAATGGGCAAAACCAAGTTTCTGAGAACTTATCCTTTGAATTAATGATCTTCAACATTTTGATTCAACTGATTTAGAAGAAATGGACATATTACACCAACTGGCATTGCTGAGTGTTAGGACCAACAAGTTCTATAAAAGGATTGCCAGAAAATTCCCAGGGTTGCATGGAGGGTTAAAAGTTGGGTTGGATAAGTCAAAGATTAAATGCTACAAGTGTAACAGGTTAGGTCATTTTCCTAGGGAGTGTAGGAGTCAAAAAAATGGTCCAATTATCACACACCCAAATCCTAGACCTCATTACACACAAAACAATGTCCATTATTCTCAATATACCCCTGCTCCTCATATGCAAAACACTGCTCATTTTGCACACCCTATAACCACTATTCCAGTTCAGTAGGTCTAAACCACTGTTCCTCAGATACAGTATGTTCAAGCCCCAAGTCCTCAGGTTCAAGTGCAACATGCACCACAAGTTATACAAACCTCTGCTCCTACAGAGGCCAGTCAACAGAGCTTCTTTACACAAGGTTTTGTTGATTAGAGTAGCTTACCTGAAGAACTGACTGATGCGAATTTTTCTCTAGTTGCTAACACTGAAAAGAAACATGATGATTTTTGTTTTATGGCACTAGACACAATACTTGAAGGGGATGAGTCTGAGGAAGTAGTGTTAAATTCTAATGATGTTTGTGAAAATGTTGTGGCAGATGTTTCAGAAGAGAAGGTTGGTGAAGAAACTGTGATCTTAGTGTCAGACCCATGGGAAACCAGTGTTTGTGAAGGAGAATGTGACTATGCCATGATGGTTGCTGCTAAGGTATCACCTCAGGTCCTTAAAGACCTATGTTCAGACAAATGTATTATTGTTTTTGCTAACATAAAAGAGGTAAATGAAAACCTGAGAAACAAAATTTTAGATGATGAAATTCAGTTTAAAAAACTTGCAAAAGAGTTAAAAATTTAAACTGTTTGAAAAAGAATCCGAAATCAGTAGCCTCGAACATGAGTCTAGCATAACCAAGGATCAACTTCAAACTATGATAGAAAAATATCAAATTTGTAAAAGGGAACTTGAATCTACCCAAATTACTTGTGAAAAGTGGGTAGAATCCCGCAAAGGTTATGAGCGGATGTTAGAATCACAATTTAAAAGCAATGTAAAATTTGGTGTAGATTTTAGAAAACATGACCAGGTTTCTCAAAGCACTGCTATAAATGATTGTGAGTTTGTTGAAATTATTCCAACAAATTTGGTTGGTCAAGAAATTATAGTCACTGAACCAAATAGTAAGAAAATTGTTTTAGAAAGACCAGCAGGATCCTCAACTTTTAAGGAAATTAAAAAATATCAATTCAAACCTACCTGGTCAGATGAGTGTGACATTCATGACAACTTTAAGCCAATGGATTTTTCAACCATTAAAGGTGTAAAGGCACCACAAGTCAAGATCATTCCCTTAAAGGATCTTCCATCAGATTTACAACATCTGCTAACAAAAAGTCAAAAAAAAGGGAAGAAAAAAGAGAAAATATCAAACTTGTTTTGTATTTCTATGAAAAGAAGAATCATGTCACTAAAAATTATTTTCTTCTAAAAGCTTATGATATAAACAAAACAAGTGTGATCATTGATTCACCAAACTTTTGTGGCTGTACAAACCACAAAACTCAAGAGTGTGTTTATCTCAAAAATTTTGATGTCAAAAGAAATGAGTATGAATCTAAAACACTAGAGAGTTCAAGAAGTTAAAAGATCAAATAGACTTTTATCCTTTGTCCAAAAATCTGTTACCAAACAATTGAATATAACTTCTGCTACAAGAAAGGTTCAGGTAACAGATGCACCACCAGCTAATAAATTTCCAAGAGGAAATGGCCAACCTGCTTACAAGTGTGTACCACTTGGCTATGAGGTTTACAAAAGACCATCTAAACCAAGAGTTAATAAGCATCCTTATGGTTATGATCAGTTGATAGGAAATGGTTCACAGCAGATGTTATCAAAATCTGTTCAAAACACTGACCATATTCCTGGACTTGAGGCTGGAATGTCTGTGACCCATCCAAAGCCATCCTGGCTTTGGAAACTCACCTAAACTAATTATTTACTAATGTGCAGGGAGCTTCTACTTGTCTTGATAGTTTATGGTATGTAGATAGTGGAGGCCCCAGGCACATGACAAGATGTAGAGCCCTACTCAAAGATTCCATGGCACATTGAGGGGGTGATACATCCTTTGATAAGAATTCAAAAAGGAAGGTGTTAGGGTCAGAGACAATCAAGGCTGGGAAACTCAAGTTTGAACATGTCAATCTTATTGATAATCTGAAATTTAATCTTCTTAGTATATCTCAAATGAATGACGAAGGCTATGGGTCATTCTTCACTAAGAAACTTGTCAGATTATTGGGCCAGAAGTGGTTAAAAAGATTGATCAAATCATAGCTGAGAGCAAAGCACAGCTTGTTGCTCACAGAAGTGGCAATGTGTATGTAGTTGATATGTTGAAAGATAATCCAATGTCCAATGCATGTCTGTTCTTAGTTGCTTCTAACAAAGAGACTGAACTATGGCATAGAAGACTTGGTCACACGAATCTTAAAACTATCACTACACTCTCCAAACAAGGTCTTGTAAGAGGTATTCCATCAAAACAATTCACCTATGATGAACATTGTGTTTCCTGTTTAAAAGGTAAACAACATAAAAGTTCATACAAATCAATTGAAGAGTCCAAAACAAACTAGTGTTTGCAATTGCTACACATGGACTTGTTTGACCCTGTAAAAATTACGAGTCTTAAAAAAGAGAGATATTGTCTTGTCATAGTTGATAATTTTTCAAGGTTTACATGGACCTACTTCATGCACTCCAAAGATGAGACTGCAGGTATTTTGCAAAATTTTATAAAACAAGTTAAAAAGCAATTTGACCTGCCAGTAAAAGTCTGACAATGGGACAGAGTTTAAAAATAAGGAGTTGGATGATTTCTGTGTGCCAAAGGGGATTGTTAGGCAATACAGAATCCCTAGGACACCAGAACAAAATGGGTGGTTGAAAGGAAAAATAGAACTTTGATTGAAGCTACTAGAACAATGCTTACAGACTCAGGTTTACCCTTGTCTTTTTGCGCAGAGGCTGTAAACAATGCTTATTATGTACAAAATAGAGTTTTAATTAACCCCAGGCATCAAAAGACTGCTTATGAAATTCTGTATAAGATTAAACCTCTGATCTCATATTTCCAAAATCTTTGCCTGCCCATGTTTCATCATAAACTTAAAAGATTCAATTTCAAATTTACAGCCAAAGTAGATTGTGGTTATTTTATGGGATACTCAACCACTACTGAAGCCTATAGAGTCTTTAATTCAAGGACCGGATGTGTGGAAGAGACCTTCAATATAAAGTTCAATGAACTTTCTTCATTAAAATCCCAGCAAATCCTGCTGAACTGTCCAATTTAGATAAATTTACATTTGAAGATGTTTCTATCAAGACGAAAAATGCAGGTACACCACAATCTTCACATCAAGATTATGCATATGACATTGTGATTCCACAATATAAAGTCATTTCATCCACCAGAGAAACAGATGTTACTAACAACTGTGAAAACTCTACCACTGCAGGATCAACAGTTGTTGATCCTCAAACCTCTGCCAGCTCATCTAGTCAAACCCATGTCTACAAAATTTCATTCTATGTGAACAAAAGTCAACCCGTCTTTACCCCTATTCCACCCACACCTCCACCTCCATTCTAAATAGATGTTGGCTCCTCAAATTTACCAACAGAGGTTAGCTCAGATGATTCTGATCTGTAGCCTTCACCTCAAAATGCCATTGTTCCATATAATGGAGATCTGATCTACCTTAAAAGCCATCCATCTGACTAAATTATTGGCAACATCAATGAAGGGGTTCTCACAAGAAGTCAATCCCAAAAAAAAATTCTCTTTTTGCTGGTTTTCTATCACTCACACAACTTGTCCAGTACCAAAAGGCACTAAAAGACAATAGTTGGGTTGAGGCCATGCAAGAAGAGCTCCTACAGTTCAAAAGACAACAAGTATGGGAACTTGTACCATTACCTCATGATGTATGTCCCATAGGCAAAAAAATGGGTCTTCAGAAACAAAACAGATGAAAGGGGCATTGTTGTAAAAAACAAAGCTAGGCTTGTGGTTCAAGGCTACAAACAAGAAGAGGGCTTTGATTATGATGAAACATTTGCTCCAGTTGCAAGATTGGAGGCCATCAGACTGTTCTTAGCCTTTGCTACCACCCACAACATCAAGGTGTATCAAATAGATATCAAGTGTGCATTCCTATATGGCAAGATCAGGAAGAGGTATATGTATGCCAACCCCCTGGTTTTGAAGATGCTTTTTGTCCAGATCATGTTTACAAGCTAAACAAAGCTTTATATCGCTTGAAACAAGCACATAGAACCTTGTATGAAACTATTTCCACCTTCTTATCCATAGGCTTCACAAGAGGTACAATTGATAAAACTTTGTTTTTAAAATGGAGAAAAAAGGATTTGATGCTTGTCCAAATTTATGTGGATGACATCATTTTTGGATCCTGTGAAGAGTTTAGAGAACTCATGGCAGCAGAGTTTGATATGGGTGAACTCCAAAGCTTTCTTGGTCTCCAAGTTAAGGAATTGCAATATGGTACTTTCATTCATCAAAGTAAGTATGTGAAAGAACAACTTACCAAATTTGATATGAATGACTGTAAACCATGTAGTACACCCATAGCCACATCAAAGCTGGTCACTATTGATGACAAAGATGACTTGGTTGATCGAACTCTTTATAGAAGCATGATTGGGTCTTTATTGTACCTTACTGCATCTAGGCCAGATATCATGTTTGCCACATCTTTTTGTGTCAGATCTCAGTCAGCACCTGGGAAGTCAAATCTTATTGAGCTTAGTATCTGGTATCCTTCTAATGAGAATATTGAGCTTTTAAGTTACTCAGATAGTGATTTTGCTGGATATCATTCCACAAGGAAGTCAACTTTAGGAGGTTATCAATTTCTAGGCAATTGCTTAGTTTCTTGGCAAAGCAAAAAAAGCAAGCTGCAGTTTCAACATCAACAGCTAAGGCTGAGTATATTGTTGCTACAAGTTGCACTGCTCAACTCCTATGGCTTTAAAATCAATTAATGGATTTTGGTGTAACTGCTCTACAGACTTCTCTCATGTTAGATAGTCAAGCAACTAAAAACATCATTAAAAATCCCGTCTCACATTCAATAACCAAGCATATTGACATCAGACATCACTTTGTGAGGGATTGCTATGAAAAAGGTCTGATTTCTCTGCATCATGTTTTAAATAAGGATCAGCTAGCAGATGCTCTAACAAAGACTTTAGATACATCTACTTTTGAAAGCTTGATCTCTAGAATTGGCATGATTAACATGGATTAAAAGCAAAATTTTGTTTTCCATGAATAAAAAGCATTAAAATGTTTTTAGAAAATCAAAAATCCATCCTTAAAAATAGCTAATATTGAAAATTTCAATAATCCTAAAAGTCTGTTTTAAACACCGTTTCTCTAAAAACCTCTATTTAGCTTAGGTGTCTATCCATTGATAAATGTAATCTCTGCTATCATGTCCGCTGTTCCCATCGAATGCTTGGGCTAAATCACTGTTTTGCCTTATCCAATGATATCTATCATCTGATAGAGTAAAATCTCCACTTTTCATGACCACTGTTCTCAACCACTGCTGATTCCCAGCAACGGTTTCCTAACAACTGTCATCCATTATCTATCAGAGGTTACAGTGGACAGATGCTTAGCCATTAGATCTTTGAAACCGCTGCCACATCAGCATTCACTTTTTACCTTTATATATCATTGTTCCATCCAAACAGAGTTTTTACTTGCCGTATCGAATTCAAAATTCTCAAAAGCGGCTTCCATTACTCTCGTCTTCTTCATTACTCCTCACTTTCATCTCCGATTATGGCTCTTAACATCAAACTCCCACATAATTACCTTCCCATAATCGAGAAAACCGACAATAATACTTCATTCCATCCAATAATTGATGTTCTTACATCCTCAAAATACAAAGACATCATGCTTGCAAACGCACCAATTTATGTGGATACTCTTTGACAGTTCTAGGCGGATGCTAAAGTTGAATCTCAAAAGAAGAAGCCCTATGCTATCACTTCCAAGGTTGGAGAAACCCTTGTCCAAAATTCCCCATCCTCAGTTTCCACAAATTTTGGTCTAAATGACCTAGATGGGAACGCTTCTTTTGGCAAGCAGGAATTACATGCTGAGTTCATAGAACATGGGTATGAGGGTTGGTTAACTGGTGTTACCATTTATAAACAAACTTTCCTGCTGAAATTAGATATTTTTTACTTACATGTCTTTCAGCAAAGTCCACCTCGTTTAATGAGATTCCACAAAATATTCAATTTCTGGGATATGCCATTTTAACAAAATCTAATTTTAATCTATCCCATGTATTGTTTATGGACTTGGTGCCAAATTATAATAAAATTTCAAAAAATAAAGCTTTTCTTTTGTATCCTAGACTTTTGAGCTATTATCTACAAAAACAACTTCCATAATAGGATTTTAAACAAGTAGTTGTTCTAAAGATGAAGAGTCTTACTACTGAAACTTTTACAAGAATAAAAAATATGGAGTCAAAGGTTTCCAAAACAAAAGCAAAGGTGGATGAGAAAGTTTTGGATGAGTGCCATCTCAAGCTCAAACCTCTGTTGCTGAGCCTACTGCTCCTTGTGATCATGACACCACAACCGGTGTTGTGAAACACACACCAGAAAAATCCAAAAAGAAACCATCCAAATCCAAAAAGCCCACCAAAACCAAAATTCATAAAAAGGAACCTCTTGAAGATGAGATCCCAGAGGATAACCTTGTGGAAGCACAAAAGCCACTTGAAACACTGTTGTTACTTCCTCACAACAGGTGGAAAGATCTCCACCTCAAAACCAAACTCCTCCTATTTCCTCACAAAAGGAACAGGTTGTAAGCACAGGGATCCCACACTACGAAGTAGATGATTCCCTTGAATCTTTGTTTCAAAGCCCCTCTCCCAGGGCAAATTCTCTTTCTACTCCACAACCATTACCATCAATTCCACCTACCATCATACCTCTGTTTCGTGCAATTGAGATTACTCAGACACAAATCAGTTCCTCTCAATCATCTGTTCATGAGAGTTCACCTCTACATGTGACTGAGTCTGAGATAAATCTCTTTGCTAACCCAGAAACAGCTGAGGAGGCTACACCCCATGAGTTACAAGTAACTCTTGGTGGTAAGTTAAGTGAAGCAGCCACTATAACTGATGACACAACACTGTTTCAGTTGGATAGTGGTTACATCCATCAGACTTCCTTAAAGGCAACAACTGTTGAGGCTACAATTGTAACATCTGCTCAGTTGGAAGTCTCCAGTACCAAGAAAAAGGGGCATTTGGTTCTGATAACATGGAGATTCCTCCTGTTGATGATCCAAATACAACTACCTCTAGTAGGGATTCAGATGATCCTATTAAATTAGGTAATGAATTGAGATACAAAGAATTGACGAAGAGAATGACATCTGTGGAGTCATCAATTAATGAAATGAAATCCGTGATGAAACAAATGTTACAAAATTCTCAAAACCAACCATCCACACAATGAATCTCCAATGAGATATGGAAATCTGTGCAACCTATCATCCTAGCTCAAAGGAATTTGGCTGACATCCACCATGAAACACACATGAAGCTTATCCATAATATGGTGGAGGCCCGATATAAAGATACTCAAGCAGACATCAAGGCTATTAAAGAACATTTGATAAAGACCACTGGCTCTGCCCCTACAATAATTCTTCAAGAAGAAGTTGATGATGATGCCAAAAAAAGGGAGAAAGATAAACTGAGAAAGTTGCAGCCAGATTCAAAGGTGCAACAAAAGCCAGGGTCTGCTACAACCACTGCTGCAAACCAAACTTCTGCAACAGCATCAGATGCTAGTGTTCAAAAAGGGATTGATTAGACCCTGAACAAACAAGCAGAGGAAATTGCTGAAGAAAATCAGAAAAGGCAAGATACACTGGGCTTCCAAGCTCATTGAATATGAACAGGCTAAGCAGATGGAAAAAGAAGACATTGGCACTTCAAAAAGAAAAAAGTCAACAAGAAATGACAGACAACGAACAACCACCTCTTCTAAAGCCACTGTTATGCCTACAACAAGTGTATCCTCTGCTCCAATCAAAACTAAACCAACACTACCACCTCAAAAGAAACGAAAACCTTCACCTAAGAAATCATCTCCACTACCAACAGATGTTGGTACAACAAATGTACCAACAGATGTTACACCTCCACCATCCAACCAACCAACAGATGTTGTTACATCAAATGTATCAATTGATGTTACCTCAACCTCTGCCATGATCACATTTCCTAATTTAACCCAACCATTATCCACACCACAAAGAATTCCAACACGACCACCTTCAGCAAAAATCAAATTCCAACGCAGAAGGAAAACTTCTGTTGTTGAAGATGATGATGAAGAGATTCCATCACCAATCCCTTTGTCATCAAAACCTATCACTTCATCACCACCCTCATCACCTTCATATAAAACCACTTCACTTCCAACCGTTTATCAACTACCATCCATTATACCTTTTGCTACCAAATATCCTTTGAACTGATGGCTGTGCAAAAAGAAATTGAATCATTCTTCACAGCAAAGGATATCTCAAAGCTAGACTTTCCATCTCTCTTTGGTTACAAAAAGCCAAGAAATTTAGATAAATATCTAAAATTGAAGGCCAAACAGGCTGAGAACATAGAAAAAGAGAAGAGCAAAGGGAAAGATGACAGATGAGAAGACTACTCAAGGCATTTTGTCTTATGAACTGAGCAAGGTGAGAAAAATTGAAGACTATGCCAAAGACATGAGTAAGTCTATGTCATAAAGACTTGTAAATGCTAAGAACTGAAACAGGATTATGTTGACCACATTATGCAACACAAACCTTACAAAGCTACCAGAGCACAATTCAAAGATTGGTCATCAAATGATCTCAAAGAAGAAATTGACAGAATACAAGCAATGCTCAAAGATCCTCTACACAAGCCAACACCACTGATTGGAAGAAAAACAGGCAGATAGATCAGAACAGAGCTTTAAAGCTTGAAAGGATGAAGCAAGAGCTAGTTGGTGCTAACTATGGTAGTGCAAGGTCAGTTGCTAGATGGTCTGAGTCCAGGGTTGTAGATACCTACAAAAAACCGGAAGAGCTTCGAAAGAAAGAGCCTACAGTTCCAAGAAAGCCAGACTACTCAACAGATTTTGTCCCTCATCAGACCCAACCCTTTAAAAAGCAGCCCTTATACTCTGTCTTACCCACAATTGCCTTATATCAAGTAAAAAGGCAAAAGCAGATGGAAGAGGATGATGAACAGAGGTTTGAAGAACACAAAAAAGAGGGAATCAAAAATCAATTACTCTATCACACTGACGCTGCAAGTGACAAACTAAAAGAAACAATTTCCAAACTTGTAAGCAAATCATTTCCACCCAACTCAACAATAAGTCTTCCCCCTCAAAAGCCAGTTGATTCAAAATTCTAAAATGAAAGTCATCCCCAAACACCCATGAATTGACTCTGATCATATCAAATGGCAAGATTCAAAAGCTGAGAATGGAGGATGCATATGATCTAGATGCAGATGACCTCCAAGATCTATTGAACCTTGAATTGCAAAGGAATTTTGAAGACATGTTCTCTTTGAACTATGAACTACAGTTCAAAGGGAAAATCAGGGAATTAATGTTGAGAAATAAAGATCAACAATAAAGAAGGGTTTTGGCATCATCTGTTCTAAGAAAGATTGTTGGATCTACTGAACCCTACAAAAGAATAGATGATTGAAAGCCAAAACAATCTCTAACATCTGATCCTTTATAATAAAGATATGCTAACTGGGACTTAAAGACTGTTCACAAGATCTGATTAACGGCTAAGATCTACTGTAAGCCAAGGTCTGCTGATGAGAACCTCTGATAAAGTTAAAGTTTGTTGAAGTAAAGTCTGCTAAAGACTAACAAAGAATGAAGCCCAACAGAGGATATTTGAATAGTTGTTATCATCAGAGTTTATATTGTATTTTAATGTAACAATGTTTAGGTCTAGCAGAGGTTAGACTTTGTTAGTTTGTTAAATGTCACTTTCATAGTGACGTCAGCCAAAGATGCTCAGTGGTTTGTAATGTACTATAAATAGAACAGTACATGTACTGTTCTATCCATCACCTTATTCTACACATTCTGTACGAACAAATTAGAGTGATCTTAGGCTGAGGGGGAGTTTGTAATTTGCATGCATACGTGATTACAATTACAAAAACATGTCAATGAAAACAATCTTTCTATTTTTGTGATTTCAAAGTTTATACAATTCCGCTACACTGTTTCATTGATTATTTATCTTATATCATTGATTTCATCTAAACAATCACATCAATATCAAATTCAGATCCTAACACCTTTTAAATCTTATTAAGGACAGTGCATGTACTGTTATATCCATCACCTTCTTCTACATATTCTGTATGAACAAATTAGAGTGATCTTAGGCTGAGGGGGAGTTTGTAATTTGCATGTATACGTGATTACAATTACAAAAGCATGTCAATAAAAACAATCTTTCTATTGTTGTGATTTCAAATTTTATACAATTCACTACACTATTTTATTGCTTATTTATCTTCTATCATTGATTTCATCTAAACAATCACATCAATATCAAACTCAGATCCTAACACTTTTTAAATCTTATTAAGGACGCATCATAAAACTATATAATTTCTATTGTACAAACACGTATAATTTACGGATCTATAAATAAAAGCCACATTATAGATATAAGTAATGTATACATTTATAAAAACCCAAAAAGAATATTTATATTTACCACAATATAGATACAAAATTATCAAATTATTTAGATAATTATAAATATAGAAACTTTTTTACTATTCTTTTTACACATTATAGAATTATACAATTTTATGTAATACACGGGTCTATAATCTAGTACTTCATAAACATTAACAGTGCTAGGATCCAGTACCTAGTACCTATTAAACAAAAGGTGAATGCCACCAGATGTACCTCACATGCCTTGCACTTTGGTTAACTATTCAGGAATGAAGAACAAAAGCACTCATATAGCGTGAATCAATTCTTCGAATCTGATGATGAAACCACTTCTATAGGTGCAAAAATAAAAAATAAACAAATCCCTGGCTTCAATTTAACCTTTTAAACATGTATTTAGCTTGATTTCAACAATAATAGTTCGGCACCAGCTTTTAACATCAAGAATCTAAAAAACGTTAAATTTGAACATTAATAAAGAGTGTGTAATCTAATCAACTGTTAGATCGATTAGATTGCACATGTAGCACTAATACCAATCAAAACTACGTGAAACATATTGTGTAACCTAATGATTAGTGTTTAATCACATTCTTAACGGAAGTCTAGATATAAACCGATAGAAATAAGATTTAAGGAGTTTTTATTAAGATTGTTATGTGATGTGTAATACGTGGATAAGATATGTTGTATGTGTCTTATTTTGAATATAACCAACATGCATAGGACCCGGACTAACTCAACAAACTGGCTAACGGCCTTATTTTGAGTATAAGAGCAGCTTTAAAGAGCTGGTCTTGCATGGTATTTGGAAGTTTGAATTAGTATAGAATACAAATTTACTAGTTTTTGCATCTGATATTTCTCCTTACGTGAGAGTCAGTTTTTTTATCTCATTTTCGTGTTTGAGTTTGCAGGTAATATATTATAATAATTGGTATGTATTGACTACCGTTTACCTCAAGGTTTGTGATAGGTAAAAGGTTTTGGTGCTAAGAGGGGGCTGTAACTGTGGTTGTGAATCGATGACGGTGGCTATGACAGTGGGAGGTTGGAGCACAGGAAAGAGAATGTTAGGTGATGAATTTTGTTTTGGTAGGATGTGTTTGTGTGGTATCGCTTTTAATTGTTGTTGGTGGTGGTGGTAACTGAAACACTGTGTCTCAGCCCGATTATTCATGGTGTTTATAATACACACACAATCTCGGTTCATCCAGAGTCCACACGCAGTGCGCGTGTATGAATAAACCTAGTTAATTGAAAGGCAAAACTATGTTTTTTACTTTTTATTATTTTTGTAAAATAGGACTAATTAACAAATAAGTAAATAAAATTGAAAATATTTTTGTATTTTTTTTACACTTTTTTAATTTCAATTTTTAAACATATGACTTTTTAGAACGTATGACTTTGTAGAAGGTAAGTCTCCTGCATTTGAATGTTAAGTGCAAGACTCTTACGTTTAAATTGTCGGTGCATGTCACATGCATTTGAACATCAAAATGCATGTCTCATGTGTTAAATCCTACTCTAAACTAGTTTTCAATTCAAATTCTTTAATTATTCGAATCTGATTATGAAACCACTTCCAATAGGTACAAAAATCAAAACTAAACGAATCCTTGGCTTTAATTTAACCGTGTATTTATCTTTGATTTTAACAATAACAGTTCGACACCAACTTTTAACGTCAAGAACCTAAATACATGAAATTCAAACACTAATCAAGAGCGTAGGTAATCCAATCAACTGTTAGATCAATTAGATTGGTACCATAGCTCTCATACCAATTAAAAATAAGTAAAACGGATCATGTAACCTAATGATTAGTGTTTAATCACATTCTTGATGGAAGTTTAGATATATAAAACTAAGTCGGTAGAAATCTTGGCAGCATAACGACGTCATCACAAATTTTATTAATATCAAAAGAGTTTATATCTTTAAGCTTAGGAAAAGAACACACAATTTGATCCCCTTTCAAATCTAAAACTGATGATATCAACGCATGACTCAACTATTTATACTTCTTTCTCATGCGCTAGGAGCTTCAACGCATGACTCATGTGTTGGGGGCTTCAACGTAGGTCAGTATGACAAATGCATCACTCATGCGTTAACCTAAACTTATAATTTAAACACAATCAAACATATACATATTTAATACACATTCAATCTGCCATTCGCATAGTAACAGACACAAATATGCATTGACGGTAATGAAATCTATTTGACAAAACCCGTCATGAAATGATTTTTCTATAGCGCTCACAAGCGAACTGTGTCTGGATGGTTCCACAAACGAACTGTTTTTTGTTGTTTGAGCTTTTAAAGTGGGACATCCACGTGGATTTTTCTACATGAGTGGCTCTTTCACATTTGTTATAATGGAATTAACCACCTCTTTTATCCTTGCATTCATGCTCTTCTTCATTCTCGGCTCCTCTTTTATATGTTAGTTAATTTCCTCAAGCCTGTTGCCGAAGTCTCTATCCTCTTTAACATCGTCTTTCAAAGACTTCAAATCGACGTGTGAGATTATTCTATACGGGTCTATAACTCTATACGACCCGTATATGAGGGTGTGACAATAAGATTTTTGGATGTAGTTTTATTAATACCCTGAATAATTTAATGTTTCGAATAAAATCCAAGCATTTTTCGCTTCCCCGTGTGCAATCCTATTCCTTACGTCTTTCTAAATCAAGTTCTCCAAAGCAACCGATAGAGATAAGATTTAAGGAATTTTATTAAGATTGTTATGAGATGCGTTGTACGTGGACAAGATATGTTGTATTTATCTTTCATTTAGTTATGTGTATTAATTAGATAGATAAAGCTTCGATAAATAATTATTTTAGATAGAGAAATATTGAATAGCGATTATAATAAAATTTATATTTTAAGTATACATAAAACAAAAATTAAGAGCGTAAACAAAATTAATACACATTAGAGAAGGTGTTGAACTTCGAAAGGAAACATACAAATTTAGAGAAAGATTTGAGCGTAGGCTACGTGGGTGAGACACATAAAGTTTGTGGTTGAAAACGTTGGGGCACGAAGAATTTTATAGGATTCGACTTGTAGAATTTTAAGAATAATGATTTTTATTTAAAATCCGTACCTTTAGTTTTAGTATTTTAAATGTTAAAGTTAAGTTATTTATCTTTAATTACAATCCACCGTGTATTTTTTATTTGAGATGTTGTGTTATTTTTTTACTTGGTATTTTATTTTTTTTAATAAGTCTGAATGTTATAAAAAAAATTAAATTAAATTATATTAAATAAAAATGATTGAGTAATAATTCAGGGGGTTTTATTCTATTTTTGAGTGTTATTAGAAAGAGGTATTGGAGCCCATGTTTACTTGGCACTACTAAGATTGCTTAATAAAGTCTCTAGGGGCTCTTTTTCATACCATATAACCCTATAATGGTCGGCAACCAACTATATTTAGCTTTTCAACCATGGTTAAGAATCTGAATTATTATGTTTATGGAACCTATTTAAATGTATCATTATTTTTTAATAACATAGTTTTTTATACATATACCGCTAATCATATTGTTAAATGTTAAACATCGCTAGAAAATACTGTTTCTTACACTCGTGGCATTTACATAATTTCATTGGGTGCTTCTTTAGCATCGAACTTGTTCTTTGATATAGATATATAGGCATAAAAATAAAACTCGCACCCCTACCATATAAACACACAAGTAAAATAAAAATAAAAGAAAGTCGGCTGCTTGACTGTTTAACTAAAAGTTAAGAATTTATAAGATGGCGTAAGCAGTGACATATATAAACCGTGGAACCACCCCAGAATTATATATGTATGTATGTATAGCAATCACCTCATTCAACACATATCAATGGAGAGTTCAGATGATGTTATACTGCTGGACTTCTGGGTGAGTGTGTTCGGTCAGCGGGTGAGAATTGCTCTAGCTGAAAAGGGTATTCACTATCAACACAGAGAAGAAAACCTGCAGAACAAAACCCCACTTCTCCTTGAAATGAACCCGGTCCATAAAAAGATCCCAGTTCTCATCCACCAGGGCAAACCCGTATGCGAATCCAACATCATTGTTCGGTACATCGATGAGGCGTGGCACGACAAGTCTCCCGGGTTGCTGCCTTCTGATCCCTATCTCCGAGCTGAGGCCAGGTTCTGGGCTGACTTCGTTGACAAGAAGGTATATGAGGCTGGGAAGAAGGTATGGAGGACAGAAGGCGAACAAGTGGCGAAGGAGGAGTTGATAGAGGTGTTGAAGGTGTTAGAAGGGCAGCTGGGTGAAAAGCCGTATTTGGTGGGGGAAAGCTTCGGGTGTGCGGATATCGCACTGATTCCGTTCAGCGTATGGTTCCATGCGTATGGGAATATGAACATCCACATCGAGAGAGAATGCCCGAAGCTGGCCGCTTGGGTCAACCGCTGCATGGAAAGACAGAGCGTCTCCAAAACTCTTCCTCATCCTCATAAAGTTTACGAATTCGACCAGAAGAAGAAAGGCCAGTAATTATTATACTTTCCAACGGAATCATTATAATAAAAAAAAATTTAAACAAGACACTTGTATTGTCCTTTTTCAATCCATGTATATGTGTTTGGAGTATTCTATCGACCTTCAAAAGAATCACAATTTGAAAGATATTACAGTTTCTTTTGTTATTTTACTGAATTTTAAAATAAATACATTCGTTGTGTATAACTCATTAAAACACATATTCAAACTAACAAAATTACTAACAAAGTGGATTATATCAATATATATTAAGTTTTCTTTGTAAGCCATGTAAAAAAATCAAGAGATATGAATATAAAATATTTATACAATTATTAACGGATTTGTATGACTTTCAATCTGTTTCACCCCATTCCACTCATTTCGCTTTCCATTAAAATTTCAAAGTATTATCAAATTCTAAATAACATCTTTCAATATAGTAGTAATCCTTGCTAACGGTTCACATGTGTCAAGTTAGAGATCATATCCCTTTAACAAAATCTAAAAGAAATGGTGAGTTTATTTATTTAAAAAAACATGTTTTCTCAAACATAAAAGGTAAACTTGAATCCACAAATTTAAAAGCCCAATAGAATCCATGATTTTGAGACTTCAAATTAAAAAACATAAATGACTAACTTTTCAATATGTGCACAATAATCTTATTAACTACTCAGCCGTGTAGCTCCGTTGGTTAAGGGTGGAGTGCTTTACGATTTGTTTTAAACCCTAAGGGAGAAGATAATACAAACCTGACCGCGTTATGGATTACAAAGGGAAAAGATGATGCGATTAGGGTATGATGATGGTGAATCATTAAGATAATAACCCTACGATTTTTAAACATTCATAACTTCATGTGTTAATATTTTTATAAATACACCATAAAAACAAACATTTTATTCTTTTAAATTTATGTATAGTGTTGCTATAGTTTTTTTAGTTAAAAAATTTGACCCGTTACGTTATTAACAATGTCTAGGGTGAGCAATATTCGGATTGTTTACCAAAACTAACCAAAAAACTGACGAAATCGAATAGAAATCAAACAAAAACTAAATTAATTAAAAATTGATTAACCGAAAACTAATCAACCAAAAATCGGTTATCGGTTTTTTTTACCCTCGTTTAACCAAAATTAACCGAATCGAATCATTCATATTTTTAAATATTTCTAGCTTTTATACATTTAGTTCATGTATTTCATATTAATCAAACTGAATCGAACCATTTCAGGTATTTATAATCAAAAGACCGATGCCTTCGGATTCGCCTTCAGTTGAGGATAATAACCCAACTGACTGAATCATACACATCCTATATATTACTACAAAGACTTATTTGATGTTACATCATATTATTTTCATTAAATGAACATCATACTTATCCATATATATTACTACAAAGACTTAATATTCTTACTTAAGGAGGAGAGGTTGAGATCGCTTAGCCATGTAAGGAGGAGGCAAACGATGGCCACAGTTAGAATCGTGGAAACTCTTACTGTCGAGGGAAAAAGGAGTGGAGGTAGACCGAACTGACATGGGATGAGCGAATTAGGAAGGGTTTAATAGACTTGCACCTTTCTAAGTACATGGTTGAGGATAGGTGTTTCTGGGATGTAGGATCAGGGTTAAGGACTTTTAGGAGGTTGGTATGGTTGGGTATTAGAGACCTGTCTTAGGAGCCTTGCTTGTTAGTTGTTTTTGGTGACCTTTGCATGTTAGTGCTTGCCTTTGTGTCTACTACTTGCGTGTATGTTATTGCTTTCTTTATTGTGTCGTAGCTTTAAAATGAATAATTCCAGGACCTATGTTTTCTAGTTGCTTCTAAAGTAGTTATATGCCTATTTGTGATTTATTTTAACGCTTATGGTTGAATGTGGTTTTGAAGCGGGGGTCTCACCGGAAGCAGCCTCTTTATCCCTTGGGATAGAGGTAAGACTTGCCTACATCTCACCGTCCCCAGACCCTACTAGTAGCCGGACTATAAGTTGGATTATACTGTGTATGATTGATTGATTGATTGACTTGAGGTTAAGTCATAATTTGTTTTTAAATGAATATAGTATTCATCCCATCTAGTGATAGTATATATTATCTAGGTTTGATTTCAAATTTTAACAAACCGTTTAAAAGAATTTTAGCGCATACTTAAGGTTTTGGTTTGACGCATAACTGAAAAACAAACTAAATGGTCACCAATAACGAAATCGAATGGTTTAAAATCCCATTAACCATAATTTTAGTTTCGGTGATGGTGGAGACTCAAAACCCAACAAATCAAAAATTTTATGTTTCCCGTCGCATCACGCGGGCACCCCACTAGTGAAAGGCAATTTCGGTGCATGACTTGAAAACTAGTGTTCCCCTTTTAAATCTCTCTCTATGGTATAATAAGATAGAGTCTTTGAACACGACGTGAGTAACCATAACATGTATCGCCTTCGGATCTATCATATTGAACCATTAAAACATGCCTTCCATCACTTAAGTAGAAAAAGAAAGTAAGGGTTGATGTCCTCTTTCTTTTATCTATGCTTTAGCATATGAAATCAAAATCCCTCAAAATCCCATTAGCAGTAGTTTGTGCTTAAGGAGCATGGCGCCTTTAGATGGTTCCTTGTATTCATGATTGAAATAGGTGAATAACTATTAGTAGTGACGGGTCTCTACATGATCATTACGGTTTTAAGGGTATAAAAGTTCTTTTTGATTCATTTTTCAGTTAATTTTATGATTCTTCTTTTATTTTCGTCTTTTTATGCAGAGTTGGTTGAAATATAGGTTAGCAATAGCGAAGAATATTGGGGTATTGGTGAGAGATTTGCATCGGGTGATGGATGAGAAAAGTGCAATTAAGCGAGGAATGAACATGAAGGAATCAAAGATTGGTTCTCTAGAACAACATGTTTATTTTGTTGTTTTACCTATGGTTTAAGTATTAAGGTCACCAATTTTGAAGAACTGAAGTTCATTACTGGTCACGAATTCCGTGCGTTTGTTTGAAGAATAGTCCATCACATGTTCTTTTTACTTATCTAACAAGTAGTATTAGTCTTCCACTTGCAAAATGAATTAAAAGTTAAGGTCACCATATGAACCGCCCATTTTACACAACCCTAGCATCATGATCCGTATCTTTAATTACCTAATGCAGGTGGTAGTTTACCTCTATCTTTTCAAGTTGCTTATTGTCAGCTTTTTCCTATTTCATTGGTAAAGTGTATTATGTGTTTCCAGTAACCTGTTTTAGTGCTTTTCTTTCTTTCAGATTATTGAAACCTTATTGGAGCATGGGTGTTCTTATTTAAATTGTTCTTTGTTTATGATTAATACGGAGAAGAAATTGAAAGATTAATAGGGCTATCAAAATGAACTCACACGCCTTCACCTACTCAAGAGAAACATCTCCTCACTCACTAAATGTCCTTATCAATCCATGACGTACACTATTAGTTATAAAAATATCGTTAAAGAAATGCACCGTTTAGTTTCAATGTTTATTAAAATGGTAAAACACAAGACAATGCTACACACACACATAAAAGCAAGCGTACCTATCGTTTTGTAGTAAAGCATGTATCAAGATACCGAGTATCGACCCGTGGACACAATAGCTTTTGATACTAAGTCATCTACCAATATTTAACCGATGTAAAAGTGAGGTTTTGATTTGAGAAAAGTAATAAGAATTAAAGAAAAGACGATGGTGAGTTTTAATCTTTCAAAAAATTGATATTAGAAACAACCGTTTATATTTCGAATCTCATAGTTGGAAATACTGCTTAGATTGATTTTACTTATGAAACTTGTTTTTTATGATTTATTATCAAGTTCAAAAGAGTTTGTGAAGTGCCAGAACATATTAAGACCTCGTAAAGTTAATCCCACGTAATTAGAGATATAATGTTTTAGACACACGCTAAAACCCTAATTTCATGAAGCAATTTCTATAACCATAACTAATTTACAACCATCACCAATCAACACAAAAACCCCTAATTAATTCCTATATACTTTTATTCATATGTATTACATAAGTAACTCACACGTTTTGTTAGTTAAGCTACCGATTTGTCTATTATCTGGGTAAGGTTACAAGCCTTAGATTTATGGCTCGTATATAATCTAAAGATAATATAATTCTAGTCTATCAGGCCTAACTTTATAGAAAGATCGAGACAACCACATAATCTAAACCAAAACCAATACTAACATGCCATCATATACACCATAAGATCAAGAAATAAACTCAAAATCAGACCAACAGATTAAAGTAAATCAATCAAAGATATCAACAATACAATGAGTCATCTATATCCAAACGGCTTAAGAAAAGTTGTAAAATATGGTAAAGTAGAAAACACTCAACTCGAATTCAAACATGGTTATAAAGATAGAGAGAACTAATAATGAAAAGAATTAAAGCGAACAGTGAGCCTAAGCACCAACTAAAGGGTTGGATCTTCAATCTTCCCCCTCCAAGTCTTCTTTAATCTTTCTCTTGTGTCCACATATGGTTTTACTTATCTAATTTCGTTCCAGCCATCAAAAGTTAAGTCCCCCTCATGTGGTAAAGAATCACCAAGTCTAAATCCAAGGGATTAATCCTTGTGGAATGGCCTCGTCAAATAAAGGTAAATCTGATATTTCCTCGATGATGGTGATCCGATCGTTATCTGCAAAACAAAATAACGTGAGACTTGTTACAAGGAAGAGAGATTGGGGGTTCTCCTTGTAACCACCCTCCGGCGTGAGAATAAGTATCGTTTAAGAAGAATAAACGAGTGTGTGTGTGTGTGTGTGTTAAGAGTAAGAGAATGAGAGAGCCAATCCTTAAACCTATGGTTAAAGGCCAGTATTTATAGCCGAAAAACGTGAAGAAGGAGATGGGCTGATGGGCTATGGGCCAGACTTCCCCAACAAAGAATATCCTCTTTGTCTCCTCCGACACAACTGTTTGTGTTTGAAGAGTATAAAGACGTTGGCACACAGTAATTGGAGCCACGTGGCCTGGCATTTGTCCTTGTTGTCGAGCCTGTCACCAGCTGAGAGTAGAGATCATGGAGCATTGAACGGCATAACCTGATTGGTTCCATGTCACTGTCCTGTTGTACCTCTTGTTCTCCTGCACGATTAGCTATCGTGGGAGTTGTCTTGTCAGGGCCTGGTGCAAGCTGATTGGCTACTGCTCCTGGCACCAGTAGTATTTGTACTTGTATTAGCTGTCGTTGTGTTGGGTGTGTCGTCTAGGGCTTGTGCGAACGTATAGTGACCATCAATAATTATTCTTTCTGCTAAGTCTTGTTATGGTCTACCGTGCACGTGTGTTATAACTACTCGCGCAGGATTTGAGACCATGCCCTTCATGTGGCAATAGCTTAGCTTTTATAAGCTAGATTTAGGGTTTCGAACTACCTGCATACGGGTTGTACGCTATGGGTGAGGCCGCACCTTCATTGAATGGGCTTTGATGCAACCCAAGTTAAATCATTGTGTCGGTCCGGCAACCTTCTTGACCTAGTACGGATCGTATTCTTTGATGCTTCTGCAATCCTAGTCCAGCTCTTCACAAATTCATACGACTGATGTGTGCAACTGTGACTTCCATTTCGGGTATACCCCTCTTTTGTGGCAGGTTGGATATGGATCAAGATCCGAGTGTGTCTCCTTCCTCAGGTCCAAGTAATCCGAACTCAGTTTTGGATCAGAATACTTCATTGGATTTTCACTTTACCCTTTATGGATCAAACGACTTCATCGTGCCTAACGTTTTGTTAGATCTTCTTAGTTTCATTTATGTTAATATAGAAATTAATGTATATGGAAGTATGGAATTATTTTCTTATCTTTTTTTTGTTGAAAACTAAATGTGGTACCGACGTTTAGCTTTGGGGGAACAATGAATAACTAGTATTTTAGTCTCCGCGCGTTGCTGTGGCGACGCGTAACAAGTTGAAACTTACACTGTCTCGAAACAAAATTTATGTCTAAACATAGTTCGCGTAGACTAATTGAAAACTTATGTATTTTCGTTGTCTAAAATTGTATAAATTTAATATGTTTGTTTTAAATTTTTTAAAGGCAATGTTAACCATTTATAGAATCATCTAGGTTAGTTTTAGTTCATTCTAGATTCGTTGTCACTTGTGGTATTGATTCTAGTCGCAGAGACCGAGAGGTAATCTAAGGGAACGGGTTGGTTAATTAATAGAAATCATATTGAAGAACCTAAGAGAAAATTGAGCTTAAATTGCTCAATCTCAACCAGACCCAACCCAACCAGTTCTTTTAAAAAGTTGTTAACTTTTATCACCTTCCGTGTTATTTTTTGAAGTCTGAAAACACTTAGAGGAAAAAATTACAAGCAAGGACTTGAAGTAAGTATGCTGAAAGGACCATCCAAAATCATTTATTTGGACTTGGAACACAAAGTGGCATAGTTTCTGACCATATATGATTCTGCCTTGTGTATTATTTTACTAATTAAAAGTTCAACAAACTCAAAGTGAGGGATTATGCATTTGTAGACTTGCAAAATTTGATGCTTTTCGATTCATGCAAAGAGAGCGAAACGAAGATTGCATTAGCAAAACTAAGGTTTAGCAGTCGATCACATATAGAATCACTCTCACACAATGACGTATGACTTGGGACGATTAACTTGTATCAGACATAATACACAAATTCTAGCATTAAACAGCTGCACATATTTCTTACATTACACTGTGTGCGTTATGTAACAAACTATTTGAAATATGCAGAATTTGAGCATCTAGCCTTTAGTGCAATGGCTCCTGCCACATGAAATATGAGGTTTACTGAACCTTAGAATTGGCGATGCGTTCATCTTGCAGAAGTTCATATGGATCGATATATTGGGGTAGTTGTATCTGTTTTGTGGTACCGTCATGGACAAATTTAGGTCCCAAGTACTGCACATACAGATAGTAGTGGGTTGATCCAAAGGTGCTGGCAGTATAAGACTAAACAAAAGTAGGAGGAATAGACAAAAACATTGAGTGCTTACAAGGTAAATAGCAGAGAAGGATGCAAGGGTTATAAGTATGAATGGCCAAAATGCTAAGAAGAAAGATCCTCCAAGCCTTAGTAAGAGGCTCCCACGAGGAATCAATCCCTGAGATTTCGTGATTATAAGAAATGAGTATACGTATGTATGTATGTATGTATGTATTTATGTAGGTAAATCAGAAGAAATATGTGTGTGTGTGTGTGTTTGTAGAGAGAGAGAGAGAGCGCAACCTCAAGGCCCTCGCTGTTTAAGGCCATGGATTGCTCCCTCTGATTAAGTGATATGTTTGCATCTTCTTCCTTATACTCTTCACTTTTATCCAGCAATGAAGTGGGAGTGATGCCGCGTCTCCTCAGTTCTTTCATAAATAAAGATTCTGGAGGCTCTTCACCTGCAAAACACAATCAATGGTCATGTAAACAAGACATCAGGCCGGTGCAGACCGCATGGTCAGATATCAATTATTTGAATGCTAATTAATTAATGATTATGTATGCCTCCCTCCCAATTTAAACATGTTATGTTTTCCGTGATTATCATATGCCAAAGGGCGGCTTGTAGCCTGGTGGTAGTAATGTGTTGCCCTGTGCCGCTTGTGTAAAATTTACAAGTAGATTTAGTTGGTGTGTGAGTTTGTCATTTAAAAAAAAAGAAGAACATCATTAAATGCGCCACTACACTTGTATAAGGAGTTGATTTTGCAATAATTAAGAGAAACAACAACACGAGGCTAGTAAATCAAGGAAAGTACCGGTACTACTTTCGTTAGCGTTCTGGTTCTTGCAACAAACTCTAAACATTAATCTGTTACGGAACTTAACAGTTCCTGTATAGGAGAGCCCATTGGTCAATTTCGAGGCGCAAATTGGATGTAAATCAGCTTTCAAGATCCTAAGCGAACCCATTGTTTTTAATAATTTGGGGAGAGAAAGGAGCAATTTGCAACAGAGTTGCATATGTGGTATGGTTAGTTGATTGCTAGATTTTGTGTGGTGAACTTGTGGTGTGCTACTTAGCTTCGTGGCTACAAAAATCACCTCTAAAGGTTATGGGTTGCAATAATTACATAAATAATAATAATAATAATAATAATAATAATAATAATAATAATAATAATAATAATAATAATAATAATAATAATAATAATAATAATAATTATAGTCCATGTGCTTCTTGAAAAGCAATTATAACTCCGGAAGTTTTATATGATGCAAAACAAAGATTAGGGCAGAGAGCAACGAGGTTAAGCTGTGTTGTTGTTGTAGGTTGGTGGATGGGTGAGGCATAGGGTGTTAAAAAAACTCTTAGAAAATCCTTAAAACCAAACTAAAATCAGCTGGTATGGTGTGAACTAGTTCGGTTTGGAAAATAGGGTTTCATGATTTGGTTTATGGTTAAAAATATAATAAAAATATATATATTTTTATAGTAATATATAGTTTTCATATATAAGACTACCAATTATAGTAATTAATAGTTTTCAGATATAAGACTCTTCCAATTATAAGGCATATAAATATTTTATAATATTACTTTAATATGATAAGCTATGATTAATTTTAACTGGATTTTTTTTTGAAGCCTCTTTATATTCAGAAGGTAAATGTTTGGTTTTCTTTTAACCTACCATCTTACTGAACTTTCGAATATCTAATGGTACGACTTGGGTCCACCCACCCAACCAACTCGGTCGTTTGATGGTCACATTTACTTAGTACAGTGTTTGGTGGTCACATTTTGGTCCCTCGGGATTTTCCCCCTAAATTTTTTTATATGAGTTGATATACATTTGAATTCGTCTACGTTTTATGTCACATGAGTAAAAATTTATGATTTTGTTACGTTTTTTTCAGTTTTGGTCGTTGTTTGGTTGCTACTTAGCATGGTTTTACGTCTTCCGCCTCGCAATACTGGTAGCACGGTCTTACGCCCTTGCCCCGCAACGCGGGGGGTTAAGACTAGTTTTCAAAATTTGTTTACATGTTCAAAACGTTTGGGAGTTACCTGGAAGTGATAAAAAAAAAGTGGGGTTGCTTGGTGGGGATCCCGCAACACTGTCGTTGCAGGGTATGTGGCTAACTTATGATTTCTTATACTTGCTTAATTCTTACATTATTATCTTTTTTAAGTAAGAAGTAGTCATCTTACACAGTTTTGATGAAAGTTAGTGTAAGAATGAAAATTTGTTATAATTTCAAAACAACATATCTATCTCAACCATATAATTTAGAAAGTTAAATTCAAAGGTGTTATGCTTATGTTTGTGTAGATTCTTTCTTTGAAAACCAACTAGAATCTCAAGAAGTTAGGTCTCACAATGGACGACTCATGTACATGTGGTGGAGCCTAGTTCACTCACAAACATGTCCGTCCAATGTACTTGTGACAATCTGCGAGCGTAGTTCCAATGTTGCTAGAAGAAATCTTGATATTCATACTCATCTTGTTCGTATCACAAACCACTTTTACCAAGGTTACTGGATTATCATGTAATGCTCAAATAAAAAAAAAGTGGGTCTTTATTCTTAGCAGGAGTTTGTTTTCAAGTTGAGGATGCTGTTGTGGAGAATAATACCATATCGCTTCCCTAGCCTCAACTATGGTTGAAGAAGAAACAGACGACGAGGGTGGTGTTACGCAACATGAAATTGGTTGTTTAAAAAGAATTCAAGACACAGCAACAGTACTCCTTGTGGAACCAATGACTGAGGTGCATCCCAACTGCCCTCTCATATTTATTATCTGAGCCAACAAAGCTAGCTAGGGAGGAAGGTTTGAGATTAGATTCAAAATGCAGGAGAATTATGAAATGGCTCCACGGTTATTCAATGGCATGCCACAAGAAAGAAAGAACATGTTAGATACCCTAACTATGTAGGTTATTTTGTATAACATGGTTATCGGATCATAGATAGAGATCTCCTCTCACCATAACAAAGCTAAGTAGCTAACAGTGGTCTCTTGCAGATTGACGTTTCGTTGTTCAGTTTGGAGCGTTACTCATAATCGGTGGATCAACCATATCTGGAAACCAGAGTGATGGAAATGGTTTCAACACCACCGATGAAACAATACAAGCTACATTAGATTACATAAAGTGGATACAAACAACAAAGTGTTAAAACCTACGATCTTCTCAATAAAAAAGGATGTTTGACCAAAATAAGTCTAATGATTCCCAAGAAAAGCAGAATCATGGTAGGATATCAAGAATAACTTTGACTTGGAGCGATTGGTAAAGGGTTCGGCTGGAAATAACATCTGAAACTATTAAAACGGCGTCTCCTTGTTTCAACCTTGCTTTTGACTTTATAAGATGGGTGGTTTTGTGAATATTAACGTCCATGTCGTCACATAGGTCCACCAAAACAGGCACCACTCCCCACTGCAGATTCAAAGCCATCTGTGTGCTTTCTTCGTTTGTAAATGCAAATATAGGTGGGTTTGGGCGGTTGCGTGACAATAGTGACGCCATCTGACCATGCCTCGTGTACACAAGTATCGCATCCACTCCAAGATTGGTTGCTCATAATAAAACATAATTAAGAATGATATTTGCATCCTTGAAATGTTCATAATCTAGAGTAGATGAGTTAGTTAATTACCCATTCGGGCAGCACAATTGCAGATCTGCTCGGCAATTTGATCTGGCAATGAGAAACCGAGCTCACATTGAGGGGCAGGTGGATGCTGGTTCTCCTCACGACTCCATAGCTCCATTCGGGCGTTAACCGTTGTTAAAACTGAAAGAGCCTTTTCTCCATAAGATCCAACCGCTGACTCGCCAGATAGCATCAGGGCATCAGCATACTGTCTAACCACCTCGGAAACATCTGCAACCTTTCTCACATCAACACAACAATGCGTCATTAATTCTTAGAGGTGGTTAAAAAGGATGGGTCAGAAACCTCTGCAACCTTTCTCACATAAAAAAGGTGTCAATATTTACAAATAACTCTTAAAAGAGCCACATTTATAACCAATCTTGTAGTTGTGCCATATGACTACAGATACTATAGTGTGTTAATAGAATCCCATGTTAAAAAAAAAAGAGTAAACTGCCAAAATGGTCCCTGAGGTTTGGTCATTTTTGCCACTTTAATCCAAAACTCAAACCTTTTGAAGTTGGATCCCTAGGGTTTCAATTTTGTTGCCATTTTCATCTAAAATCAAAATTTGGTCAGATTTTTCAGTTAACTTCCAGCCTTTTTTGTCTTTTCCTCCCTTTTAATGAATGGCAAAATGGTCTTTTAACGTTTTATTATAACAAATTAAAAAAAATTGACCATTTTGCCTTTCATTGAAAGGGAGGAAAAATACAAAAAAGCTGGATGTTAACTAAAATTCTGACCAGATTTTGCTTTTGGATGAAAATGGCAACGAAATTGAAACCACATGGATCCAGATTCAAAAGGTTTGAGTTTTGAACTAAAGTGACCATTTTGGCAGTTTACTAAAAAAAACGTATATGATTTATCCCGTGTTTTTAAAAAACATATACGACTTATCCCATGTTTAAAAACAAAAATGTATATTATTTTGAGGTTTTATGCATTAAGCATACACTCTTGGCAATTTTGGCATTGTTGACTCATTGTTCCAGTTGCATTTTAGCTAAACTTCTTATTTCACTCATTTGATCCTTATGGATACAGTTAATCAAAATTATAAATAACTCAGAATTGCATGTTTAAGACATTAATACCTCTGGTCGAGTTATAAAAAAGAAAAAAGTTTCTGTAAAAAACTAACCTTTTTGAATAATAACAAATTGAAAGACTCATACTTCTATACATTAAAACTACAACTTTGCCGCTTTAGTTTTTTTTTTTTTTTTTGCTAGTCTGGCCCCTTATGGATATAACATGACCTTAATAAAAAATAAGTCAAAAGCTGTCACATATATATATAATGCTTTTCAAGTTTCTCAATTAGCCTAGTGATTCTCACATGATCCTAACCCTGTATATATATATATATATATACAGGGTTAGGATCATGTGAGAATCACTAGGCTAATTGAGAAACTTGAAAAGCATTATGGGCCACATATTCTCTCTAAGTTTTTCCTAATACACAAGTATGTGTAGTTTAAAATTGACTATACACGTATGCGTATAATTCAAGATTTGACAATATACATATATGTATAGTCAATTTTAAACTATACATATGTGTATATATTACGGAAAGCTTAGAGAATGCTTCTCAAGTTTCTCAAATAGGGTGGACTTCTCTTAATATATATATATATATATATATATATATATATATATATATATATATATATATATATATATATATATATATATATAGGATTAGGATCATTTGTGAACAACTTCTTGAAAATGAACTGAGTGAACTAATCTTATTGATTATTTTTTAGATTAAAAGGGTAAGATTGACATTAGCTCTCTCTCTCTTAATTAAAATCCCTTAATTTTCTTATCTATTAAATCTCTCTCTCTCACACATTTTTAATTACTTCTCCATTATTTTAAACTCGTGTAGAATCAGTTGCTCATAACGTATATGAAACTCCTAACGGAATTAGGTATTGGACACCAACTGTCCCTCCCGGATTCAAACCGTATATGAAACTCCTAACGGAACTAGGTCGTGGACTACAAAATACACAGATGTATCAAAAGTCTGTACACATCTGTGTAAACTAACAACTGTGTAAACTAACAACTTTGTATCTTGTATAAACTGATAGTTAGCGAGACTGTACACATGTGTATAAACTAACAGCGGAGTATCTTGTATAAATTGATAGTTAGCGAGACTGTACACATGTGTATAAACTAACATCTGTGTATCTTGTATAAACCGATACTATCGAGATTGTACACGTGTATACACTAACAACTGTGTATCTTGTATATACAGAAACTAGCAAGATTTTAGAAACTTTGATTATATTGTTTAATAAATGCATTTACAAAAGACGCAATTACCCTTTTGTCAATTAATTTAAAGGGAAGTTACAACATTACAATTACAATCTTGACATTGTTTAAAAATCTCTAATGATATAATCCAATGGCTCAGATTAGTTCACACAGTTCACTCTTAACATGTTAAAAATCAATTTTTTTAAATATTTTTCGGCACTTTTCCTTATAAATACTTGTAGAAGCATTTTTAATAAAAAAAAGATTAAAAACTGAAAATATAAAAACAGATAAGAAAGGGCATAAAATTATTTTTTTTACAAAAATGATTTTTTTTTATTAGAATAGCTTCTACCCATTTTTATAAGGAAAATTGCTGGAAAAAAAATTTAAAAAAATTGATTTTTAACATGCTAAGTTAATTTTATAAGGTATATTTTTTAACTGTTTTTTAAACATTTTTTATATTTTTAGTTTTTGATTTTTTATTAAAAAGTTTCTACATGTACTTTTAAGGAAAAGCGTCGAAAATAATTTAGAAAAAAATGATTTTTAACATGTTAAGTTGAATTTTTAAGAGTGTTTCCCGGTTCCCCACTTTTTTTAGTATTCCCCAATGAAACCCTCCTCTATATATACATATATATATAGGGATGGGTTAAAATCAGAACCACTTTGAGTTGTGAGAACCGTGAGAACTAGGCCATCCTAAGGTTTTTCCGATTTTTTTTTCTCAAAAGTCAAAAAAATCACTTGTTTCAGCAAAAAAAATAAAAAAAATGTCGCATACCCACATTTACATGAGGCGTAAAAAAATATTTATCTTCGTACAAAATTTACACCAGCACGTAAAAACACTTGCATCAGTCAAAACTACCGACTCGACAAATTTTTTTTACTTTTTTTATAGATGCGTTTATAATATTTTCATCCACGTTTGTGCAAAAAGTTTTGGCCCAACTCGTGCGGAAAGAAAAGGTTCTCACGGTTCTCACAACTCGTAGTGGTCCTCATTAGAACCGAGCCCTATATATATATATATAGAGAGAGAGAGAGAGAGAACCCAGTTGAGTTAAGAAAACTCAAAAAAAACCTTTATAACAATTTTTTTTTCTAAAAAGATTAGGGAATGTAAGTTACATGTTATCGAACGTTTTGTAACAAAAAAACGTTGAGAGGATTTTTTATATTTTTTTTAAATTCAGTTTTATATATATATATATATATATATATATATATATATATATATGTATGTATATATATGCTAAAAACTGAATTTTTAAATTTTTTTATAAAAAAATCCCCTCGGCGCTTATTTTTGTTAATAACGTTACATAAGGTTTTTTTTTAGTTTTCTTACCTTAAGTGGGTTTTCTTTCTATCCCCCCCCTGTGTGTATATATATATATTTGTTTCGGTAAGAATATAACTTTATGAACGCCAAAAGGAGCATACCCTTTTGGCGTTTTTGACATGATTCCTTTTTTGCTGTTTTTTACTCATCTAGCCCCTTACAGATAAAAATAAGCTTTTGGTTAGGTGAAGAAAGTAATACCTCTGCTCGAGTTGGAGTAGGATATTCAATCATGGATTCTAATAATTGTGAGGCTACAATCACCGGCTTGTTGAGCTGCCTGCAAAAATTAACAATTTCCTCTTGCACGGTTGGAATCTGCTCGAGTGGTATTTCTACTCCAAGATCACCTCTTGCAACCATTATTCCATCAGAGGCCTCCACAATCTCTTCAAGTTTGTGAAGAGATTCCAAGCTCTCAATCTTAGCCAAAACCTTAATGAATCTGCACATACAAAACTTTCATATTTTACATCCACTAAGAAACAATTCCCTTCTTGTGGACTTACTTGTTCTTGGTAGATAAGTAATTCTTTAAATGCTTGATACCATTCACATCTTTGACGAATGACATGGCTATAAAATCTACACCTTCGGAAATTCCAAACTCAATATCTGACCAATCCTGTTATTCATAAATATGATATGTGGATATAAAATTTTGAACTTTTAGAACCATATATATATATATATATATATATATATATATATATATATAGCTTCATTTGAAAATCCAAACCTTTGACGATAACGTTGGGAGCTCATGATGCTTTTCAACAAGTCTTCCATTTCTCCAAAAGCTTAGTTTCGCCCTTGGCAGAAGTAGACCAGAATCGATACACTTGCAACGCAAGTCATTCCCGATTCGTCCAATCACTTCAAATGTTGCCATTCCTCCATCAACGACGAGTTCAGCACCCTCTTTAATTCCTGAAACAAAAATAAGTGACATTTATGTACAAATCAAATGCATTCAGAATGTAGATAAAGAAAAGGTTATCTTCGTCCACACACTCAAAAATGCTGACTTGTAAATAAGCAGGCAGATAAGTTGTGTAAATGATCAACCCCTGTGAACAGGTAGCTATCTGACCTTGTTGTGAATCGACATACTTGATCTGATCTTTTTGAAATAAGAAGTTGATTTGCAGAAAAGTAAGGAGGGATAATGGATAATGTCGATTAGATTCAAACTGATTACAATAAGGGTTTATATACGTAGGGCTGCAAACAAACCAAACGTTCAGCGAACATTTCCTGAACTGTTTGGCGGGAAGTTCGTTTGTGTTTGTAAGTTTAATAAATGAACAACATGAGCAGAGACCGTGTTCATTCATTTATGTTTGTGAACGTTCCGCAACATGTTCATTTATGTTCGATAGTTCATTAGTGCTTTTAATTTATATATTCTATGTAAATACTTCAAACTTCCAACAAATAAAATATTCAATAAGTACTAGTGTTTTATATATTTTGTTCATGAACGCTTGTTTGTTTCCACTTGTGTTCATGAATGTCGGTTGCCTAAAATTAGCAAACGAACATGAAGACATTGATTTCCTTAACGAACGAACCCGAACATAAATCATGTTCGTAACTGTTCATGAACACATGTATTTCGTTAGCAAACGAACAAGGCCTTGTTCGTGTTCGTTTGCATCCCTATATATACCTCTTGAACCAATGTGTCCCTAAACCAACATACCGATTAGAATGTCATTTAACTGTTAACTGAAAAGATAATGTGGGTCAAGCGGTTGTAATCACATCCCTATCTATAGTATTCAATATGTCACATAAACAATAAACATAACATGAGTATTATTAATAAATATACTCTAACAAACAGACAGACCTTGAGCAAAACCCTCATAGCTTGCCTGAACTGTGAAGGGACGGCAAGCGTGGAATTGTTCAGTAGTGAAGAACCATATTGATCCATCCTGATAGTGATAGGCAAGATTAAAAGTTTTGTATCTGCTGCAAACAAAAGAAACAAATTATACCTCTGCTTTTAAAGAGGAAGGAGCAACATGAATCTGACTGCCTTCAGTATCCATCATAACAGAAACACAAAACCCTTTTTCAGAATTCAACTTCTTGATCGTCCTGATGACATCTCGATCCCAGTCTTTTGTGTTGTGACGCATGTTAAGGCGAGCCACATTCATCCCTCCCAGAGCCAATTTCTCCAACTGATGATAGGAACAGCAGGCGGGTCCCACAGTGCACACCACTTTGGTCTTCCTGAGCGTCGTCACAAGATCATCAATAAGACCCAATTGACTTTTGGGGGGTTCGAGCTGATGCGTTGCAGCCCTGGTGGCGAAGAAGCGTTTCACATTTGTTGGAGGGGGAACCGAAACCCTAGAAATTTTTCTCCCAAAAGTTTGGGTTATAGGGTAATGGGGGCAGGAGGAGGAGACCCGCCATTGGGAACAACTCAACAAAGAAAGAACGAAAGTGTGATAATACTCCGCAGGGGTTTCTTTGTATATAAATAAAGATTTATTTATTTATTTAGCTTTAGGCGGGAATATTCCATGTTATTTTTTATTCTTTTTGGGGTGTAGGGTTTTTAGCCTTACAACAAGCTAAGCTATGTATTCTAGAAAATTGGTAGGGTCAGAGTAGGCTTGTATGTAGGTATATTTTATCATTATCCATAAGGATAGAAAGTTTGCTTTCAAAGAAATCTTTGACTCTGAAACAACTGCGCAGCATGGGATGTAGGAACATTTTACCCCTGCTCATAAGATAGAGATGTTACTTCCAAAAAGACCCCGACTCCAAAACAAGCAACAGCAAATAAACAGGCCTGCATAATATCCACATAATAAGTTATCAATAACAGAAAAAACGGTGAGAGTGCATTGTGGTAAAAATAAACAACTATATCAAGAGAAAACATATATGCATAGAGTAAAGAAGGGAAATCCTATGTCACGTCCCTATAGAGTAGGAAAAATATAGACTCATGAAATCGAGTTAACCCACAAAAGTACTACCTAAATGTCCTCAACCTTGATTCTAGGTCTCCATGAACTCCTATCTTGCACCATGTCCTTAGAGAGGTGCAACTCTAGCAAATTCTGTCTAATCCGCTCACACAAGTCAACCCGGGCCTACCTCTACTCCTACTCCCCTCCACAATGAGAGTTTCCACTGCCCTAACTGGTTCTTCAGCTGTCTCCTTTTCACATGACCAAACCATCTCAATCTCCCATCCTTTATTTTATGAATTATGCTAGCTACTCCTAACCTTACCCTAAAAACCTCATTTCTTATCCGGTCTAACCTTGTGTGGCCACACATCCACCTTAGCATTCTCATATCTGTTTCCTCCATCTTACGCGCTTATGTCTTCTTGATGGCCCAACTAGTACGTCTCGTATAACATAGCAGGTATAACAGCAACCCTATAAAATTTACCCTTTAATTTAGTTTTACAGAAATAAAATTTCCAATTCACTTTTCTTTTTTCTTTTTTTAACTAGTTTATTTGCCTGTGTAATTGTGCATTATGGCCATACGTTACTGCTGGTCTTCGATCGGTATTGGTTCGACTCAATTCGCTACAATCGTGACTCGATATAGAAATCAACATTATTTTACTTCGATCAAAAATGTTAGAAACGAACACCAGTACCGACATTGATGTTGTTTAAAGGGTATCAATCGGTTCAGATCCTTATGATAGTGGAACTGATGTTCATTTATTGCCGCACACATGTAAGACCCAATCTTATAATATTTAAAATCCCATATTTAATTTATGGAATTAAATAAAGTTACATTATTTATAAAAGAAGGTTTTATATGATATAACGTGATAGTTTAATTTTCAAAATACAAGCCATTATTTACACCCAAAACATGAACAGAAGGCGGAAACTTAGAAGCATCCGGGGTGTTCGATTCTTCACATAGTTTGATCCTCCATCTGGTCCCTCCTTTATCCTTAACCTACCATAAAGTTTCATATAAACGATTATAAATTAGGTTAACCAGTCAAATTTGTTTAAAAAACATTTTTACAACATTGGGTGTCTCCAGCGTGTACGGAGGACAACACCTACTCCCTCGCGTGACGCGAGAGACTGGTGTTTGACCAATTCCGTTGACCCGTCTTTGCGCGTGACGCAAAGAGACTGGGTCGCTACTTCACGCGGCGCAGGGCATTTCCAGCAGGTTGTTAGCAATAACCTAATTTTCCACACTTAGCCAAAATTTGCAGTTTTCACCATATTTTACCGAGTTCTATTTAATTATCTTGTAGTCACATGATCATGTATATGTAATCCACAGAGTTATGCATCATTGCATCTCTATGTATTTTGTTGTTTTTCTATTTTTACCTTTTCTCTAACATTCTTCATTTCTTAACTGACCCATTTAATTATTTGGCTTAAGTGGAATATTTCTAATAGATTTAGGCTTTTATTATGCATTAATGTCGATGTTATAACGACAACATACGTAATCATAAGGGTGATACACAACACATTATTTTGTACATGAGTTATGATGATATGCAAGTGAAGGTACTACATGGCAACTAGTAAGGTGGACAAAGCTTTTATAAACGTATAATGGGAGTACACTGGTCATACACGAACAAAAGTGGACACATGACATATGTGTCACATATGTTATTGTTAAGATATAATGCAGTTATACAAATATCATTCAATTGTTAGTATAGTGGTTCTCTTTGTTTTATGGTGTATTGTTCAGGGTGTAAAGTGCAACATCAGGGAGTCAAGTGTAACATATGAGGACTGCGATCGTTGTGCGTCATAGTTGGAGGGCTTTGCTGTAATATTGACAAGTTGGGCTATATAAGAGTTGAGTTGGTTGTTGAGAGTCCAGAAGTCTCTCAGTGTTTACATCTTGCTTACACGCAATCTGTTAGGGTTTGTTGTATTCTTCTTGTTATAATCTCTCGTCTATTAGAGAGGTTGGTTGTGGTTGTTGTTAATGATCAATAGTGTTTGATCATCTTGTTTGTGATTCTGTATATTGTAAGTTTTGGAGATCTTACCATTTCAGGTTCTGGGGGGTAATTTCTTTGGGTTGGATCAATAAGATTTTATCACGTTTTCGGTCATTGTTTCTATGTGTTCTTGGTGTTCAGTTCGTACCGTATTTTTCTACATGGTATCAGAGCCTCGGTTGGCTTTTCTGGTTGATTCTGGAGTATCCGCTGTCTTTTATAGGGTTGATCTGGTTATTTGTTGTTTTTTTAAATATTGTGTCATAGAAATTTTTGATCGTTTCTTGGAGTGTGTGCAGGTATAGATCTGGCTAGATCTAAACAGATCTAAGGTTTAATCGGTGTTGGTGAAGACTGACCGGAGATCTGTTGTTCTTTCATCAGAAGAACACACCAGATTGGGTTCTTGGAAAGTGTGTTGTCCACGACCTGGATGGTTAAGAAACCCTAGTTAGGGTTTGGTGGTTGCCGTCGAAGAAGTTTTTCCTTAGGCAGTTGTTTGGTACACTGAGTTGGTCTTTGAAACCCTAAGGGTTCAGGGCAAACCAACCAGTTTTTTTCTTTTGTCAGTCTTGGTTTTCCGATCTGAGATTGGTAACCCTAGAAGGTTACAAATCAGATCTGCTTGGAGGGAGTTTAACGCAGTGATAAACAAAGTTGTGAGATCTTTCTATTCTCTATTTTTTATTTTTCTGTATTCACTACATTGTTGTGTCTACGCATTGCTGTTACCAGGGTTTTCGGACAGGCACTTGATCGAGTCATTGTGGTAGAAATTGCATTTGTCTAGTATTTTGTGCAACTGAGTTATACTTGTCCAGGCACCTATAGAGTGATGAACCTGGAATCTGGCCTCTGACTCAGTTTGCGTTGCTTGAGTTTATTAATTGTTGTTTTGTGGTGGTTTTGGTTTATGGTATATTTGTTTACTATTTGGTTTATAGTATATTTGTTTACTATTGTCTGATAGTATGGGTGATACTGCTAGTTCCTCTGTGACACTTATTAGTAAGTTGGATATAGGAGACTCTTTATATTTACATCCTAGTGATTCTAGTGCTTTAACAATTGTTAACGTCAAATTAAAAGGAACTAAAAATTATGCAGTATGGTCAAATACTATGAAACTTGCATTAGAAGCTAAGAATAAGCATGGGTTTATTGATGGTAAATGTGTAAAACAAGAAGATAATGATGTGTTAGCTGGTCAGTGGGATAGATGTAATTTTGTGATTGATAAAACTAATGCAATTTTTAATGGGATTAGATGATATATACCAACCCGTTAGAACAACATTGTTAACTAGGGAACCATTTCCTTCTGTTAAAGTTGCTTTTTCAATCATTTCCAGGAAGAATTACATAGATTGGCCAGCAGTGGGTCAAAAGGTCAACATGTTTCTTTTGTGTCAAAGACAAACCAGTCTTTTGATCCTAAAAGAAGAGTTTTTAAAAGTTCTAATTCAAATTTGAAGTGTACTAATTGTCACATATTAGGACACACAGTGGATAGATGTTTTGAAATAATAGGTTATCCTCCAGGTTTTAAAAGAAGAATTGGTAATAAGGGTAATTCTGGTAGTAATAGTTTTAATAATGGAAGGTCAAATGTGTCATCTACTTCTGCTATGACTTTTACTTCTGAACAGATTTCCAAACTTCTTAGTTTGGTGAATGAGAAAGAGAAGAGTGGTTCAGATTCTGCTGTTTCAAATTCAAATATGGGGGGTAAGTCTGTCAAAGTTGAGAACAATTCTGTGTTTAATAATGAGTGTAGTAATTATGTAAATTGTTCTAGTGTTGTTAGTTATGAATTTAGTTACAATTGGGTAATTGATTCGGGTGCTAACCAGCATATGGTTATGACTGATAAGGATATGTATGACTGTGTAGATGTGTCTGAGTATGATTTAAAAGTGGCACATCCAAATGGAACAAGTGCTAAAGTAACAAAAATAGGAAATATAAAACTGGCTACTGGTGTTATATTGTTCGATGTTTTCTATGTTCCTAGTTATTCTGTTAATCTTGTTTCAGTACATAAGCTTGCAAGAGACAATAAGTTGACTGTTTTGTTTGATGAAATAATTGTTGTATTCAGGATTTGAGTTCAAGGAAAGTCCTGGTGATTGGTAGACAACATAATGGATTGTTTTTTGTTAATAGAAATGGTAATTGTGCGAATATGTGTTTTAACAGTTTTAGTAGTTTTAATTTGTGGCATAGTAGATTGGGTCATTCCTCTAAACAGGTCCTAGCCGTTTTAAAAGATAGTCTACACATTGGTTTAGTTGAAGATGTAACGTGTGAAGTGTGTCATCGGGCTAAGCAAGTTAGAGTTCCTTTTCCTTTGAGTGAGCGTAAAACAAAAGGTGTAGGTGAGCTAATTCATTTAGATGTTTGAGGTCCATACAGAGTAGTAAGTCAGGATGGTTTAAATATCTCTTAACAGTTGTTGATGACTATTCTAGGACAGTGTGGTGTTATATGTTAAATGGCAAAAGTGAAGTGTTTGAAAATATTACTGGTTTTTATGAACTTTTACAAACACAATTTAAAAAGAAAGTAAAGTGTTTTAGAAGTGATAATGGAACGAAATTTATTAATCCTCAAATGACTAGTTTTTGTAAATCTAAGGGGATTCTTCATCAAACCACTTGTACTTATACACCACAGCAGAATGGTGTGGTTGAGAGAAAACATCGACATCTGTTAAACATGGCTAGGTCTTTTTTGTTTCAAGAGGGGTTACTGTTACGTTTTTGGTCAGATTGTATATTTACAGCTGTTTACTTAATTAATAGGATTCCTTCTTCACTGCTGTTAGGTAAAAGTCCGCATGAATTAGTACATGGTTTTAGACCCTCTCTGAGTCACTTGAGGACTTTTGGATGTTTGTGTTTTGGAACAGTCTTAAATGATTCAGGTAATTTTCTTATAGGGCAAACAAATGTGTTTTAATTGGTTATTCAAACTTGAAGAAAGGGTATAAGTTGTGGAACTTGGATGATAAAGTTGAATTCTATTCACGAGATGTCAAATTTTATGAAACTATATACCCTTTCAAGTCTAAGGAGTTATTGAAAAAGAAGTTTTCAACAGTGCTGAGTTGAATCATTTAAATTTTTTTGACTGATATGAAACATTAACTTCTGTTGATTCTAAAAGTGATAAAGATGTAACTCCCGATGATGAAGAGAGGATTTTAGGATCTCATAAAGTGCTTAGTGATGATCAGCAGCCTGATCATTTTTCAACAGCTGTCACGTCTAGAGATAGTCTGGGAGGAGAACCTAGAATAGGGAGTAGTAGTGATGAAGGTCATGGCAGGGTTGAGGACACTAACGCTTTAGATGTTTTGAGACCAACCCGTCTGAGGAAAACATACCCAATGTTAGGAGATCCTCTAGGAGTACCTCAGTTCCAAAACGACTTCAAGATTTTCTTTTAAATGCAAATGCAAAATATGGGATAGATAAAGTAGTTAGTTATACATGTTTATATGCTGAAAATATGTGCTTTATTAGTAGCTTAAATAAATCTATTGAACCAAAGTCTTACTATGAGGCCTCTCAAGATCCCAAGTGGATCGAGGCTATGAACTTAGAAATGGAAGCTTTACATAGGAACAATACGTGGCAACTGGTTGATTTACCTGCTGGTAGAAAACCGATAGGTAGTAAGCGAGTTTATAAAGTCAAGTATAGGGCTAATGGAGAAATTGAGAGATATAAGGCTAGGCTGGTTGCAAAAGGGTACAACAAGAGAAAAGGGTGGACTTTAGTGTAAGGTTTTCACCAGTGGTAAAAATGGTTACTGTAAGGTGCGTGTTATGTCTTGTTGTTTACAATAATTGGTCTTTAGTTCAATTGGATGTCAACAATGCATTTTTATATGGGACTATCTCTGAGAATATGTACATGACACTTCCTGAGGGTTTTTATTCAAAAAATGAGACCAAAGTTTACAAATTAGTTAAGTCTTTACATGGGTTAAAACAGGCACCTAGAAAGTGGAATGAAAAATTAACTAAGGTGGTTACTTGATGTCGGATTTGTTCAAAGTGCGTGTGATCATTCGTTATTTGTTTTGTCTAAACAATATGTTTTTATTATTCTGTTGGTGTATGTTGATGACATTGTTATTACTGGGAATGACAATGGTGAAATAGGAAAAGTTAAAAGTCTACTTAGTAACATGTTTCAAATTAAAGATTTGGGTATACTCAAATACTTCTTGGGTTTAGAAGTGTTATATGATAAATCTGGAATTTGTCTTAACCAAAGGAAGTATTGTTTAGAAGTGTTAAATGAGTTTGAGTATCTTGCATGGAAACCAGTTAATACACCCATAGAGGTAAGTTATGTGGTCAATGCAAAAACAAGTGTGAATGATGAAAAGGTAGCTGATGTCACTGGTTTTCAAAAACTAATAGGTAAATTGATTTACCTATCCTTAACTCGCCCAGACATTAGTTATGTTGTACAGTACTTGAGCCAATTTATGCACAGTCCGTTAAGTTCGCATCTTAAAGTTGCATTATGACTGCTACGGTATTTAAAATTAAGTCTTGGTACAGGGTTGTTGTTTAAAAAGGGAGTTAATTGTGAGTTGACTTGTTACTCGGACTCTGACTGGGCTAAGTGTCAAGTAACAAGAAAGTCTGTTACAAGTTATTGTGTTGTTTTGGAGGAAACTTAGTTTCTTGGAAAAGCAAGAAACAAAGTACAGTTGCAAGGTCAACTGGAGAAGCTGAATACAAAGCAATGTGTTCAGCTTCATGTGAGTTGGTGAGGATTGTAAATTTACTAAGTGAATTAAAGGTAAACTGTTCTTTGCCTATAAAACTGTTTTGTGACAGTAGTGCTGCTATTACTATAGCAGCCAATCCAGTGTTTCATGAAAGGACGAAGCATTTTGAAATTGATTTATTTTTTTGCAAGAAAAAGTTTCAACAGGGTTTATTTCACTGAAAAAATTGATTCAGAAAATCAACTTGCAGATATGTTTACAAAAGGTTTAAGTGTTGGTCAACATGAAAAGTTTTGTAAAAAACTAGAGCTGGTTGATGTGTTTAGAACAATTGAATGAAGGGGGGGGGGCTGTTAAGATATAATGCAGTTATATAAATATCATTCAATTGTTAGTATAGTGGTTCGCTTTGTTTTATGGTGTATTGTTCAGGGTGTAAAGTGCAACACCAGGGAGTCAAGTGTAACATATGAGGATTGCGATCATTGTGTGTCATAGTTGGAGGGCTTTGGTGTAATATTGACAAGTTGGGCTATATAAGAGTTGAGTTGGTTGTTGAGAGTCCAGAAGTCTCTCAGTGTTCACCATGTAAGTGCTACCCTGAACAAACGACCAGTAGCATATCGCACCTTGCGATCATCAGGGCAGTCGCAATTGAGAAAAGTGTTTTCCACCCTCCTCAAACCAATGGAGGAGAGCGGTGACACCTTCAGTCCCTTCATATTTTGGAGGATCGCAGGATTTGAAATGCTTGAAGGTACATTTAGTGGTGTTGAGAGGAGGGTTGGCGATATTTTGTCCTTCTAGATTGGTTGGGGTGATAGGATTGGCGACAAGGGCTTGTTGGACTTGAACTACGATGTTGGGTATTACTGCGGCCATTTGTTGAGCGATTTGGGCAGCCATGCGCTCGCGGAATTTTCCTGATCTCCTACCTCTACAAGAGTGACTAGAAGACATCTACAAGGAGTACGTATCGAGAGTATGAGTTTGACATTTTAGGTGTCATGTGTCGTATTTAGAAATTAACATTCACAAAACAAATGAAGAAAATAAATTTACTACATCCATAGGATGTCTTGGGCTTTGCTCATGTTTGGGCTCCCATATGTCCCCTTACTTGGCCTTGGTAGTCATGTGGGCCCCCATGACTACTGGGCTCTGGTAGGGTTCACATTGGTGTTGGCCTGTTAACACTTGCGCCACCCGAATGAAAATCGTAAAACATGACTGCAAAGTATAGGGTGGGAGGGAGTCCTGGTATAGACACAGTGACGACTCAAAGTGGGGTTAGTTCATGCGACGTTTGGTGTGGCATGCTTTGGCATAATAGGTCCTTCTTATCTCATCGTTGGTCCCCAGGTAGGCAAACTAGTCCGTTATATTGGATTTATACGCTTGCCAACCTAGACAGGACGTTTCGACTACCGGTACCGTACCCTTCCAGTTACTACATGCCCGCCGTAGAACTTACTTCGAGGAGATTGAAAAAACGAAAATACCACAAAATCTTGAATAAAGAAAATATGAGGATGATTTGAATATGTGAACATTGAAATATGCATGATGAATGTATATGTAAGCATGTTATGTTTAGGATAACTCATTAAGTATCACACAAAATGATAGTGGAAGTGTTTGCATGCATTTGTGTGTGTAATAAATACGAAACAAATAAACATCATGAGTTTGCATGTAACCACATAAACAATTAAAATCTAATCAACTATAGTATAGGCTCTAAGGGTCTAATAACCTATCATATATCCCTATAGTCAAAAGCTCTGATACCAATCTGTCACACCCTGACCCGCAGCGGAAATGGTAGTAGGGGCATGATTAGGTTTTATCAAAGCTCATGACATTTACTATAAAGTTTCATATTTATTATTTCTTTTTAAAGAAGAAATTACAATAAACATACAAGCACAACATGTTCAAATACTTTTTTTATGACTTCTTTATTTTTCTTCTAAAGCAATTTCCTATGTGTTCCTTGCTTCAACCTGCCACCTGTATCATGTGTAAAAAATAGGGTTTTGGGTCAACAAAAGTTGGCGAGTGAATCTTATTTAAATGTTTGAAAGAATTAGTTATATTGGTTATTTGAATAAAAATGTGCATAACCAAATATGAGTATACGTATATGTAAATTAAACCACAAAACACATAATATCAATTAATGCACAAACACACATACCAAATGATGAACAATGAGATCAAGGCTCAATCAAACGGAGCCGATCTAATGAGGACCTGATGCTCAACTCGTCTCCAACGAGGAACTGATGGGCCTAATGAATGATTTGCACGAAACTTGACAAAAAATATAAACTCGCAATACAACAAACAACATTTACATCTCACGATAATTCATATAATGGTAATAGCATACGGGTTTGAATAAACGAAATGTATAAATGACACATGATCCACCCCAAACATGAATAAAAAGGGGAATTTGTAAGAATTCACTCACCGTGGGTGCGTTTTCTCGATTAGTGAGAGGTGCGAACGGATTGAGGATTTGAACAACGAACCATACTAACCTAAAATAATAACGCGATAATTCGATAAATATAAATGATTTAATATTGTGATTTAATATATATATATATATATATATATATACACACAATCATTAATATTTAAATAAAGTAAACTGAATAATAAAAATAAATGAAATAATAAATAAAAAAAAGAACCGGGTCAGACCTGACAAGGAGGGGTCTGACCGGTTTTTAAGTGGTATTGGCAGTGTGTGTTAGGATTCGAACTCGTGACCTCTCGGATGCGTGCACGCATCTCTTCCAGCTGAGCTACGTGTCTAACCCGTTTAAACTTCCATTTTAATTTCTCTTATACACTTCTTACATAATTTCATAAATTGCTTATTTTAAAAAAAAAAATTAAATCATCGACCCGGTGCAATGTACTAGATTCGAACCCGCGACCTGAAGCTAACTTGCACCCAGCCCAACCAACTGGGCTGGTGGCTAACCCATTTGAAACAATATTTTTTTTTCTTTACATTTATCATCTTACAGATGGTGGACATATTTTGCTTAAAAAAATAAACTGTTTTATTTCTTCGATACAGATGAAGACCCGACTCGAACCGGGGACCTAGGCCTCGTGTTTGCACACAGTCCACCACTGGACTGTGTGTCTAACCCGGCTAAAAACCGATTCTAATTAGATTTATACTTTACCCGAACTTCATATTCTTTACCGAAAGAGAACCCACTGACCCAAAGACACCCGATTGAATTTGAAAATGCTAGATTATATGCAGATTATTCCATTTAGATTAAGAAGGTTGAACTGTACCGAAAACGGTGGTGACGGACTCTCCGGTGACTCCTCCGGTGAATAAACAAGAATTCCGGCGGCTGAACGACTCCGGCGAAACCACAGATAAAATTTCCGATGGACAGATAGGATTGATGGTGAGAGCTGAGTGATATCAAATAAGATTCGAAGGTGTGAGCTTGGAATGATTTGCAGAGGGGGTATTTATAGGTGATTTCAATCTTGGTTAAATTGCTTGGTTACATAAATCACGGCTATGAATGAAATTGTTTAGTGTTTTTCAGTTATAACCGATAATTGTCATTGATTATGTCCGTTTGCAATAATCAGGAAACGTTATTCCTAAGATTTCGCGCATTTGACATCAGCGACCGTTTTTTAAGATGAAGCTCTGGTTCTGTTAATTTATTTGACATTACTACTATAAGGTGTATTTGATTTGGTTTAAAGCACAAAGATGTGTGCAGAGCAGCGGTGTTTTTTGGGTGTGTGCAAACGCGGGAGACCCGGGTTCGATTCCCGATTTCCCCATTTCTTTTTATTTAATTTTTGTTTCATTATTTTAATGGTTAATTTAACTTTCTTATTATTATTATTATTTATTTAATTATTATTATTATTATTATTATTATTATAAATAAGACTTAAATCTTAATAATATTTGTTAATTGGGGAAAAAAATAACATAATCAACCCTAATTAAGTACGCATCGAACATTTTAATTAATATTTGATAAATAAACGGTACGGATTTTTAAAACCCGTTTTACACAAATATTACGTGGCTTGTGGTTGCATACGTGCACCCAGCCCATTCTTGCACTATATCTATTATATATACACACACAACACGTAACCCTTTCTCTCTAATCGTGGGCGCAAAGAAAGAGATTTCAGCCTTTTAATACAACGAAATGAAAGGAAGGAGCCATGGATCCATGTCCTTTCGTGCGACTCGTAGTCGGACGTCTAGCTTTGAAGTTTTCCGGTAATCCTCTGCCCTCCACTTATTACTGCAAGATCAAACTCAACAACTCACCTACACAGATCGCAGATGTCCCCTATTGTCCCGATGATGTCACCCATCAGCTTCAAACCTGCTTCAATTTCAAGAAATCAGATTTCCAAAAGGTATCCAACGGCTGGTTGAAGATCGAAGTATATTCGGGTCGGAACGGGAACCCGATTTGTGGTGTCGGATCTGGTAAGCTTCTCGGGGTTGTATCAGTTGGTTTAGACTCCAAAATTGTAGACGATAACTGGGGATGTGCGGTGCTTCAGAACGGCTGGGTGGGTCTCGGTGATAAGAAATCGGTTCGGTTGCATTTGAACGTGTGGGTTGAACCCGACCCGAGATTCGTCTTCGAGTTTGACGGCGAACCCGAGTGTGGGTTGAACCCGACTCGGTGTTGCAATCTGGTTCATGGCGTCACCACTTACAGAAAAAAAAAACCACGAATAACTTACAAATCATCAAAAACACTTAAGGTAATCTGATTCAGATTTCTCAATCATCGACATCAATTTCATAATAGGACCATTTCTAGGCTGATTATACAGTGGCAACTTGGACCACTTACGCCCTCGTATTTTCACTCTCTTTTGTTCTTTATCATTCACTTTTTGATACATGCAGTAGTCATCATGGCCAAGAGCCTGCAAAAAGACAAAATAAGCAAGCTTGATTTCAGATACACGGTGATTATGAACCATTTTTAGCATTGGGATCGTACCCAAAGACCAGACATTATTGTCCCATGTAGAGTTGGGTGCACATTTCTAGTAATTTGATTTCTACAAATGTCCAAGTTTCATTTTCCAGCAATATCGCTCGTGTTGCAAGAATATATACAGGAACAATGGTAATAGATAACATTCAAGATATGTGAATACGTATAATAGAATTTCATATATGTAGCATGGTAATGTATAAAATTGTGTGATTAAATTGAAGCTAACATACACAGAGATGTTGTAGTAGAGTTGACAATCTCGGAAGCACGGAAACGCATGGGAGGTACCGTCTCCCGTCCCGGGGACTGCTAGGGGACGGAAACGGCACGGGGACGGCCGGGAAACGTCCCCGACAGGTAGGAAACGGCCAGGAAGCGTGCAGGAGAAGGGGACGGTGTATGGGGACGCGCAGGAAACGTTTCCTGCAAGTTTCCGGTCATAGTTCGACTGAATAGCGTGAAAATAGCGGATTCCGACGACGACTTCTGGCCGGAAACCTGCAATTTCTGCCGGAAACTTGCTGGAGACTTGCTGAGAAGAAGAGCGGCTGCCTTTTTGTGACGGCACCTCCCAGGCGTTTCCGTGCTTCCGAGGCGATAATCGGAGAATTTTGGGTGATGTTAATGTGGGAAGAGGAACTCAGACTCACCCTCGTGTTGTCAACAAGAAAGCTTTATCACGGTATGTAGCCATTAATATAATTTACAAAAAAAATTTGTTATATTATATAGATATAATACAATTTTGCTTATAGGGTTAAATAAGTTTATGGGTTTTAACATTTAACCCCTCTATCTTTCATTAGGTTACTTTTAGTCATTAAAACTTGTAAAACTTACATAAAAAGTGTAAAATTAGTTTTTGTATTTTAACATTTAACCCCCTCTATTTTCACTACCTTACATTAGATTAGGAAGAAATGGGATTTTTGAGCTTTACATCAATATATAACTATTTTGGGGTTTTGTGTTACATTATCTTTGATATATATTTATTTTTTATATGTTTTTATTCCCGTATCTGTCCCGTCCCCGCTTCTTGAATTTTTTAGTTTTGCCGTTTCCCGTACCCGTCCCCCCCCGTACCCGTACCCCGTTCCCGTACCCGTCCCAGTGCATCATAGTTGACAATTGGAGCAAATCCTGCATGCAATAAGTTCAAAATAGAAACAATATAAAAAATTTAACATACAAAATATGTAGCTTATGAACGCTTGACAATTGATGTGGAAGCTGTGCCAAAAACGCCCAATATTACTCTTTTAACATATGTAAACATAAACCAACTGGTTACATAAACTCACCTATGCAAGCATCAAATGAAATGATCAAACACAAAAATAAAGCATATAAACTCACAGCATGGACGGCAGAGCAGAGTGATTCCATTGTCCACATATCCCAAGCATGACTGCATTTTCATCTACATGTATAAGGAATGAAAATACTAACACATCAAAAATGGTTTTAAAAATTATTGAATTTCGTTACCAATTTCAGTTTGTCAAAATTATCTAACACCAGATGTTAATCGAGTCAAACTGACGATGTTGGCTTATCTGTAACAAAATAGAACACAAATTAATTTGATAAACCGACTTAATACAATATTGATGAATCGAACTTACTTTAACCCAAGAGCGATGTAGATCATACCTGGATGGATACCTTCGTCAATTGGACTCGATAGGACCCAATAGCGCCGATGGTAAAGCAGACGGTGACGAGAACCTGACATTGAATGTGTTGTTTCGATAGCGCCGATGGTAAAGCATACTTGGATACCTCTTTTTCTTCACTTTTTTAACACAAAATCACGACCCGTTTATCTGGAGTAACCGCTTCCTGCTTTACTTTCGTCAATTTTTAACGATTCTCTATCCAAATCCATTAACAAGGTATGATTCTAACATCATATTTAGTTAAATTAACACTTTGCATATAGTTTAACATTAAAAATTCAGAAAAAAAATCTAGGGTTCTTGAACTAGACCCGTGCCAATCCCAAATTTTTGCTTAGATCTTGTTACTATTAGTAAGTAGAAGTGTTTTGAGAATTAAATAACCAACCATTGTCAGAAAAACTAAATTGTTCAAAAAGTTCTCCACAAACCTTCGTTTATATCCGAAAAAAGTTAAAATCTAAGGGGTAAATGAGTAGTTTGTGCAAAATTGGTACTTGCAGTTTGATTTTCGGGGTAAACCGTACATAATAAACCAAAAATTGTGAATTTCTCGAACCCGGCTCGAAAAACTTAATTTTGGGTTAACAGAATGTTCACCACGGGGCCGTGGACACCCCAGTCTTCAGACACGGGGTCGTGCATGGTAGGCACGGGGCCGTGTCCAGACCCCCTAATTTCAATTTTCGCATAATTTGTGACACGACATTTTTTACTGGTTCTTTCTTGCAGTAATGGCACCTCATAAGTTCTTGCGGTTCAAAAGTTCTAAGTTTGAGTACAAAAACCGCTTTCAAGTACTACAAGCAAGGCACGAAAAACCACCAAGACAAGTGTGTTATACTACACTGAAACTGTGGGGCAAATGTAGAGATACGATGCTCTGATCGCTGTTCCGCTTCGTACCTTTCTAGAGACATGGCTCAGATCTGCCCATGAATACAACATGGAATTCATAAGTACGCTTATCTTCGACAAGAATGAGCAAGATCTGTTTGAGTAAAATACAATCCAGTTCAGCTGTGGGGGAGAATGGTATATCATTTCCATAGCTCAGTTTGGCGTGAATATTGGGCTATACACTGAAGAAGACACAGCTGAGACAGACTTCACGGAAGGAGTCCGTGAACTCCCAGTTAACCTGTGATAAGCTGCATAGGCACAAATTGGGGATGGCCATTATGATCCAAGCAGTAAAAGAGCACAAAAATAAGGGACTCTCTAATCTGATACATTCATCAGGTCCTTAGTGGCTCTCTATGCCAAAGGAATGATAGTGGTAGGGTGGTGAACCTTCGGGAACTAACTTACCTATATTGCATCCTGAATCACCAACCCATTGATGTTGCCCACATGTTGTTGAGGAATATGGCCTCAAATGCCACCGCCAACACCAGCATGTCGATATTTTTGGGAGGATGGATCGCCAAGCTATTAAAAATTTCATTAGACGCACTCCAAGTGGGTTCCATAAAGGAGTAGGTGTGGCAAGGGCCGATCTAGCCTTATGCCGAAGCGTGGGTCATATCATTGATTGCAACAATAGCCTCATGCGCTTTAAGTATGCACATGGCCGGGGTGGAAAGCAAACGACTCAAATGAGCTCCTTACAATCGAAGACAACCCTGACCGTACTCGATACCCCGGATACGCCCCGGGCTCCTCCTCCTCTCAAGAAGGAGGTAATTCCTAACCTACAGAATTATACAATGTTATGTAGGAAACACTCCAAGTGTCTAGCAACGCCTATAGCTTGGGACAAAGCTCAAACAGCCGAATTGAAAGCATGGAGCGCAATATGATTACCATGCAAAACGACATTACATTCATCCGGCAGCATATGGCATACCAAGACGAGCAGGAGGAAGACGAGTACATGGATTCGGATTAGGCGATAGTGGTGGTGAGCGACGTATCTACCCTTCAGGTTATCTCTCTTTATCCTTTGAACAATTTGGTACTTTCCGGGCTGCGTCCCGATGAACAATTTGCTTCTTTTGACAATTTACTTTCTTGCATTTTCTTTTATTTTCGTGTGTTGGTGGTTGAACAAGTAAACGCTCATAATTTAGGAAGCTTGTTATTTTTATGTTGGATTATTGTATTGTGGTAGGATTATAGTCCACGGGTAGCTTGGGAGGCTTGGACATACTAAGCGTAGTGGTCCCCAAGCCCATCAATCAGACGCCAAGTGACAAAACACAGCTCCCAAACTATCATAGACATCTGCCACGGGGCCGTGCCCATAGCCCACGACCCCGTGCCCAGCCTTCTATAAGCTTTTCTAAAAATTTTGTTACTAGCACTTTGACCACGGGGCCGTGTCCACCTGACACGCCCCCGTGCCCAGCAACCTTAAAAATTTGTTGTTTAACCCCACTTTTTGATAAACAAATCATATTTGGGACACATTTAGTAAATGTGTAATTTAAATATGGGGGATGTCAAAATCTTGAATCTTTCGTCATAAAAATAAGTCTTACACAATACTTGCTTTTGAAAACCGCTAATCACCCTAAATATTTTTCAAAAATTTTCATATTTTTTTATTTATCTTGGTTTAGTTTGGGAAAAATAAGTTCTAAAAATTAGATTTTACTAATTTACACCTGACATCATGATAAAAATAACCAAATTAAGAAAATTATAAAAACGAGCATAACAAATTTTTGTAAAATTTGATTATACATACACTTTTACACTATACCCTTTTCGCACAAAAAAAGTAAGTTTTGAGCCTTTACCGAGCATACAAATAAATATCTATACTAATTGCTCAATTTTTCATTTTTTGTGTGAATAGCCCTTTTGGTTCTTACAAATCGAGAACTTGCCGAAACAATATGTTCCCAATCCTTATCGACATAAACCCAAGTAAATAAATGATAGAGACACTAGGACTATAACCCATTTTTCATTCTAAACCGTTATGGTCGCTCGTGCGTCGACTAGTGAATGGGGAGGGTTCTGGTTGTGGTCCCTCCACCCTTTATTTTTCTTCCCAAAACTTCTGCTCATGTCTTGGGGGCGGTGCTGAGGTAGGGGAGGTCTACTATTATTGAGATTGCGCTCTGTCTGCGCGTAGACCTTTGCCGTTGCCATGAGTTTCTCCCAGTTTTTGGGGAGGCCTGTAGTTCCTGACAAGACTTTGATTATCTCGTCACAGCGTACGGCGTATTTAAACTGTGCATGAATCATGTCTTCATGCACATCCCCTATCTCTAGCACCCCTTTATTATGGCGGGTGATGAAGTCCTCCAGACTTTCGTCATCACACCGCCAGATGTTCATTACGTCAGAAGAATCTGTAACGTAACACAGCTGTTGGTTGAAGTGTGTCAGGAACTTGTCCTTTAAATCGTTCCACGACGCGAGCTTGTCTGTGGGCAAGTTGTCGAACCATAGGCGTGCAGCACTTGTGAGAGTCTGGACGAACATGTGACACCACATAGGCAGCGTCCAGCCTCCGATCAGTCCTGCGCCCGTGAAGAGACGCAGGTGGTCATCTGGGTCTGTCAACCCCTTGTACATCCCGATGTTAAAAGGAAGTTTTGTGTGCTCCAATGGTGCGAGCGCGATCTCCTTGATAAATTTTGAGTGTTCGGCTGCTTCATCCGGCCTGTATCAAGTTATAATTATGCTCCGCTTCTAGGTTGTAACCGCCCCATGGAGCAGATCTGTATGCAGCATGACCCTTTGGTAGCCGGTGAAACACACTGGCGCTGTCACCCTCGCCATATGTCTTGTCCTTCTCTAGTTGGGTGTACCGCTCCCCAGGGGGTGTGGCCCAAACGCGAGTGGACAGATGCTCGCCTCTGAGAATGAGACTCAGGTTTAGGCAGCGGTTGAGTGTACTCCGTCTCTTGGGTACGGAGCTCAGATGGTACGGTCGCCTCAAGTGGCGAGTCGTAACTCAGTATTCTCGGTGAAGGTGAAACATGCACCTGAGAAGCGGGCTGCACTGGAGCAGCAGGAGTGTTTGTTTGTGCGCAGAGCTGCGCGTGGACGGCGTTTAGGGCCGTCTGAGACTTAATGTACCAAGAGATCGAGGTCTCACCCGGGGGTAAGACCGATGTGATCGGAACAAAAGGAGTCTCCAGTTGAGCTCCGGGGGTAATCAGAACGTTTACTCGGCCGGAGTCGTGGCGAGCTCCGACATTCTCAGAAGAATCTTCTTCCACTAGTCCGTCGATTTGAGAGGCATGAACCGGGTTCTTGCCTTCGGCTCGAGGACCTCGTGGAGTGTTGGATGGGAAATCAGCCATTTGGACGTGAGGTTTATGAAAAACGAAAATGAAAGAGCTGATGAGAAAGAGAAAGGAAATAGCGGATGGCGCCAATGAAGAAACGCGATTGAACCTATGGATATCCGGGGATATATAAGTTACAACCAAGGGGCTTCTACATAAAAAGATTGCCTCTTCGCTCGTTCTTCAGGGTGATCTCACTCAGACTCAGCTGCAAAACTAGCAGCGCCGTTAGTCTCGCCACGGGAAAAATAGTGGTTTTCTCCGTGACCACACTCCGACGTGAGAATAAGTATTGGTTGATTACAGGTAATAAGCGCAAGTGCTTGTCAATGTGATAGTAGGTGGTTGTGGATGTAGGTGAGTTGTTTACCTTGTGGTCGGATACTTATTTTATAGCCGAAAGTAAGTGGGCTTAGGAGATCGACTGATGGGCATGGGCCCGGTCCAGGCGACCAGAGACATCCCTTTTGTCCCTCTGCGTCAAACATTAAATGTCCCCTGCAGGGAAATTAATGTCTTCTGTCAGGAGGTGTGGTCTGTCGGGCGCTGAATGGTGCCACGTGTAAAGACAGTAAGGGCGGATATCTCTGGCGTCAGACCTGCTACCAGTCGAAAGTGAAGAAGGTGGAACAGTCACTGGTGTAGACATGGTTGGTGTACAATCTGGCGTCTACCTTACTGTTCATTTGGCGTTGTCAGACGCAACCTGCCGAGCAACCATTTGTCACATTCTGCCACTCTGTACCCTTGAGTATGGTCAACACCTCCTAGTGCTTACCCCTTTTGCGAGGCTGTCAGTATTTTCCCGCCAGTGCATAGTAGCAGGGATAAATCCTTTTATCCGCAAGACTATGAGGTGCTCTCATGTTTGTCTTGTCCTTGCAAGGTTTTAGGATTCTTGACTAGAGGGTTGTATGTTGCGTGAAGGGTCTAGTAGTCTGCGCGTGTAAGTCTAACTTGCCGTTGCGACAAGGACACAAGACTCGTTGTGTGACTTATTGGTGTTGGTCTAATTTACCGTTGGGCTGAGTGCGCAAGGTTCATTGTATGACCTATGGATGTTTGGTCTAATTTGCCATTGCGCGGGGTGCGCAAGGTTCATTGTATGACCATTTGGTGTTTGGTCTAATTTACCGTTGTGCTGAGTGCGCAAGGTTCATTGTACGACCATATGGTGTTAAGGAAGGCGCACCGTTACACATTGCGCGCAAGGTTATCCTTATAGTTATGATGTTGAGGGTATGGTTCCATGCGCAGGCGAATGGTTTTTGGGATCATACCCCTCCAAATATCCCCTAGTTAAACCACTTTAGCTTAACCCTTTCGTTTCTAAACTCGTAAAAATATAAACTTTTGCAAAAACAACCATCCACATCCACAAAATTTCTTTTTACACCCTTTTTTTAGTAAAAGGTTCGCTTATAAATTACGAGTATGGCTTAGTTTCAACTTTGGTTAAAAAAACATTGGCTAAAGTTTTTTTCCTGAGCCACAAAGCATGATTTCTGGAAAAAAATCGACACTTTTAAGCTTTTCACCATTTTACCCAAAACACCTACCCCTAGCCAAAACCTACACTCTAAAAGCCCTCTTTATATTTATAAGGATTAAACGCAAAAAATGAGGAGGTTTGATTGTTTGTCAAGCCTATGGTAGGCGTAAGTTCCTCACCAGGTCTGACCGTTTTCACTTAAACATTTTTGGCCGAGTGTTTAGTGACCACTTGTGAGGTGTGTAAATTTGTATATAACTAAATATAATTTTAGAAAGGCATGTTATGCCCAAAACAAATAATTTTTCTTAAAAAGTGTTTGAAATAAATCATGACGAATAAGACTGTAAATAAAATAAAAACAAAATATATATAGAAGTTGTATTCCCGACACTCCAAAGATAGATCCAAAACTTCTCTTCTACCAATTTCATTTGGGTATGTAAGCCACATTATTGAGTTTTGCTTGAGTACAAGCAAAGGTTCAAGTGTGGGGGTATTTGATGTCCGCAAAATTTAACATATGAATTATATCAAATAAGGCATAAAATCACCCCTTTTCGGTAGTAATATTGGAAAAGCATGTTTCTTTGTTTACTTTTAAATTACAGGATCAAAAGAGCTTAAACAAATAAAAAGAGCAAATTAACAGCCGAAACCAACACAAATACAAAGAAGAAGGATTGACACGACCTGCCGAACCCCCATCCACATCCAAAACAACAAAAAAACAAAGATAGAAACTTAGGCACGGGGCCGTGCCCACTAGGCATGGGGCGTGCCAAGTCAAGATTCTCTGCAAATAAAGACAACATCAATAGACAAACCAACACGGGGCCGTGATAACTCAACACGGGCCATGGTAAACTATAAGATTCGGAGAATCTGTGATAGTACAACAACTACACTGACCACGAGGCCGTGCTATGACACCACGTGGTGTGTTAGTACAAGACCTGACATCTAAAGTTAATGAAGGGAGAGAAAAAGATGACCATGGGGTCGTGCCAGGTGGACACGAGGTTGTGGTCGTCCTCTGTTTCCAGCTATAAATAGAGGTGCTTGGTTCATGAGAAAGACATCCCTTGGCAAACCACTTCTCTTACACTTGCCATCAACCCACCACCACTACAACACAAACACCCGTCACCATCATCCATATTTCATCTTTTAGAGTGTGTAGTAGTCTCAGGATCCACGATTGATTGTAAGAGTTCTTGTCAAACAAATGTCATACTTGGCTAAATCTCTTACATCACTTGGTGAAGACAAATATTTTATATATTACTTTTGATTTCCAATCTTTGGCAACTTTTTAATTGGGTATGTACTAATGACTTTAATAACTAGTTTTTTATATTGAAAGTGAACTTTAGTTAAACATTTCTTCATGTTTCGTTGATTCACTCATTCGTGTATTTGCGGTCTATATAAAGGGCGTTAACTACCTGGAAGGAGGTTAGAAGGGTGTTTGGGTAAAGTTCTTGCCTCGTTCCGTGTATAGATCCTGCAAGGATTTGGTTCAAGCTTATTAGAACTTCCCTTGAGGCAGATAACATCAAATTAGGAGAAGTAAGAACTACTTTAACCCCTTATAAATAAACTACTATTAAAACTTTACCCGGCCTTGCGGGAATGTATCCCTGCTGACTCAGACCAATATGGTCGAGGGTAACGTCGCCTTCACAAGAGCGGTCTACCACTTTTCGCATTAATATCTTATTTAATTATCTTTCAATATTCCGCCCTTGCGGGACTGTATAACTACTGACTCAGACCAATATGGCCCAGGATAACATCGCCTTTACAAGAGGGGCCTACCACTATAACTAAGATAATCTCTTAAAAAGCACAAAGTGCGGAAATCATCAAAGGATGTATAAAAGAGGAGTTGGAACCAAGTAATTATTTCTTGTCTATTTGTCTTTATTTGTTTCTTTACGTTTTTAGATTTAGTTTATCTTTTAAAAACTTTCAAAACTTTTATCAAAATTTGGTTAGATTAGACGTTAACGATAAGCCGGTATTAAAAACTCTTGTGTCCTTGGACGACATCAGTATCTTATTATCACTATACTACGTCTACGATGGGTGCACTTGCCCTAATGTGTGTAGAGTGATAGTATTGTATCGTATCGTGTTTTATATTTTTAAAGCTTGATCCACGAGTAAAAAGTGCTTAAAATATAACAAAAATTATAACCACGCTCAACCACGTAAGTGAGCATGAAATACTTTTATATTGTGCCTTATATATGGTACGCAAGCCAAGTGTTTGATATAATGCCTAGATGATCATAATGTGTGAAATTGTATGCAAGCAATGGATGAATAAGTATAGAATGTGAAAATGATGTATTTGATACTAAACTAACATGGAGAATATGTTTTAGATGGAGTTTACGTGGAGATTTGATTTGTTAATATGATGTTGTGAAAGTATGTTTTAGTAGTAGTATTTTATGCTTGAACGATGTGATGTACACCATGTGTTTGGTTGATTGCCTAATTGTGATTATAAAATAAATGTGAAGCATATGAGGTTGTAGAAAAAAGGGTAATGTTGTAATGATGTTGGGTTAGCTAAATATGGGTTTACGGTGTTAATCGTAGAATTATGAAAATACTATTATAGATGGAATTGATTATGTATATGTGAGTATGTAACTAGTTGATCATGTAGTTGTATGTGTTTTACAACATGAGTATGAAATGTATATGGTGTAATCAGGGAGAAACCCAAGTGAGATGATGGGTGAGTGGACACACCCCTTAATAAAAAAAAGATTTAATGTATTTTTAGGCTAAAATCTTGATTGCTGAAAGTTTGCAATCACCCCTTAGTCACAAAACTGATATATGTGGCCAGATTTTTTTCTTCGTGAACTGACTCAGACAGTCACATAAGTACTAGAGATACCTGTAAATGAGTGAAAAAGAAGACTTGTTTGAATGAGTTTTTCTATTTTAATATTGAACAATATGATATTTTATTGTTTTTCTTTTTGTTGCTTTTCAAAGGATTGTGCAGTAAAAGCCTAAAACCATTATAGGTATAGGTGGGCTTTTTCTTATTTAATTATCTAAAAGATAAATAGAGCAAATTATAAACTCATTCAGTTTACCTGTCTAATTTTAATTGCTTGGACTCTTTATTTGATTATTTTCTAAATAAACTTTGGTTAGTTTTATATTATATATATATATGGCTAGAAATTTGTTGCATTCTTTATATATAAAAATGAATGAATAAATAAAACATAAAAATATATGTCGTACATACACATAAGTATATAGTATTCATAAAGGTATGTATATTGTGATTAATTTTGATCGAATGTTAATTGTTGAACTGACCCGAAAATTTTATATTTGGTTCTATAAAATTGAGGCATCTAAAAATAGTTACTTGATTGGAATAAATTCTTAGATCTGCCCCGTCGGAGTGTTTTTTCGCCACGTTGAATAGTATATTTTTCCAACCCGACCCGAACCAGACCAAAAATTATTATATAAGTGATAGACAAAATGCCTCTAGAAATTTCCGCCCTTCATGAAAAAAAATCCTGAGTCACCACTGGGTGTCATTACTATGGTCTACCATATCAATATGAATGTATGAGTATACGTTGGAAGTTTTTATGTTAGAATGTACGAATAGTTTGGCTAGACTTTCTAACACGATTGTAAGATTAGAAAGAGCATGTAGTTCATGTTAGATGATTATGTTGCGTGTTTTTGGTTAAAAGAGTTTAGGGTCTTACAATCTCGGTTGTGTACCTAACCGACAAGCCAAATACATTCAGCTTTTGAAGCAACATGGAGCAAACTTGGATGAACAAATTCGAGAAGATATGTGCCTACTATGGCACCATTGCTAAGGTAATGGAGCCAAAGTCACATCTCAACACCAAACATGTCATCAGGAAGTTTCTTTATTGGGATAATGAAACAATAAGAGATCACCACCATAAATAAGGTTAACACAAATCAAATTCTAGCAGACTCATTCGCGTAGCTTATACCTCATGTAAGACTTACAAAGCATGCAACTAGGCTTAGTATTTAGACATTTGAATATATCTATATGACCGAGATACAAGGGTTATAATGTCATTAATTACTGCCTACTTTATTCTGTATCAGTGCATTTAAAATCCTGAGTAAAAGTGTATATTCTAAATTTCGGTAGTGGATCACATTTAGGACTAAAAATCTAAATTATGACCATTGTAAATAATTGATTGATTTCATGAGGTGAAATAGGAAACTCTTGTAGCCAAGTTGATAGATATTTATTGAGATAAATATTGGACATGAGCCATTTCAAACTACTTGGCCACCTCGTTGATTCAAATAGGTGTAAATACACGGTCATGCTTAAGCTGAGAGTTTGAATAGATCTCACACTTTGAATTTGGATTGAGAAAACAATTGTTGAACATCATATGAGCTTGAATTATGATAAGTCTCTCATGCTCAACGAGATATCTATTATATACGGATAATTGATCTGTGAACCATAACTACCACAATAGGTGATGTAAGACTACTTTTGACTTGGTTGGTGATGATGGATGACAGTGTTCAACTTCATTGGTGGCAGCGAGATGTTGCTAGATTTCCACCCTACCAGTGTGTCCTTTACCAAAGAAAAACTCTATTTTTAAGCAACTCCATTTTCGGTGAGTAAACTTCACTTTTCAAACGTATTTAAATGGCAAATGGGCTGTGTAGAATCCAAACATTCATACAAAGGTCAAAATCCATTTGGTTCAATATTACATTTCCCAATTTAGTTTATGCCACACAAAGATGACTGCCTTGTATACAGAAACTGTTAGATACCTTAGTGTAATCGGGATTAACTTGGTGACCAAAGGGAATTATGATGTACATCGAACAAGTTAGGAGGTGCGGGAGTGCACGCTTGCTTGAGTTGTTATAATTCCAAGGAGGCAACGCCCCTTGGCAGGGGTCCGGGGGCAGCGCCCCCGGGAGCAGGGTCACAGGGGCGGCAGCTCCTGGCGGGGTCCAAGGGGCGGCAACCCCTGACGGGGCCCAAGTAGCAGTTATCGAGGAATGATCTCCAAAAAAACTTCGTGAGTGTGGTTTATATATTTAAACAGAAAAAAATTATTTACTGGTTTGAAAATAAAAATGTCTGAAAAATCAAAGATTCTAACAAAAACTTTTTATACCGCTTTAACTTTTTAACAAAAGCTTTTTATACCGCTTTAATTTAGTTCATATGAAACTTAAAAGTTTTGGCATTTCTTATAGAAATAAAAATCTTGCATGTTTATTGTTTAATCAGTAATATGAAACTTAAATTTCCTATAATAATAAAACATATACGCAACATATAAACTAAAGTTTTAAAACTTAATTGTTTTTTTTTAAATATACTTTAACATCATATATAGTATTTAAAACTTAACACTACTTTTTTTCAATGCTCATGACTACTCTGATTATTGATGTGTCAGTTACAGAGAAGAGAACAGATTTTCACCCATCAAAAGATGTAATAGCCAAACATGAAAAGATAAAAGAAAATCATGGGATCCATCTTGATGACGACCACCGTGACGTAACAATATAGATGAGACAAATGAGATGCATAAGGCGTATGACTAAATTGATTTAATTATGATGCAAGTAGTTCACACTTGAACTTTTAGTTTTCAACTTTTATGTTTAAGACTTATTTTTCCTTATTATTCGTGTGTTACTTTTGCATAAGTGGTTTCATAAAGTATTCAATAGTTTATGTTTGAAACTTATTTTTCCTTATTCATGTGTTCTCATTTGAGTTGTATTTTAATTTTCTTACATATATCCACGACAATGATGCTACAATAAATGTATATGAATAAGAAAACTATAATAAACAAGTATAGCAATGCAAAGTGTTGCCTTTTCCTTATTCATGTGTTCTCATTTGAGTTGTATTTTAATTTTCTTACATATATCCACGACAATGATGCTACAATAAATGTATATGAATAAGAAAACTATAATAAACAAGTATAGCAATGCAAAGTGTTGCCTCGCCGCATCGTGCGAATATATAAGCTTTTCTCTACATTATATATACGCTCACTCATGTTTATTACTCAATTATTCATATACTAGTAACCAACAAAGTACATGTATAAAACATATAGTTTAGTGGTCACAAGTAAGGAGCTTGACCAGCGTAATTTCCAGGAGGATAATAGCTGCAAATAATGAACCACCAACCATTATTGGTGCACTGAACCTAGCACAACCAAGTTGAATGGAATTACGCCACACCACTTGAGTATAGTGTCCACAAACCTGTCCATTAGTACATGTATTTGTAATATAATCATAATAACGTTTCTCATCTATCCACAAATTCACAGCCGCGGTACCTGTGAAGGAACCACTACCCTCGGCAAGGTTCTCGCCATATGGTCCACCAGAGTGGACCAGATTGCAATCCCCTATTCTTTGGTTAGCATAGTTTTGAGCATAGGCAGCCACAGTAGCGTTCCATACCATGTTTCCAACGCCAACTTGGGCACGGGCTGAATTATGAGCATTTAAGTAATCTTGTGGGGAGTTTTGTGCATGGGTGATGGTGGTTAAGAAAAAAATAAGCGTAAATAATTGGTCGATAGGTGTTTGATGATGGGTAGACATGAATGAAGACAAGCTATTTATAGAAGGAATGTTTTTATACATAATGGCTATTTAATTGAATCGAAGCAAAGTCAGCAAGAAAACTTCTTGTTTGCTTAAAATACACTATTATTCTTGGTTATTATTTCTTTTACTAAAAGAATATACAATATTTTGAAGCCGTGTTAGAGGTGGTAACATGCATCACGTGTATATTATATTTTTTTGTATATTGTATTGTTTTCCATATGCTTTCTTGATGTGGTTAACAAAAGAAAAGTATGTATATATGTTCCTAGATCAGAAAATATATACTGAATGATTTGTACGGCAATTTGTCTAGTAGATGTACAAATTATTTATAGTACTAAAAGATCGGATTTGAGTCTCAGTTAAAGATTTAGATATAGGGTTAGTCTCAGGTCGATTAAGCTAGGGACGGATATATACCTTCGTGTTCTCGTTTATGAAGGATTTGAGTCTCAGTCAAAGATTTAGATTGAAGGTTAGTCTCAGGTCGATTAAACTAGGGACGGATATCTTCGTGTTCTCGTCTAGTTCATAAACGAGCCCAGTTTTGACTTTTTGATGTGTAACATTGCAACTTACATATCATTTTTCCAAATAGAATAATAACAATCAATACATATAAAAAAAGATTAGACAAGTCTTCATTTACCATGTCTATAGCTACATAACGAAGGTGTTATAATAATTAGTTTGGCCTTTGGCTAACAAAAATAGATCTGCTTAAAATTCGGAATTTCAAAAAAAGAAATGTATATTGCAAGAAGCAATCTGAGTCTTTGATTAAACTAAGTCAATAATTATAGAGATCAACTCATTTTCAACTACATAACTGGAACTTCGTGACGTCTGGGAGGGGTAAAAGAGAGAATTATCTATTAACTTAAGTAGTCTTAAGCCTTATGTGTAGCGACGGGGATGTATACCTGTGGTAAGTAACACCAGTGTCACACCACTATCAGTAACCACCATCACCAGAAATTCTACTAAATGAATAAAAATATTTATTTCGGGTTTAAATTGGGATGTAACACATAAATAAAAAAATTATATATAACCAAAGTTGAAAACTAAAAGAAGATAAGGGTGAACGATGAAAAAAAACCTTAGTAAAATTAAAGGGTTAAACATGTCATTACCAATGTTGAAGGGTTAAAAAAGAAAAACAAACAGGGTAACAAATGAAAATTAGAAAAGAGTAAAGTGTTAAAATGGTCCCTGATGTGTAGTCAATTTTGCCACTTTAGTCCAAAACTCAAACCTTTTGAATCTGGATCCTTGTTGTTTGAATTTTGTTATCATTTTCATTCAAAATCAAAATCTGGCCAGATATTTCTTTTAACATCAATTTTTTCTGCTTGTTTAATTCCTTTTAATGAAGGGTAAAATGGTCTTTAACGTTTTAAAATAACAAATTAAAAAACCTGACCATTTTTCTCTTCACTAAAATGAAGGGAAAAAGACAAAAAAAACTGGATGTTAATCGAAAAATCTGACCAGATTTTGGTTTTGGATGAAAATGACAACAAAATTGAAACCACAGGGACCCAGATTCAAAATGTTTGAGTTTTGGACTAAAGTGACAAAATTGACCAAATCTTAGGGACCATTTTGGCAGTTTACTCTTAGAAAAAAGAAAACTGAAAGGATAAATATTATATTATACTATATATACAAACACAAGATGGGGGAAAAGAGTCAGACAGTTGTCTTACACTTTTCCATTGGTCCAACCAAATTACTATTTTACAACGATTAAATCTACAGTTTTACCCTTGGTTTTGTTTTTTCTCCCTCTTAGCCAAATTATGATTTTGCCCTTAGCTAAAAAAACATAGTTTTGTCATTGTTTTTGTTTTTTTTCCTGTCAAATTACGATTGCGCCCCGGTGTAAAATGATAGACATGCTTAGTTTTTTGTTTTTTGATAAAATTATGCTAATGTTTTGTTTTAGTTGGTTGGTTCAGTGTAATTTTTATTCGTGTCACGCGGTAGTTTTTCCATCGTTTTAATTTTTTTAACAAAAGTATGGTAGTGTTTTGTTTTAATTGGCTGACTCAATTTTTTTTAAAATGTGTTATGAGTGGTATGTACAAGTAAACGAAACACAGACGTACATATTATAAGAGAGAAATATTCGGCTTAGTGCCCCGCAACACAAGGGGAGCAAAAACTAGTTTTATTACGAAAGTTAAAAGGTCAAAGAAGAAAAAGAAAAAAATAAAAAAATACTAACAAAGCATAAAGTAAAACTATTGAAGCATAAGTAATACTATACATATTCCTTTCACCTCTTTTACCTTAGGGCCGGGATCAAATAACAAGTTCGATTTTGTTAGAAAGTGTAGGAAATAATAATAAGAAGACATTTAACAAAGTTAAAAAACCACAAAGAGGGGCATTTTAGTCAAAACCCACCATCTTCAAAAATCCATCTTCTTCAAGAACCCAACATCTTCAATTCATCTCTCTTTCCTTTATACCAAAATCCACTATTTTAAAACCGACTACCAGATCATAACCAACACCACCACCTCCACCACTACCTATGATCACTACCATCTTGCTAGAAACTAGATATGAAACTACGACCACCTATTGCGTTTTTCAAATCTAAAACCACCATTCCACCATCCACCGCCACCATCACTGCAACCAGTTTCTCCACGATGTTTCGGAGTTCTTTCTCCGTCCACCATCGTTAATCGGAGTTCTTTTGTAAGTTGTGTTTTTTATTTTCATTGTGTTTTAGGTTATCAAACTTCAATTGTGTGTTTTCACCTCATTATGTTTTAGTTAGAGTTCTTCCTTATATTTTTGTTCTTCTAGATGTAAAAACAAAAGCATGATCATGTTAGAATAGAGGCATGTCCAAGTTAAAACATAAACATGACCACGTTAAAATCCATTGTGTTTTAAAAAAAATATGCAAAATCTGGATTTTGGGTTTCATTGCGTTTTAGAACCGGAGTGCAAAGAACACGAGCATCCTTAATAAAGGCATGACCATGTTAAAAACCATTGCATTTTAGAACCTAATCATGCTAAAATAGAAGTATGATCATGTTGGAACAAAGACATGACCATATTAAAACCCCATTGCGTTTTAGAACTTGGAGTGCAAAGAACATGATCATGCTAAAATAGAAGCATTCTCATGTTGGAACAAAGGCAAGGCCATGTTAAAACATAAACATGACCATATTAAAATCCATTATGTTTTATAACCTGGAGTGCAAAATCTTGATTTTGGGTTTATTGCGTTTTAGAACTGAAGTGCAAAGAACATGATCATGCTAAAATAGAAGCATGATCATGTTGGAACAAAGTCATGACCATGCTAAAATATAAACATGACCATGTTAAAAACCCAGTAGTGCGTTTTAGAACCTGAGTGCAAAGAACATGATCATGCTAAAGTAGAAGCATGATCATTTGGTACAAAAGCATGACCATGTTAAAACCCATTGTGTTTTAGAATCTGAAGTGCAAAGAACATGATCTTGCTAAAATAGAAGCATAATCATATTGAAACCAAGGCATGACCATGTTAAAACATAAACAGGGACATGTTAAAACCCACTGCGTTTTATAACCTTCAGTGCAAAATCTTAATTATGGGTTTCATTACGTTTTATAACTGGAGTGCAAAGAACATGATCATGCTAAATAGTAGCATGATCATGTTGAAACAAAGACATGACCATGTTAAATCATAAACTTAACCATGTTAAACCAAGAACCTACCCTACTTGAATTGCAAAATCTTGATTTTAGGTTTCAGTGCGTCTGCGGTGCAATTTTTTAAAGTATAGCATAGTATACTCGTTTTAAAGATAAAAAAGCTCGTTTTTGTGGTGCAATTAAAAAATAATGTCGTATGAAAGAGTTATTAATGTTTTAAAAATGGGGGGAATTTGAGAGAAGAGAAACTATGGTTTTGGATGGACTAAAATACCCCTGAAAACTCATGCGCTATCAATTCAACACATTTAATCCAAGCTTTTCATTATTCACTATATGACCAAGATTACTTCATAACCTTCCTATAAAAACAAACTTCCTAGTATATCCTGACCTTTTTACCCTATATTACCTTAAAATCACTATTTTTTCTCTTTTCTTTCCAGTTAAATAATATTTTGTTATATCTTTACCATTACCTTCCCCTCCTCTATTCACAATCACTTTTAAAATATATTAAAAAATACAGGAGGTGAACAATTTGCCCTCAAATATACAGATTATCATTAACTTTTTCTCTCTCCACTCACAACAATTATTTTTTATGATATAAAGAATGCACTTACAATATATGGTGGAAGAGATGTGAATACTCAAACTTGATGAATACTAGAAATGCCTCTCCATCTTCATGTGCTATAAAACTCACAGATATAGTATTGAAGACATTATCAGATCACTTTACGCCCTGTATATTAGTGCTGGTGTAACATATTAAATTAATAATAATAAATATATAGAGAGTTCACATGTCTCTATCATGGATGTAGACTTGGTCGAGATAAAGAAAATAAGAAACTTACCAAAATAAAAAATTTATAATTATGTTCGTTAGAATATTACAAAAAAAAAAGAAGAATAATGATATTAATTGTTTTTTATGGGTGGTTTCTAAAAAAATCAAATATTTAATATGGTTGAATGATAAATGTATGTCAAATAATTATAAAAAAGACGGTATTAAAAAATCTAAATTTTAGTCCTTAATTTTTTATATGTATTAAAATTTCTATATATTTATAATTTTAACTCAACTTAATTTAACTATGCTAAAATAATATTTAAAGGAGTAAATACACTTTAGTTAATTAACACTTATCAATTACGTAAAAAGTTAATGGTTTTATTTAACTTGTACAATATATCTTTTTATTTCTAACTATATAACATCACATTTATTCAACCCATACAATTTATTTAACTTGTACAATACACATGTTTTCTAAAGACATAATATCTTTTTATTTCTATGTATATAATATTACATGTATTCAACCCGTGTAATAGACGGGATTCTAACCTAGTTAGACAGTAAAAAACAATTAAGATAGGACAAATAAGCACCGTCATCTAAGACAGTAAAGTTGGCTAATTTCTAGCGGGCATAAAAAAACCTTAAAAGTATAATGGGTTCATAAAAAAACTAATAAAAGGTATACACATGTAAAGCACGGGCTAGCCAGCAGATAAAACTTAGCCAACCCCCTTTTAGTTGCCATCTAGTAGAAAACACAGGTTAAATTTTAGCATGGATAAAAGCCAGGCTAAATTTATAGCGGTATTAACCGGCGCTTTTGTTTATCTTGCATATCAAGATTAGGTTCGGCTTTTCCCTTAACCACAACCGATAGCTTCGGTTATATGATTTCTTTAACCATAACAAAACCAAGCTTTAGTGATGGTTATGTTTCGGTTAATATTTGTTAAGCCTTTTTTTTTGTTGTGTTCCAGGTTTGAAGCTTGGTATTGGTGTTTATAGTACCCACTCATGTGTGTGATTCATAGTGGATTGTAATAAATAAAGAGGGAAAACATATTGAATGAAGCTGAACTACCCGTAATTCATAGTCATAAGGTTATAATTAAGAATCTACATTGCATCTTGAATATGAAATGTATCTTCCCTTTTAGAACATACATGTAATGTAACCTCTGTGAACTTTACACTTGAACTCCGAAAGAATAAAAGAACTTCAGGGTGTTTCAGATGAACGATTTAAGGTGGAAAATCTGGCAGCCTGAATGGTAGCGTTTTTTGGCTGCAGCTAATTCAAACTTCTTGATTGCATCTTCATTCTCTTCTATCTTGCTTTGAACAAAAAACCGAACCCACCAAGTTGCACTGCGTAGTTTCGCCTAAAGAACCCATATCATGAAATGTTCTTTCAAATATGAATTACAGATTTAGAAATAGATGAAGAAAGAGGACTTACAGGGCGACCAAACTTCGACAACTCATCAACTTTAAATGTCCGCTGTCCAGGATAACCTGGTATATGAACAATGCATAATAGGATTCAAGTTGTTAATAAAATGTATGTGATTTGAGTCACATTTATGATTAAGAAATTGAATAAAATGTCATTTTCGTCCCTAAGGTTTGACTAGTTTTGAGACTTTCGTCCAAAGGTTTGTTTTTTGCATCTGGATCCAAAAGGTTTAAAATCTTGCCATTTTCATCCGGCACGTCAACTCTATCCATTTTTCTTCGTTAAGTCAGGGTATTTTCGTCTTTTTTGCTAACTTAAAGGGCAATTCGGTCTTTTTTCACTTTATGTAGAAAGACTAAATACACCTGAAAAAAGACTGCATTGCCCTTTAAGTTAATAAAAAAGACGCAAATAGCCCTGACTTGACGAGAAAAAACGGATGGAGTTAACAAGTTGGATGAAAATAGCAAGATTTCAAACCTTTTGGATCCAGATGCGGAAAAACAAACCTTTGGACGAAAATTGCAAAACTGGCCAAAACTCAGGGATGAAAATGACATTTTACTCTTACGAAAGTTGAACTAAAATGAATTTGTCCTATCGATTACAATAAGTTAGTAACACAAACATCTGTATGGGAATTTACCGTAATAATTCTAACAAGATTAGTAGCAAAAACATGTATTTGGAAATTTACCGGAGAAAATAATAAATCCATCAGAAGAAACTCTTGCTAACTCGGGAAGTGTCTTGTTGAGATAGTTTGGGGACAAATAATCGAGTGCATCTGAGACTATCACAAGTGAAAAAGATTTTGACCTATAAGGCAGAGGAAACTTTATGTCAGATACACGAACAATGCCTTTTCTTACAAGGCTGTTGCATTTAGCATCAGCGTCATCTAAATCATAAGGCTCCACACCCCATGCTTCGGTATCATCTTGTCTTAATAATCTGGAGACCACTGTACAGGTGTCGGGACCCACGTGCAAGATTTTATGCATGCTATTTCCATATGCGTTCTTTAGATATGGTAATGCTTGAAAATTTTCAGATGTGAATGACGAAGCAGCTGCATAAAAAATACAGAGTCAAGCAACCACAGGGTAAGCAGATCTAGTAATAAGAATGAACACCGGTTTGTTTACCTTGAAACCTGACTGTATCAAAACTGTCGTGGCCTGTAACAGACATAAATTATGTTTATTTTGAAAGCATGTTTAAGTGTAACAGTTGATGCTAGATAGTGATACTAACCTGAACCACTATAAAGATATCCAATAATGAGAAAAGCCCCCTGAAAGATGGATGGATTAGACCAATGACAATCAATATAGAGGTAATAATATGTTGATTTACCAATAGCACTAGGCCAATGGATAAGTAAGGGGATGAGCGGGATTTTGGGTGTAACGATCCCATAAACGGAATGGGGGCTCCATCGCCCAATCGTCTAGATAAGCCAGAGGGTCTCCTTGACATTGGCTGCCTGCCTGCCTGCCTGCATACCAATGAAGGTGGTTATAATTTTATTAACTACCAATTACCTAAGTGAAATTCATTTCTGCAAATTCAAGAAAAATGTAAACAAGGCATTAGCTATATGTGTTTATTAATTAACCATATTCAGGAAGAACACATAGTAAGTAAGTCACATGAGTTGTGTTTCTATGGCTATGAATAGAAGCAATCAAGTAAATTCAAGTTATTTCTCATGCCAAACAAACAAACAATCTACCACCATAAGATAGATACTTGAAACAACCAACAAAAGTAAAAGAACATGTGAGTGGGTGCGAGAGAGAGACACCTGAAACGAAGAGCAGAGCTTGGGGATCTGGAACTGAGAATAGGGTTCGGATCTGGATCTGTGTTTGGTAGCGGAGAGTTCAAATGAGTAGAAAAATTTTGTAAGAATAAAAAGAATAACTTTTAAATCAATAGGAATTCTTCATGTACTTATTTAACGTGTGTATTTAATATTATGAAAAAGGGCATATAGGTAAATCTATAATTGTCATTAATTAGCTAATTAATTAAATTTGTAACTCATTTTTAATATACTTTTTCAAGATAAAATATTTATGGTGAAGAACAATTTTCGACATGTATAGGATAAATTTTAGTATCTGTATGATAAATTTTGAAATATGTAAGGTAAATTTACATGTGTATAGGGTAAATTCCGATAAGTATAACATATATGTAGGATAAATTTTGAAACGTGTAGGACATAATGTTTTTGTTTTATTAATGAAAGATAACATAATTAATGAGAGAAGTTATAAACTATTTAATGTTTACCACTATACCCTTTCTTTTTTTTCTTCTCACATAAAATTTCTTCTTAAATGAACCTTCCTATATATATATATATGCTAATGCTACTTTACTCTTCTGTCTTCTCTCTCTCTCACACACACGTACAAAGAACCAAACAGCGAGTTTGTTTGATTTTCGCAGGGAACATACATACATACGTGTGCACCAAATGGGTTCGGATTAGGCACGCTTTCTTGTCTCTTACAATTTGGGCTTTTATTGCACTCCTCGTAAGCTTATGGAAATATCATTTTCTTTAAATAAAACTCACCTATGGCTAACCAAGTGATAACCTGGGTGTTCGAAAGCTTTCATTCAGCAAAACTGAAACAACAAGCTAACAAAGTTAAACAATTGACTAGAAGCCGAAAGCAGTCACACGGATGACAGCTGGAAGCTCATGTTATCTCAAAAGTGAATAAAGTTACATTGAAACACACAATCTAACATTTACCAAAGAGGTAAGATCGCTCGTGCAAGCAATATCATTAGAGGATAAGGTTTCCACAAATAAAAGGTATGATCTGTAAATAAGACTTTCTAAGGGAGAGACCTCTCCTTATAAAAGGGAGTCTCCTTCAGCCAAAATAGTATGATCATTTCACTCTCTCTCACCTATGCTTAACTATTAGAGATCTCTTTACTTATTCTCATGCTAGAGTCCAAACACAGGAGGCCGCCTCTCGCGTTAAGGCTAACCGTGTTTTTTGTGTGTAGATTTCGATCAGGAAGCTAACTGCTAGAGTGGATCTAAACCTTCCACCTATCATACTTTTGTTGTTTTAACAAGTGACGCCCATCATGTGGCTCCGCTACTTAGAACATAATTTCTGGTAGTTCAGTCACTGTTCCTAAGTTACCATCTCTCTTATGGCCGGAAAAGATCCACTTCCAAAAGATAATCCCAATAGTTCACTGCCTACCTCTAGCTCTTCTGCTATACCAGGGTAGGTAGCTGTTCTACAAGAACGAATGGACCTAGGTTCGAACCGTCATCCCAAAATATTCTACACTTTCAAGCGCCTCCTCTCACACAAGTAGCCCTATCTTCACAGAATGAAGTTCTCCTCCTATTAGAAACGATGGAGATAACCCCCGAAGGATTGAGAAACATTTTCATAAAGCTAAGGGAGCTGTTGAACAGGTATGTCCGGGAAGAACGGAACTAAGGGGTGAGAGTCCGTTTGTCTTATGATGAACCGGAGGTCACACTCTCACCCATGCCTCCACATTTGTATGGAACCACCTCCCCGAGTGTTAGTCGAAACACTACAAGCTCAAACCCCATTCCTTACCTTATGTCGGATAGTTCTCTTAGGCAAGGGAATACACACCACGGCTCCCCCTATTGAACATCTTCTTCTGCAAGGTCAACCCACACTGCATCCAGCATAAACCTCCTTTGGAGTAGCTCTTAGGTCGCTACCCTTAACTAGTAGTGCGGTGCCGGCAAGTTTGTCACCACCTTCTTACACCACCCAACACTCTCTCACGCCAAACATACCGCTGCCTCACTTGACTTCCTTGTTAGCCCAGTTGAGTAAACAACTAGCAGAAAACCACACCTGGCAAGCAACCTTAGGTGAGCTTGACACAAGTACAGTTAGGGTAGGGAAAAGCCTTGATGTTCCTTCTATGCCTTACAAACGAAGCTCCTTATTATGCTCCCCTAACGAGATAGCTAACTACGTCTTCCAAACCAAGAAAAAGATACCTTCGAATATCAAAATGTAGGATGGCATGGAAGACCCTAAAGACTATCTCCAAGTATTCACCAGAGCTGCTACCATTGAACAATGGAACAACGCTAAATGTTGCCACATGTTCATGCAGACCCTCATTGGACCTGCCTGTCTATGGTTCTGTGGGTTTCCCCCAAGGAGCATAACCCTATTCAACGACTTATACAGAAACTTTCTTACCAACTTCACTTCTCAACGAAGGTGTACGAGGGATGCCACGGTCATGCACCAGATCCAAAAAAGGAACATGAAGACCTTCATAGAAAGATTTAAGAAGGAAGGCTTGACTTACAGTGGGGCAACAAAAAAAAATGAGGGCCTCGGCCTTCATGAATGTCACTAAAACTAAGAAGTTCCTTAGAAGGTTCCATGAAAATAACCCTGAAACCATCGATGAAGCTTTTGAAAGGGCAGTATCATTTATAAAAGGAGAATAAGCTTTGGAGAAACAAGCTGCTAAGAAAAAAGAACAAGAAAGCTGGAGGGAACACACACCCTCATCAAAAAGACCCAAATTCCAACCCTTTGTGGATAGATGACCATTCAGACCTATGAAGGTCGAAGGTCTGACGAAAGAAGAAGGTCGCCACATCCAAACAAGGGACACGAGAAGGACAAGCACATCTTCACTGCCCTGACCAAGACAACTCAAGAAAAATTGTCAACCGAGGAGGTCAAGTATAGCTTCAGACCTCTAAGACCCCTTACGAACCCTCAAACAGAAGAGACACAAGCAAGTCTCTGCTTTCCACAACGACACTGGACACCACACCAACAACTGCTTCCAACTAAAGAAAAAATAGTGGAAGCTGTCAAAACGGGCGAATTGGCTTACTTGGTAAAAGATATAATAGACAAGAAGAAGGGAAAGAAAGACGCCGGTGTCAACATGGTATGGGTAAAAGATGGGCAAGAAGAAAAAAGAAGTCGAACATCATCTTGGAACCAACAATGCATATGCTTCCCTCGACTGATCCCAACAATAAACTAGAAACACCCATCATCGTGGAAGCTGAGCTAGAAGGCTCCCTCAACGATAGAGTGTACATAGATCCGGGGGCAGCATCGAATGTGGTGTACAAAAGAAGCTTTATGTCACACCCCAACCAATGGCGGAAAAATCGGAGTGAGATGAACGAGATTGTTCAAAGACAATATAACACTATGATCATGAAAATAATTAAATAATTCAATTTCATACATAACTAAAAGTTACATCGTCTTAAAAGGAAAGTACATGTAACACCCCAAAATTCTTATACATGAGTGTGTGTTAAAATAAATATAAAAATATAACTTTTAGCTTGTTAAATGGTAACTAGGAGTATGAACCTAGTTAGAATACAAATAAATACTTTAACTTAAAAATAGAAGTTAGCCAATTAAAATAAAAACACCAAACATGAGGGGCCAAATTGGGGAAAAAGGAAAGATGGAATTATAAAACAAAATTAAAAACCAAAACACACACAAGAGTCGACCTGTGTAGGAGAAAGAGAAGGAAGAACCCTCAAAACCCAAAATTCAACAAATTTGAAAGGAGAATTAGGCTAAATCTTGTGCATGAATCTGAATACATGATCATCTAAGCCTACTTAACAAGAGGTAAGTTGCAATTTTTGATTTGGTTAAATTTGAGATGATGAATATGTAAGAAATTGGCAATTTCTTAAGTATGTTAGTGACATGGTGTTAATTGTTGGAGGATACATGAATAGAATCTATTGTGAATGCCGATTTGAATGAAATTGATATACTTATATGTTATGATATGAAACCTTCATAAATCATGAAGTGAGTTTTTGAGAATTGATCATAAATAGAAGATTTTAGTTGACATCTATGATGTTAACTTATCAACTAGAAGGTAGGATGAATGTTATGTTAATGTTCTTATGTCGTGATGAATTGAGTAATTGGAAATTTGTGCAAATGTAGGGAATATATTGGTATGTAAGAACATGAAAAACAACAATGATTGTCGCACACCAAGTGTTCGACGAAATGCATTAGATGATAATTGTGTGAATAAGTGATTAATATTAGTAAAATTCATGTTAGAATGTGAGTGTGCGTTGTATGTGGTGAAACGGGTTCATGAGAACTTACAGAAAACGAATGCGTAAATGTTGGTGTGAAGGAAGAAGGACCAAGCAGCAAGAAGCCTCAAGATTCACATGATCGAGGTACGTTACTTATACAATTCTAGTTGTATTTTTAGCAATGATTATTGCTATACATTGTAGTAGACTCATTACGAACGGGTCGTACAAACTAGTATGTTACATGAAGGAATGATCACGCAATAGACCCATTGCGAATGAGTCGAACGAACTGGAATGCAAGGTTAAAGAATGATCACGCAATAGACCCATTACGAACAAACAAGAATGCTAAGGTAAAGAATGATCATGTTATAGACCCATTACGAACGGGTCGAACGAACTAGAATGTTAAGTTAGCAAATGATCATGTAATAATCCCGTTATGAATGGGTCACATGATCTAGAACGAGTATGTAAACAAATGATCTCAAACGAATCCCGTTAAATGTTGATCCGTTATGAACGAGTCAAACGAATTAATGATGATATTGGTCTAGAAAGGAACTAAGAATGAAAAAGAGATGATACTATGATTGTCATGTTTGACGGATGATAGTATAATACTTTGTATACAATTGATAACAATCCTTGTTGTTACGTTTCAGGTAAAATCCCACTTTAGGCGATTTGCGCTTGGAACAAACACGGAAACACTTCTCACCTCAACACGCTTCCGAACTAAATTTTGCAAACGGGTCAAGCATTTTGTTGTTATATATCTAAAGTGTAGTTTGCTAATTTAACTCAAGACATGTAATTCATAACTCTTGTAAATGTTGGTATGGTTTGTAACTAGCTAAAAAGGTTAACTATGTACGTTTAACCAAGTTTTCTTTAGAAATGTGTAAAAGCTCAAACTTGGTCGCACATTTTCGCTTGTTTAACTTTGGTTTGACCGAAAGAAGGGTTGGGCATTGAAGTACAACATATTGGGAAATAACATAACAACATAATGAGAAAACATAAAATGAAATTTTGGATGAGTTTCTAGTTCGCCCTAAGTTGATTTCTTGAGCTTCATCATATATTTCTGCAACATGTAATAAAGTATTTGTCAACACAAATGGTCGGTGAGCATACAAGTTTGGTTTACATAGCATAAGTATAAAAAAATTTCACAAATCTAGATAAAAATTGTAATGCATGAACTATAAATCAAAGCAAAGTGTCCACTAGCGTAATCTTATCATCGTAACGATAAGACGGCAAAGATTGAATACTTAACAATGATCCAACAAACGGGGTGGTGTGCTACTCCTATAACGCTATACATATTAAGGTAGGCTTATTCAAGTTAATGATAGATAGCATGCATATAATGTGTCCTAGCATGTATAACAAATAGCATAACAAGTAGCATGTTGATGGATTGAGTGATTGGTTAAGCATGATTGTATGTGTGATTGTTATTTTGATAGTGAGACATGTTGCAACCCAAAGTGTACTTAAAACGTAAAATGGGTCAAGTATATTGACGATTTACGAAGAATTTCCACAAAATGCGAGTGAACGGTTTTGAGAGGATGGAACACCAAAGTCATAGGTTTTGGTTCTTGAACTTTTTTTCCCAAAGTTGAAAATCTTGGAGATTTGAGAGAGTCTGGAAGTGATATGGAGATGGTTCAAGTGTTTGTAAGGTGTTAGGGGTTGGTATTTTTAAGAGGGTTAAGTGGTTCGGGTTTAAATGAAGGTGGTTGGGAGATAGGAGGAGTATTAAATGAGTTGGTTAGAGGTGAAGGTGGAATTAGGGGTATTAAATAAGCTGGTTGGAGGTTAGAAGGTAGGTTTGAGGTACTAAATGAGTTGGTTGGAGGTTAAATGTATGCAAACATAATAATAAATCTTATGAAATAATGTTCCAAATAAAATCTCAACGTATGGCTCGGTTTTGAATTAAATGCGTATGTGTGATTGTTCACGTATTATGCATGAATAATTAGGCAAAAATAATATAAAATATGATTTTCGTTATGATCAAGTCTCGAATTACAAAGGATTGAAATTAGCATATGAATTACAATAAAAAATGGAGAAAAATGAAAAATTACGGAACGTTACACTTCAACCAACTCGAAGAAGAGCAGAAGACTCGTTTGGAAACCACTCACATGTCCCTAAGAAGCTTCACCTGAGACAGGGCACAACCCCTAGGGAAGCTAACTCTTAGTGTCTGGTTCCGGGATGAAGACCTCTCCCAAACCGAAGAACTGACATTCATAGTCATAACGCCCCCTCCAATTAAACTTACTAGTTGGTAGACCTGGCATCTCTGCATTAGACGCAGTAGTCTCTACAGCGCATGGGATGATGAAGTTCCCAACAAATAGAGGGATTGCCTCATAATATCAACAGGGAAGCTCTTATGGTCGCTTCTATGGAAATAGAAGAGAAAGGGAAAAGCAGTGAAAGACGGAGTCCAGTGAAATAAATAAGTATCAACAATTTCTACCCGGAGCAAACAATCAAGATAAATGGTTGTCTTCCTGTGGAAATAAAAAACAAACTCAAGGATTTCCTCCAAACCAACAAAAACGTGTTTGATTTGTGTGCCGACGACATGATAGCTCCAATACACAAACCTGTTGCCCAGAAGAAGCGAAGCTTAGCTCCTGAACTAAGCATGGTTGCTTGTCAAGAAGTGGAGAAGCTAGTAAGGGCTGAAATATTAAGAGAGGTACAATACTGCCCTTGGTTATCTAATCCTATTATGGTAAAGAAGCCCGACGCTTCTTGGTGAAGTGTTGACTTCAAAGTTCTCAACAAGGTATGTCCTAAGGACTGCTACCCCTTACCTGAGATTGATTGGAAAATGGACTCCTTACAGGTTTCGAGTATAAGTGCTTCCTTGACGCCTACAAAGGGTATCATCAAATAAAGATGAAGAAAGAGGATGAAGAGAGTACGCCATTCTTCTGGGCTTGAATGGCTTCTAACCTAACTCTAGGAAAGATGGTACAACCATAGCCATCGAAGAATCCACAAACATATGGTGTGACTGTATCATATGCATCATCATTATTATAATTGTTATTGTTGTGGGATTGAGTAGCTTCTAACTTGGTTTATTTATGTATTATGCTACCTTATTTAGTATGCTATTTAAGATTGGTGTGGTAACTTATTTATGTATTTTCTTATCGTTTGTATGTTGGTGCTTTATGCTATGAGCTCTCATTAAGGCTAGCTAGCTCGATAACGAAGACCATAGATTGTGTAGTTGTTGTGAAGTATATAATACTTTGACTAATTTTTCTTTTTGAGCACAAGTAACTAAACTATACTTCTATTTTGTATTATATGTGTCAAAATAATAAAAGATACATCATAATGTTGGATCTTTTGGCTAATAGATTCAACACTAAAGGTGTATTCATGTTAGATGGTTGTGTGATTTGACTGAGGTCCTAATCATTGCCTTGTTCATGATGTGTAGAAATGACGAACGGAATAGAACAGGCCATTGTGAGGGAATGGAAAAGGGTGTTTGGCCACCACCACTAGTATTCCATTCCTTCGTCTTCTATGTCGATCAAACTACAAAAGTCATGACTCATTCCTAATTGGTAACTAAACAAAACCTTTGAATGATATTGGTTGCCACCACCACCACCAGTAGTATTCCATTCCTTCGTCTTTTATGTTTATCAAACAACACAAAGTAATGATTTATTTTGTTCCTACATGTAACTAAACAAGACCTTTGAATGATATTGATCTATTTTTTCACTCGTTCATTTCATTATCTCATCCATTTCATTAAATATCCCGTATCAAACAGACTCTTAATGAGAATTTGTTGATCATTTCTAGTCAGATCTTGAGATAGATGTTTCCTAGTTTGATTTTTGTGTTTTCTCTTGATTTTGTCATGTATTATAGTAATTTTTACAAGTTTTGACTTGGATGTAATATACAACGTTTTGGAACTTTACGAATGACAAGAATACGTCATATGTAAGGAGCAAGGTTACATATATGTAACCAACAAGGTTACACAAATGTAAAAAAGTGATGGTTATGTATATTTAACAGGTGTTCCTATATGTAGCTTTATATATGATTTATATAAGCTACACGTTTGGTTTTAAAAAAGTATACTCGATGAAGATGATTTTCAGATCAACACAAAAAATGTCGACTCAGTGAAATGATTTCAGTTTAGAACCCAATTTGCTAAGGTAAACCTTGATGAAACTTTATATTTTGCATTAGCTATAGGTTAGGGGTTTTTTTTTTCTTTCAAATTTTGATGTAGAATTCAGTTAGATGGAATGAAACTTGTCTACTTATTGTCATTTTGGACCTAATTGACCAACGACGGTTTATATCTTTATTGATCCAGTCATGCACTCCCAACTGTTTGATAAAATGCCTCCATGAATATGTCATTGTTAATTTGTTATGCGTTTTTTGTTTCAAGGGTGAAAATGAGAATCAACAGGATTCTAAGTATAATTCTAAACATTAGGAACATTATAAGATCCTTCCAGTTGTAACTTACCATTAACTAAAGGTGTAAAACAGGAAGGTTATTTGCCTTTTTATCGTATTGTTGTGATTTATTAAACTCTTAAGTATAATTCTAATTCTAAACCTTATGAACATTGTAAGATCCTTCCAGTTGTAACTTACCTTTAACTAAATGCGTAAAACAGGAATCTAATTCGCCTTTTTATCGTATTATTGTGGTTTATTAAACTCTATGATAGTGATTAAACAGTTTTAATTATTCACCCAAATCGACACAGTATATATATATATATATATTTATAATGATAACGTAACATATAAGCAATCACACGTCCTCTAAATCCATTGCAGGATCTTTGCCATTACATGAACTAACTAGAAAAGAGACTCACTATAAAAAATACAAATTAATGCAGAAAAGGAGACTTATAATATGCTGGACTTGAAGACGATAATAGCATTGGTGCAGCTCCTTCAGATTTCAGGATGGGGAAAATGATCCCCGATGCATCCTGCATTCAAAACATAACGATTCATCAGACATTAGAAAACCAATTTGACAGTATATAAACAAAATGTAATAACTATATGAACAATCCAAAACGCCCCCATATATATGGGTGTATCGTAGATAAGTACCAAGATCAATTTAACACCTAGCGAAAGGCGCTGTGGTGAAGGAAACGGAAGTAATAAGCGGCCAACTCCAAAGACGGCGACGGAGAAGAAATGAAGCACCAAGCTCAATGGTTTGGGGTTCAGACCCGATAAGAGTGCAATGGGCCCGTTTGAGAAGATGCCACCAAGGCTTAAGTAGTCAAAACATGCTTGACGTAGCTCGGTTCTCGCTTGGTCTGGCGATGCAGAAAACACCTTGTACAAGGCTCCAGCCAGTGTGTTGATTGTAGATGCCACCGGCTGTAAATCAAACATAATGTTAGCTTCAACTTCTTGGAAAACTGACTGGAGTAATTATATTAAGAACATGTATGACCTTGCGCAAGGTGTAAAAAGAGTCAAGATGATCGCAGAGGGCAAATGAGTCATTTAAGTTCTCAAGAGGCCGGAGAAGATCACGAACAATCACAACATCAGATAAGGCTACCGTCATTCCTCCACCTGTCAAAGGATGTCGCATATTGAATGAATCCCCAAGTAAGATTGCACCCGGGGTGGGTTGTGGGGCCGCTGGCATGCTTCTATTAGCCATTGTTTTTATGCTTCCTTCGTCCACCGCATCAACGAAGCTACACCACAGCTCAGGAGGGATCTACACCACATAAAAGTTTAGTCACTTCAAAATATGATTATCTTTTCGGTTTGAGACCATAGTTGTTGATAGCGATATAGCGAATAGCGTAGGGAAGCGCTCATTCATCGTTGTTTGATTATGGCGCCTCCATAGCGAGTAAATAGCGGGATTTTAGGTTTTTTTTGTTTTAGTATAAAAAGCGATAAAATATACGTAATCAATAGCTGGATTTTAGGTTTTTTGTTAAATATACATATAGAAACACCGTATTTGGATATAGTGTACATATAAAATATTCAAAAAATTTTATTCGAGTGTATTGCTAAATATAAAATAGAGTCCGCTATTTCATCGTTATCGCTACATAGCGTATAGTTTGCTTGTTGCTATAACAACGATGTTTGGCACATACTGTTGATGTATATGGTATACCTGAGGAGCGACTTTTGTCTTCAAGTAAAGAGCCATGTCACCATTGCCAACAGAAGGGATCTTCTTTCCAGGAATATCAACTAAACACCGGATCTCGGTACTGCTGATACGATAGCACAATATTGGTGAAGGGTCTGCTAAAATAACATGTCCGTGATTCGGGTATGGTGCCTCACAGTTCTTCAAAAGCAATGCAGCAAAAGAAGACGGGATGTCTACCTACATGTAGTATATATACTGATCGATCAAGAGACTTCTTTTTCAATACTTTGATGCAAAAGTTTTGGATTATGGCTCACCTCAGGTTTACACAGACCGCGTCTTAGATTTGAAAAACAGCCGTCACAGACAATAGTAAGTGGGGCGTTAGCTATAATATCTTCACCAGCTCTGGTCTTGTAGCGCACACCTTTGACGGACCCTTTTTCTTCAATAAGGGATGTCACTGTTCCTTGTTCAAGCCTCACACTGAAATTATATATACTTGAGATATTTTAATATTAAGTTATATACATGAAAATGGATTTTGGTAAAGTTGATTACTTTGGGACTGTTGCAGCTTTCTCACGCATCCGTTGGACAAAACGCCCATTGTGGAAACTTCTTCCGGAAACGTCTCTTGTGAACTTCTCCAATGGGTATGCTAGTCTAGTGCTTTTACCATCCATGAATAAAGCATAGCCAAACACCTTTTGAGCATCGATGTTCTCTACGCAATCTGAAGAAGAAGAAGAAGAAAACGACACTAGAATTATTATTATTATTATTATTATAGATGCACATGTATGTATGTGTTAACTTACATACCTTCTAAATCCAGTTGGATTAATTTTATGTAGCCACCGGGTTGGAGCAATTCACCCACAATTCTATCTTGCAATCCCAGGTCTCTTTCTATGACAAGAACTCGTCGCCCATCCTATAACAGTTTTAGGTTGCTTAATTATTTATGAGTGAAATAAATAGTTGATAACGCAATAAGCAAATAACACAATATTTATTAATTTGGGGATGACTTAGCATGCCTTGCCAAGACTATAGGCAAGGGCTGCACCAGCAACACCAGCACCAACTATGATAACATCAGTCGCTCCATCGCGAGTGTGAACCAAATCGTTTGTCCGTTTATGAAAATCCAAATCATGATCCGGTTTGCTCTTCTTCACACCCAAGAAATATATCAGAGCGAATCCTAGCCAAGTAGCTATAATTCCTCCCAAAATGTATTGCTCTAGTATCTTCAACTCCATTCTCAAAAAATATGATATTGTGAATCTGAATGAATTGTCGACATTATATATAAACAAGACCAAGTATGAAAGCGTACGGTGACAAAAGTAACTTCAAAAGGGATATTGACCTGGAAATTATTCTCTTTTTAGTAGTTTTGCCTACAATTTTCTATGCAGACAAAAAACAAAACATTAAACATTGAAAAGACCAAAGAACTATTTGTCTTCTGCAGTTGGAACAAATACGAGGATTTCGCCCTTCGCCCACTGCTTGATGAGGCAGTGCACACAGCTTTGCGCCTATTTAATTTATCAGTGGCATATAGTTAAATTTTCCCTCGTATTGCTTCAAACAATGATATGTTGTTAATTATTAGTTGAGAGATACCATGTATGATCGCAGGCATAATAGTAGTTGGTTGTATTAGTTTGCGACATGTTGACCAGCACATATTTTTTGTGATGAGAAAATTAATTATTTGTATAATTTATTAGGATCTCTTTTTCTCCTTATTTATAAATTTTGTTTAAGATTGAATAAAATGTCATAATGTCAAGCTACATTACTGAAAACACACAAATAACAACTTTTAAACTGAATTACTTCAACACACAAATAAAAACATATAACATGAATTGCTTATTGTGTCTCTGTTGTTGAGGAGGCTGAAGATGAGCCGGTATTATCACTCCCTGAACCTGTGAGATCAATAGATGGTGAAGACCAGAATGCAGACATGTTGACCGGTGTTGCAAAAATTGCTGATGGCACTGTTTTTGAAAGGCTGGGAAGTGGTGCTTCAAAGTTTAGAACTTGAATCGCTTGCTTTATGGAAGGCCGAGCATTGGGATCAGTGTGAGCACACCAAAGTCCCACACTGATCACACGTTCCATCTCACCCTCGTCAAAATCAGCATCTAGTTTCAGATCAGCCGCTTCACTAAGCTTCCCTCTTTGATAAAAGTCCCAAACATGATCAACCAATCTGATATGACCATCTTCGGCCATCTGGTCAAGTGGTTTTCTACCAGTAGCTATTTCAAGAGCAACAACCCCAAAGCTGTAAACATCTGATACCTTGCCTGCTTTGCCTGTTAGGATACATTCAGGAGCTATGTAACCCATTGTACCTGCCAATATTGTGGTTTGCGACCCTTTTTCATGGTCAACAAGCCTAGCCAAACCAAAATCCCCAAGCTTGGGGTTAAAACTGGAGTCGAGCATAACATTACTTGATTTGATATCTCTATGCAAAACACATTGTTCCCATTCTTCTTGAAGATAAAGCAATGCTGAGGCTAATCCTTTAACAACATTGTACCTAATTGACCAAGTCAACATACAACTTCCTTTGAAGAGATGAGAATCCAAGCTACCATTTGACATAAACTCGTAAACAAGTAAGAGTTCTTTGCCTTCATGGCACCAACCGATGAGGTTAACCAAGTTTCGGTGTCTCAGTTGGCTAATGGTCTTAACTTCGGCTGCATACTCTTTTATTCCTTGTTTGGATCCACTTGATATCTTCTTGACAGCCACATGAGAATGAATTTCCTTTAAGAAACCTTTATAAACGCCGCCAAAACCACCTTGTCCTATCTTCTCTCCCTCGGCGAAGTTGTTTGTTGCAATGGCAAGTTGTTTGTATGTGAACTTCTTCGGTCCAGTCTCAATCCCAAATTCTTGTGTAGCATCAATCATGTTATCCACGTCTTCGTTTTTCTTTCGGGATATAATCACTCTCTTTTTCAACGAACGAAATATGAAAAACCCAGTAACTAAAGCACATACCGTGATACCTAGACTGAGACCCAACACTACCTTGGTTCGTGCATTGTCGGGAACATTAACCGTCTCTGCGGCTGATGGAATGGGTGCGGGTGCAGAAGAGGTAGTTATTGTACCTATTGGACCAATGATCTGTTCATCAATTGGTAAACTTGATTCGAAATCCCAAGAATGAAGAGTGTGAATCTCGTAGTAGTCACCAGTTGAAGCTGAAAACCCGATGATAACATTTTCTGGTAGATACTCTTTGAGATCAACTTGCGTGCTAAGTCGCTGTGTGAAAACGCGATCTCCATCAAACCCTGTAAATGCAACGCTTAGCCTTTTTGCGGTAGAGTTGTAAGTTACCCTGGCTGTGTTCATTTCTCCCACAGAAACAAGATTTGACCATGTCACATTCGTAACCGATATCATGGAGTTTATGTTGATACCTACATGATCACCAACCGGATCCCAATCATTCTTAAAAGTATCAAACTCTACTGCTACAAACGGGTTCAACGTCGAGTTAAGCACCTGGTCCCCACCGGCAAGCCCAATTCCACCACCTTCTTGTTTAGAGAGAATTTCAAACCCGTCTGATGCAAGAAAGAACGCGATTCCATCACCGTACATAGCCTGGTCCCCGGCATTTATGGTGAACGTAAATCGGGTGGTGAAATCGGCTAACTCGCCTGAACTTTTGTCCCAAAGATGAAATAACTTCTGATATGTGACTCGACCTGTACTCGAATGCATTTCTTGATCCTGTTGGTTTCGGGTGAGTTGAATTACTGTACTAGAAGGTGCAGCATCTCCGGAGTAATTTAAGTCACGATTATTTGGGCTGAAACTAGTGAAATTAAACGATAGCTTTGCCCAAGAGGGAAGTGCTAGGAAAAGTAAATATAAGATTATAATCATGGGAGGATGCCGATGATAAAATTTCTTTGTAATGGAACTATAGATCTTACGTTCAGCATCAAAGAGCAAAAGTCATCATATAATTCAGATGAGCAATGAAACACTCAATGAGACAACCTAGTTTCATACTTGGCCTGCAGATTAGACATACTTGCCTGTCCTGTATCTCTGATTTGTTGATGCCTTAGAAACTCTAGTTAATGGTTTTGAGTTGTTGTTATTACCGAGAACTATTAATTAAACTAGATGAGCCACCTCTGGGTGTGGGATATTACACAAAGTGAATTTTGTGCGAATTGTTGAAATTACCGAAACTTTAAATTAAATCAGATGAGCCACCTCTTGTGTGGTAATCCAAGAATTGACGGCCGCCATCGTTCCACAAAGCAGTACCTCGATGAAGAAGCAAAACTGATATGCTATTAATTTATAGAAGTAGCAGGTATTGTAACAAACACTAATATACATGTTTATGTGTCATAGATTCATACAAAACATATATAGGCTAATCATTCATCATACCAATCCTTTGGAAAACATATATTTATGTCATCCACAGTTTTTATGTGTGGTTAAACTATTGAACATTGGTAATTTAATCATTATAATATATGTGACGATTCATCTGTAATTATTGTCTTAGCTAAAGTCTAAATTGAGTCAATGAGTTCGATTCAGTTAGCATGTGTATTATATTTAATAGATAGTTATGTGCCAAGCGGTAGCTATAGATCAAGGATGCGGTTATGGAAGTTGGTCATTATCCTACCCCTATCGTTAGTGAGTATATATAAAACATTTTGTATTCCATATCACAACTTTCTGTGATTTAGATTTATACAAATCACTTTCTGTTTCTCTTGACTCGTTACATTTTTCGATCTTACAAGCATACGAAACCTGTGAATTGATCCGACAATCCCCTTCATAACATTAACAGCACACTATTTAATAACAAAAGGTAAGTAATAAACGAGCTAGTGCTTGTTAGTTGACGGGACAACCATCAACATTGATTCCTTTAGCAGTTGGAAAGTCGCCAACTTGCAATGCTCTCCATCAGTACCCCAAAGTCACACCTTTTTCTTCAATACCCAATGAGAAATAGAGCAAAACTGCCATGAAAGCCACACCAGCATCCAACGCCTCCAGTAGAACATAGTTGTACCTCTGCCACCACTATTTCCGGTACCCGAGAACGAAGAAGTTGAAAACCGTCCCAATTATAATCCACGCATTGTGATTTACCATGGTGGCTGGTAGCATCGCCGCACCTATTGCTCCTAAAATAACCGGTAAGTTTACCAATGGAAGCCAAGTTTGTTTAGGGAATGCTTTGTAAAAGAGCCAGATGATTATGGGCCCTAATGCACCCCCAAGGAAGAACCAGTTCATAGAGCTGTAGGTTCCAAGACTCCTGAATATACGCTTGGGTCCCACCAGACCCCATACGATGATGCATCAAAAAAGTCTTGATCTCCTGGAGTCCAGCTCGTTAAGAAAAATGAGCCGGCTCGGTCTGATTCGTATTTTAAACGAGCCGAGCCTGAACCCACCCTGGTTCGGCTCAGCTCGCTCGTTTACAGCCCTATCCTGGACATGTCCATGGGCTGTCTGATGGAAGAAGCTCATCTTGGTAGATGTTTTCAATCGTGTCTAGTAACCATACTGCCACCACAAAGTTTACTGTGCCAGCCAAAAGGGTTACTATAAACTGCAGGGTATGTTTCAGAAGACAATTTCTTTTCTTTGCAGATCACTGTGACCAGAAGATAACCCTCCGGTCTAGACATTCAGGTCTATCCCCAGTGGATCGGACTCGTGTTTCTTCGATCAATGTTTCGGAAAAATATCCATCACGCAGCAGGATTGCATTCTATAGACCAGGTTGCAAAGCTGAACTGAATAAAATGTCATGTCAAGCTACATTACTGAAAACACACAAATAAAAACATATAAACTGAATCACTTAAAACACACAAATGAAAAATTATAAACTAAATTACTTAATACACACAAATAAAAAACATATAAATGAATTTCTTATTGTGTGGCTGCTGTTGAGGCGGCTGAAGATGAGCCGGTATTATCACTCCCTAAACCTGTGAGATCAATAGATGGTAAAGACTAGAATGCAGACATGTTGATGGGTGTTGCAAAAATTTCTGATGGCACTGTTTTTGAAAGGCTGGGAGGTGGTGCTTCAAAGTTTAGAACTTGGATCGCTTGCTTTATGGAAGGTCGGGCATCGGGATCAGTGTGAGCACTGCAAAGTCCCACACTGATCACACGTTCCATCTCACCTTCATCAAAATCAACATCTAGTTTCGAATCAGCTGCTTCACTAAGCTTCCCTCTTCCATTAAGGTCCCAAACATGGTCAACCAATCTGATCTGCCCATCTTCGGTCATCGGGTCAAGTGGTTTTTACCAGTAGCTATTTCAAGAGCAACAACCCCAAAGCTGTAAACATCTGATAACTTGCCAGCTTTGCGTGTTAGGATACATTCAGGAGCCATGTAATCCATTGTACCTGCCAATATTGTGGTTTGTGACCCTTTTTCAGGGTCAACAAGCCTAGCCAAACCAAAATCCCCAAGCTTAGGGTTAACGCTGGAGTCGAGCATAACATTACTTGACTAGATATCTCTATGCAAAACGCATTGTTCCCATTCTTCTTGAAGATAAAGCAATGCTGAGGCTAATCCTTTAATAACATTGTACCTAATTGACCAAGTCAACAAACAACTTCCTTCGAAGAGATGAGAATCCAAGCTACCGTTTGACATGAAATGATAATCAAGTAGGAGTTCTTTACCTTTATGGCACCAACAGATCCGCATACTCTTTTATTCCTTGTTTGGATCCACTTGAAATCTTCTTGACAGCCTCATGAGAATGAATTTCTTTTAAGAAACCTTTATAAAACCCCACCAAAACCCCCTTGTCCTATCTTCTCTCCCTCTGCAAAGTTGTTTGTTGCAAGGGCAAGTTGTTTGTATGTGAACTTCTTTGGTCCAGTCTCAATCCCAAATTCTTGTGTAGCATCAATCACGTCTTCGTTTTTATTTCGGATTATAATCGTAATCGCTCTCTTTTTCAAATAACAAAATATGAAAAACCCAGTAACTAAAGCACATACCGGGATACCTAGACCGAGACCCAACCCTACCTTGGCTCGTGCATTGTTAGGAAGATCAAACGTCTCTGCGGCTGATGGAATGGGTGCAGAACTATTGTACCTATTGGATCAATGACCCTTTCATCTATTGGTAAACTTGATTTGAAATCCCAAGAATATAGTGTGTGAATCTCATAATAGTCACCAGTTGAAGCTGAAAACCCGATGCTAACATTTTCTGGTAGATACTTTCTGAGATCAACTTGTGTGCTAAGTCCCTGTGTGAAAATACGATCTGCATCAAACCCTGTAAATGCAACACTTAGCCTTTTTGCAGTAGAGTTGTAAGTTACCCTGGCTGTGTTCATTTCTCCAACAGAAACAAGATTTGACCATGTCACATTCATAACCGATATATCATGGAGTTTATGTTGATACCTATATGATCACCAACCGTTCTTAAAAGTATCAAACTCTACAGCTACAAACGGTTCAAAGTCACCCACTAGCCCATTCCGCCACCTTCTTGTGTAGACGGAATTTCAAACCCCATCGGGTGCAAGAAAGAACGCCATTCCATCACCATACATATCCTGGTCCCCCGCATTTATGATGAATGTAAATCGGGTGGTGAAATTGGCTAACTTGCCTGAATGTCCCAAAGATGAAATAACTTCTGATATGTGACTCGACCAGTACTCGAATGTATTTCTTGGTCCTGTTGGTTTCTGTTGAGTGGAATCACTGGACTAGAAGGTGCAGCATCTCCAGAGTAATTTAAGTCATGATTATTTGGGCTGAAACTCGTAAAATTAAACGAAAACTTTGCGCAAGAGGGAAGTGCTAGGAAAAGTAAATATAAGATTATCATGGGAGAACGCTGATGATAAAATTTCTTGTAGTAAACTCCTAAAATCATCCAATTTTTTTGTCAGATCCATCTTAAATGTTTTTTTTTCAACCAACTCACTCAGCTTTCATAAAAGTTGTGAGATCCATCCATTTCTCTAACACCGTTAAAAACTAACATTAAATTATGCGTATTTTGAATGGATATGGCAAGTGCCCAAACCTTGAAGACAATTTTGATAGTTTAATCGTTTTAATATTTTTCTAATTTTTTATTAACATTTTCTTATAACGTCTTTTTAAAAGGCGCTTTTAATACAAATGTTTTATCTCTTAATTTCTTTAAAATATTTTCTGTAACAACCCACGAAAATGCTCAACCGCACTAGCTTCTTCAGCGATGGTATGCAAATTTCGAGACGAAATTTCTTTCAACTTGTGGAGGATGTGACAACCCGCAATTTCGAGGTATAAAAAAAACCGTATGTTTTGCTTTTATAAATCAAACCACATACTTATTTTATTTGATGAGTTAAGTATATTCTTATCAAATTATATTTTATGCATATCGCGTTGAACCGAGTGGAACTGTTGAACCAAAGTACATGTCTCGCGTGTTGATTCAACCCACTAGAGTAGCTCGGAATTTACGAAGCTGTAACACTCTAAACGCGTTTTGACCCAAAACGACGCAGCGGAAATATGAACCATAAAATTTCTTCCTTATAATTATTCTAAGGTACTTTAAAACATTTAAATCGACCTCTTTTAAATCGTTTACATCATTCGTTCCTAACCAAGGTAACTATGTTACATATGATTGCAATTTTGTGACCACTTCTCCGTGCAATCCTTGATCTTCGACTCGATCCTCGTTGGTTTGTCCATCATGATAGTCCGAATATCTGCGGTCACCATATATAACCAACATGTTTGTAAATGGTGACATCATATACTTTTTTTAATTAGAACATGAAAATGAATTGTCCACATAGCCATCAATCATTGTATAAAAACTCCAATAGGATATTCTTCGAATTTATTCCTTATGCCGAGCCTCAAACCTTCGAGAGCCCAACCCTTACTTACCTGCATTCCTAAATTCATCCTCAACAAGAAACAGTTAGCCTCTTCGCATTAGCACATAACATTGAACTACATTCATTAGACTACATCACGTATAAACATTGTCATATATACACATACTTACATACAGGTTCCATACATACATCTCATAATAACATCGGCACCTAACTCTTTCACTCTGCAACCATATACCTTCATATGTGCGTTCAAGTCATATTCACTTATCCGTATTCATTCGTTGAACCCTAATTATGCCTAATGATTCACCTATAAGCATACTTATGAACAAGTTTCATCTTCCCATCCGTGTAATACATTCTAACAAATTACTTCCCACAAGTTTCGAATCTTAAACATATATATTTATATTTATCCCTTACGAGCCCGAATGTCATTATTTGTGTACCACATAATTAAAATTTTACGAACTTTTCATAGGTTAATCTATCTTCTGGAAGTTTACCGAGGCCTTTGCATAAGCCTTAAGGGATGCGAAAGTCCGAGACGCAAAAATATACACAACAATCAAAATTTCACATTTGCTGCGCATTCCCGTCGTAAGCTACGGTCCATTCACCGTAGGCCGTCTGCTGTTGCTGCTGACCCACAACTTGTTTTTGACCCGATTCGATTCTCTTGTTCGTTTAGGCCAGCCCGAGACTTCCAAATACACCTTTACCAATCTCCACTCTTTCCATCTAGTTATCTTTCTACGAAATTCACGACCCGTTTGCCCCTATATTGAGGTTTTACGGTTTAATAACATACCATCCTCTTTTAAGAAGTCTTATTATAACATTTCTTATTTATTTATACGCTCCACCTTGGTTTCGATTATTCGAACATATAAACATCTTCGTGTTCTTAAATACGAAGTGAGATCGGGAATTCACTTGCCTTGTGCATCCATGTTCATGCTCGTCTTCTTGTCTTCCTTCGACTCGCTAGCCATCCGTGCTTGAGTCCTTGCTAATGTAAACTCCTATCCTTTCATGCCATCATTTTCATAACTTGTTAGTATGCATGTTCATTCATATCGATAATCGTTTCAAGTTCTTAGTTGCAATACATTCATTAGTCAATCATTTACTAACATGCATATGGCACAAAACAATAATCACATTGTTCCATATTCGTGCAATTTAACTCCTATTTATACATAGCACATCATTTGCCCAATGCATATCAAACGTGATTCGGTGATTATGTGTTAGACTACGTGTAGGAATTTATAAATTGAACTAATTAAAACGGTAAACATATCAGGACAAAAGTTGACCTTTCCGATTACCTTTCAAGTTGAATACCGAGCAAACTAAGGTGAGTTCACAACTATTTTTTAAAAGCATGCATCACTGGTTTGGGACAACACTTTTTACGGTATCCCTGGTTTGGGCTACGCGCGTGTCCCTTGTGTCGACCACTGAAACATGCTATCCACTGGAGGTGGATAGTACACTTAGACTAAACGAAAACTCTATCATGAAAGTCCCTACTTTTACCGATTAGATTGCCGGGTGGGCATACGCGGGGTATTAGTTGATAGCGCTATTAGGTTTGACGAACCTCACACCGTGCTGGAGGACGGGCGTGAACTTCTAACCTTCGCTCTTGCTTTAACGTTGATATACATTATTGAGGGCACAAACAAAACGTCAGCATTCGATATACAGTTTAGTCATATGATGAGGGTTAGCTACCCAAGTCATACTTAAATTAAAACGTTGTGAACTTTATTTTTATTAAACTCAAATTTTGTGAATTCGCCAACTTTATCGTTGACACGTAGTTGCATGTTTTGCAGGTAAATAGGTACAGCTTTGGATGGGCATTGCAATCGGCCGGAGTGGGTGGTTCATTTAAAGGTATTGTTTTGACAATTTACTCAACTTGAAGTTTTAAGTTCCTGTTGGGTTTTAATTTTATTTTCCGCTTCAACACAAACTGTCTTTTGAACAAATTAAAACTTGATCGCTAATCATGTTGATAGTGATACTTTTATTATTTTAAATAGTTGGTTCAACATGATTAGTGGCTAGATCCTGGTCGTAACCTTAATACTAGACACCGTTTCACACTTAATACATAATACACACCTTAATGTTATGACAAATGACAGCTAGAACCACACACGACATCGTGCGTAACCTTAATACTAGACACCGTTCCATACTTAATACATAATACACACCTGAATGTTGTGGAAAATGACAACTAGAACCATACACATATAATATAACATAATTTTTTTAACTTCAAAAGGGACCATGGATTTAGTTAGCTAACCTAAGATTGAACTTCTTTTAGTCTAAAAGACATATGTTAGGAGAGACAAACATATGTTAATGGGTGGCATATTGTGTATTATTTTATATCCACAATATGTATTAGTTTTACTCATGTTTCCTATATTAAAAATAAAAACAAATTACTAGCAAGGTCATAGTACAACAGCAAAGACAAAAGTACATTTCAAAAGTCAAAATCAATTATAGCAGCATCGGGTAGACTTAACCTAGGTGAATTAAGATTCAGACAACGGAAAAATGGCTCTTTATAATTCACCCAAAAAAGCTGTTCGTACCACACTTTTAAAAAATGTGTGAGTTTAAAAAGATTAGAGAGAGAAAAAAAGTAGCCAAAGCATAAATTTAAGAAACATTATAAAACTATCAGCAGAGCATGAAACTGTAACATATGTATGTATGTATGTATGTATCTATAGTCAGTCTAAATAGCAGAGAAAAAAGAATGAATTTAAAAGTTAGCAGTAAACCCTAAAATAAGTATACAACGACAAACGCAAGTTGGCAAAATCAAGATTTCGTAAACGAACCTGGATGTTTACAACAAAATCAATCGAGAGATGGTTTCAATCAAAAGATTCAAAAGGTTTACACCGAATCAGAAAAGCGCAAAAGGTTGAGGTGTCCGTCTGTGAAGATTTTGATTCCGATTGATGAAGCTACAGATATGGTTTGTTTTAGTTTTAATTTTTATTGAGTGAAAAGAGGAGGGTATGTATATCCATGTATGCTGCTCCAAAAAAGGTCTTTGATCTTTTGTTTTCTTTTTCTTTAATTTCAAATATATTGTTATCAGTGTATTTCACTGAAGGGTTCACGGGCGATTTACTAAATGTTCGAGATAGCTTGAGCTTATTTTTAAACTTAGCTTAAGCTAGGATGGATTCCAGCTTTAAAGAACTGATCGCAAGTTGTTACCTCGTCTACTCCCTAAATAAATTTCGTAGAAATAAATTATAAAAGTGTAACATATGTAAACTGGTCACACAATTAGTTATCACAAAGGGTAGAAAATAAACAAAGCAAAATGAAAACTAAGTTGTAAAAATGGATTGAATAAACGATATTTTAAAAATTTTAAGTTCCATCGAAGATCGTATAAGATTGAAAAGGAAAGCTACAATTAAATATTAAGAGAAAGGTTAATGTACAAGTGAAAAGAAGTGTAGAGAAGTTTAGCCCTTGATATAATGGTCCCTATATATAAAATTCACCTAACTAAAAACAAGGGAACAAGTGGGGAAAAGGGTAAAATAGAAAAATCCAATATTGTTAACTCATAAACCCACTTCCCCCTTGATTTTCAAACAACTATAACTTTTTCATACGTTAATATTTTTTATAAGAGTTACATCGTATTAACGAACATTTCATTATCTTTAATTGAAGCAACGTATTGCTATATTTTTCTTAAACAAAATTATAGGATTTCGAATAACCATTGCGTGATTTTGAATACCCAGTAAGTGACTACGTGATTTTGAATACCAATCACGTGATTCCTTGATTTCATTGTAGTATTTTATGTGAAACCCCACTAAGTGATTACGTAATTACGTAACAATAGTTGACTATGGATTATCACATGACTGCATGATTTTAAATACCATTTCATAATTACGTGATTTAATTATAGTATTTATGTGAAACCCTACTGAGTGATTATGTAATTAGGTATAAACAAAACATGTAATACATAATATTTCATATGGAATACCTAATATATCAGGTATAATCACGTATTAAGGATAAATTATATACAAAACATTAGCTAAACCGACCTGACATCCATTTTTTCCCTATAAATACAACCTCACTTCACAACTTTAGATTTTCCGAATCTTCTTACTCTCATACTGAAACTCTCGGATTTGTGGCAAGTTGTTCTAAGTGAGTTCAGCTCACTACTATCTTAACTTTCTTGTGTTTCTTCTCCTCCTTTTCTTGTACCAAGTGTGACAGCTGGCCTAGTTCATAATTCTTATTAGTATTGAATTAGTGTTTCAGTAAGTGTGAGTACGTTGGGAGCCTTGGTTACCCGAAGCAAGTTGGTGCAAGATGTCCATTTCTTCCAAATCAATGGGGTCAAAATGTTGAAGATCATTTAACTCAAAAGATAAGTTGTCAGAAACTTGGTTTTCCCCATTTGCTACAAAAACATAATTGGGTGAGTGAGAATCAAAATTAAATCCTTCACCATAAGTTATGTCAATAAAATGATCATAACCCTGATCCTTACTTCCATCAGAGGTTTTCTCTTGACCAAAAAGTGTTGTACTACCAAAAGCATTGTCATCAACAACTTTTTCTAACTCTTGAAGCTTCTTTTTCTGGTTAAGCTCTCTTTCATAAGTTAAGAGCCTACCATGAAGCTGAGTCAAACTCATCTCTTTGAAACCAACAGAGTTTCTTGTTACGAAAGCAACAGTGTCCCATTTATCTGGTAATGATATTAGAAATCGGCTATTCAAAGTTGAATTCGGAAAATTAACATTTACCAGTTTTAATTCACTTATTAACAACTAAACCTCTCGAATTGTTGAGTTAATGATTCTCCTTTAACGTGACAGAATGTTTCATATTGTTGGTTAAAACTTCTCGATTATTTTCGATAACCTCCTCTCCACCAAACTACTCTTTCAAAGCGTCCCACAACTCCTTAGCACTGTTGCAATGCAACAGGCCAGCATAGATATCATTCGGCAAAGCCGTAGCAACGATACTAAATGCTTTGGCATCTAGCTTGATTTTCTGAAAATCTTGCTCGGAGTAGTTTTCCAGGTACTTGAACTTTGGGGCCTTGAGCACTCGGTACCATTAGAACATGTGGTCTAAGGATAACCGATTGCTAACAACCCGTGTTCTGTTGAGCAAGTATGTGACCTATCCGACGTTGCCAGATCTTATATTCTGATCTAACAAGTATCAGAGGTTTGTACATACTCCTGGTGTTGGGATCTTGTGAATTTTGAGACATTTTTATTGTTTACAAACATGTTTTTGTTTAAAATACTTTTGAACGTAAATAAACATTTACTTTGTTTACAGTCCAATGAACAAACGATATCAGTAGTAGAAGCTGATCTTTTTATATCAAATTGATTATTTAGATCGAATTTGATTGACCAAGCTCTGATACCAATTGTTAAGATCTGAGTTTAATTGTTGTGAAAGTTAAGATAGAAATAATGAAAGAAGATATGACAAAGATGAAATGTGCAGCGGAATAATAAACTCTCAATCACAACAATGAAGATATTGCTTTCATCAACATGCTTTTAGAAATCATAAATTTACGTATGCATGAAGAATTATAACTCCCTCTAAGCCTAATCACTCCTTGTTGTTCTTACAAAAATGTCAAGGTGAGAGTGATAAACAGAACAGTACAAACACTGTTCTATTTATAGTTCAAATGAAACATCTGAAGAATCTAAGCTGACGTCACCTAAACAGCAACATCTAACGACCTAACAATCTCTTAACATCTGCTAGCTAAACACTGTTACATTGATAACACATAAATTCTGTTGAACATAATCTGTTGAGAAACCTCGTTGTGCCTATCATCTGTTGAGTCTCATTGTTATCTGTGATCAGATGTTATAGACTGTTTTGGATTTTCAATCATCTGTTGTTTTGTGGGGTCCACTAGATCCAACACGATGACCAAATTTGGAACGAAAGACCATATTGGGACCTAAGACCAAAGTTACCACTAATCTTCATTCAATATCGAATATCAATCTTATTCGACATTGCTATTCCAAAACAACTTCTAATGCATAATAAAACGTGAAATCATAAGATTCTAATTCATTATTTATAAAGTGACAATAATGCATTATATCATGAGAACTTACAATACGAAATACAATAGCTTTAACATGCAATTTGTTTAATTTTTACTAATGAAACGACAAAATTAAAGAATCTTATCTTGTTATTACATAGATGTTTGGCTACATGTTTCTTATACTTCTTAAATAGTTCGTCAATCATGGATTTATCGAAATGGGAAGACAACAACGGTTCTATAAAAGCTCTGACCGCTTTAGCTGTGTTTTCCCCATGGGTTTGGCTGGGGCCCTCAAAATCTTTCGATTTTTTGTAATCTGTGTCTTGTGGATCCCAGTTGACGTGAAAAGTAGTCAATTTTTCCAGAGAAAACGATCCCTCATTTTGGATAACATTCCTAACCCCATCCTCGCATGGATAATAGATAGGCACATTGAATGATTTTATATCTAACTCACGAACCCGCCCCTGTGGTTTTTGTTAAAGCATATGTAGAATTAGTTTTGGTGAAGCAAAGTGGAACAACTAAGTCAATAAGACCTCATAAGCACATATCATTTTTGTAGTTTTGAGTTTTAATTTCTTATACCTCTTTTACCATGTCAAGAAGTGATTGTGCAAGTAGCTCCCATAGACGGCAACTCCCGTCACTAGTTGGATCAACAACACTCCGACCAACAAATGTTAAAATCATGCGCCCATCAAATACAATTTCCTCAGAGCATATTTGTAAAAACTTTGTGAAGTCGGTCTTAAATTGCGTCCCATATGCTTCGAACACATTTGGGGGACTTGTTTTTGCCATGTATATATTTAATGCATTACTTTCAAGGCCATCAGGTACCTATGGAATATTGCATGTGCAAATTTTATAATTGATAAAAACGTGTAGTAAATATATGTAAGACTAGATAGATGGCTATTAACCTACAAATCAAACCTGAGAAAGCCAATGAACACTATAGGAAGAGTGAACAAGGTGGACACTTTGATCCGGAAAAAGTCTACAATAGAAAGAACCAGGAACAGCTGAAACGAAGCAAGGGCTGAACTTTATCCCCTTATCCTTCTTAAGCTTTGCATAAAAATCAGGTAACAATTTGAAAAGGGTATTGAAATCATTTCCAAAGAGGTCATTTAAACATACTTCAAACTGTGGTGGTTTATAATGATTTTCTTAACACACCTCGGTGACTATATCCATTATATTAGATACAACCAATAGTGTATTTTTACTAGAAGGGCATCCCAAATCTGCCATCTTGAAACACTGACGCGAGAATAGATCATGATTGCTAATACCTTTGACGATATGCTCTAGGATGGGTAGCGCTTTTCGTATAACAGTTTCCTGGAAAGGGAATATCAACATATCACTTTGTGCACATTGTTAAATTAAATAGTTGTGAGTGAATAGTTGCACTACTATTAGATAACAATAGTTGTTGAAATCATGTAGAATCCTATTCAGATTTTCGATTTCAAATGTCTGAACTAAATCTTGTTTAAATTTTACTTTTGAAATGTTACTTTTATTATTTGATGTGTGACTGTAATTTTGAAAGTTCATGCTGATGGATCGTTGGTAGCAGTTGCTAACATAATAAAAAGTTTCAAGTAAGAAATCCACCAAGTTCATGTAGCATAGAGTCTTAGACTATAATTAGTAGGAAAACGAATTGTTGGATTCAAAATTGTTAATTTGGTATGGCAAGTAACTTCTTATTACAAATGTTATATATATCATAGAGTAAAATGGCAAATGGTCCCTAAGTTTATGTCACTTTTTCTAATTCAGTCTAAAAATAAAAGAAATTTGTATCTGGGCCCCTGAGGTTAGGGTTTAGGTTTCGTTTTTGTTGGCATTTCCATTCAAATGACAAATTGGGTTGGAAATTTTTGTTAACCTCTCCCCTTTCTATCGTTTTCCACGTTTAAATGAAAGGTATAATGGTCATTTTAAGTGTTTTTATTTTAATTAAAAAACCAAAAAATAATACAACACCTTTTATAATCTGAGAAACCCTGATTTCATATTATTTCATCCTCAACCGTCATCTACACCTCCTCACCACCACCACCTCACCACCAACATTGCACCACCTTTGCCCTACCAAACTACCACCGTCGCACCACCACTAAACCACCCGTACTGAACCACTGCCATCTCCAACTCCCTGCACCACGGCTGCCCTAACAAACCACCATTGAACCACCCCAAGCACACTGAACCACCACTATCTCTCACCCCTACACCACCACTGCCCTACCAAACCACCACTGATCCATCCCCATCGAACCACCATCTCCAACCCCCTGCACCACCACTGCCCTACCGAACCACTATTGAACTACTCCCACCCACCAACTGAACCACCACTATCTCCAACCCCCTGTACCACAGCTGACCTACACGAACTCTTTACAACATCTAAAGACCTTTGGTTTTCTTCATGGGTTTGTTATGGAACTAGATACCCAAATTAGAGTGTGAAATTGGTTGGGCTGTGGGGAGATCCAACTTAGGGTTAGGGAGATTAGAGGAAGGTGGGTCGTCCATAGGTTCCAATTTGGGTTCAATTTTCGGGGTGACTAGGGTTGCAGCGGACGTTCTGATGATGCTCTGGTGGCATTAGTGGCAGTGGTCGAAGTCAAACTGCTTGTTACTAGGTATGTGAGGATACACTACTGTGAGTACACGTATCATGATTTGTGAAAATTTGAAAGATAGGTTATTGCTGAAAATCTAAAGGTGTTAGCAAATATCATGATTTTTTGGTTTTTTACTTAAAATAAAAACACTTAAAATGACCATTATACCACTCATTTAAATGAGAAACCACAAAAAGTGGAAAGGTGAACATAAATTTCTAACTTAGTTTTCCATTTGGATGGAAATGGCAACAAAAAATAAATCATCAATGACCAAGATACTATTAGACGAACAAGGATTATAAGCTAGATTATGTTATATCAATTTAGTATAGATAAAATATGTCAATTATGTAACATTACTATTATATTTCTTAACCTAGGTTGAGGCGGTTATCCTTATGAAATCCCTTGTATATATATGTATTAGTTGTGTATCGAATTCTTTACCAATTCAATCAAGAACAATTTAGTTTCTCTCATTCTGAATCCAAACTGATAGGGAATTTAATCCAATAAAGTGGTATCAAAGCCACCGATCTACAATTACAAATTCTGCAAATTATTATCAAGTGTATAACCCTACATATTCAGAAGATAATAACACATGACGACCAACAGAGGAATTCAAACCCAGATTCCAAAATTACTGGGACAAAATTACTATCACTAGCACATACAAATGAAAGTCTTACTGGATTCACAAGACTTATGGACGATAGTGGAAGAAGGATACACAGAAATTCCTTCAAACGCATCAGAAAACCAACACAACATTCAGAAAGAAAAGATTAAAATAGACAAGAAAGCGTTGCACATCATGTTTCAGGCTATTAATGAGACAGTGTTTGAACGTGTGGCAACATGCAAAACTTCCAAAGAAGTACGGGAAGTTTTACACAAAGCGTAAATAGGCGAGAATAGGGGTAAAAACGGTAAGATTGCAAGCTCTAAGATGTTAATTCGATGCTCTAAGAATGCAAGATAGTGAATCGATAGAAGATTATATTAATCAAACAACATAATTAATCAATTACGTTTGAATGAAGAACGAATAGAGGAACAACGTATTGTAGAGAAAATTCTCAGAAGTCTGACAAGGAAATACGAGTCGGTGGTAGTAGCCATAGAAGAATCCAAGGATCTAAATGCAATCTCCACAGAAGAGTTACTTGGAATTCTTCAATCACATGAATTGCGGTTAAAACAGTATGATGATGCACCAACGGAACAGGCCTTTCAAGTGCAAAGCAATAACTATGATCGATCTAGGCAATCTAGATCTGAAAATACAGGCAGAGGACACGGTAAAGGTAGAGGGAGATTTAATGTATTGATTCGGCGCTACAACTATCAGAAGTTAGGACCCACAGCAAGATTTTGCAATAAAAGAGATGAAAACGACAGATCGGGAAATGTTCTTCTTCATAAAGACGAAGCAGAAGACGAAAATGATGAAACTATGTTCATGATATTCAATGTAGAAGAGGTTATAAAGAATGACTGCTGGTATTTAGATAGTGGATGCAGCAATCACATGACAGGTGATAAGAATCTATTCATAAGTTTAAATGAATCGGAACAGCGAGAAGTAAGGACTAGATATGATAAACGGTTTGATGTACTCGGCTGTGGAGACGTAATCATTAAAGTTAAAGGGGTAGATAGATGAGTCCCAAATGTATTTTATGTGGAAGGATTAAAACATAACTTACTGAGTATCGGTCAATTAGTTCAAAAGGGATATGATGTGATGTTTAGTGATCAGGAATACACGATTAAAGACCCGTCTAGAATCTGCATTGGAATTGTAAAAATGACCGGAAACAAGATATTCCCTCTGAACATGAACCATGACTTAACACCTTGGGTATACCACATGACAACATCAGAATCTTCGACAATATGGCATCGGCGGTATGGGTATTTGAACTTTGACACTTTGTATGATATGGGTATGAATGATGTTGTGAAAGGTTTACCGAAAATTACTAAGTCCCACAATGTTTGTGAAGAATGCATTTTCGGTAAACATGCTAGGAAACCATTCGCTGAACTGGCAATATGGCATGCTAAGAAACCTCTACAACTCATTCATTCAGACATATGTGGTCCTATGAGGACTCAATCTATAGGAGGTTGTAAGTACTTTATTACCTTCATAGATGATTCTCTAGAAAAACGTGGGTGTATTTTCTAAAATTCAAATCCGATGCTTTAAGTGATTTTAAAATGTTTATAGCTCTCGTGGAAAATCAAGTAGACCACAAGATAAAATGTATACGAACAGACATAGGTTGAGAATATTGTGGTCATGAATTTCAAGATTTTCTCAAGGAGAATGGAATACGTCATCAACTTACCACAAGTTATACACCCCAACAGAACGGTGTGGCCGAAAGGAAATATAGGACCCTTATGGAATTAAGTAGAAGCATGCTAAAGATGAAAGATCTACCGAATACATATTGGGCTGAAGCTGTAGCATGTGCTACTTATTTATTGAACCGAGCAATCACCAAAAGTGTACCTAATATGACACCACAAGAAGCTTGGAATGGAAGGAAGCCTAACGTAGAGCATCTTAGAGTTTTTGGCTGCATTGCTTATGCACACATTAACAGCAACGTAGCAAGTTAGATGACAAAACTGAATGAGTCACTTTTGTTGGTTACAGCGAAAATAGCAAAGCTTATAAATTGTATAATCCGGTGACACACAAGATTATCATAAGTAGAGATGTTATTTTCGATGAAAGTCAACATTGGGTTACACAAAGGGAGTCAAGGAATGCCATATGTAGACCATATGTAGAAATTAATAATACAGGTGATGATGTTCGAAGAGTGGTGATGGAAGACCAAAACAAACTTGAGACTCCAAAGGTGAGTGCTGGTAAACCGGAAACTCCAGAGGTAAGTGCTCAGAATGAAAAACAGATTGGCAACCACGATGACGAGGTGAATACAAATCAGAATGAAGATGCAGATTCATCGTCTTCTTCGGAAAATGAAGTCATAAGAACTCGAACAATTGCTGATGTATATCGCAAATCGAAGCCACTCATAAAGGCACAAGTTGATGAACTATATAATAAAGATCAAGGGTAACAATAATAACATAGTGAATTTTGTTCTCTTTGCTGATACGGATCCAGTAACATACAACGAAGCGTGTAAAGAAAACAAATGGAAAGAAGCCATGGATAAAGAGATGGAATCAATACTAAAGAACGGAACCTGGGAATTGGTGGATCCACCAAAGAATCAAACTCCTATCGGAGTGAAGTGGATATATAAAACAAAATATGATGAGCACGGCAAAATAAGTAAACATAAAGCACGATTGGTGGTAAAGGGTTACAAACGGAAATACGGTATCGATTATCAAGACGTTTTTACTCCCGTAATAAGGTTTGATACAGTCAGGCTTGTACTAGCATTAGCTACACATCATGGGTGGCACTTACATCAAATGGACGTAAAACAACTTTTCTAAATGGCAATTTAAAGGAACAAGTGTTTATCGAACAGCCAGAAGGGTATGTCACAAAAGGTGAAGAAAGAAAAGTATGTAAACTAAAAAAAGGCCCTTTATGGTTTAAAACAAGCCCGAGGGCATGGTATAGTAGAATCGAAGGATATTTCACATCACGTGGTTTTAAGAAATGTATCTATGAACATACCTTGTTCATCAAAATATCTAAGGATATGAAGATCATAATATGCCTGTACGTAGACGACCTAATAATAGCCAGTGATTCCTTAACCATGCTAAATCATTTTAAGGAGTCAATGAAAACAGAATTTGAAATGATTGTTATGGGAATTATGCACTACTTTCTCGGAATGGAAGTTTCATTTAAGAATGGAGACATTATTCTTTCACAACAACAATATGCAAGAAGTTTATTAAACAAGTTCAACATGGCAAATTGCACAGCTATTTCAACTCCAATGGAGTATGGTTTACGTTTATCCAAGCAAGATCCCGATGGAGAAATAGATTCAAGCATCTACAGGAGATTAGTTGGCAGCCTTATGTATTTAACTAATACAAGACCTGACATTATGTTCGCTGTTAACAAAATAAGTCAATTCATGGAACAACCCAAGAGAAGTCATTGGGAAGCTGCGAAAAGAATCCTAAGATACATAAAAGGAACATTGGATCAGGGGCTGGATTATTCTAAAGGAAGCAAAGGTTCGTTGATTGGTTTTAGTGATAATGATTATGCTGGGAATATCGATGACAGTAAGAGTACATCTGGATATGTGTTTCACTTCGGATTTGGAGTTGTGGCCTGGCAGTCAAAGAAACAAAAAAGGTGGTAGCATTATCTTCAACGGAAGCAGAACATATTGCATTGTCTATGGCTGGATGTCAAGTACTTTGGCTCAAAGGAATTCTGGATGCATTGGAAGAAAAGACTGACTGTCCTTTGATAGTTTACTGCGACAATAAATCAACCATATGCTTGGCCAAGGATCCAGTATATCACGGCAAGAGTAAACATATAAGGATTAAGTATCACTTCATTCGAGATCAGATAAATAATGATATTGAAGTGCGATATTGTTCAACCAAACATCAAATAGCCGATGTCCTCACTAAAGCTCTGCAACCAAAGGATTTTCTGCGTTTAAAGGAGTTTCTGCACATCGCTGCGGTCTAGCTTACGGGAGGGTATTAGACGAACAAGGATTATAAGCTAGATTATGTTAAATCAATTTAGTATAGATAAAATATGTAAATCATGTAACATTACTATTATATTTCTTAACCTAGGTTGAGGCGGTTATCCTTATGAAACCCCTCGTATATATATGTATTAGTTATGTATCGAATTCTTTACCAATTCAATCAAGAACAATTTAGTTTCTCTCATTCTGAATCCAAACTGGTAGGGAATTTAATCCAATAGATACAAAAAGATTTCATTTTTTGACTCAATTGGAAAAAGTGACCTAAACTCATAAATTTTACTCTATATCATATACTTGTGTTTTTTTAATTTATCGTACAATTTAATCTTATTTTTCTATTAAGGAAGGTATTTGCATGTGGTTAGCTATTGACAAATTTATAGAACCTCCTGTTGTACTCATCTAGCTTGTGTTCTTAAGACAGGACTAGCCGGGTCGGGTTGGTTATTTCCAACTGAAATGCTTTTCAAATAATCAGACAATTTTGCTTCAAACCGGACCTACCACCGCTTTTCGAATAATCACACAAATTTGCTTCAAACCGGACCTACCACCACTTTTCAAATAATTAGACAAATTTGCTTCAAACCGGACCTGCAACAGCTTTTCATATAATCAGACAGTTTTGCTTCAAACAGGGTTTAAACAGGAACCGTATTGAATGGTTTATACCCAATTTGAACCGGATTTAAAGTTATGCTTGTTTTAGTTTGTAGAGGAAAAGGCTTTAGATTTCTCTCATGCGTTGATGTGGGACATCTTATGTCTTTTATGAAGAGTGAAGAAGGTTGAAAAGTTTTGAAGTAGGCGATGTGGGATATGGAAATTTTGAAGAGAATATCAAAAACCAAGTAGGCATGCTGTAAGACTAGAACCAAAGATACTGGTGGACCCATAATATTTTTTTATAAGAGCAATCGAGGGGTTTGGGAGACAATCATAGAGCCTAATCAAACTTAAAGAGGGCGAGAACCTCATATTAAACTAATCCTAATTTTTAGAGGGCAGTTGCCTTCTTCCTTAAAGGGTTGGTCCGCCTTTGACCAAGTACCTATAGGATAAAAGCAAATAAAAAAAAATTTGCATACCTGCACTAAGATATTTGTTCATTTTAGTCATTAGAAAATGACTTAAAATAGATTGTAACCAGCGGGATGAAACCCGAACGTTGTCGTGTGGACACGACGAACATTCGATCTGTATCGAACCAGCATATATTTAAGAAGGATCCCTTAAATAAATTCAGTAAATCTAGTATTGACATAGAATTATCGGTTCGTTATCGATGTTATTGATATCATATCGAAACAATATATAACCTTTTCATCAGGCTAAATTATATATACATATACACACACATCTAGCGTCTATTTGATTTCTAACAAATAATGGTTTTTCTTCAATATATTAATTGTTTATGATATTTTTGCCCCAAATACGTGCCTCAAATAATTGTTTAGTATTCACGTTCACACGACTTTTTCATGGGCTAGGTCACTGATGACACTGGTTGATAATAGAAAATTATATCGATCAAGGATGGATATTATCATATGTAATTATAAAAGAAAATTTACATTGTGTCACTATACCTATTATTTTGTCATTACAAGTTTATAATAAAAATACTGGTGTAGCTAGGCTCATATCAGATCGGGTCGCTCAGACAGGGAGCCCTGTATATCAACCCTTGAATTCACTATTAAGAGTCTTTCAAGTTGGCTGGCCGGTTAGGACAGTTGCCGTGTATTAAGCTAAGGGATTTTTAAATTATGGATCACGGATGTATAACAAACGTGTAAAAGAGAGTAAGAGAGCTCACCTGAAGTAACGAGTTACTAGCATAACTCGATTCCCCGTCACTGTATTCATGTGTAGGATGCCTGCGACTTCCATGTCTATTGATCCTTCGTATTTCTTAGCTGCTTCCTGGACTTTATAAGTTTTATTGGATTAAAGTTCCTGCTTCAACATATGTAAAATCATTTATAAATCTCACATGGTCACATGTCATAACAAGGATTCTCTGCATCTAAAAGTAGTATTAATAATAATAATATTTCAGAGACAGCTAAGGCGATATATTACTTAAAGGAAGGCGTATACCCATCATAGTTATGACATTTATGTTACTTCAAACAAATGAATTATAGGATTACAAAGGCCACAGATTACGAAATGCTCATGTTCACGTGAATACATGCACGCACACCAACACTCTCATAAATACATACGCAAATAAATGCATAAACTACACTCTACAAAAAATTAACTTATTAACTAAACAAAAATAATACCTACTATTTTCAAAGTAACTTAACTTGTTTTATTACTATTTTTATTAGTTTATTACAAAGTTAAGTTATTAACTCAATGAAAAAACGTTTCTGGGATAAATTTGTAACAAAAAAAATGTTATATATTTTTATTGTTAAACTTTTTTATTATATTTTTGTGTTCATGTTGGTTTTTTTATAAGTATACTTAAAATGTAATATTTATTTTTACACAATAAATGTTTTATGTTTTATATTTTATATGACTTAAATCAAAGCCCGGTTTGGGTTCAACCGGTTTTTTATGAAGGTTATGTTTAAAAAAACACTTCCAGCAAAAAAAAATAGGTTATTACAAAGTTTCACCGATTGACCGATAATAATCTCAACTTCAAAAATTCCCTCTGACAATCTCAACTTGTAAGATTTTGCCCCCTATGGATCCTTTTCTAACTGTGTTATAACCCAGTTAGTTTTTGCTGACATGGACGCTGATGTAGCCAACAACTTTATTATTTGCTGACGTGGACAATGATTTGGCACTCTTATCACCACCTTACCACCACCACCAACATCAGCAGCTGCCACCACCACCACCGTCGTCGCCATCTACACTGCCCACCGCCACTACCATCTCCACCAACACCATCGTCGTCTCCACCCACCACCACTGCCATATCCACCACCACCACCTACCATCGCCATCTTCACCATACCCACGAATCCTTTCCAACACCCCACTAATCCTACAAACCACTCAATCAAATTATCTGCATCCATAATATATTATGTGATAAAATTCATGTCTTTTAACCCAATCGTGTCGATTCAACCGGAGTGTTCAGATCCATCGTTTGAACGAGTTGTAGGTCAAATTGTCGGTAGTATGCACGGTTGAAGGTCCACAACATCTGAACCGTCCTCGTCGATGCAACACCACATCGATTCATGTTTGAATATGCTCATCGATTGACAAAGATTCATCGGAACGACGAATGTCATTTCCCGGTGAATGGCCTTTTCATGGCTACCTATGAGCATGTCATGTTTGATGAAATTTGTAGGTTAGGGGGTTTCGAGGGTGGAGGTTTACAGTTGAGAAGGTTGAAGGTTGAGGGTTTTGAGGGTGGAGGTTTACGGTGGAGTGGGGATGGAGATGAAGGTTCTTAGTTGGTGCAATGGTGGTAGGTTGTGGTCGGAGAGGCTTGCAGACGGTGGTTGTGTGATGGGAGATGGGTGGAAGTGGTGGCGGTGAGGTGGTGGTTATGGTGGTAATGAGGTGGTGGAGTGTTGTGGTGAAGATGATGGGCGTGTGTGTGTGTATATGCATATAATTAAAAAAAGATTAATTTTTCATATCAATATCCATGTTGTCATACCCTCAAATTTCCACATGCGGAGTTTTACCGCGAGAGGTGCGACCGACCAGGATCAAGCCACTAATCAATGTTGAACCACTATTAAAGATATCAAAACGTATCACCATCAACATAATTAGTGATCTAAAGTTTAAACGTCCAAAAAAATATAGTTTAACCAACAGCGGAAGCAAACAGTTTAAAAAAAATATCCAAACGATGTTTAAAAACTATAATTGTTTAAACCAATTCAAATAGTTAACGCAGCCACGACACTCCTCCAATGCAAGCTCCCGCACTGTACCTAACGACATGCAAAGCATGTAATAGCATGTCAACATAAAGTTGGCGAGTTCACGGTTTTTCAGTATTATTTTTTTCAAAAACATAGGTTGTTAAATTACTTAATTATAAAACATGTCATGGGGAGCTACCACATCTTTAAGCTACTAAACTGTGTGGTACCGAAACTTTGACTGTGTAAGTTGTTTGTGCCCCAAGTCAATGTCTATCGTCATTGACCAGTTGCACAAGGCATAAAAGTTCACGCCCGTCCTCCCATGTACGGTGTGAGGTTTGTCGAACCTAATAGCGCTATCAACTAATATCCCGTTCGCCAGGCCCTGACGATTAATCGGTATAATGTGTGGGGACTTACAGTTAGAGTTCGTTTAGTCCGCTAAAGACATGCAATATAAACAACATTTAACAGTATTTCATCCCCAGAAATACTAGGCAATCCCATACCCGGGAAAGTGAGGTTCCCAACCACTGGGAATACATGCTTTAAATAAAGGTGTGAACTCACCTTTGTTTGCTCGGTAAGAAATAAAGTGCTAATAGCAGCGAAGACGATCAACCGTGTCCTAAGATAGTTATCATGTATTCTATTAGAGTGAATTCATGCAACCCTTACATTCCTACACGAAATCTAGCATTTTGCAAATTTTATCATAAAATACTATTTAACATGCATGTATCTATCACGACATCACTTAGTGACCACACAAGTGTCACAAAAGATTTAAAATACTCTTTAATAAAAATTCAACAATATAGTGCATTTTCGGACAGTTTTCGGAGTGTTATCCGGAATAGTTCGGGTACAGGAATATTCCCAAAAAATACATGACGTGTTAATCGAAGCATAGACTATTATGTAAAAATTTGGTGACCAAAATCCTTACGGATTTTACGTGAAAAATCTTGCGCCAAACAGTGATCAGATTCGTCACTTTCTGACGGCAGCTAACGGAAAAATTCATTTAAAAATCCTCGATTATCCGATCGACATAATTCTAGTTGGAGGTTCGCACAGACATCTATGGCCATCTACAATATAAATTTCATTGTCTAACAGTAATTATTTATCCAGTATAACACGTAAAATCTGCAGAAAAACACAGCTTTAAGTGCTGAAACGAAATAATTTATTTAAAATAGCAAACGACGTTCAAAAATCATGATTCCAGCGCCATTAGAAGCGTATTTCGAAATAGCACATAATAGACTCAAGAAAATCATAATTTCGTTAAGTTATGACCCGGTTACAGCCGATTAAAGTCGGCTGTAACTGTCGGGCAGAATCTGTTTTCGTTACCCGATCATCCCAACGAACAACTAATGCACCCAACGACCCATAACGATTATTTACAGCAGATTATCATCATTATACGTCAGCTACTTCACTAAAACAATAAGAATTTTCCCAAAACCATTCAAGATCCTTCCCATGCCCAACTCTAGCAATTAACCGAGTGCGTAACTAATTCCAATCTTTATATTCATACGATTTTTAGCACTTAGCAAACAAGTATTCTTATAACTACCAGAGATCAATCAAATAATAAAAACACAACCATGTATAAGTTTCACTTATATCCAAAACACATCACAACACTAACCGGTAGGAGATGAGAGACCTAGAGCGAGATGGAGAGTACACCGCGGAAAAGAATCGCGACCGCGGGACCTTGTTGCTGCCGTCAGTCTTCAAGAGGAAGAGAAAAGAGAGCAGTATGTCATATGGTTAGGGATGTAGGGTTTGAGGGATTTGTATTATAAAAGAATCATGCACGTATACTGAAAATATAATATGTGGGCTGCACATTTAATTAAAGAGATGGAATGTTGGGCCGATTTCTGGGCTGCACACAAAAGAGATGCAATATTTACTTATATATACACACGTGCACATGTAGTTATTATTATTTTTATTATTATTATTATTGTTGCTATTATTATTTATTTATTTTACAAATGAACCATCTAATTATAACATTGTATTTAGTTAGCCCCACGAATAAAAAAGGTAACAATGAAGTTATGGTTTGGCCTTAAAAGTCTCAAGTTACGTGAGTGGGTTGATTCGACACGTGATACCTGTGCATCGATTCAAAGGTTCGAGTCGGTTCAAAAGGATAAGGATTTGGTTTCTAGCTAATCGCTTGAATGATATGAACTTTTAATATAATTTGTTTAAGTATAATTAATTTGTCAAATAAAATAAGTATAAGACTCGATTAATAAATACAAAAACGAATGGTTCTAACCTCGAAATTACGAGTTGTCACACATGTAACATCCACATAATCAACCAGCTCATTCTTTTTACACATCATCATACACGTCAGCGTCCATTGTCACACCCCAACCGATGGCGAAAACATCGGAGTGAGACGAAATAGATTGCTCAAGACATCATAACACTATTTGCGACAATATTTAAATCAACCATTTCATTTCATAACAAAATTGTCGATTACAACATGGAATCAAATACAATAAGTTCAACAACATAAATCCTAACATTCTAGATGTGTATATAAGCCGTCCCTACTAAGTTTCATCATGATCAACATCCTTAACTGCAACATGTTAAAAATATAGTTTAATACAAAAAGTATTGGCGAATACACAAGTTTGATATAGCATAAGTATGAAAAGATTTTGACAAATCCACCTGTTAAGCTAGCATACTAGATTAATGTAAACATGGCATGCGATCTATAAGTCAACCCTCACGTGTCACCGCAAAATAGAATAAACTTAACATGACCTCAAGAATACGGGAGATGCGTTACTCCTATAGCGCTATGTATGTTAAGGGGGAGGCTCGTACGTAGTTAATGATAGATAGCATCACATAAGAATGTTCCAAGTATACAAATCGTGTATCATGTAACTATAGCATGTATGATGGATTGTTTGATTGCATAAAAGTATAAGTGTGATTGCGTGTATTTTGATAGACTAACATGTTGCACCCAAAGGTGTAAAGCGTAAAAAGGGTGTTCGAGTGCACTCACAGTTTTGCAAGCTTCCACTTGGTATTTCCGTAAAGTGTTGGGGAGTTTGGAGGATGGAGCACCGAGTTATCTTACAAGAGGAAAACGTAGATTGATAAGTATTCGAATGATAACGGAGGATTATGAATTTAAATACACTAAAGTATGTATACGAGAAAATAATCATCTAGACTTAATATTCATTCTTGACACTATAATACCCCTTTGGGTTGATGTGTTTTCATGAGTTAGGATACCCATTAGAATCATTACGAGAGATTAAGTACTTAGGTGATGTAACCTGTTACCATGACGGACAATCATTCGATTCCATCAAGGGCTCGGTTAGTGTATATATATTACATAGTATACGTAATCATATTTGTCATGGAAGTTCATAGAAGTCATGCATGAAGGTAGGAGGATAACCTTCCTTTAACCTCTTTCGTATTGTTCACCAATGCACAAGTTGCCACAAGAACAACAAGGATGGTCACGAATAAGTTAAAAATAAAAGTGAAAGACATAAAATATTCAAAATCATCAAGTGAGGTGGTGGATTGAAGGTAGGATAGCTAAGGCTTCCAAGTAATCACACAGTACCAACTCAAGTCTTGTTTCAAGAACAAGCTTGGAAGGATACAACACTTGTGGGTTAAAACCCTATTAAAACGAAAAGTTCTTACACTTGGGACCTCTAATATGGTGATGTTCCAAGTTGGTTTTCCATGGAAAACCTATGGAAATATTCCCAAGGTGATTCAAGTGTTAAGAAGGAAGAAAAATCAAAGAAGGGAGGTAAGGGTGAGTTAGAACTCACTTTGAAAGTCTTGAACTTTCAGATGGAGATAGAGCTTTAGAGAGAAAGAGAGAAGTGTTTGAGGTGTGAAATGAGAGTGGGAGGAGGTGGTATTTATAGTTGAGCTTTGGAGGGTTGTTAGCTGGGTGCATTTAATGCAGAAAACACAAATCAGACCAGTCCATGGGCAAGAAACCACTTTCTCCGGATTATGCCCCTATCACGGGCCGCGAGAGGGTGGAGAAGAATCGGTCGCGTGCCGCGAGAAGTCTGGCGGGCCGCGAGAGAGTTTCACAAGGTCGGTCATGGGCCGTGAGGAGGGTTATTCCAGAAGCTTCTTTGGTTTTTGACATTTTTAGTCCTTGTACTTAGTTTTTCTTTCATTGCAGGCTATAGCTTGTCATTTTTGCATGTTTTAAGTGTATAACGCATATAAGTATGATTTGAGTATCGAGTGTGAATGTATGAGTCTTTGCACGTATAACAAATATCAGTTAAATGATTGAATGCATGTAAGACATGTATATATAACAAGTATAAATTTTTATTACGATTCAAGTCTCAGATTACAAAATTGGGAAAAGAAATACAAATACAAGTTTCCAAAAATAGAAATACGATCACACTTTCTAATTAAGAAAAATACGAAAAGTGAGGTGTTACATCCATGTCATCAAAAATTAACCTAGTTAGAAAAGGATGGATGAGGGCCAAAATCTTACAAGTTGGGATTGTCAAAAGGATTTTAAAAGTTAGGATTATTATCAGCCAATAGGTGAAATTTTGGATTATTAAAATTTCAATAAACCAAAAAAATCAACAAAGGCTAAATGATTGAGTAATAAATAGTTAGGTAATAATTAATGAATGATTAGTTAAGTTTTTCAAATTTTAGTTGATAATTAATGAATTATATAGAGTATGATGTCTGTAGAGTAGGGTGTAAATAGCAACACCCAACATAAAAAATTATTTTTTAACAGATAAGGAGACTATTTTTATTGTTAACCAACAAACTATCCAGGCCCAACTAGCAAGATGCTAGAAAGGACTTGGGACATTACAACAGTTAATCACCAACCATGTTTACATCAAATTTTTGCCAACTGTCTAATGTCATTGATCTCCATCTTGCTCTATGCTTCATCCACAGATAAGTGATCTCTTTTCCCTCCTCCATTATTTTTGTTGTTTGTATGTAGATCCCACTGAAAACCATTTGGTTTCTACACCACCAGATGGCCCACACAGCACCATCATGATCACACTTATAATTCCCTTTTTGAAGTTTCTTCTCGATCTGCAGTTCATATACCTTTTTTAACAGCTCCTTAACGGACGAGACACTTGCTAAATCTCGGGCTCTAAATCATACAATGGTAAATAAGTTTCTCAAACTTTATATTAACATTAGGTTACATTAAAATTAGGGTCGGGTTATATAGATACCCCCTAATTTATTTGGACATGTTGGGTGCCTTACACGACACGTATAGGGCTATACACGTCGTATAGAGTTCATTATTGCCACACAATGTAATAACGTTATATATCTCGAATAACACGTAAGTGATGGGAATATCATACCAGATCGGTTTCAAAAGAAAAATCTGGGAGGTTCTTCTTGGTTGTTTGCACCTTTCTCGTCGTTAGCACCTTTCCCGAAGTCGTTAGCACCTTCCTCGTACTCATTCATGTGTTGTTCTTCCGTGCGAATGGTAAGTCCTGTATGCGTACTGCGGATAGCTTTGTGCCACGTAAGATGATTCCGCTTTTTCTACGAATACCTTAAACAAACTTAATGGTGAGACTTTGGTAACTAAGGCATCACACCTTACATAGATTTTTTACCTGGTTTAAATCGGGCTAAACTCTCCCGTCATTACACCAAACCACGAACACAACCTCCTTACCTTGTTCAACGATGGGTCCAAAAATGCTTTCACAAACATATAGTAAAAAAATGTTTGCCAAAAACATAACTAACGTCCCAAGACGACATCGTGATACGAACGGTTTGATCGGATCGTTTTGTTTGTGAATTTTTGTTTGAATCAAATGGTCCCCAACTTCATAACAAATTTTGGCCCAATATGACGTGTATAGGGCTTAATGCATCAACTACCAAAATCATATACGATGCGTATAGCCCTAGTAGGATTACTTTTTGCAGATTGTTCCCCTATGAAGTCAGACATGTCAAGTTTCTGCATTGTACATATAATTTGCGTACAGGGTACATTATACGTGCGTATAGGTAATGTATAAAATGGGTATGAAACCTTACACGACACATATAGCCCTATACGCGTTATATAGAGGGATGTCCGGCCAAAAAAAAAGAGTGTCTAAATACCATCACCCAAAAAAAAATATTCAAACTTTTTTTCAAAGCTACTCAACTACTAGGTTTTCTCTAAAATCTAAATACATACTTGCATTGTTAACTTACAAATTGTTCATTTACACTGGTGTTCGACTTTCTTCAACTCTAAATTATTTAAGAATTAACAAGACACTTTAAGTAAGTTTAATTATGGTATATTATAAATTTATAAGTATACTAACTAACCAACGGACTTGTAGCCAGGTGTTCTTTATAATACTAGTATGAGAGCCATGCATTGCTACAGGTGGGAAGTTGGTAGTTTTGATACACTCGCTATATCAAATAAAAAAGAGAACCAAAATCTATAGTAGTGGTATGCCTAAACCGTGTTCGTTTCAAGGTTTTTTCTGTTATTTAAGTTAAGTTTATCACAAAATTAAAAAATTGTAGAGTACAATGCAACTTATATCCCTATGAATTGATAGCGATATCACCATCGTTTACAAAAGTTTTTCTTTAGGTCCGTTAGTTTACTTGACGTTAGAGTGGATGTTAAAATGTGGGTGAAATGACACGTTTACCTCTACACCATCACCATCTTTGACTCTCTCTCTCTCTCTAAAACCACCACCACTACCGCACCTCCCATCACCACCTCAACCACCGCAATGTTGCATCTTAATTGCCTTCAAAAGATGTGGGTCCGAATTTCCAAGGAAAAAACAAAATTATTATATATAACAAATGATGAAATGTCTTATGTGTGGTGCCTATTTTTGTTCTTGTCTTTTATGGTTTTTTTGATTTTTTATGGTATTTTTGTTTTTCACTTTTTTATTGTTATCAACGAAACTAGTATTGATATTCGTTTTTATGGTTTTGATGAGTAGAGCCGATAGCGGCCTATTTTCACTTTTTTAATTGCTATAATCAATACCGATATCGACGATCTTTGCCTTTATGGTTCTTTGATGAGTCAAGTGGATAATGAACATAATTTCCCCACGTGACACAAGGTAAAACCGATCATACTCCTGCCGTGTAGCACGCTCACGAGGGAAATCGATATTCGCTTTTATCGATCTTTGTTTTTATGGTTTTAGATGAATGCTGATAATGACCAAAGTCACACCGTGTAACACGGGGGAGAAATGATCAACTCCCACTGCGTGGTGCGGGGAAAACTAGTAATTAATTAGTTTTAGCGAAGCCGGTATCGAAATTCGTCATTATTGATCATCGTTTTATGTTTAGCACGGGGAAAAATGATAAAACTCCCGTCGTGTCACGCGAGGGAAAATCCATTTTTTAAATTGGAATTATCATAACCAGTAGAGATATTTGCTTTTATGGTTCCTGTAACACCTCGTTTTTTCATACCTTCCATATTTAGAAAGTTTTGTCGTTTTCTTTTTTGAAAGCTTTTATTCGTATTTCCTTTTCTTGTGATCCGAGACTTGAATCATAATGAAACTTATACGTGATACTTACTTGTCTTATATGCATTTAAACGTTGAATACATGTAAACTTATACTTATACGCGCATTCACACACGACACTTATTCATTATATGCTTAAAATGCAAAAATTGGCTAAATAATCAAATTAAAGGGCTAAAAGCGTTAAAAATCAAATAACCTTCTGGAATACCTTGCCTCACGCCCCGCGACCGACATCATGCTGACTCTCGCGCCCCGCCAGGCCTCTCGCGGCCCGCGACCGAGAAGTCTCAAACCCCTCGCGGCCAGCAAGAAAAGCGCGATCCGGAAAAACTCGTTTTAAGCTCATGGATTGATCAAGTTTAGTTTTCTTGCATTTATTACCCTCAACTAACACCCTCCCAAAATTTACCTATAAATACCCCATCTCATTTCACTTTCAACTCACACCTCATTTCTCTCTTCTCCTCTCTAAAGGCTCAAGGAGCTCTCTTCTCTCTAAATCAAGTGAGTTCTAACTCACCTCCCTCTTTTCTTTTTTTTCTTTCCTTACTTGGAGTACCTTTGGAATGTTTCACAAGTCTTCCATGGAAGACTAACTTGGAACATCACAATGTTAAAGGACCCAAGTGTAAGGAACCTTTTGGTTTTATTAGGGTTTTACCCACAAAGTTGTATCCTTCCAAGCTTGTTCTTGACACAAGGCTTGAGTTGGTAGAGTGTGATCACATGGAAGCTTTGGCTATCCTAACTTCGATCCACCACCTCACTTGATGATTTCATTTACTTTTGTTTTCGCTTTTACTTTTATGTTCAAACGTACTCATAACCATCCTTGTCGTCCTTGTAACGACTTGTGCATTGGTGAACTATACGAGAGGTTTTAAAAGGAAGGTTATCTTCCTACCTCCATGCATGACTTCTATGAACCTACATGATATCCTTGATATACTTTTACTATGTAATATATATATATATATATATACGTACTAACCGAACTCTTGATGGTGATCAAATGATCATCCGTCATGATACTAGGTTATATCACCTATGTACTTAATCTCTCGTTACGATTCTAATGGGTATCCTAACCCATGAAAACACATCAACCCGAATGGGTCTTATAGTGTCAAAAACGAGTAATAAGTCTAAGTGATTACTTTCTTAAACTACTTTACTGCTTTTAATTCCTAAATCCTCCGTTATCGTTCGAATACTTACCAACCTAAGTTCTCCTCTTGTAGGATAACTCGGCGCTCATCCCACCCGTCAACCCACTTCGCGAACTTGTCAAATTGAAGACTACGCAAAACCATGAGTACACTCGACCCACTTTTCATTACAACACTTTTTGGGTGTAACATGTTTACTTATACCAAAGCCACAACACTTAAACTTTATGAAATGCACAAACAATCCTATACACATGAATACTTGATACGATTACGTGATGCTTATATCTTGGACATTCTTTATGTGATACTTTAGTCATTAACTTGTTTTAAGCCTTCGTTTAACATGTATAGCGCTATAGGAAGTCACGCATCCCCCTCCATTGCATAAACTTGAGGCCATGTTAAAACAGCGTGTTTGCGTTAAGGGTTTGGCTAGTAGTATTGCATGCCTTGTATATGCTCTCGTAAAATCATAGTTGCCATGAGGATTTGCTTAAATGTTAATCGTATACGTATACTACGCTTAAACTTGTGTACTCGCCTTTGCTTTTGCAATGAATTGTATTTTAAAACATGTTACAGGTTGATTGAAGAGGATGCTATGAAAACAAATAGCAATGACTTAGATACACACAATTAGACGTCTAGGCTAAAGTTGTTGTATCAATTTTGTTGTATTGTATTTATTGTATTTGTTTCGATGTTGTACTTGACAATTATTATTGAGATGAAATTCGACTTTAATTAAATATTGTCATTATTAGCGTTGTGAGCAATGAGCAATCTTGTTTTCGTCTCACACTGATGTTTCCGCCATCGGTTGGGGTGTGACAGATTGGTATCAGAGCCATAACTATAGGGAATTAGGTAGGATTGCCATGTTCGACCTAGTCTATAGTTCTATTACTCATTTGACCATTCTTGTTTATGCTTAAAACTTTATGCTTCCTACTTTGCTTCTCCTCTTTTCTTTTGGTCTTAATACATATACATAATGTCTTTCCTAAGACCTTTTTACACAATACACACTTTGAAGACTTGAAGACACTCGTAACACAAACGAGACAAGTTCAGTAAAATAGGCGTGAAACCCACAATTTAGTGAACGACTCTCATTCCGCTACTCTTATTCTTTTGCATGAAATTTCACCATCAAGTTAGGAGTGAAATCCACATCTTGATGGCGAATTTCCAATTCAAACTCTAGTGGACCCTTACCAACGAATCGGAACTTGCTCTTCGTTTGGTAAGTACCAACCACACTTAGGGTACAAAATCGTCAAGTTAGGGGTGAAACCCGCACCTTGTCGATTAAGTCCCACTCCTCGATTTTCAATCTCGCCAAAGTTTTGATTTTTCGATCAATTAGATACGTGTAGTAACTAGAAGGGTGAAATGCCGTTAATCGCTTCTCGACGAGAGCATTTCACCTATAGGCCAAAGCACGTCCCTCTAATTTGAAAGGATTCTCGATTTACTTTGGAATTGTCGACGTTTCTCTACCCGAAACATTCCCCGTTTTATAAGCCTATTCTTTTATGTGATTCAATTCTATGTGTTTTAATACTTGGTACCTCGTTCATTTCGAATCGTCACACTATTCGCACGCTTATCGCAATCCAAAACAATGTTAATCCTCGTGAACAAACTAAATTTATACTCTTTTATACGCATTCATACGTGATTGTACATGTTATATTTGTTAAACTCATGCAACTTATGTGAACCTTTATATGTGCAAAACTTGTTATCTTACATTATGATCAAGTCTCATCTCTTACCCTATTTCGAATCTCTAGATGTCTTCCCCTAACTCTTCCAAGAAGTCAAAGAGGTCTAACAGAGGATCCAGCAACAACGGTGACTCTATGTAGAAAGAAGACCTCGTCGGTCTAGTGGCTGAGCAAATGGCTGATCAAATGGCCCGTGTTATCCCCGATATCGTTAGCCAACTCCAAACCATCCAACCCGAAGGCACCCCTAGGTCCTCCGCCGACTCGAAAGCCGATGCTTCTAAATCGTCTTACCAGTTTAAGCACTTCATGGCTTGCAAACCTGATGAGTTCACCGGCATGGACGGTGTAACTGCCATGATTAACTGGTTTGACGCTATGGACCTTACCTTTCTTCAGGGCGGGTGTCCTGATAACCTTCGAACCCTCAATGCTACCAGGGTCTTTCGCTAGAGAGCCCTCGAATGCTGGACTACCGAATGCAACAAGCGTGGCAACAAAGCGGCTCACGCATTACCTTCGGAAGAGCTTAAGGAGCTCATGAAGGATCAATTCTGTCCTCCCCACGAGACCAAAAGCTCGAGAACGAATTTTGGAATCTTACTCAACAGAGGAGTGACGTCGAAAGTTTGATCACGCGCTTCAAACAATTGAGTATCATCTGTCCTGGACAAGTGGATACTATTCCCAAGGCAATTGCTAAGCTTATTCGTTCGCTCTCGCCAGTGATCATGAACCATATAGCCGCCGCCAACCCCAAAACTCGATGAAGCCTTTAGCATAGCCATTCAGCTTAACCACAACTACATCCTTCAGGGGGCCTGTGCAAAGGTCTCTATGAAGCATGCACCAAGCCATCGCCGACACCACCACTACCGAAACTTCTCCCTCCCAAACCAAGAGAAACCAAAATCAGAACAAGAAGCAGAAGGCTTCTATCCAAAATCGTGCGGTTGTTACTCCGCCTACCCCTACACCACTGAACGCCATCGCCACTACCCAAAGCACCGACTAGACCAATCGTGGTTACACTGGATCTCACCCGCAGTGCACTACCTGCCACTATCATCATCCCATCGGTACTCCATGCCGCAAGTGTTCCCAATGTCAAAGATTAGGGCACTTATCCAACCGTTGCCGAAGTTTTCCTCCACCCTAAAACCAGCAACCCTTAGCCATTACACCTAACCCTCGCCCTCAACCCTAATCCACTCCTGCTAGCGCATGTTACCACTGTGGCGACCCTAACCATTTCGCCAAAGTTTGTCCCAAGCACGCCATTAACCAGCAACAACGCCAGCAACATCAATCTGAACCTGCTAAAGGTCGAGCTTTCGTGCTTACCTCCGCTCAAGCCCAAAGTTCCAACGACGTTATAACTGGTACGTTCCTTGTAAACCACGTCTATGCTTCTTGCTTATTTGATACTGGCGCAGATAGAAGTTTTGTATCCGTCGAATTTGAACCTTTGCTTAAGTGTGAGAGATCTAAGTTGCCCGATCCTTTTGCTGTTGAAGTCGCTAACGGTAAGACCGTTCCTGTTAACTCTGTCCTCCCTCGTTGTTCTTTGGATCTTAACGGTCATGCGTTCTCGATTGATCTCATAACTATGAAAATGGGTAGCTTTGACGTCATAGTAGGCATGGACTGACTTTGGCAAGTTCATGCTGAATTTTTTTGTTCGGAGAAATTCCTTCGCCTTCCTCTTCCTAGCAGTGATTCCTTACACGTCTATGGGGAGAAACCTTCCAAAGGTCTCAAACTGATGTCGTGTATTCAGGAAAACAAATACTTACGCAAGGAGTACTTTGCCTTCCTGGCCCACATTGTGGAAAAGGAAGATAAAGGTCCAAGCCTAAGTGATGTTCTCGTTGTTTGTGAGTTCCATGGTGTCTTTCCGAATGATCTTCCTGGTCTTCCTCCTCCTCGTTCCGTCGATTTTCGTATTGACCTCATCCCCGGCGCAACTTCTGTTGCGAAGGCTCCATATCGTTTAGCACCTTCGGAGATGCAAGAACTATCAAGCCAACTTCAAGAACTCCTTGATAAAGGCTTTATACGCCCTAGTACTTCTCCTTGGGGCGCTCCCATACTCTTCGTCAAGAAGAAAGATGGATCATTCTGCATGTGTATTGACTATCGCGAGCTCAACAAGCTCACAGTCAAGAACCGTTATCCACTACCTCGCATTGACGATCTCTTCGATAAATTACAAGGCGCAACGTGCTTTTTCAAAGATTGATCTCCGCTCTGGTTATCATCAACTTCGAGTTCTCGAAGAAGATGTACCCAAAACCGCATTCCGCACACGCTATGGACACTACGAGTTCGTGGTCATGCCTTTTGGTTTGACTAACGCGCCTGCCGTGTTCATGGATTTGATGAACCGCGTGTGTAAGTCGTTCTTGATCGCTTCGTTATTGTCTTCATCGACGACATTCTCATCTACTCCAAGACGAAAGAAGAACATGGGCGACATTTGCACCTCATTCTTACGCTTTTGCACACCGAACGTCTTTACGCCAAATTCTCCAAGTGTGAATTTTGGCTAAAAGAGGTTCAATTTTTGGGTCACACCATCAACGAACTCGGTATTCATGTTAACCCCGCAAATATTGAAGCTGTTAAGAATTGGGTTGCACCTAAATCACCTTCTGAGATTCACTCGTTCCTTGGGTTAGCTGGGTATTATCGCCGTTTCATTTCGAACTTCTCTAAGCTTGCCGTTTCTTTGACCTCCTTGACGCAAAAGGATAAACCTTTTGTCTGGGGTCCCGAACAAGAGGAGTCTTTCCAAACACTCAAGAGCATGCTTTGTAATGCTCCTATCCTTACCTTTCCTGATGGAAATGACGACTTCGTCGTGTATTGTGATGCTTCAAACCAAGGTCTTAGTTGCGTTCTCATGCAACGGGACAAGGTTATCGCTTACGCGTCGAGACAGCTCAAGATACATGAGAAAAACTATACCACACACGACCTTGAACTTGGTGCAGTCGTTTTTTGCGTTAAAGATTTGGCGACACTACCTTTATGGTACAAAGTGTACGATCTTCACCGATCATAAGAGCCTACAACATATCTTTGACCAAAAAGACCTCAACATGCGACAACGTCGTTGGGTGGAACTGTTAAACAACTACGACTGTGACATTCGTTACCATCCTGGCAAGGCGAATGTTGTGGCTGATGCACTTAGTCGCAAAATTCATGTGAAGAGTATTCGTTGTCACAAAACCATGGAGAATTTACACCATCTGGTTTGAGATGCGCAATATTCGGTCATTAACGAGGGCAACCTCGAGACTGAGCTGAATACTGGTGACGAAACACCACTTGAGCAGAAGAGCAATGGTATCCTATACTACCGTGACCGTATGTGGATTCCTGATCGTGGTACTCTTCGAACCATGTTGATGGATGAAGCTCATAAATCCCGATATTCCGTACACCCTGACATTGACAAGATGTACCATGATCTTCGTACGTCCTATTGGTGCTTGGAATGAAATGTTATATCGCTCTCTATGTGTCAAAATGTCTGACCTGTTCTAAGGTCAAGGCAGAGCATCAGCGTCCCTCTGGCCTACTCGAACAACCCGAAATTCCTGTCTGGAAATGGGAGAGTATTGCCATGGATTTCATTACGAAATTGCCTCGTACTCCTTTAGGTCATGACAGCATTTGGGTTATCATTGATCGTCTGACCAAATCCGCTGACTTCCTTGCCATTCGTGAAGATTACAAAGTCAAGAAATTGGCTCGTGTCTACACGAGTGAGATCATCAGTCGTCATGGTATGCCCATTGACATCATTTCCGATCGTGACGCTCGTTTCACTTCCCGCCTTTGGCAAACTTTTCAATCCGCCCTTGGCACTCGTTTAAACCTTAGTACCGCTTTTCATCCTCAATCTGACGGTCAAACCGAGCGTACTATCCAAACTCTAGAGGATATGCTTCGATCATGCGTAATTGATTTTGGCGGAAACTGGGATTCACACTTACCTTTGGTAGAATTCTCATACAACAACAGCTATCACGCAAGTATTCAAATGGCTCCATTTGAGGCATTGTATGGTCGTAAGTGTCGTTCACTATTTGTTGGCACGAGATCGGAGACATACAACTCACTGGTCCCGAACTAATACAATAGACGACAGACAAGATCCTACAAATACGTGATAATCTCCTCAAAGCTCGAAGCCGACAAAAGAGTTATACTGATAAAAGACGCAAACCTTTGGAATTCAGCGTGGGTGATCTTGTGCTTCTCAAGGTATCCCCTTGGAAGGGTGCTATTCGTTTTGGTAAGAAAGGCAAACTCGCTCCTCGCTATGTAGGTCCTTTCAGGTTGTTTTTGTGTAGAGCAATGAAAAATGTAAGATCATGTGCATGATTGTGTTTATGGTGTAAGAAACGTTGAATATGTAGAATCATGTGAAGGATTATTTTTATTGTGTAAGATACACAACTATTTATATGATAGACACATTAAATGATTAGTCTTCTTTACTTTAAATAGCAAAAATAAAGGATAGACTCATTAAATGATTTGTTCAAATTACTTTGTATAATACAAAGTAATTAGAACAAATCATTTACATTTTCTAATACTAATAAAAGATTCTATCTAATGTCATATGGCATTCTTTAATTTAATTTATTTATATAATGCCATTTGACATTCTCTCATTTAATTTATTTATATATGAAATTAATGCTATATTAATATAGTAAATTAATATCTAATATTATTAATCTATCTAATAATATATAAATATAAATAATTGTTATACATTATCCAATTTATCTTTGTGTTAATTTCTTAAATTCTATTTTTTAAAGATTGCATGGATTTTGTATTTGTTTCTTTTTTTAGTTAAAATATTTAAATTATAATCAGATAAATAATTAAATGAGTATTTAAATTAAATTTTATATAATCCTTACCTTATATTTTAATTGACGATCAATAATAATTAAGTTATTTCTAATTATTGTAGAGGATATTTATATAGCATATTCGGTTTACATTTGATTAGTGAGATAAACTAACTTGACATATTTGATCAGTTTACATTTAAAAGTATATAATTTGAAGTAATAATTACTGAAATCCTGTGTGATTTGGCGGGAGTTCAATTTCAATAGATATCGATTTGGTTCATTACGGTAATGACATTTTGTGTACAATCGAAAGAAAAAGAAATTGAAGAAATAAAGTTGTTAAACTTCAGAGTATAAAAAATTTGTGGTCATTTTAAAAAATGTTTAAACTTTAATATTTTTATCACAAAAACACAAAAGAAAAGAAAACATTATATTAACGTGAAAACCGTTAATGAAATATATGCTCAAGCTGATGTTTAACATTTAGAAGTACTAGCATATTATTCATGTTAGTGTTTCATTTCAATTTATTTATAATTTAAGTTTTTTAAATTGTAAGATTTAACTTATGTATTTAATGATAATTAGCAATAATTATCCGCTATATATTGGCCTCTTAATATGTGTAAATTTATTTTAAAATTATTATATTTTTCCTTAAATTTCCAAGAAAAAACTTTGACATATCTTGATCATGTGTGGTTTAATTTAAGCAATTTTTGTATGATATTTATCATCTTTATCTTACGTAAGATATTTTATTAATACATGGGTCTATAACCTAGTGTGTGTGTGCACAAGTATATAATTATTTTTATGATTATCACTCTATTGAATATTGGAATTGTAAGTGGATTTTACTCAAATTATCAATAGCCCAACACCAAATCTAAGTCACTAGATCTAAGTTCTTTTGGTTTTGACTTTACACATTCACCGAATTAAATCAAATTGAGCCGCTTCATTCTTCACATCTTCACGCTTCGATCAGAGATCAGTGCTTCATGATCACACTTCACTCTTCAATCGCAACCCACAGCCCCACACTGCTCATGAGTCACGTGTCAAAAATAAGAGAAGATATGGGGATCAGCGAGATTAATTCTCATTCACATCATATCCCATAATTTTTTGTACAAGATATACGGTTTCCTCCATTCAAGGATCATTAACTTTTTATAGCTTTTGTTTCTTGATTTAGCATTCCTGTATAAATTAATGTGTTCTTTTCATTGTAACACACAAGAGACAGAAAATAACTCAATGAAATCATTTTCCCTTTGATATGATGGTATCAGAGCATGGTTTTTCCGAAACCTAATCTGCTCATCATCTACCTAACCTAACATAACCTGCAGCCAGCCACCATGTCCGAAGACAACAGCCAGCATGAGCTCTCCTTGCAACTAACCAACTTGCTCAAACAAGGGTTAAATTCCCAACAAAAAAGTCCTCAACTTTCCGACAGTTTACAGATTAACCTCAAACTCAATAGCCAAAATTATGCTCTATGGACCCGAATGATCCAGGTTGCCATAGGAGGAAGGTCAAAAAAGTTGCTAAAACATTTGAGTTCAAATCCCCCAGATCAAAAAGATGAAGAATACGACCAGTGGGAACAAGACGACTTGGTCGTTTTCTCGTGGTTAATACAGAATATTGAACCAGTGATTGTCGGCAACCTAACCGAGTTTCCCACAACAAAGTCGCTATGGGAGGCCCTGGTGGTTACATACAGCAGCGGCAAGGATAAGTTACAAACATTCAACCTTCATGTCAAGTCAAACGACATCAAACAAGATGATAGTACTTTGGAAGATTTCTGGATAAAACTCCAAGGAGTATGGCGACAACAAGCAAAACCACAATGGCTTTGGTGGTGTGGCGGCGGCGATACCAGGGAGGAATGAAGAAGAAACACTCAATGTGACAGGTAGTGGGTTTGAGGGAAGAATCTCGAAAACCCCAACTTATATTCCTCTGAATTGCAATAAGCCCCTTGAAGATTCAGAAACATTATATGGCACTGATTTTAATTTCTTTATTAAAAAAGGTTCTATAAGGTGCAGAAAAACCCCTAAACTTAATGGTATCGCATTAATGGCCCAGAACTATGATGGAAACCGGGGGCCACCATGGATATTTGATTGTGGGGCCACAGACACTATGAGCAATGAGTTGTCAGATTTTTCTACGACAACTGAACCTACGAAATCGTTTATACAAACAGCGAATGGTGAAAAATGGGTGTAAAAAATGGAGGAACAATTGAAATTTCTCCGACTCTTAGACTTTCTAATTGTCTTTATGTTCCTTCATTATCACACAAACTTCTGTCTATTAGTCATGTAACAAAGGAATTAAAACTGCTCAGTTCTCATGCAACCCACCTTTTGTATTTTACAGGATATTAGGATGGGAGCGATAATTGGGCGTGGCACTGAAAGACAAGGGCTTTATTACGTGGATGAGGTGACTCAAAGTGGGACTGCCATGCTCTCTCATGGGACAAAAGAACGTGAAGCATGGCTTTGGCATAGGAGACTGGGACATCCATCCATGGGTTATTTGCATATGTTATTTCCAAATTTATTTCCTTCAAATTGCAAGATATATTGTGAGACTTGTGTGTTAGCTAAAAGTCATCGGAAAACTTTTAAACCAAATAACACGAGGGTTGATTCACGACCCGCAGCGGAATAAGAGTCGGGGCATAATTGGGTTATCACCAAAGCTCATGATGTTTACTAATATGTTTCATATTTATTAAATTCAAATTACATCTCAAAGTTTCAAGTCAAATTCACACAAACTTCTGTCTATTAGTCATGTAACAAAGGAATTAAACTGCTCAGTTCTCATGCAACCCACCTTTTGTATTTTACAGGATATTAGGATGGGAGCGATAATTGGGCGTGGCACTGAAAGACAAGGGCTTTATTACGTGGATGAGGTGACTCAAAGTGGGACTGCCATGCTCTCTCATGGGACAAAAGAACGTGAAGCATGGCTTTGGCATAGGAGACTGGGACATCCATCCATGGGTTATTTGCATATGTTATTTCCAAATTTATTTCCTTCAAATTGCAAGATACATTGTGAGACTTGTGTGTTAGCTAAAAGTCATCGGAAAACTTTTAAACCAAATAACACGAGGGTTGATTCACGACCCGCAGCGGAATAAGAGTCGGGGCATAATTGGGTTATCACCAAAGCTCATGATGTTTACTAATATGTTTCATATTTATTAAATTCAAATTACATCTCAAAGTTTCAAGTCAAATTCATACAATACAAGGAAAGGAAAAATTAACTAAAACAATCCAAAATCTAAACTGGTTTATTCTTCTAGGCCGCCCTATATGTTTCTTGCTTCGACTTGATCACCTGTATCATGTGTAAAAATGGGAAATTTTGGATCAACAAAAGTTGGGGAGCGAACCTTGTTAAAAACATTTGTTATTGATTCCTTGTTGTAATTAATAGGGAAAAATTGTGCAATAATCATATATGAACAAACGTATGTAAACAAACAAACACAAACACCTTGCATGAGTATATGATATGAATGACAATGTATATGTTGGCAACGTCTCGTTCACGCTCATAGGTAATGGGGAACGGCTCACGCTCATAGGTAATGGGGAGCAGACGGCCTATGATGAAATGTATGTGCGATCAAGGCTCAATCAAACGGAGCCGATCGTATGTTGGCATCGCCTCGTTCACGCTCATAGGTAATGGGGAACGGCTCACGCTCATAGGTAATGGGGAGCGGCGGCCTATGATAATGTATGTACTCAAAATGATAACTTTAACCTAAACATTAACCACACAAACAATAGATATATATTGGCAACACATTTGATCATGAATATGATGGATGCACAAGTGTTTAATTTAAATAAATAATAGTGACACATGATACACCCCAAAATGTGATTAAAACGGGGAATTGGTAGAGATTCACTCACATTTGGTGCGTTCGGTTGAGGATGTTGAATGCGCACGAGTTTAGAGGATTGATCGACGAGGAATAACTAACCTAATTAATAACGAAAAGGTACGGTTAAATAAGTGGATTTTTATTAATAATTTTAATAGGATTTTTTTGGATGTATTTTTGTGAGTTTAAGGCTATTTTCTAACTTTAAAAACGTTATTTTTAAGTATTTTTAATTGATTTTTAAATTAAATAAATAAATAAAAATAATAAAAGACTTTTGACCGTTGACCAGGACTGTTGACCGTTGACCGTTGACCGGTTCAGTTGTGAATATTATTGCACTGAGTGAGACTCGAACCCGTGACCTCCCGTACGCGTGCACGCAGCTCTACCAACTGAGCTACGTGTCTAACCCGAAATATTTCTGTTTTTAATTATATTTATATACTATTTAACTTTATCCGAAAATCATTTATTTAAAAAGGATTTAATCGTATCAAACCGGTGATCTCCACAGGTCTCGAACCCGGGACCTGTGGTTTAGTTTGGCACACAGTCCACCGCTGGACTGTGTGTCTAACCTGGTAAATATTCCGGTTTTTATTATACTTAACATCTTACTGTGAGTTAACCCGGTTCAGTTTAAAAAAAAACATTTTTATTTCTGAGGATAGGGTCGTGATAGGAATCGAACTCGAGTCGTATGTGTATTGTTTGCACACAGTCCACCGCTGGACTGTGTGTCTAACCCGTTCATAATATTGATTTTAATTAATCTTATAACATAAACGACTTCGTCTTCTTCGCTCAAGAACACAGACAATGATTAATCAACTGTTTCATGTTTAATTCGATTAACGGAAATTATCAGCGATTAAATGCAATGGACAGAGAGGGTTTGGGGAAAAATGTACCGAATCAGATGTCTTTCTCAGAACTCCGGCAAGGATTCGTCGGCTCTGTTTGTGAACTTTGTCTGTTCGGATCAAATAACAGTTTTGATTGATTAGATATGAAATTGAACTACTGAGCAACGATTATCAGTAGGTTTAAATGATCATACCGGCTCACGGCGTGATTCTGGAAATTTCAGAAGTTTTCCGGCGAAAGCAGAATTTCCGACAACGTCGTCTGGGTTTGATTCTGGGTGATGGATTGATGTTAGTAATGGTTTAACAATGGAACGAAACAGGAAGAATCGAGGTATTTACCGTTTTGATGTGAGTCTCGGTTTTCTGGCGAAAATCCGGTGATGGAAGAAAAGTTCCGGCGAGTGAAATTGCGACGAGAATTGGTGTGATTTTGACCGAAAAGATTACCAGAGGCTGGGTGTGTATTTATAGGAAAGAATATCGATGAATTGGGTCCGATTTCTGTCTTGATTCGTTGGTCAATTATTCTCCGGCGGTTATGACTGATGTCACGGAACTGGGCATCGGTTATAACCGATGTAAGAGTTAATACGCACCCTCAGTCAAAAGAAACCGACAATAATTGGCGAAGTCGTCGGGATTTCCGGCGGCTGCGAATTGGGCGCCCGTTGACTGTTTTGAATTCGAGTTTTGTTATTTGAATTAATTGCTTCGATATATCACTAAAGAACACAAGTGGCGGAGTCGTTTGGTGGATGAGAGTTAAAGCTTTGAGGTTCCCGGCTGACCCGGGTTCGACTCCCGGCAGCCGGTTTTTCTTTTTAAATATTTTATTTTTACTTTTTAACAATTATAGTTTATAAATTCTATTTTGCTTATTAATTATGTATCGTTTAAAATTAAAATAAGTCATAAATAAGCAATAAAAATTTAAAACTGATTGTTCTATTAAGAAACGAAGTGGGTTTTGAAAACCCGTTTTTCGACGGATGTTACAATTCAGACTTTTTATAAAACCCAAATATGAAAACTTCCAGTTAGTATATAAGAGAAATAAAAACAAGTGTTTTAACCAGGTTATACACACAGTCCAGTGGTGGACTGTGTGCAACGTTAATCAACAGGTCCCGGGTTCGAGACCTGATACGCACGCCGGTTCGATAGAATTTAAATCCTTTTTAAGAAATGAATTTTGGAATAAATTAATTAGTATATAAATATAATTAAAAACAGAAATATTTCGGGTTAGACACGTAGCTCAGTTGGTAGAGCTGCGTGCACGCGTACAGGTGGTTACGAGTTCGAACCTCACTCAGTGCAAACAATATACACGACCGAACCGGTCAACAAGTCAAAGTCAATGGTCAACGGTCAAACCCAAAAAGTCAACATTTTTTTTATATTTTTGTTTATTTATTTAATTTAAAAATCAATTAAAAATACTTAAAAATAATGTTTTTAAAGTTAGAAAATAGCCTTTAACTCACAAAAATATATCTAAAAATCCTATTAAAATTATTAATAAAATCTACTCATTTACCATACCTTTCGTTATTATTTAGGTTAGTTAATCCAAGTCGATCAACCCTCTAAACTCGTGCGCATTCAACATTTTCAACCGAACACACCCAATGGGAGTGAATCTCTACAAATTCCCCGTTTTAATCACGTTTTTGGGGTGTATCATGTGTCTTATTATTTATTACATTTAAACAATTGTGCATCCATCATATCCATGATCAAATGTGTATTCAATATGTATCAACTGTTTGTGTGGTTAATGTTTAGATTAAAATTTATCATTTTCAGTATATACATTATCATAGGCCGCCGCTCCCCATTACCTATGAGTGTTGAGCTGTTCCCCATTACCTATGAGCGTGAACGAGGCGTTGCCAACATACGATCGGCTCCGTTTGATTGACCCTTGATCGCACATACATTTATCATAGGCCGTCCGTTCCCCATTACCTATGAGCGTGAACGTGATGTTGCCAACATATACAGTATCATTCATGTTATATATTCATGCAAGGTGTTTTGTTATTGTATGTTATTGTTTGTTATTGTTATTGTTATTGTATGTTTATTTACGTTTGCTCACATATGATTATTGCATAATTTTCCATAATAAATATAACAAGAAATCAATAATAAATGTTTTCTAACAAGGTTCACTCGCCAACTTATGTTGACCCAAAAACCCTCATTTTTACACATGATACAGGTGATCCAGATGCAGCAAGAAACATATAGGATGGCTTAGAAGAATAAACCGGTTTAGACTTTGGATTGTTTAGTTGGTTATTTTTCTTTGTAATTGAATGAACTTGTTTGGAATATTGAGGATGTAATTTTGAATTTAATAAATATGAAACATATTAGTAAACATCATGAGCTTTGGTGATAACCCAATTATGCCCCGACTCTTATTCCGCTGCGGGTCGGGGTGTGACAGATTGGTATCAGAGCCATGACTATAGGGATATAGGATAGATTATTAGACCCTTAGAGCCTATACTATAGTTGATTAGAATTTTTAAATTGTTTGTGTGTTACATGCAAAATTCATGATGTTTATATGCTTTATGTTTATTTTTACATTCAATGTTATGCAAGCATGTTCATAAGTACATATTATTATACAATGCCTATCATGAATCATATTCTCATAACATTTCATATCCATGAGAACACACACCACACAATTTCCATGACTTTTGCAACGATTTTTGTATTTTCAAATCACATCAAAGTGAGTTCTCATGACGGGCATGTAGTAACTGGAAGGGCACAAGTACCGGTATTCGGAACGTCCTGTCTAGGCTTGGCATTCGTATAAATCCAAAATAAAGGACCAGTTTGCCTACCTGGGGACTAACGATGAGAGTACGAAGGACCTATTAGGCCAAAGCATGCTATACCAAACGTCGTGTGAGCTAACCCCACTTTGAGTTGTCATTGTGTCTACACCTGGACACCCTCCGACCATACATCTCACAAGCATATTTCATGGTTTTCATTCGGGTGATGCGAGTGTTAAAACCGCCAATACCAATGTGAATCCTACCAAGCCAATAGTCATGGGGGCCCACATGACTATACAGGTGAAGGTATGGAGGACATTTGAGGCCCAAACATGAGCAAACCCAAGACATCCTATGGATGTAGTTGCATTATTGATGTTTATGTTATTTTATTTTTTTAAAGACACATGACACCTAAAAAGACTCCATAAACTCACAATCTTCTTATGTATATTCCTGTAGATGTCGGCTAGGCAACAACGTGGGGGTAGAAGGTCAGGAAGGTCAAACGAACGCTTGGCCACCCAAATCGCAAAACAAATGGCCGCGGTGCTTCCTGACATCGTAGTTCAAGTCCAACAAGCTCTTGCCGCAAATCGCATCAATCCTCCCCAGCAAGAAGACCAGAACATCGGCAACCCTCCTTCCAAAAAGTACTCATATAAACATTTTAAGTCTTGCGATCCCCCGAAATTAGAAGGGACCGAAGGTGCACTGCTCTCCTCCACTGGTTTGAGGAAATGGAAACACCTTCCTCAACTACGATTGTCCCGAGGATCGCAAGGTACGTTACGCAACCGGGAGGCTATTTGGGGTAGCTCTTACCTGGTGGAATACTGAAAAGGGGAAGAGAGGAGTCGAAGATGCAATGGCCTTAACGTGGGAGGAGTTAAGGGAAATCATGACGAGACGCTTCTGTCCAAGAAGCGAGATCAAAAAGTTAGAAGATGAATTTCATTCGTTGAAGCAAAAGGAGGGAGATCACACTTCCTACAACAAACGGTTTTTAGAGTTGAACCAAATGGTCCCTAACTTGTTCACCCCAGTTTACCGCTTAGTCGAACACTATATTCGAGGCCTCCCCTCGAAAATTCAAGACTCAGTTCTCAGCACTTCGCCTGCAACACTCGAAGCTGCTATGGAACTAGCTACCGAGCTTACCGAGAATCATTCGCAACGGAAAATTTAAAGACGAGAAAAAAAAAGCCCCCGTGGAGGGCCAAACTTCAAACCATTCCACCTCCTCCTCAAAGTTTGCTAACAAGAGGAAACGAAACACCAGAAACTTTGCTGTCACACAAACAAATTTCCCCATCCCTGCTGCACCCATTACCCAAGTTGCCCCCTCACCTGCACCATATAAAAGGCCATACTCCGGCCCATACCCAAAGTGCAACCATTGCCAATACCATCATTTTCCTGATCATCCCTGCCAACATTGCACCGGCTGTGGTCGCGCAGGTCACACCATTCAAACCTGTCGCGTACCTCAGCGAACGAACCGCCATCAGCCCTCAACCCAAACCCACCATCAGATGGTGGGTCAAGCCTAACAACCTCTACTACTACCACCTACCCAACATGTAGCCCAATCCTACTACCAACCCAACTATCCCATGGTGCAACCTATGCGGGCTTGTTACAACTGTAGAGACCCGAACCATTTCAGAAACACCTGTCCACGCCTAGTGAATATTATCCATGCCCAAGCTCAAGCTAATCCAGTGAACCAGGCTAATCAAGCTCCTCCACCTGCAAGAGGAAGAGCTTTTAACATCAACGCCAATCAAGTTAGGGCTGACAACAATGTGGTTAACGGTACGTTTCTCATAAATGGTAGTTATGCATCCATGTTATTTGATACTGGCGCGGATAAAAGTTTTGTGTCCTTAGAATTTGAACCCACCCTAAACCAAACTCGTGATAAACTCATGGAATCCATAACGGTAGAAGTTGCTGACGGAAAACCGGTCTCCTTAAACTCTATTTTACGCAATTGTACTCTCACTCTAAACGATCACATTTTCCAGTTGACCTCATACCTATGAAGTTGAGAAGTTTCGACATTATAATTGGTATGGACTGGCTCAGCCAACATCATGCTGAAGTTGTATGCCGCGAAAAGTTTATACGCATTCCTCTTACAAACGGTCAGACTCTACGAATCTTTGGAGAAACCCCTTCGAAAGGGCTCAAATTAATGTCCTGTCTTCAAGCCCGAAAATATCTACGCAAGAATTATGTCGCATTTCTAACTCATGTCGTCAAAAAGGGAACCAAGGAGAAGAAACTTGAAGACATCCCAGTAGTAAAAGATTTTCCGCAAGTTTTTCCTGACGACATTTCAGGACTTCCTCCCGTGAGAGAAGTCGAATTCCGCATTTATCTTATACCTGGAGCTACACAAGTTGCAAAATCTCCTTATAGGTTAGCCCCATCCGAAATGCAAGAGCTAGCCAGTCAATTGCAAGAGCTGACTGACAAAGGATTCATATGCCCTAGCTCCACGCCTTGGGGTGCACCTGTCCTTTTTGTGAAGAAGAAAGATGGAACGTTTCGCATGTGCATCGACTACAGAGAACTCAACAAGTTAACGGTCAAGAACCGCTACCCATTACCTCGCATTGATGATCTTCTTGACCAACTTCAAGGCGCCAGCTGTTTTTCGAAAATCGACCTTCGTTCTGGTTATCATCAACTCAGAGTACATGAAGAAGACGTCCCAAAGACCGCCTTCCGAACTCGTTATGGTCATTATGAATTCATGGTCATGCCATTTGGTCTAACCAACGCACCAGCTGTCTTCATGGATCTAAGGAACAGAGTCTGCAAACCTTATCTCGATCGCTTTGTTATAGTCTTCATCGACGACATCCTCATTTACTCAAAGTCTAAGTCTGATCATGAACGACACCTTCGACTCATCCTTACACTCTTAGGGAATGAGAAGCTCTACGCCAAATTCTCCAAATGCGAATTCTGGTTAAAAGAGGTATAATTCCTTGGACATGTCGTCAATGACAAGGGAATACATGTCGACCCCTCAAAGATCAAAGCAGTACAAGAATGGCAAGCACCACGTACACCTACCGAAGTAAGATCATTTCTTGGTTTGGCTTGTTATTATCGCCGTTTCATTGTAAATTTCTCTCGTATTGCTGTACCACTCACGGCTTTAACTCATAAAGGAAAACCCTTCATATGGGGACCCAAACAAGAAGAAGCCTTCCAAACCCTTAAACAAAAACTCTGTGACGCACCTATCCTCACTCTTCCTGAAGGTTGTGATGACTTCGTGGTTTATTGCGACGCGTCAGGGCAAGGACTAGGTTGTGTTCTAATGCAAAGAGGAAAAGTGATAGCTTATGCTTCTAGACAACTCAAAACTCATGAGAAGAACTATACCACCCACGACCTAGAACTTGGAGCCGTTGTGTTCGCTCTTAAGATATGGAGACATTACCTCTACGGTACTAAGTGTGAAATATACACTGACCACAAGAGTCTTCAACATATCTTCAATCAAAAGGAGTTAAACATGAGGCAACAAAGATGGGTCGAACTTCTTAATGACTACGACTGTGAAATTCGGTATCATCCTGGCAAGGCAAATGTGGTGGCCGATGCACTCAATCGAAAGGGATATGCGAACTCCATTCGTCTTCTATGTTCGCAAATCATAACAGATATCAAAGATCAAATCCGAGAAGCCCAACATGTTTCAATAACGGAAAACGACGTACGAAATGAGCTGTCCTGTGGAACTGAACTTAAAATTGAAACTAAATCCGACGGTATTCTGCACTATCTAGATCGCATATGGATTCCTGACCACAACAACCTTCGTGAATTCCTTATGAATGAGGCACACAAAACACGATACTCTATACACCCCGGAGCCGACAAGATGTATCAAGACCTTCGATACACCTACTGGTGGCCTGGAATGAAAAAGGATATTGCAGTTTTTGTTTCCAAGTGCCTTACATGTTCCAAAGTAAAAGCTGAACATCAAAGACCCTCAGGACTTCTGGTCCAACCTGAAATACCTGTATGGAAGTGGGAAAACATAACCATGGACTTCATTACCGGGTTACCTCGCACTTCTGGTGGGTATGACACTATATGGGTAATCATTGATCATCTTACAAAATCAGCTCACTTTATTCCGATCCGCGAAGATTTCAAGAACGAGAAGTTAGCTCGTATCTACATCAGCGAAATCGTAATCCGTCATGGTGTACCGTTAAGCATTATTTCAGATCGTGATGGTCGTTTCACTTCACGAACAAGGCAAGCCGTACAAGTCGCTTTGGGTACACGATTAGACCTCAGTACCGCTTATCATCCTCAAACTGATGGACAATCTAAACGCACCATCCAAACTCTTGAATATATGCTTCGAGCATGTGTCATAGACTTCAAGGGAAATTGGGACGCTAATTTACCATTAGTTGAATTTTCGTACAACAACAGCTATCATTCAAGTATCGGCATGGCACCTTCAAAGCTTTATATGGTCGTAAGTGCCGATCTCCAGTATGTTGGCACGAAATTGGGGAAGCTCAAATCACCGGTCCAGAATTGACTCAAGAAACAACAGACAAGATCCATCAAATTCGAAACAATCTTCTAGCGGCACAAAGTCGTCAAAAGAGTTACGCAGATAAACGACGAAAGCCTTTGGAGTTTAACATTGGTGATCATGTACTTTTAAAAGTATCACCGTGGAAGGGAGTAGTTCGTTTTGGCCAGAAGGGCAAGCTAGCACCACGCTACGTAGGACCTTTCAAAATACTCGAAAGAGTAGGACCTGTAGCATACAAGCTTGATCTACCAGAAGAACTCAATAGAATTCACCCCACATTCCACGTATCAAACTTAAAGAAGTGTCTCGCCGATGAAAACCTCAATATTCCCCTGGAAGATATTCAGATCGCTGAATCTATGCATTTCATTGAAAGACCAGTAGAGATCATGGACTTCGGAGAAAAACGTTTAAGACGGAGTCGTATTCCAATTGTTAGGGTACGCTGGGAGTCGAAACGGGGACCTGAGTTTACTTGGGAACGTGAAGACTCAATGCGCGAAAAATACCCGCATCTTTTTCCTGTTAACACTACTACTTAAATTTCGGGACGAAATTTCTAAAAGTAGGGGATACTGTAACATTTGTCGAAAAACGGGTTTTCAAAACCCGCTTCGTTTATTAATCGAATAATCAGTTTTAATTTTTGTTGCTCATTTAATGCTTATTTTAATTTTAAACAATACATAACTAATAAACATTTTAGATTATGGAAATTAAAATTGTTAAAAAATAAAATTAAAACAATTAAAAATGAAAAAGGGCTGCCGGGTTTCGAACCCGGGTCAGCCGGAAACTTTAAACACCAAACACATAACCACTCGGCCACTTGATGTCTTTGTGAATTCTAGGAAACAATTAAAACATAAGTTCAACCGTGAATCAACCTGTTTGCGCCAAACTGAAACCGATATCGGCTTCCAAACATCCAGGGACTTTTGAGTGATCGCGGATTCCTGAAAATAACCGATAAACCGACGTTCTTAATCAATTCGGCCTTTAATGAACTTGAATTCGTATGATGTTCGGGTTTAATAACCGAAATCATTCACTTTCTGAATTACTCCAACAATATCAGTATCTCGCGACTCAAAATCATCCACATAACTCTCAATTTCACTTTTGCTCTATTTTCAGTTCGTCGGAAAAGCTTTCTGAACTCGCCGGACTTTCGCCGGAAAACCGTGTCTTTCATCAAAATGGTAAGTTTTCTCAATTCTTTCATCTTCTATCAGTTGTTAGGCTTTTGCTAACTCAAACCTTTCAATCAGAATCAATCCCAGACGACGATATCAGATAATCAACACTCGCCGGAAGTTTTCTGAAAATTCCTAGATTACGCTGTGAAACAGTATAATCATTCAAACCTTCTGATAACTCTTGTTTAGTCCTTCAATTCCACAATTAGTTAATCAAAAACTGTAATTGGTCCGCTCAGACGGAGTTCATAAAAACAGAGCCGACGACATTGCCGGAGTTCTGAGAAAAGTCATCATTCCAGTATGTTCATTCCCAAAACCTTTCCTATCTGTTACATTTTAATCATTCATACGCCTGTTAATTGAATTGAACAAGTTCAGTAGAGTAATCGTTGTCTGGGTTATTATAACGAAGAAGATGAAGTGAGTCTGTATATAAATTTAATATAAATTGGATTATAACTTGGGTTAGACACACAGTCCAGCGGTGGACTGTGTGCAATTGAAACACAGCGATACCGGGTTCGAGTCTGTCCTTGTTCCGTTTCGTCACAATATTCAAACTTTTTATAAAACCCAAATATGAAAACTTCCAGTTAGTATATAAGAGAAATAAAAACAAGTGTTTTAACCAGGTTAGACACACAGTCCAGCGGTGGACTGTGTGCAATGTTAATCAACAGGTCCCGGGTTCGAGACCTGATACGCACGCCGGTTCGATAGAATTTAAATCCTTTTTAAGAAATGAATTTTGGAATAAATTAATTAGTATATAAATATAATTAAAAACAGAAATATTTCGGGTTAGACACGTAGCTCAGTTGATAGAGCTGCGTGCACGCGTACGGGAGGTCACGAGTTCGAAGCTCACTCAGTGCAAACAATATACACGACCGAACCGGTCAACAAGTCAAAGTCAATGGTCAACGGTCAAACCCAAAAAGTCAACATTTTTTTTATATTTTTGTTTATTTACTTAATTTAAAAATCAATTAAAAATACTTAAAAATAATGTTTTTAAAGTTAGAAAATAGCCTTAAACTCACAAAAATATATCTAAAAATCCTATTAAAATTATTAATAAAATCCACTCATTTACCATACCTTTCGTTATTATTTAGGTTAGTTAATCCTCATCGATCAACCCTCTAAACTCGTGCGCATTCAACATCTTCAACCGAACGCACCCAATGTGAGTGAATCTCTACAAATTCCCCGTTTTAATCACGTTTTTGGGGTGTATCATGTGTCTTATTATTTATTACATTTAAACAATTGTGCATCCATCATATCCATGATCAAATGTGTATTCAATATGTATCAACTGTTTGTGTGGTTAATGTTTAGATTAAATTTATCATTTTCAGTACATACATTATCATAGGCCGCCGCTCCCCATTACCTATGAGCGTTGAGCTGTTCCCCATTACCTATGAGCGTGAACGAGGCGTTGCCAACATACGATCGGCTCCGTCTGATTGAGCCTTGATCGTACATACATTTATCATAGGCCGTCCGTTCCCCATTACCTATGAGCATGCACGTGACGTTGCCAACATATACAGTATCATTCATGTTATATATTCATGCAAGGTGTTTTGTTATTGTATGTTATTGTTTGTTATTGTTATTGTTATTGTATGTTTATTTACGTTTGCTCACATATGATTATTGCACAATTTTCCATAATAAATATAACAAGAAATCAATAATAAATGTTTTCTAACAAGGTTCACTTGCCAACTTATGTTGACCCAAAAACCCCCATTTTTACATATGATACAGGTGATCCAGATGCAGCAAGAAACATATAGGATGGCTTAGAAGAATAAACCGATTTAGACTTTGGATTGTGTAGTTGGTTATTTTTCTTTGTAATTGAATGAACTTGTTTGGAATATTGAGGATGTAATTTTGAATTTAATAAATATGAAACATATTAGTAAACATCATGAGCTTTGGTGATAACCCAATTATGCCCCGATTCTTATTCCGCTGCGGGTCGGGGTGTGACAGGCTCCACATGGTTTTTCAAGTGAATTTGGAGAACGGGAGGTATGCCTCCTAAAGAAATCCCTTTATGGCTTGAAGCAATCTCCCAGGGCTTGGTTCGGCAGGTTCACTTTAGCCATGAAGAATTACGGATTCAAGCAAAGTAACTCCGACCATACTCTATTTCTCAAACAAAGAAACAATCTTATAACATGTTTAATAATCTATGTCGACGACATGATTATTACAGGAAATGACCATGAAGAAATAGCCAAACTGAGGAAAACCTTGTTTGAAGAATTTGAAATAAAGGATTTGGGAAGACTTAAATATTTCCTTAGAATTGAAGTTTTAAGATCTAAGCAAGGAATATTTATGTGTCAAAAGAAGTATATTCTTGACTTACTGGCTGAGGTTGGTATGATTAATTGCAAACCAGCAGATACCCCTATGATTGTTAATCAGAAATTATACATGGAGGAAAAAGCACAACTAGTTGATAAGGAACGGTACCAACGAATGGTTGGAAAGCTAATTTATCTTTCACACACTCGCCCTGATATAGCTTATGCTGTGGGGGTAGTCAGCCAGTTTATGCATCAACCCTAAAGTGCTCATATGGATTCAGTCTTACGAATTCTAAGGTATCTCAAAGGAACTGTGGGTCATGGAGTCTTATTCAAACCTAATGGGCATCTAGAAACCCAATTATACACTGATGCAGACTGGGCAGGAGACAAACGCAATCGAAGGTCGACGTCAGGGTACTTTACATTAGTTGGAGGAAATCTTGTTACATGGAGGAGCAAAAAACAAAAGGTGGTGGCTCTCTCAAGTGTTGAAGCTGAATTCAGGGGTATAGCAAGAGGATTAACCGAAGTCCTTTGGATACGAAAACTCTTAACAGAGATAGGGTATCCACCACAAGAAACTAGTGAAATCATAAGTGATAATAAGGCTGCCATCCAAATCTCAGAGAATCCAGTCCAACACGACCGAACTAAGCATATTGAAGTTGATCGACGCTTCATTAAGGAGAAGTTAGAAAGAAAAATCATCAGTCTACCGTTTGTTCGATCGGAAGACCAACTCGCAGATGTCTTGACATAAGCTGTTAACGAAAGAGTTCTACACAAATGTCTAAGCAAGTTGAATTTTGGAAATCCCACTATTCAACTTGAGGGGCGTGTCAAAAATAAAAGAAGATATGGGGATCAGCGAGATTAATTCTCATTCACATCATATCCCATAATTTTTTGGACAAGATATACGGTTTCCTCCATTCAATGATCATTAACCTTTTATAGCTTTTGTTTCTTGATTTAGCATTCCTGTATAAATTAATGTGTTCTTTTCATTGTAACACACAAGAGACAGAAAATAACTCAATGAAATCCTTTTCCCTTATCACGATCATTGCAATGACATCGCCTTATAATTCAATGACGCTCACCACTCAATCCTCAGTCTATTAAATCTAGATTCAAGGTATGGCTTTTATTGTGTTATAGTCATGACAGTTATGCAATACCCCAAATTTAAAATGGTGCATGAAACAGATAAGGAAGCCGATGGTTGCTTTATTTTGTTGATGAAGAAGTCGGTGGTAGCTTGGACTTTAATATGTTTTTATTGTTTTTGAATGCAACACTTTTATTTTTATATTTTTTGAACTTATATGTATCTTGAGTGAAGCAAAGAGTCCAAAACGAGCAACATTTTTAGTGAAACAATTCTGAATGAAACAACAATGACATTTAATTTGAAGTCTTTGTATTAAAATTTAATTTAAAATTAGAACTGAGCAAAAACTAGCAAAACCGAGCTGCTCGGTTGTAGACCAAGCGAGTTCGAGCAACTTTTTTGCTCGTTTCCTTAAATTCGAACAGAGTCGAGCCGCTCAATTTCAATTCGATTAGAGTACGAGCAGACACTCACTTGGTTCGGCTTGGATCATTAACAACCTTAAAAGTGTCGTATTTAGGTTAAACTAATTATTAAATATATCATGTTTCGGTTATCTATAATAAAATAGGGTATATTAGTCGACCCTAAACCTACTTATATCTGTGTTGTATTTGTATCCTGTTTGGAATTGATATGGCTACTTAAATATATACTCATTAATTGAAGTGTTAAACTGTTAATAATGACCACGCCCCCAAGTCATTTGATGTGGACTTGAAACACTTTTTTTTTAAATACCAGAACCTCAAAATTAAGGCACAAAGCCACAAAACATAACCATTTTTATTTCCTCTCAAAACACAGTAACAGAAAAGCCCAAAAGAAGCTCTCAAGTTTCATCCATCCTGATCTCGGTTCAGTCCATATTTTTAGTCCAGTCCGAATCCAACCTTTTGTAGTGATTTGAAGTGTACAATGGGCTGATCTTCAGTTATTATATTTATACATTTAAATACAGAGGTGGGCAAAAAAACCCGGTTAGTTAACTGGAACCAGTTATTAACCGGAATCGGTAATTAACTGGTATAACATTAACCGGTTAGTGGTTAATTTTAACCGCTGGGTAGTAACTGGTTATAAATATTTAGTATAGAAACCAGTTATTAATAGGTTTTTAACCGATAGGCTGGTTAACCCAAAAAAACCAAAAACTTCTTTTTTTTAAAAGTACAAAAGACCAGTTATTAACCGAAGATAACCGGTAAAGGTAATCAGCTGGACCCGTTAAAAAAATAGCCGATTAAAGTTAAAAGGTCAAATTAACCGGTATAACCAGTTATTGAAATTAACCGCTTTGTGCAACTCTACATTTTATACTGCTTTTATATTTTTATATTTGTTCATTACTCAAGCTTTGGTCAATAATCTTTTTTATATCTGTTTCTTTTAGTCCGGTGTGTTATGTTGATCATTCTGTTTAAACATGATGGAAAAATAAAGAAATACCTGTGACGGCAGACACGCCAGCAGAGAATCCAGTCAGAAACGCAGCCATGGGGTTTGACATATTTGTCAATATGATCTGGTTCCTCCTTAGGGTGTAAGGTTATGATGGTAAGAACCGAACTAGGGTAGAGTTCGGTTAAGGTTATGGAGAGAGAGGTGGGTGGCGGCTTTAGTGATGTTGTTGTAAGTGTCTAACCCTAAACCTCTCTAATCATCTCCTTATATACACCCAGAAGGAAACCCTAATTAGTTAATAAGGGTAATATGGTCCATCAGCAATTACCAACTAATATATAATAGGATCAATATATTTTGATCTAATATAATATAAATGATTATAATGGCTACATGATTAAATATTATAAATAATATATTTAATCTTACATTCTCCCACTTAGCCGAGTAATCATTTATCATGAGTATTAGATAAGCCTGATCTGGAGTTAACACTCATTTTAGCTTTAAACCAAGAACCGTAGCAGAGAAATACAGCCGTTGAATCATCATTCGACTCAGGACCCCCATTAGTCATACTACAGCCTCAATTTAAAATCTAACAGTTATGATCAGAATATGCAAATAAGCCCTTTAGTGTTTGAATTGTATTTATATTTGTCTATATGTCATTATATCGGCAGAACATATGTTAGAGACATACAAAATCAAACTAAGAAATTTCATTAATTAAAACATAAGTAAGTACAATATGCTATTAAACAAGGTCTTTAGTAAATCCCATATTTGAAAAATGTTCTTCGAAAACTTTAGGTTAGAGACCTTTAGTCATCGGATTCACAAGCATATTTTTAGTACTAATATACTCAATACAAAGATTATTTTCCTCAACTCGTTCACGTACGAACAAGTATTTTGTATCGATATATAAACCAGCTCCAGTCGAACTGTTACTGTTCGAGAAACTAACGGCAGCTGAGTTATCACAGTAAAGCTTCAATGGTCTAGAAATGGAATTAACAATTCTGAGTCCAGTGATCAGATTTCTAAGCAACATTCCATGATAGGTTGCGTTATAAACAGCAATGTATTATGCCATCATTGTGGAAGTTGAAGTTAACTGTTGTTTATGACTCTTCCATGAGATAGGTCCGCCTGCTAACATAAAGATATAGCCCGAAGTGGATTTCTTGTCATCTTTGCATTTGGCAAAGTCAGAATCAGAATAGCCTACCACTTCTAAATGATCACTTCTTCTATAAGTCAGTTTATAGTCTTTCGTCCCTTGCAGATATCTAAGTACTTTCTTAGCTGCTTTCCAGTGATCTAGGCCTGGATTAGTCTGATAACGGCCTAGCATTCCAGCAATATAAGCGAAATCTGGGCGAGTACAGACTCGAGCATACATTAGGCTCCCGACTACTGACGCATAAGGTATCTGGCTCATATGCTCCTTTTCAACCTCTGTTGTCGGACATTGGAATGAACCGAAAACATCTCCCTTAACTACTGGAGCGACTGAGGGCTTGCACTGTTGCATGTTATAACGAGTAAGGACACGATCTATGTAAACCTTTTGGGACAATCCTAAGATCCCTTTGTGTCTGTCTCGGTGAATTTCGATGCCAATAACGTAGAAGCATCTCCGAGATCCTTCATGTTGAAGTTATGCGAGAGTAACCGCTTCGACTCATGCAACATGTCTAAACTATTACTTGCCAACATCTACGTAAAGGACAAGTATAGTAAAGTTGCTCCCACTCATCTTGAGGTAGGTGCATTGATCCACTTGATTCTTTATAAAACCTTACCTCTTCATGACTTCATCAAACTTAAGGTACCATTAACGTGATGCTTGTTTTAACCCGTAAATGGATTTCTTCAACTTACAGACTAGATGCTCCTGACCTTCAGGTTTAAAGCCTTCAGGTTGTTTCATGTAAACATCTTCGTCTAAGTCTCCATTAAGGAAAGCGGTTTTAACGTCTATCTGATGCAGCTCTAAATCAAAATGAGCTACTAGGGCCATAACGATCCTTAATGAATCTTTACGAGAGACAGGTGAAAATGTCTCTTGATAATCAAATTCCTCTTTCTGAGTGTAGCCGTTTGCAACCAATCTTGCTTTACAGCGTTCAACGTTCCCATTCGGATCTAGTTTTGTTTTGAATACCCATTTACATCCTACGGGTTTGACATCGTTGGGTAATTCTACCAAATCCCAAACGTCATTTTTCTTCATGGATTCAAGCTCATCATTCATTGATTTATTCCATTCAGAAGACTGATCACTGCTAATGGCTTCATTATAAGAGATAGGATCATTGAGCTTTCCGGCATCCATTTCAGTCAAGTAGGTAACATAATCATCCCATTTAGTAGGCCTTCTATGCCTGGATGACCTCCTGAGTTGATTATCGGGTTCAGCAGTGTCCTGGTTCTGAGCGTTTGATGTGCCTTCGTTATGAGGTATAATGGGTTCTTGTTGTGGAGGTAAATTTGGAGCTGGTGCAGTAGCTTCAAGTGCAGTTGTTGCATTGGGTACAAGAGGAGTAAATGGAGTAATGGTAAGTGACGAATCCCCCCCCCCCCCCGCGTCTTGTACTTCTTGCAATTCTTCGTAAGGGTTGGTACTGCTCCCACTGACCTTAAAATCCTCCAGGAACGCGGCACGCTTGGTTTCAACTATACGGGTGACATGGGAAGGACAATAGAAACGATAACCCTTAGAGTGATCAGGATACTCGATAAAGAAGCAGGTAACTATTTTAGGGTCAAGTTTCTTTAGGAAAGGATTGTAAAGTTTCGCTTCAGCAATGCAGCCCCATACTTTTATATATTTTAGACTCGGTTTCCTTCCTGTCCAAAGTTCATAAGGAGTTTCAGGGACAGACTTAGAAGGAACTCTATTGAGTATATGAACAGCTGCTTTAACGCTTCAGTCCAGAGGAATAATGGTAAATTAGTGTTAGCTAACATACTGTGCACCATGTTCATAAGGGTACGATTTCTTCGTTCAGCGACACCATTCTGCTGAGGTGTACCTAGCATGGTGTATTGGTTTATAATCCCTTGGCCCTCACAAAACTCATAAAATGGACCAGGAGCTTGACCTACATCAGTATGTCTTCCATAATATTCACCGCCTCTATCTGATCTCACAACTTTAATTTTACGATCTAGTTGTTTTTCAACTTCAGTTTTATAATCTTTAAAAGATGTAAGAGATTCAGATTTTTCCTTAATTAGGTACAAGTACATGTAATGAGAATAATCATCAATGAAAGGGATAATGAAGTATGTCCTGTTATGCCAGCGATTTGGTAAGGACCACTAATGTCAGTATGAATGAGTTCTAATAAATTAGAGCTCCTAGTGGCACCTTTCTTATTCGCTAATGTCATTTTAACTTTAAGAAATTTGACACATGTTCCAAAATCAGTAAAATCGAGAGGAGGTAAGACTTCATCCTTTACGAGTCGATTTAATCGTTCCCTTGAGATGTGGCCTAAACGTTGATGCCACAACATTGATGAAGTCTCTAAGTCTCGATTTTGTTTCATCTTTGTGAGTGATTCATTAATATTATATGACAACAAAGATTTAGAAAAGTCATCATCTAGTTCTAATCTAAGAGACCACCATCCAGAATGCCGGTACCATAAACCACAGAATCATAGAGAATAGAGAGTTTGCGATGACCATGAGTAATATCAAAACCGTCTATGTCTAACTTTGGTCCTGATACAAGGTTCCGAGTTACCTCAGGAACATATAAGGTATCATAAAGTTTAATGAATAAACCAGTTTTCATAAACAATTGTAAAGTTCCAATGGCCCTCACTTCTAGTTCTCTATCATCCCCACTTTAAGTGTTCTTTGGTTTCTTCCCAGCCTCCGGATTGTAAGGAATCCCTGAGTAGAGTTAGTGACATGAGTCATAGTACCAGAATCAAACCACCAAGAATTAGCATGAACATTTAAATTATAGGACTCAAGTATCATGAAAAATCGTTACCTTTCTTAGCCAGCCACTCCTTAAAGTCAGGGCATTCCTTTTGCTTATGTCCTGTCTTTTTACAGAACTTGCAGTAGGGTTTTCCTAAGGAGTTCTTAGAGCTGGAAGGCGCACTTGTACTAGGATTGGTCTTTTGGGCTTTAGAAACATCCCTCCTTGGATAAGTGTTCTTCCTCTTCTTAGAGCTGGAGGTAGTAAAGTGTGCAACATCAGTAGTTCGATCCATCTTCATACGCTCCTCCTCCTGCACGCACATAGCGATCAGCTCACTCATCGACCATTTCTCTTTCTGAGTGTTGTAATTGATCTTGAATGCTTCATATGATGAAGGAAGCGAAGTCATGATGAATGAACAAGAAAGCCATCACTAATCGCCATGTCTAATCCCTTGAGCTTATGGGCCATGTCGTTCATCATCATGATGTGTTCACGGATGCCACTCCTCCCGTCATACTTAGTAGTCACCAGCTTGAGGATAAAAGTACTAGCGTGTGCTTTAGACGTTCCCTTGAACTACTCCTCCACAGAAGCCAAGTAGGTTTTAGCATCTTCAGAATCAGGAATGGCTCCTCGAATTGCATTGCTTATGGACTGCTTCATGAACATGAGAGACATGCGGTTACACCTAGTCCATTTTTCATGAGCCAGCTGCTCAGCAACGGTACTCTCAGGAGTAAGGTCTTCAGGCTTATTCTCTCTTAGAGCGTAATCGAAATCCAGCAAAGCAAGAGTAACCATGAGAGAGTCTTTCCATGCAGCAAAGTTATCACCAGTCAATGGTGGAATCCCGCAATTGGGCGCTGATAGTGGAAATAGTATGAGCAAATTATGATACTAAGAAAAGAAGTCTTAATGTGATCTAAGGGCAAGTTATTCTAAGACATGCATAAGTAATGACCATTTTAATTATGAAGTTGTGATATTGTCTATTACTAACATCAAAATAATAGACTTAGTTAAAAGTTCTACTTAAATAAAGACAAATCAGCTTTGGCCAGAAGTGTAATCACCTAAGTATGTGTGCAAAGTAATTGTGACAAATCAGCTTTGGCCAGAAATGAGACAATCCCTTTAATTATGCACTTGTCAAGTATGCTAGACATGAATGAATTAGATCAGCTTTGGCCAGAAATAAAACATTCACGTTTATAATGCATAATTAACATAGCTTTTCGTAATACTTGAACAATAAATAGATGCATCAAATCACCTTTGGGCAGAAGTGATACATCAGAAGCTCATTCAAGTTAAGCTATTTTGGTTTTGCAAAAAGTTATCTTATTATAATTAATTAAGTATTTACAAAACCATTTATTTAATAGCAAACCCCATGTTAGCGCTGAAATTTAGTTCACAAAAATAGCCTAATTTAGTAATGAGAGTTCGGATAAAATCTTGGATTTCGGATGAGTTTCGGATTAGTCCGAGATGGGCATCTCGGATGAGTTTCGATTAGTCCGAGATAGGCATTTCGGATGAGTTCCGGATTAGTCCGAGATAGGCATCTCGGATAAGTCTCTGATGCGTCCGAGATGGGCATTTCGGATAAGACTCTGATGAGTCCGAAATGGGCATCTCGGATTAGACTCTGATGAGTTTCGAAACTTATCCTGCAAGATTTCAAAATCTCTAATGATGGCAATTAGTTGTGATAAGTTTTGAAGTTCGAAAATTAAGGAACTATGGGATCAGTTTTCCTATTTTAATGCTGATCTAAATATATCAAAATATTTCGAAAATAATATCCGTTTAATTTATAACATATTTCAAAAATTTAATTAAATGCAAAATAGATCAAAAACTGGGAAAACACTTAATAATCTGCATTTAACTCCAAAATATAGGACTTTTTTTCGAATTTCATAAGAAAAGTGACGAACCCTAAAACATAAACTTAATTCTGGAATCCGAAATCTGGGATTTTTGAGTTCATTATAATGATTCGGAACAATAACATTACACTTTTGATTTCGGAACAGTGATTAACCATTAAAACATCAGATCCGAATTTTTAATCCACAAGTCATGTGATTTCGGAACAGTAATCATGTTCAAAATTTATGTTTTCCAGATTTTAATACCAGAATAATGGATACATAACATAAATGATTTATCAATATATGCTCTGATACCACATGTTGATCAGTTCTGTTTAAACATGATGGAAAACATAAAGAAATACCTGTGACGGCAGACAGGCTAGTAGAGAATCCAGTCAGAGACGCAGCCATGGGGTTTGACATATTTGTCAATATGATCTGGTTCCTCCTTAGGATGTAAGGTTATGATGGTAAGAACCGAACTAGGGTAGAGTCCGGTTTAGGTTATGGAGAGAGAGGTGGGCGGCGGCTTTAGTGATGTTGTTGTAAGTGTCTAACCCTAAACCTCTCTAATCATCTCCTTATATACACCCAGAAAGAAACCCTAATTAGTTAATAAGGGTAATATGATCCATCAACAATTACCAACTAATATATAATAGAATTAATATATTTTAATCTAATATAATATAAATGATTATAATGACTACATAATTAAATATTATAAATAATATATTTAATCTTAATGTTTTACTTGATGTTCCAATGTTCTAAACACAAAAAAGTTGCTATACCAGATATTTTCATGAAAAATAATTTAATAAACTGTTAATGAATAAACATTAGATGATTTTTTATCGTTACCCATTCTTTTAAATCCACTACAATTTTATCTACTTGACCCTTTAAATATAAAGAATAAGGGGGAATTAAATAACTGTACTTGACCTTTTAAATATAAAGAATAATGGCATTTAAACAACTGTTTGAATATTATGTAGCATTTGCTAGAATTGGCACCTTTAGGATTTTTTTAATCCATTTTAACAAGTTAAAAAAGGGTTTTGGAAATGGAGGAATTTGAGAGTGTGTGTTTTAAATTTATGAATGAAAGTTATATACATAAAGTGTATAAATTAGATTTTTTTAAACATGTAATTGACCATGTGACAGCGGTTGGATTCCTCAAACCCACAACATCTCGAGCGGGTTGTGGCACTAGCTAGCCGAACCCTTAAGGATGACAGCGGTGTTCTGACATGGCTTCGAACCCACGGAGCCCTACACGCTCGGTGCCCCGACTTGCCTAAAGGAATTTGTATACTTCATAAGATTAGTAACCTTTATGATACGCAAACAGTTTTATTCATATTTTACGACATGCTCAACATTTCAGAATAGATGTATATAGTTAGTGTATCTTATTAACAACAAAGAGTTAAATATTTATAACAAAACTTATCAAATAATTCTATGAAATATGAGTTCATCATGACATGCATAAAACCGTTAGGATGTTCCTTTTATTGGAAGTTTCATTGTCTATGTTTAACCTTTTGTGAAAAATAATAAAAAATGAATCCAATGGCCTTGTTGGCCAGCAAGATTGTCAATAGAGGCCACGTGTTAGGAGTTTATCGGGTCCCACATACATGTGACCATGTCGCTTAAATAAACTTCGACGGATTCGGTGTACATAATACCCAAATCATACTTTTTTATTATTAATTTTTTAAATTAACTACACAAATGGCAACTCTTCATGTGGTTTGCATATAGTGAATAGTCAACGAATATATGTCATGAACTACTTATTTTGTAAGAGCAAATTTCGATAAGTTAAATGTAAATTGAACGAGATTCCCATTACCCTAAATGTCTTTGTAACCATAGAGATAATTTTTTATATAATTAAGTATATTTTAATTAAAGAGGCTATTGATGTAAAATACTAATAAGTCATTACAACTTAACCCTCCTTTTGTGATTCTCTATCAAGTTTTTTCAACATCCAACGAATCACTGGTTACAATAATCTCGGTTTCTCTTTATGAACTGTCGATATATATGGTACTCTATTATCTCTGCGTATTGCTTTAACATTCTCCTATGCCTTATTGGTCTCCTAAAATCTCGACTGATATAAACATTCTCTTATGGCACATGTGGTGTCGATTTTCGTCATGGAGTTAGTCGACGGTGACCATATGAGATGGTTTGTTGAAGTGTGAGAAAGAGAGAGGTTCGGGGGGGGGGGAGAGGGGGAGGGTTGTGGAAGTGAAATATTCTGAACAACGTATAAATCATGGGTAGGGGATGAGCCAACATAATTTTAGGTAGTGTTGTGGGGGGGGGGGGGGGGAGAGTTGGTTTTAGGCGGTAATGATGGTGGTGTGAGCCTCCCAAAGATGGTTATATCATGAGACGAGGGAGACCAGGTTCGATGACCAAGGAAGGGGATTGTTTTTATATATATTTCAGTTGTTTTTTAGCAATTACGTAATTAGTCTTTACAGTTTATCACAAGCAACCATTTTACGTAAACTTAACATACTTTTAACGAAAGTTACTGTTTGAACATAGTTGTTACAAAACTGAATACCATATAACATAACATGCAACATTTTAAGCTTGAACATAAATATGCGATTATAATAAACCACATGCTATTTATGTAATTAACTCAATTTTTTTAAAAACAAGTATTTTTCTTTTAAAAAGTACTCATAAAAAACTATGCTGATTATTAATATCAACTAATTAAATATATCCACAGTGTTGGGTACAAGAGTAGTATCTCCAAATATATTCACAGTGTTTGGGTGGGCTAGGGGAAAACACGTTTGTGTGGACCTTACAGGGGTGTCCCCTCTTGTTGGACTCAGGGATAATGGGTTTGTTGCTGGCCAGGCTGCGTTAAAGGCGGAATCAGACAAGGTCGCCAAACACGAGAAGGCTTGTTTAGAGAATCAACACGTGTTTATCCCATTCGCTTTTGATACATTTGGGTCCCTAGCCCCAGAGGCTGTGAAATTTCTAAACAGGGTCCAACAAGTTGTGAATAGTAATCTTTCAACCTTTAAGGGCCGTTTCGTCTTTGATAGGATTGGTTTTGCAATTCAAAAGGGGGTTGCGACGCAGCTTGTTGCCCGTTTACCTACGACTTGTTTGTAATTTGTTACTTTGGTATTTTAATGAACAAATAACAATCAAAAAAATTTTATATTTAGTGCTATCTAATGCATACTCACTTTTTATGTGCAATAAACTAAGAGTAACTCTATTCACCACACATATATCATATATTCTTGATCCCGATTAAAAAAAAACTATGGAACCGCAAACCTTAATTTTGTGGTCAACACACTAAAACAAGTATTTTAATTTAAATAAATAATTGAGCTTTTCAAATAAATAATTATAAACTTTGGACTTTAATGGAAGTTACTAAGTTTTCCCAAAAGACATGATAAAAAATAAGCATTGTGACAACAAATGAATAATCAAGTGTGAGAGGTTGCATCCTGTCTTCATCCTATGAAACAAGCCACGGTAACATGACTTGACGACCACGTCCTCCATTTCTTTACGTTTCAAAAGTTTTATATGTATTTTTTCATTTGGATTATAATAACAGATCGTTTAATTTAGGCCTTTTGATATGAGACTACATGTAGTGTCGTTTGATCAAGTGAAACTGTTCAAATTATTGGTGACCATTTTAATAATGTCAGAAATAAGAACGAGACTGAATTCACATGATTAAGATGGTAAAGTTACGACCTCTAGTGTATCCCATCCTTTTTTTTCCATTTATACTATTTTTAAGTTGATACATACATATATATATATACATACATACATATACATATATATATATATATAAAATTAGATTCAAGAGTGAACACTAGTGTATTTGCGAACTGAGCGAACTAATCCTGGCTATACACGTGTGTAAATCAATGGTCAGGATTTGATTACGAAATACACTAGTGTATTTTACGATTTAATGATGAAATCCAAGTCATACGCGTGTGTAAATCAATGACCATGATTTGTTACTCAGTTCGCAGATACACTAGTGTTCACTTTAGAAACCCACCCTATATATAGAGGTTCGTTAACGTACAATTTGTGTTAACGTATGCTGGGTACGAGATTGGGTTACAACATGCGAACTTTATTTCACATGCGATATTTTTATAACAGACTATTTTTTCATTTATACAACATGCTATTTTTTCAGTTTCAACAAGCAATTTTTTTTGTCAACATGCAACTATTTAGTTATAAAGTTTATAACGTACGAACTTCAAATCTCGTACGCTCGTACAATAAGGCATATTATACATTATACACACACACACATATATATATATAACATCAAGATTAAGGGAAAACTACTCCGAGTTGTGATAACTTAGAGAACTCGGCATTCTCGTGCGAGTTTTGCCTATTTTTTTACACCCCTAGATTAAAATGTTTAAAAAGACTGACGTAAAAAATTGAGAAAAAATCATCGAAGTAGCGTTTTTGGCTCCTTACAACAGCTGTAAAAGGTGATGACATATGCATGACATCACTTTTTATAGCATTTACGGCTGCCATAAATGAAAAATATATGGAAGAGTTGATTTTTTCTAGGATTTTAGTAAAAAAAATTGAAAGAATCTTTTGTAAGGCCGAGTTCTCTAAATTCTCACAACTCGTATAAGTGTTCATTTTACCCTAACCCTATACATATTATGTGGGTTGAGTTATTCTACAAATGAATATAAAAGTAAGAAGTGTAGGGAGCCACTATAGAGTGACAAGTGTCCCAAAAGAAATCAGGTGTGAATGGTTATTTTGTCAAAGAGAATAAAAGAATTATGCACATGCAAGTCATATGTTATTTCCCTCGTAATTTTTAAACGTTCATAACTTTTTCATACGTCATTTGTTTTTTTTTTTTTTTAAATTATACCATAAAATCGAGCGTCTCTTTTTTTTAATATGAGTACAGTATTGTTATATTAAAAAAAATTGAAAACTCATTTGCGTACTACACAATGGATATAACGTAAAACACAATGAGAAAACCCAGTTGTGTATTACACAATAGATATAACATAAAACACAATGGGCATCAAACTAAAACACAACGGGAAGTAGACCAAAAACAAAATCGATGACAACAGATAAAAGACACAATAAACATAACGTAAAACACGATGAATATCAAACTAAAAACACAATGGAAAGTAGACCAAGAACACAATCGATGACAATAGATAAAAGACACAATGGACGTAACATAAAACACAATGAGTATTAAACAAAAAACACAATGAAAAGTAGACTAAAAACATAAATGATAACAGAGAAAAGACACAATTAGTGAGAGCAAATAAAAGACACAATTGACAACATACTAAAACACAATGGATAACAGACTAATATACAATGAGCAACATATTAAAACACAATAGATAGCAAAATAAACACAATGATCAGAATCTATAACACAATATATAGAGTACCCAAATATAACATCATCTTTATTGTGTCATAAATTGTGTTATAGGTTTTGATAAAAATGCAATGAACAGAACCCAAATTAACATCGTGTTATAAGTTTTGATGATAACACATTGTATAAAAACCTTAGTAAAAAAATGTAAGGACCAAAACTCAGTTGAAAAACACAATGGTCAAAACCTTTAACATAATACAAAGAAAACCAAGTAAAAATATTTTTTTTAATTTATTTTTATGTAGTAATATCATACTCATATTAAAGATAAAAAAAACATTTGTTATTATGGTGATTAAAAAAATAAATGCCGTATGAAAAAGTTATGGACGTTTTAAATTTGATAGGGGAATTGACATATGTCTTGCATATGAAGAGAGAAAGTCAATATATATGGGATTTATTTTATATCCTTCTATTATGTTCTTTTCTCTAAAATTAATCTCATTCTCTTTCTCGAAAAATATAGAAGAAAGGAGTCTGCGCCCGAATATCTGCCATAAAAGGGCCAAGCCATAACAAATGCGAAGCTATACGACTTAACTCCAACATAATGACTCTGATATAACTGACCCTTTTAGGGACTTGAATATTGTCTAATTGCTCTGCGCATTTACAGATTTTGAAGAAGAAAACAAGTTCTTCATTCTTCCACGATACACCCCATTCAAAAAGGGATCATACATTTTAACTAAGCAATTGTTTGTGTTTTTAGTCTCAGCATTAGATAATCTAGTCTTTATTTCAAGTATATTTAGAGAAAGAAATATTGTCTCTAAGGCTTCAGTTTTATTTATAAATTCATTATTTAAGTTGTTCTTTTTCTCTTTATTGATAAAAAAACCAATAGCTATTCATACTTCACATTTGGAATTGCACAAAAAAGACTATTTATCTCAGAGAGGCCTGCGGAAAATTCTGGGAAAACGTCAACGGTTGCTGACTTATTTGTCAAAAAAAATAGAGTGCGTTATAAAGAATTAATAGGATAGTTGGATATTCGAGAAAGAAAAACTCGTTAATTTGAAGAGTTAGTTTGAATGATTCGCTTAACCCTCCAAATATAAAATCAATGAACTAAAATCCTCCCTTCTTATTTAAGTTGGTCTTTGTATTTAATCTTAATCCTATATTTTATTTATTTTGTTGCTTTAAACAACGAACAAGTGATGCGACTTAGTGATTAGAGTTCTTTAAGACCGTCAGATAAGACAATTTTAATTTTATTTTGAAATTTGTGTCTAATTTTTTTCTACATGACTAGATTCATGATCATTATGAAGAAAGATTTCATTTGTGATATGCATACTCACCAACCTGTAATCATTATAGATTGATAATGACGGTGATAGTAATTAGTTTTCTTAATGTGTTTTTGCGTTAATACATGGTTTTAAGCATCAAATTAAGAAAAAAAAACCACCTAGGTCAAACACTAATATGTTAAAATTATAAATGGACATCTTGTTAATTTCCTAAACAATATTCTGATAGCATAAGATTACACAAGATATCAGATTACACGATCTTATATTTACTCGAGTATTCATCAATATACTATTTGAATAAAGTCATAATAAGCGAATTCAGTCACTTATCAAACTTTCAATCACATATCATTAGCAAAGGTACCTTCCATGGTAGTTGGTTGATAAGATTCAATACATACACAAAATACACTCACATATTATCTGTTTTCTTGGCGTAGCTAAGACAAAATAATGACACAATACTTGGATTTTCAATTTGAGGCATGCTCTATAGGAAATGAGGATAATTAATCCATATTTCATTTAAACCGATCACTATGCATAAGTGGTTTCTGTTTTATTGATGGCAGGAATCCAAACATATTGTAAGTCACTAGAATCACAAGATCATTTGTTATTCATGGTTTGGGCAATTCTTAATGTATAGACGAACTATCAAGGCTAGTTGTGTTGTGCAACGATCTCAACTTTTCAAAGATAAGAACATCATTAGTCATAAAAAGTGACACGTGTTATGTGGTTTAAATTTGTCGCGTCCTCTTAATTACATGTAGCCATAAGTTCTCCTCATATTGCCATTTGTTGCCACGGAGACAACACACCAATACAGTCATCGGATTATGATGTTCATAACTTAAAAACTCAAAACATCTATGATTTTTTTTCATCATACCACAAATGTTATCCACTGCTTTGATATTCTAATTTCAACAATCTTGTAAACCAAACATGTAAGCAATTGAATTTTGAATTTTAATTCGAACATTGAGTGCCAGAAATGGCATGGCTTCATGTCAAGCTATTCCGGCTTTGTTTATTATGGTGCTTCTTATCTTTTTATGGATTTTTAATTTTGTTTTATATATTAAATTAATTAATTATTTACTATCTTGAAATTATAAATTAACTAATTATATTTACTATCTTGAAATTAGTTTGTTTATTCTCTTATCTTCACATAAAACCCTGTTAAAAGATATAAGACCTTGTTCTTACAAAATTTACCGTTATTAAAATTCTTGTTACGAAAAAAAACGATGTTAAATTTTTAAGAAACATAAAACGTATTTCTTCCTTTAAATATACATATAAGTATGATATGATATTGGAGATAAAATAATTCATGCACAGATAGAATACAAAGTTTAATTATGATCCGAAATATATCACTTTTCATTGTAAGTGGGTTTTAAACAATTTAATAAAGATTCCGGATCAATTTCTTTTTTTTTTTTGTTTTAATTTTCCTGTTGATAATTATTACTAAGTTTTTGTGGCACAAGATTTTTTACTGTACAATATCTTGTTTATTTTAACTTTTCTAGAAACAATGTAATTAAATTACAAGTGCAGCTGTAAAATGTTCTACAACCAAAAGCCAAATTATAAGGTTAGGGTGCTGCGGACAGAACCCGCATCCACTTAAACCCACCAGACCATCACCAAATCATCAAATGATATCTTTCCTACCCGATTTGCACTCATCGGAACCCACATCCACTTGTGACAGTGTATCCATAAACCCACCTCCTATGCCGTCTTTCACACAACGATCGTCTCCACATAAACCCACACTTTACCATATCGGTGACATCTGCCCTCAACCCATACCTGCCCACCCCGACCTGAGATTCATGCAGTGGTGTACCCACAATACTCGTGTTATCCACAAGGGTTACCCGAGTGGTGCCCCTTGTATCTTTATATATATATATATATATATATATATATATTCTAACACAAATCAGGGGAGATGTTAAATATCCATGACCTAATGGTCTAGTGGTATAGTGTTTGTCTCCCGTATAAAAATAAAATGATTTTAAATTAATGTATACATAAAGTCTAGTGGTTTTAGGTGTAAAAAAATGCCAAATGTATTCTCGTCTAGGGTGTCCCGTGTCTCTTCCAGAGGGGGAGACCCGGGTTCAAATTTTGTTGCCAATGAATTTCTCATTGAAAGCAAGTCAGGAGGCAATTTTACGAGCCAGTCATTTACTTCGGGGATTGATTTGGTGCCATCCTCGAGCGTCAAACTAATAGTGGACAATTGTAATTCTAAGAGACATTGATATATACCTGGGCTATGAATAGGCATACCATTGAGTTTGAATACACCGTCGTTATATAAATAGGTGTAAAATATTCATGTTAAAAAAAGAATTTATTTTTTTAAGAAAAAACATAATTTACAGCAAATAAAAAAATAAATTAAAGTATCAAGTCAAAAGTGAAAAAATAAACTTTAATACAAGAAATATATCTATAAGGCCATATGTAGCCATAAAGCCCATTTTGGGGCGTTATACGATAAGTGGCACGTCACGTCATAGATAAGATGTTATATCACTAAAGGGTGTAGTCATAAAGCTCCCACCTCATCATTACTCAATTATTAATTTTTAATTTTTATATTAATTGCTAACTTTATAAATTAAAAAGCATTTCATTAAATTAAAAACCATTACACTAAATTAAAAAAAAAACATTACACTAAAATAAAATAAAAAACATTACAATGAAATAAAATAAAAAACTCAAAGATTATATTTTTTTTTATTTGCTCCTTTTGTGCCAACGCCATCCTCAACGCTTTTCCGGTTAGGTGGTCGTGCGGTTTCGAGTAGAATTCAAAGTCATGAGCCCATTGTCTATCCGCATAATCTCGGTCACTTCCCGGTTCTCTTCCAAGCGTTTAGTCCCTAGGTCGTGTATGTCTTGAAGGCATCAGTTTATCTCCGAAAATGCATTAGTCATGTCGGTTCCCATCGACAATGACTCAGGCATTTTCGATCTTGTTCCGCTTCTTCTTCCAGCGGGTCGTGGTAGCTCTTCCACCGGCTCTTCCTCCGGAATATCATCGTTTACGTTGATGTTTCGAGCATCGGAGGTTGGTGTTTCGGATTCATCCGACTCGTTGGTTTTTTATCTCTTTGATGGCCTTTTATTTGCCGGCCGACCCGAATGAGTTCCTACGTAGGTAAACAGATTGAAAATTTGTACACTTCTTGTTGATATCGGTCCACTTGCCCGATCTGCCGGCCGGTAGCTATCTCCCCTACCCATGAGCCTGAAAAAAGTTCTCGGATTGGTTCCAAAAGACGGTTTTATTTTGGTTGATTGCTAAAAAAATAAACAAATAATTACTATAAAAATAGACCAAAAAAATTATACAAAAATATTACCTATTTGGGGATCCTTCGAAACGTCGAGCCAAGATTGGGTTAACGCGTACTCCTTTTCATCTTCCCACGGTTGCACGTTTTTTTGCTCGGATTTCGGTTTTCTTTTTATGTGGGCGTTTTGTTTTTCCTTTCGTCTCCTCTACTTCCGGTTGTGTATCCGGAACGACCTTAGGCTCGCGTAGTGGCGAGCCGAATGCTTGAGATGACCCTATTCCACCCATGTTTTGATTCGGGTTCCAACCGTATAGATTGGGTTCCATGAGAGTGGTTGGTTCAATAGGTTAATGAACCCGGTTTCATGTTAATTAAAATCGACAAAACCGGATCCATATGGGGTGGGTCGAGTGGGATCCGGAGAAACGGGGCGGCTAGGATTGCTAGTTTGGTTGTGTCCGCACTCGAACGCGAAGGAATAAAACCGCGGTTGAAGGGATGCTTGTATAAAAATTCTAGATTTTTATTAAAAAAAGGTAGAGATAATAGGGTTTGATAGTGTGTTGAGTGTGATGAATTTAAAAAAAAATAGCAGAGATGAGGAATATTTATAGATATTAAAAATGAATTAATTTTTATTTTATTTTTGACCGTTGCCAATGGTCGAATTTTCAAAATCAAACAAACATCACGCTGGTATCGTCATCGCGGCTTCACTCTTTTTCACTTCCATAACGCTGCCCGTAACGGTATTCGACGAGGCTATAAAGCGCTATGCTCGGATATCCGGTGATGTGCCGTCCATTACCACAAGACCTAATATTAAAAGCATATGTATAAAGAAAAAGAGGTCATATGCTTAATAACGAATTTGATGCATTGTTTTGCAGTCTCTTCCTTCAATATCATGGCCCCCATATTCCCTTTCTTTTTTTGGCCTTTTCTTTTTCTTTATTCAACCAATAAGACTGCAACACTTTTTTTTATTATAGAACTATTAAAAACAAGAAATATGAAAATGATCAAAAAATAAAAACGTACTTTAAAACCTATAGTTTTATTATATTCATATGTATCATTGAGTCATGTTGTTTTTCTTGTAGGTATCAATGCCTAAATACTATAAATATACCTCTTTGCTCATAGAAGTGAAGCAAGTCAACATGGAGATTGAATCTCAAATCAATCATTTTCCATCTTCCTCAACCACCACCACCACTTCCTCCTCTTCCTCTTCCACTTCTACTATCGCCACCACCGCCACCACTACCATCGTCGACGGTTGCGCCTCAGTTAACTCGTCCACCTCCGCCTCCTATAGATCAACCAACCAGATTATAACACGTGGTGAAAATGAAAGCCAACCTAAGAAAAGTTGGAAAAGATCTCCAAAGGGAAAGAATGGTAATGAACAAAAGAAACACAATGAAAATGGTGAAAGTGGTAGTGGTAATGATTATACAATGTATCGCGGTGTACGAATGAGGAGTTGGGGCAAATGGGTGTCCGAAATCCGTGAGCCACGTAAAAAATCAAGAATATGGCTCGGTACATTCCCAACTGCTGAGATGGCGGCTCGAGCCCATGATGTAGCGGCTATAGCCATAAAAGGTCACTCGGCTTACCTTAATTTTCCGGAATTAGCACATCTGCTTCCACAACCAACCACCACTTCACCAAAGGACATCCGTGAAGCCGCCACCAAGGCTGCCACCGCGTACGAAAATGAGCCACCAAGCCAAGCCACTCTATCTCAGTCATCTACAACTTTATCATCATATAACACCCAAGAATCAATCAATTCAACATCACTAGAGGATGATGATACATTTGTCGACCTCCCTGATCTTTCTCCTGATACATTCCTTTTTTATCCTGCCCCATGGCAGTTGGAGGCTGGAGCTGATACATGGTTTAGGCTCGAAGCTGAAGAGCCGTTTGTATGGCATATTTACTAGTGAAAAGATCCCATTATTTAAAATTAGCCACTAACTTTTCAAAATTACCACATATATACAAATTTCAACCCTGTAAAATTGAACCACCATAACATGCCCAAAATTTTGATTTTTTTGTATGTGAGAGTAGATTTATTTTTTTACTAAATTTGTTCCATTTTTGAGAAAAGAATATTAGGTCTTATATTATTCAGTAGAATAGGTTTGAGGTATTATAAAAAGTTATACAAACTGTAATGTGTGTAATGTACTATAAGTTTGTAGTTCCATAATGTTAGACCATTTTTATTTTGAAGAGTTCTCATGGTATGATGGTAAAACAATTAGCTCATATAGTGCCTTACAAAAAACGTTATTTTATTCATTGAATTAATATAATCAAATATCACACGACTCACAGGATTTAGTCAAAATGTCAAATACATTAAACATCCCTCAAATACATACTCACTCTCACACACACGACACTCATACACACATATATAATATAAAGAATCATATGCAATATGCCAAATCATAATATGATGCTGGTTTTTTATTTGATTTTGATGTTAATGAATTAAATAACTATAGTTGATTTTGTTTTGATTGTAATCACCTATTGTTGTGTTTTATCTTAATTATTATTTTTTCTGGAAATTATTAATACCTAGACATGAATGTTTGTTTTCTGTACTCTGATTGAGAATTACAAGGTTGTTTTTTTTTTTTTCTAATTTCACCATCAAGGGGTATATTTATGAAACAAATCTTTCTTAAAATCAGTGTTATTAAAATCTTTCTTATGAAACAAATCTTTCTTAGCAATAAATAATGTTGCTAAAAGTTTTCGTTAATCAATCTCAAAATGCATTTATTACAAATAGCTCGTTACAAAATCTATCTCAGGTATCTGAACAAATATATTTATAGCTAATATGAGTTTGCAATTAATTTGTCACAAGTTTTACTGCAAATATTGTCATAACCGACTACAACCATTATTTTCCACAAATTTACAATACAAAAAGAGCCTTTGCCACAGATTTGTGACAAAAATCTTCCCCGGTAATATTTAAATATTTGTTTAAAACAACAATCAATAATTCGATAATATTTACAGGTCACAAACCTCTTTAAATCCAAAGGATACAAGGTTGTTACGTGTAACATGATATTTAGTTTTATACCTTAATTAATAACTAAGTTAAATACATGATATTTAGTTTTATATCTTAATTCATAACTAGGTTAAATATGTGTATTACATATATTGAATAATTAAATAATAAATGGTTAATAATAAAGATGTATAAATTTGTTGAAAACATTATTTAAAAATAAAATTAATTTAAAAAATAGAAGATAAATCAAGAAATGGTAAAATAAGAGTGCGGATAAAAAAGTTTGAGCTCAGAAAAATGTAACATGTAACTATTTATTATGCTATTTATTATGGTATAGATTCGGTTAATAGTTACATATGAGGATACGCATGTGAAGAGTGTCCATCTCGTTTACGTATGTCGTATACAAAACGGACAGGTGGAAGTCCAATCATTGAATGAAATGTTATTTAGCATATACAATGTGACATTTATATTGTATCTAGTATAAGAAAAACTAATAATATATTTTATATCTTATATGGATACTTGACAATAATATTAGCATGCACAATTATAGCAATATATGATCCGGCGTAAAGTTTTTCTTACTTACGAATAACCTCTCATCTTTGAATCCAGCTTCTGCTGGTTTCTGCTTTAACCCTTTGAACAGAAGCTCTCAGTGTAAACTGTGTTTTAACCGGTTTAATTGGTTAGAACGGATATTATTGGTGGGTTTAATTGGTTAGAACTTAGAAGGGTATATTGGTGGGCCATGTGAATTTTCCGGCGAAGAGTTCTCGCAATTATCCAAAAGAAAAACCTTGGGGTAACGAAGTTTGTTTTAACCGGTATAATCATCGTATCTTTTATTTACGTCTATCTCTAAGGTTGTTAGGGTCCGGTATAGAGGTCTTGGTGAACATTATTATATATATAATGGAAGAAGTTGTTAGCTACAGTGAAAATTATATTGACATGTAGATGACTTAATTGATACACATTTTACATGAAAAATCTAAATTAATATTGTTGTAATTTTGATAACTTCTATATTTGTTTAATTATATTTTTTCGAGGTAACATCCTTATTTTATAAGTAAAATTAAATTAAGATGAATAATAAATAGAATTAGTTTTTATAAAGTCATATGAGTTTAGTATTTCTGTGGTGTGTATATTTACTAGAAGTTTATAATTAACTGAAAAGTTCGATTTGAAACAGTTCATGAGATCCAACTACGATTAATAAATACAAAATTGTGGTAAGATATGGGTTCAACTGCATTAACACACCATTAGATCAAACTACAATTGATTTCTCAAACGGTTTTGGAAGTATCTAAAGAGTTGAAAATGTAATCAACATTATTTCTTTTCAAAGACAACTGCAAAAAAAAAAATTTGTATGTTCAAATCACATTATAATAAACTGACCCCGCAACGCGGGGAATCAATTATAGTTTATAATTAGTTTTTTATTTGATTATTATAAAAAGAACACCTTTTAAGGTTTCTTATAACCATTTGATTCGTTTTATCGTCCTTGATTAATCAATCATTCTTGAGACATTTGATTGCACGTGAAACTGCATAAAAAATCTCTCATAAATCAACATCAAATATAAGTTGGATATGAAAACCTCTTTAGAGACGCTGTGGATTGGACTCCTTAAATAAAAAAAGAAAAAGTTTTCAGATTTAGCATTCTCATCTTACAATATAGGTTTAAGACATAAATAGCATAATTAGATATCTTTCTAACCCCTTTACTAGCTTAAATTGCAATTTGAGTCACCTAAAACCGAAAGTATCATTAAGTTCACCTTGACTAAAGGTGGCAAAATGGTAGGTACATAGGTGATCGGTCAATCAAATGGGTCGGGTTAGATTGACTCAAAAACACTTTTATCCAGAATTTTAGGAACACAAGTCAATAGTTTTAAGCCTAAATAAGAGAAGATTGAAATAATAACACAAGTCAATAGTTCTAAGTTTACATTAATACCCAAAAGAAAAGAAAAATGTATGCATACTTGCATTTCACACCTTGAATTTGCTTTCCTGCTTGGTTGTACGGTAAACCAATAACCATTACCAAGATATGGACCATGAAACATGAACATACAAAATCAAACTGATTAACAAAACACAACCCGAGTTTTGTCCTTCCTCGTATTAGTTCCACTTCTACATCTAATGAATAACTTCTGAAAAGGAAATAATGAAACGTTGGTTATATATTCTTCGTTAGCATATGTAGCAATTTGGCCCGGTTAGCAAGATTGGATAACGCGTCAAAGCATGTAAAGTTTTTGGAGAGATTGGGCTGGCCTACCAATAGTCCAACACTTTCTATCTCTCTAAAAAAACATAACTTTGTATCATATTCATCCAACAAGAAACCCTAATATCAAATATACCAAATATCAAATTTATGACATTTGCATCCTTCCCTTAAATCTTCCATCGTGTAGTGGGCTCATGCTCTTTGCCACCTCCCCCAAATTTAGCGCAAGGGTGAGACGTAGGGCTATAATGCGCGTGGAAAAAAAGTTTCGGTTCTTTTTTTTTTCTTTTAAAAGTGGAACTCTAATGAATTATGATACACATTTAGTGAGTGTGAAAAGTGGAAATGCGTCACGTGTACCATCACAAATGGTGTTAGGATATGAGAGTTTTGAGTCTAAGGAGAAAGAGGAGAGTATGATGATCATGTTATATATAATGACATGGCAGATATGAAATTTGAAGTATTTTGAATGAGTATCTATTAACTACATTACAAAAATATATTAGTAAGACATATAGCACAAACTTTACAACAGTTCTGTTCCACTGTGTGACAGGTTTAGTCAACATCTTAAGCTGTTAAACTAGTTATTTGTTCCTAGAATTATTAACATACATTTGAAAGAGATTCTTAGCTTCTAACCGACTCTCATAACTTTTGTACCTTGGCAAATAATAAGCGAGTCTTTAAGAATTACATGAAGCAATACTTGATTGATATCATATAAAAATTTACTAGATGAGTTGGGTGTTTCGGGTTAGTTCAGGTCCTCTGGACCAAAAGTGTTGGGCCATGAAAAACCCAGATTTGTTGGACATATTAACATTGTTGGGCCAGATCTAATGGGCTGAGAAAGTTCTTGATAGGCTCACAACATATAATAAGATATAAATATATACATTGTATTCACATGTTGCAATGCATACTCATAGACAATTTTGTTATGTTGCTTTGTTCTTATTAAAGAACAATTACAATAACACGTTCGGGTTCATGCAATGAAAGTTGTTGATACAATAAATATAAGATCAAGGATAGTAACTGGACTTGTTAGGCAAAAAGGTTTAAAGGTTTTGGTTTTCCTGACGCATGTCATGGGGTCCCCCCACGTTTGCAACACGTGGAGAGAGATCACTGTTGCTATTGTTTACTTTTGGATTTTGGATTGAGAAGTGTTCAACCCAGAATGTTAATATCAAGTATGATGATGTAGTATTAAGTGAAGAATAGAACAAGCTTAAAGCAAGTTCTAGAGGGGAGAAGTAAGTTCAGAGATCAAAAGTGACCTGAGCTGATCTGGAGTACCCCTCCTGAATGACAAGAGGCTGTGATTTATAGGGAAGGTCTTCCCTATAAGAAGAAACTTTCGACCAGTGATCCTTGGCTGCAGTGGGGGACTTGTCATTTTTGGTAGGTTGAATGTTTGGACCTGCGGGTAAAAGAGTGTCCTCTTCCACATGCTCTATTGCGGCTGTACAGGAGAGTTTACACATAAAGTGTTGATGTGACTGGGTATTGTTTTCATTCTTTTTGTTGTTCACGACAACTCCGAACATTTTTACCTTTCAACCCTTTAAGCTATATCGTGCTTAAATTATTTTATTGAGTTTGAGCTACCCGCATAATCAAAAGTCATCATGACATGCTGGGAGGTTGAATATCTAAACATAGGTTTAAACTCTGTTTTTATATTTACACAAGGATTTATTTTTGTTGGTAGCTAGAATAGGAATATCACTAATTCATCACCAATATTGAATAATTCAAATTCCAAGACTCATACACAAAAATAAAGCAAAAAATCATTGAATCATTAAACTTTCATATTAAAAAAAATTAATTCAACTTTCAACATTTTCAACCACAGCTTTCTTCACTAATCATCATACCATTGGAAACACAATTGTTGATCACTCACGCGGATGATTTCGATTTCAGCCTTGAACATAATTCACTAATATTTAAAATACAATTGTTGGTTCCTTGCAGGTGATGAAGAACGATTGTCGTTTCGTTTTCTCTAACATGATACAGCACCCGAAAAATAATGGACTTGATAAGTACACTTGACGTGTTATATGCGAAAAATAGATCCTAATCTTCTACTTTTATTGTGTCAATACAATCCCATTTACATCATAAACATGACAAAAGATTGTGAATTTAACGCATTTATCAAATTGACACATACACAAAAGATAACTCCCAAAAGACTTTTAGAGTTCGAACTTCGTTCCAAAACTTGATCCACGTACAACTGTACGCATGCATTCTACCTTTATAGTCATTTTAACATTACTTTGAATTTGATCCACAATCAACCCGTCGATGCTTGACCCTAAGACTTTCCGATAGTCGAACTTAACAACAGCCCGAATCTAGAAGATGGCTAAGGCTATGATCCAAACAAAGGCGAGACACAAGATTATGAATACCTGATATAAACGCTTTCATACGGTATCATGATAGAGTCGAGATAAACAATATGTGGTGCTATAGCAAATGGTACCATACGCGCTTTGATTCATACGGCGACGAGTATGCTGCACATTCGGATTATCAAATGACGGCCATGTATATTTTTTTTTATGTTTTATGTTGGTTCTTGTATGTTTTTATCTTTAGTTGATGCATGCCTTTTATGTACGATTTAGTATTGTTTTATTAATGCTTACTTTTTCATTATAATTTTTATTTGCTAAAACATAAAAGTATTTAATATACCTACAGTTTTAAGTTACATATTCAGTAATTTTAATAATATTTTACTCAACTTTTTTAATTCATATGACTAGAATTGATTCTCTGTGTTGTGTAGGCCCGTTTTCTTAAGTGATTTAAGTGTACAGATTATTATTATTTTTTTTGCAGTTGTCTTTGAAGAGAAAATAATGAGTGATTACATTTCCAACCCTTTAGATACTTTCAAATTTAGAAATCAATTGTAGTCGGATCTCATGGTGTGTTAATGTGGTTGAACCTGCATCTTACCGCAATTTGGTATTTCTTAATCGTAGTTGAATCTCATGGCCCACAGACTGTTTCAAATCGAACTTTTCAATTAATTATAGGTTTCTAGTAAATATACACACGACACATATACTAAACTCATAAGATTTCATAAATATTAATTCTATTTATTATTCATTTTAATTATAAAATAATGATTTTAGCTAAAAAGTATAATTAAATAAATACATATAGAAGGCATAAAAAACTATAATAATATTAATTTAGATTTTTCATGAAAATATATATGAATTAATAATGACATCACATTTCACATGGTTAGATATAATTATGTTTGTGAGTCATCACATGTCAATATAATTATACTATACTAACAACTTCTACAATTATATATATATATATATATATATATATATATATATATATATATATATTAATTTACTTTGAGAAATTAGATAATCACTAGTCAACTTTTTTTAACTTTTTTTTGTCTTTTAATAAGTTTTTAGATTTTTTACTTTTACCCTGTAACATTTCGTATTAGTATTTTCAAACCTTCAACTTTCTAAAAACTTTATAATCATTTTTTATGTGCTTATATTTATGTGTGTTCGGTATAAATTTAGGTTAATTACGTTTCTTTGAAAATGGGTATGCTCGGATATAATATGTTTTTGCTTTTTTATGTTTTCAGTTAATCTACGTTTTGCATTTGTTTTGTTTTAAAACAAGTTGAGTCAAATATAATATGTCTTCAGTAGACTCTACAAATTCGACTTACTTTACGTTTCGGTGTCAACACAACACGCAACATCGTTTTTAACTTAAAAACACAATTTTTTTCTTATGTTTGTGTACGTATCGGTATATGTTCAGGTTTTTTTTATGTTTTCACTTGATCTACGTTTTGTTATAAATTTTGTTTTAGAACATGTGGGCTCAAATATAATATATTTTCGTTAGACTTTATCGCAACGCACGGTACCATTTTAACTTTAAAAAACATAATTTCTTTAAAATTTTTGTGTATGTGTCGGTATAAGTTCAGGTTTGTGTGCGACGTAAATTTCTTTCAAAAATAAGTGGGGCCATATATAACGGTTCAAGTCTTTATTGTACAAATCCGAGTTACTTTACATTTGGACCCGCCCAATGCGCGGAAAAAATTACTAGTTTAAAACAAATAAAAAATGATGTGCCAATGAAAAGTAGGGGCGTGCACGATTCGGTTATTAGCCTTAATCGGATCCAAAACCAAAGTCATTGGTTTGTTTTATTAACGATTCAATTTTCGGTAATCGGTTTGGTTTATTCGGTTAGTTTTTCGTTTTTGGTTCGGTTTGATAGTTTTGGTTGATAACCAAACCAAATTTAACCTAAAATTTGACTTAAAAATACATAAAATGGAAGTATAAATACATGAAATGGTAATATAAATACAAGAAAATAATGAGGTATAAATACATAAATTGAATGTATAAATAAATGAAATGGATGTATAAAACATATAATATATGAAACAGAGGTAAAAGAATAGAATTATATGAAATATGAATGTTCAGATTCGTTAATTTCGGTTAACCAAGGATACAAGAAAGACCGATAACCAGTTTTCAGTAATTTCAGCTTTGAGTTAGTTCTGGATTGGTTTTGTCGGTTTTTGATTCGGTTTTAATTAACAATTGCTCACCCTACATCTTCTGAAGTTGAAAAAAAAGTAAAAACTTAAAAGTAGAAACATAGTAAAATCCGTTTATGATGACGTGAAATAAGTAACCACAACTAAAATTTACACACTTTAAAGCCATCCAACCTTTTTGTTTTATAATTCAAATGAATCACGTGTTTAGTTATTGATTTTTTATTTGTTTTTAAGGGTGTACGGGGTGGTCTCGACAAGTGGAATCGGCAACCCCTTCGCCGATCGACAATACCGCCGCCAAGGATATTTGCCACGCAGGGACTAGCTGAATCGGGGAGAGTATGCCACTTCGGGAAACCATTATGTGACCTTGGGACTTGCTTTTTCAAACGGCATTATATCCGTTACATATAAAAAAAGTTTTTTTTTATAAATCTTATATAAACCACACCCATTTTAAACAAATTCACAGCAACCCACATCCTTATTACTCAAAATCTATAAATCTCTACCCCTATTTTATCACACTTATTGGTGGAGTCCGACGAACAGTAGTTAATTTAGTTAGTTTAATCTAATTTATTTTTAAGTACTTTAATTAATTTAATGTTTATTTTATTTCATTTAATTTAATTTAATGTAATGTTTTTTCTTATTTTTAATTTAATGTAATGGTTTTATTTAATTTATTATACTTTTATTAATTAAGTTTTTTTAATTAGTTTGCCTAATCTCATTTTAGGCATGCACCTCTTATGTTTTTTGGTCAATAGACAAGAAAACGATGGGAAATTACATGGTATAATTTGATTAGGTGGGTGGAAAGTTTGCCTAATCTAATTAGGTATGCACCCCTTACACCCTAATAATTTTTATTGGTTTAGTTTGATTTTATTCTATTCTAATAATATACAATCATTAGTTTTTTAAAAATCTGAATGCTTGATAGTGGTTTTTTTTTTTTGAAATATTGGATTTTAATAATCACAACTATTCGCCGTTAGCCGCCAACAGTCCAAACTTAAAAAATAACCACTGGCAGTCCCAACTAGTGACATATTGGCCACCAATGGACCCTGACTAACAGAACCCTAACGCCGTTAGTCTCTTGAAAACCGTTTTTGGCCTGAAAAAGGTTTCTAAATGACCAATCTAGGTTACAAAGTTGAGAAAAGAAGTTTTCCGGCGAAAAAGGAGTTTTTCAGCGACTTCAATAGTTGGGGCTTTTACTAGAAAAAGGTTCCTAAATGTCTGTAATAAGGTTACAAAGAGGTTTGGGACGAACATGTTGAGTGTTCCGACCAAAAACGAGTTTTCCGGCCAAAAACGTTTTTTTCGGCGACCTGAGACTAACGGCGTTAGAGTTCTGTTAGTAAGGGTCCATTGGAGGCCAATATGTTATTAGTTGGGACTGCCTGTGGTTACTTTTTAAGTTGGGACTGTTGGCGGCCAATAACGAATAGTTAAGATTATTAAAATCAAATATTCCTTTTTTCAGTATTCCAATATAACTATTTTAGAACTACGTTATATTCAAAAATAAGTTATTAAACCGATACTGAACGGATGTTGGAACCAATATCCATTTTTTTCGATTTTACATCTTGTACTTTGAATAATATACGTCTTTAACCCATTTAATTTGATCTGTTCTTAAAAACTTGTGTCGGATAACTTTTTTAGAACAACTAAATACGCATGCGTGTTAATTTTTTATCGACATTTTGGTACAAATAGATAAAAACGAAGTTGCATTCAAAGTATAGTATGTATTATTGTAAGCATTAATGAGTGCTGGTACCTAACCAATACCGAGACAAATCGAACTCATACCAATTACTAGTATTCGATTCTATAGTTTTCGATTAATCTAAATCGCGTGCCGATATTCTTTTGAACCTCTCACGATACCTTTTGAGTTTTCACTTTCAGCTACTACACCAAATATTGGTACTGTAACAAACTGAACCGACAACAACCGGAGTACCGTTGCACTACTCAGAACTAAATGAGAAAATAATGTGACTTGGTTGTCAAGTAAGTAGAGGACCATGGTGAAAATTTACGCACCGGACTCCACTTTATTTATAAGCGGTTGCAACAGCCCACCAAATTTCACCCCTTTTGGTTCACTGTTATATCCTGTACTCGTAAAAAACCCCTATTTTCCCTCGCTCTGATTTCGAAACCCTAGCTTTTAGATCACCAAATCGATCGATTTTCACCATGATTCCGTTGGCGCCAAGATTGTCCACTGAAATTCGGCTGTTGCTCGACACCTTGAACGATTCCAATTCCGATTCCGTTCTTCGCGAACTCTCTCAGGTATATCATGCACTTTTTATATACAAAAATGTTACAAGATTCAATTTGTTTGTTTTCTTGGCGATCGATCTACTTGTGAGTTCAAACCCTAGGTGTTTAATTGACCTACACGATTGTAATGAGATTGTTTGGATGGCGACGAGTAAGTGTATGGATGTAGTAGTTGAAGGATAATTTAATTATGTTTGATGATTTTGTTGACTTAGGGATTTTTGTGTTATAAGCTGCTTATGATTAATGAGGCATGCCTGATTACAAGCTGTATACATTGTGTGTGTGTGTGATATGTCTCATGACAACTTTTTCAATGCATATCCTCTTATCTAGTTGATTTCTTGTCAGAACGGGACCGGTTTCGGTTTTGAGGACTGTAGTTTTTTTTGTTGGTTGGCTTGTAGTGAGGATTTTTGTGTAACGTGGAACGGGACCTTTAGGCTATTAAGGAGCAGCCCTATGCATAATCCGTTATATTAGAAACCAAGATCATAGATGTGAAGGATTACATCTCTTACATGACGAATTTATAAAAGACTTTTAATGGATGTGTAGTGCTGTAGATGAAAAAACTTTTTTAGTGAAAATATGAGGATGGTGTAGTTTGTTCTTGTTTACTGACATTTTAATTGGTGGTTTATATCAAAGAAAGAAGCAGTTAAATGAATAAGTTTCATAAGTGCATAAATATAGACATGGTTTAAAAAGGCTTTCCGAGGCCCGCATCGGCTGAGGCTATAAAAAAACGCTTTAAAGGCTTAGCCTCATAGGGGTCAACTGAATTGTAGGTCTCAGTCATCCGAGGCTTTTCGAGGCGGTGAGGCTTAAGCCTCACTAGACCTTGTGAATTTGAAAATTTTTAGGTTCTCTGGACTTTAATTTAGACCCATAACCCATTTAGTGTTTATTGGGCTTAATTGGTGGGCCAACCCAGTTGCTCACTTAAAAACATCTATTAGGTTAAAAAAACCTAATCGGATGATGAGTGGATAGCCAACCCGAGTGGGGATGAAGATGGCATTGGTGGAGTTGGCGGGTCAAATGAGGAAGAAGGTGAGAGTTCATCATCTAGGAGGAAAAGGAAAAGAGTTATTAATTTGGTTGATGAAGGTGACGATGACGATCTAAATACGCTAGATGAAAACTTTGAGGATGATGATGCGGAGGAAAACGAGTTCTAGGATATTTAGATGTCATAACATTACTAATTTAAGTTGTTCGAACTAATTTATGATGTTTGTTTTATGTTAAACCTTGTCTCGAGGCTTACACCTCGTGAGGCTAAGGGAAAACGCCTCGATACCTGTTTCCCCCTTTTAAACCTTGAATATACATTTAAGATTAGCCAATATTTCATACTTGTGTTAGTGGAATGTAACTGTATGCATTTAACGGGTTCTTCCTGTTAAAACTGTGGCATTTTGTGCAGTATGTTGATTTTGGAACTGAGGGCAGTATTCTGCTTCTGGAGACCTGTTTGGACCACTTCAAAGTTTTTGTAAAGGACTTGAAAAGTACTCATCTGGAACCTTTAGTTGCGTCAGTTTTTAGAAAATTGTTGGAAAAGCCGCAGTTTAGTACTGTATTCTCAATGTCAGTAAGGCCAACAGCAATCACTGAGGAATTTCTGGATAATTTTTCTGTTGCTCTACAATTATTGGCACATGAGAAACTTGGATTTGGTCTTGCTTTGACAGATTCAGAAAATAATGACATCAGAATGGCTGGTGAGCTTTCTTATTGTTTGGTATCCTTCTTAATGCTCTTATATTTTTGCCCATATGATAATTATATCACTTTTTGCAGGAAGAAATTTCTGTATGAGGCAGATTGAGGAATTATGTGCTGCCAATGCCTCTCTGCAGACTGCTGACTATGTTCAGGATGCATTGCTGTTTCTTAATAAATCCAAAGTTCTTTCTAAACATGTGGATTCGTTTATGCAGTTGTTATCTCTTGTTCGGTTTGATGAGAATTCAGGGTTTATTTTAGCTCCTTTCCTTTCAGATGAACTACAAGACTCCAATTTATTGAGGTGAATATATGAGTTTTATTGCTTGGGCTGATGTTTTCAGTTGAAGATTTTAAATAATTTATTTCTTCTTTTTCATTTTATAATTTGAAAATTTCAGGAATATGGATTTTCTCAATGAAGGCAATGAGAATGAATTTGATGCTATCCTAGCAGAAATGGAGAGGGAGATGAACATGGCTGATATGTTGAAAGAATTGGGCTATAAGTGCACATTAGACGTGTCACTTTGCAAAGATCTGTTATCTTCGTTCTCACCCCTAACCGAAGTAACTGTCGCTAGGATACTTGGGACAGTGATTCGATCTGATGCCAGTTTTCAGGACCATGAAAATGCGTTCTACACATTTTATTCTGCTCTTGGTAGAGGGAATCTGTCTGAGACGTCTTCACCAAACTCTTGGAACACTGATGTCCTTGTAGAATCAATTAAGCAGCTTGTTAGTTTCATTCTTTAGTTTCTGTATTTGTGAATATGGATAGCGCAACTTGTATATTTAGTTATTTACTAATACTAATATGAAAAAATATAGGCTCCTGGAATCAGCTGGACCGCTGTAATCGAGAACCTTGATCATGAGGGTTTCTACGTTCCAGATGAGGCAGCATTTTCACTACTGATTTCTTGTTACAAACATGCATCCCAGGTTTTAATATTTGTTTTCTGTAGTTGACTAGCTTTTAATCTATCTACTATCGAGTTGAAGTTTATACTGTACTGATGACAATGCAGGATCCCTTTCCACTGGCTGCTGTTTGTGGGAATGTTTGGAGAAACACCGAGGGGCAGCTGTCTTTTCTTAAGTATGCCGTTTCTGCACCACCTGAAGTATTCATGTTTGCACACTGCAAACGACAATTGGTAGGGACATTTTTGTGCGTATATATATGTATAGGGGTTGGTTAATGTACAATTTGTGTTAACGTGCGCAGCGTACGAGATTCAGTTACAACATGTGAACTTCATTTTTCACAGGCGATTTTTTTATAACATGCTATTTTCTCATTTATACAACAATCTATTTTTTCATCTTTCAACATGCGACTTTTTTGTTTTTCCAACATGCGACTTTTTAGTTATAAAGTTTACAACGTGCGAACTTCAAATCTTGTACACTCGTACGATGTGGCATATTGTACATTACACGTTCACTATATATATATATATATATATATATATATATATATATATATATATATATATATATATATATATATTGAATGACGGATTCAAGTATTTACATGTATTTTTGCAGGCAAATGTTGATGCAATCAATAGTCAAAAGTTGCAATCTGGTCATGCAAATCATGCATGGTTATGCCTCGACCTTTTGGAGGTCCTGTGCCAGTTAGCTGAGAGAGGCCTTGCCAAATCTGTTCGATCACTGCTTGAATATCCTCTTAAACATTGCCCTGAAGTGTTGCTATATGGGATGGCCCATGTTAATGTATTGTCTTTTAGCATTGTTCAGTAGTTTATATCTCTGTTTCGGTTAATTATATATAGCTTCAAAAAATGCAGACACCATATAACCTCCTTCAATATGAAGTTTCGTTGGCTGTTGTTCCTGTGATACTGAAAGATGCTTCTGTGTTCGGCATTCTGCTCCATCTTTGGCATGTTAACCCACCCTTTTTGTTGAGAGCATTAAATGATGCAATAAGCATAGATTCAGATAACATCATAAGGGTCTTGGATTTGTGCCAGGAGTTAAAGGTCTATCAATGCTTCCTTTTTTGCTTCTTTTTAATTTCTGATTTTGCTTTCCACTATTTAAACAATCTTCATTTATCACAGATTATATCTCCCATATTGGATATGGTACCTATGTTCATGGGCATTAGGCTGGCAGCCCTGGCCTCTAGGAAAGAGCTTGTAGATCTGGAGAAGTGGTTGAGCTCAAATTTAAGTACTTACAAAGATACTTTTGTTGAGGTAAATGATTAATAAGTGTTGTGCTTTCTGGTACCTTTTCAGACGATATTGACGTATGAATATATTACTTTTTTAGGAGTGCCTCCGATTCCTGAAGGAGGTGGAGTTTGGTTCTCAGGAATCTTCGAATCGTTTGCATAATTCCGGAAACATCTGGAGTTTTTATATGGAGACAACTCCTGTGTTCTTAAAGGTTGCACCTGCCAAATGCTTAAATGGTTTTGTATTTTTTAACTTTCGTTATTCTTGTCACACACATTGCTGAAATTTTGTTTTGTTATAGGTTCTTCAAACACATACCGACTTGCTCTCAGCTAACCAACTTTCTAAGGAAATGGAAAGACTGAATTTGAAGTTTACAAACAACAGTTCAAGGATGAGGAACAACGGCGCTCCTGATTCATCAACACCTGAGGTATATGCAGATGATATAGAGACAGAGGCCAGCTCTTATTTCCATCAAATGTTCTCTGCTCAGTTGACGGTTGATGCAATGATTCAAATGCTAGCCCGATTCAAGGAATCTTCTGATAGAAGGTTTATTTTTCAGTCACTTGGGATGATTTGTTGGTTGACTGTTTATGTTAGGTTACTATGAATATGGTTCTTACGTATATGGTTCATTGTGTACTTATGTTTTGCTACTATCCAACCTCCCAGGGAACAATCCATATTTGAGTGCATGATTGCAAATCTGTTCGAAGAGTACAAGTTTTTCAACAAATACCCTGATAGACAACTTAAACTCGCTGCAGCCCTCTTTGGTAAGCCCTTAATTTGTTATATTAAGTTGATGTAACAAATATTATCGTTCTTTCGCTATGTTTTTAAATTTGAAAATTGCAGGTTTGCTTATTAAGAATCAACTGGTGACCCATCTGACACTTGGTATCGCCTTACGAGCTGTTTTGGATGCATTGCGTAAACCTGCGGATTCTAAAGTTAGTACTAGTTTCTGGTGATGGTGTTGCTTTGCTCCATCTTACACTTGGTATTGCCTTATGACTTACGAGACACGTTGAAAATGTTGATGCAGATGTTTGTTTTTGGTACAAAGGCTCTGGAGAAGTTTGTGGATCGTCTGATTGAATGGCCACAATACTGCCAGCATATCTTACAAATATCACATCTACGTGGCACTCATCCTGAGCTTGTTGCTTTCATCGAAAGGGCTCTTACTAGAAATTCATCAGGCCACCCAGATTCAGATGCAGCAGCCTACAATCCTACCGCTGATCAACATCATAATTCTATTCCACAACCAAATGTTGAGGTGCTGGTAGTTCAAGTTTGCTTTATGAGTATTGTAGATTGATTTATCGTATGAAGTTATAATAAATTTGTTTTTGTTGTAGGTGGCGGGTTCGTCTTTCTCATTAATTGGATCTGGTGGTACACAGCTTGGTTCACAAATATCTTCTCCAATTCAGCTTCAGCAGAGGAGCCAAAGCTATATAGATGAGAGACACAGAGCCTCTGTAACGTCTTCCTATATGAAGCCAAACATAACTACCACAGGACAAGCCTCAGTTGCTCCACCAAATGATCCTGTTAATATTCCTAAGGTAACCAACCGCAAACTGTAACTTCATTTATACGCGGTGTTTGTTCATTGTTGTGCTCAGTTTTATTTTATGATCATTTATCATTTTTTGATGGTTAAATGCAGCCACACAGTGTAGCTAGTTCCTCAGCAGCATTGGCTTCCACTCCTGCTTTTGCTCGTCCTTCTCGAGCTGTTACTTCAGCAAGTAAGATTACAACTTTTCTTAACCCTTATTATCTGCATATTCATGTACTCACATAGAGGTCTTTTGCGGTGCTTTGACACATTGTATGTAATGCAGGGTTTGGTTCTGCTTTAAATATAGAGACACTTGTCGCTGCTGCTGAACGCAGAGAAACTCCCATAGAGGTATTGTTTGTACCTTCAGTCTCTTTCTGTTAGTTTTTAGGATTTTTAAATGAACATGCCTATTATACATATCTTAAAATGAAAGGTTGGTGGCTGCTACATCATAGCCACCGACCAAAACTAAATTATATGGTAAACGTTTCGCATTTGTTAACAATAATCAAAATGGTCTGATGGTTTTAGTCAATGTGTTAAAGTATTGAATCTCAAGTTATGCGCGTTCGAGACCTCATTGCTGTCTTTTTATTTCCATTTCCATTTCTATTTGCTTTTGTTGTTTTCTTGTCTTGCACCTTTTCTTTTCTGTTTCTTTTCTATTTGGTGTTTTCTTTTTTCATTGCTTTTAACTTATTTAGTTTACTCATTAGTTATTATATAATTACCAAACATGTGAATATACTGAACTTTTATACTTTTACAAATTGGTCGGAAGTGAGCAGGTCTACGTTTCAACGTAAATTCTATTCAAAACTAAGTTGGATTGAATATAATATATTTTTATTTTTCCAATACGCTGTCGTGTTGATGCTCATTTTTACGACATAGCTTTTTATTTATCTTTGCCTTTGGATATACCGTTGCGACATAAGAATCACCCCAAACTTTGCTATAATATCAAAAGTAACCCTATCTTTGTAAATGTTACTTTGGCCCCCTCAAGTTTCTAAAGTTTTGAGCTTACCCTAAAACTAATTTCTTTGTTTTTATTTTTGTATACGTGTCGGTGTAAATTCGAGTTTGTCGCTTTAACGTAATTTTTATTTGGAAACGAGTCGGGTCAATATAAAATGTTTTATTTTTTTTGTACGTTTTGACGTAAATTTTGTTTGGAAACAAGTTGGGTCAAGTATAATAAGTTTTCGTTATAAATTTGAGTTGCTATACGTTTCAACGTAAATTTTATCATGCCGAGTACGATGGCACCACACGTGTTTATTTTGACGTACGTTTTGAGTTGGTTTACGTTTCGACGTAAATTTTGTTTGGAAACAAGTCGTGTCAAATATTATACATTCGAATTCAACAGTATGAATTCGGTACGTGTCAACGTAAATTTAGTTTAAAAACGAGTCGGGTTGATTGTAGTCTATAATTCATCACGTCACGTACGGCGCCGCCACAATGCGCGGTGGGTAAAAAAACTAGTTTGTAACTATAGGCATGATACTATAAGTACTGGTGAATGACTTCAGAAGTTACATTTGTTAAGATGGATTTTAATTGTAAATTTCCAAGATCCTGTTTGCCTTCATAAACCAATTAACTTGTTAAGATAGGATTTATTTGTTATAAGTACATTTGTATATTGTGTATCATATATAAATTGTTTCCATGCTAAAATATCATCTCCATGGTTTTTCTGGTCATTTGCTTCTCTAATATGCATCTCCCATACAGGCGCCACCATCTGAAACTCAGGATAAGATTTCTTTTATTATCAATAATTTATCAGCTGCCAACATTGAAGCTAAAGCAAAGGAATTCACAGATGTATTGAAAGAGCAGTACTATGCCTGGTTTGCTCAGTACATGGTCATGAAAAGGTAAAACTGTAAAAACATTCAAACTAACCAAAATTGATTTTTGTGGAACATGAACTAGTTATTGATGGCTTGTTTGGCGGTTATCATTGCTTTATTCTACATTTATAATGTATGATTACTTGTACCTAATTTTTTTCTGACTCTTTAGTGGTTAATTGATCTCGATGACAGGGCAAGCATTGAACCAAATTTTCATGACTTATATTTGAAGTTCCTAGAGAAAGCCAACTCAAAACCTCTAAACAAAGAGATCGTTCAAGCCACCTATGAGAATTGCAAGGTTCTATTAGGATCTGAACTTATAAAATCTAGTTCAGAAGAACGTTCGTTGCTGAAGAATCTTGGAGGCTGGCTGGGGAAGATCACAATTGGTAGAAACCATGTACTGCGTGCTAATCAGATTGATCCCAAAGCTTTAATTATCGAGGTTCATTTTGCAAATCTTCATGTTTAATCATCGCGAATGCCGGCCTTTATTGTTTCGAGTGATATGTGACTAATACTTTCAATATTTCTAGGCATACGAAAAGGGGTTAATGATTGCAGTGATTCCATTTACCTCCAAGGTACATTTAATAGTTGGTTTATCTTTAATATTTTCTATGATCAAAGGATGGTGTGAACTGTGAAGTATCGAATTTCTATTTTTGATGGTGTAGATATTAGAGTCATGCTCAAACAGTCTAGCATATCAACCACCTAATCCTTGGACCATGGGAGTTCTTGCATTACTTGCTGAAATCTATGCAATGCCTAATCTCAAAATGAATCTCAAGTTTGAAATTGAGGTATGTATTTGTACATCTCTCTGTGTATATATATGTGTATGTATGTTTGCTTTATATGGAGACATTATATGTATGTATGTTTGCTTTATATGGCCACATTTTCTAAATAAACTGATAAAAAGCAGTTGTAAACTTTTATTTTCCGTTTGTTCGGGTGTTTCAGGTATTGTTCAAGAATCTTAATGTGGATTTGAAGGAAGTAACCCCATCATCTCATCTTATTGACAAAGTGAGGGAGATTGAAGGAAACCCTGATTTTTCTAACAAGGATGCTGGGACAGCTCAGCAACCAATCGTCGGGGAAGTGAAATCTAATATGATATCGACTCTAAATCAAGTCGAATTACCAGTTGAAGTTGGTAGTTCTTCTCATTCTGCTGGTCATTCGCGTATATTATCCCAGGTTATTATTCCCTTTCAAACGTTATATATATAATTGCAATCATGGGTTTGATGGTGCTAATATGTTTTGATGGATAGTATGCTGCTCCACACCATATTCCTGCTGTTACTTTAAGTGAGGATGAGAAGATGGCAGCTTTAGGCTTATCGGATAAGCTTCCATCTGCTCAAGGACTTCTACAAGCACAACTGCCCTTTTCAGTTGGCCAGGTTTGTAGATATCTTATACATTTTTTTATTTATATATTTGTCTGCTTATGTCTTGTATAATTGCTTCTCCAACTAAATGTTGGTCGCCTTTTGCAGCTACCATCATCGAATATGGACCAACAGGTTATTATCAATCCTAAGCTCCAAGCGTTGGGTCTCCATGTGCCTTTCCAGCGGTAATATAATCATGTCTAATACATACAAGTATACAACTGTTTACAGAAGCGAAATATAAATTGTTTGGTTGACACAATTCATTGTTTGTTTAACAGTGTGCTTGGATATACCATGGAAGTGGCTATCAAAGAAATAGTTTCTAGCATTGTTCAGCGTAGTGTTTCTATAGCAACTCAAACAACCAAAGAACTTGTCTTAAAGGTAACTAACTGTATGTGGGCCATGATCATTGTGTGTTAATAACTTAATATTAAATTCATACTTAAAGTGTGTGTGCACTTTCGCATACAATGTCAGGACTATGCTATGGAATCAGATGAGAGCCGTATACACAGTGCAGCTCACCTGATGGTTGCGAGTTTGGCTGGAAGTCTAGCTCATGTCACGTGCAAGGTTTTTTTATTGTTAAAATTGTTTATCCTTGTTTTAATTTCAATAATATGACCCTATCTTATCCTGTAATTAAAACTGACCTTGATCTTATATTCTTATGCCTGTTATCAGGAACCTCTTCGTGGTTCGATATCAAGTCAGCTAAGAAACAATCTACAGGCTCTGAATTTGAATGTTGCAACTGAACTGCTTGAACATGCAGTTCAACTCGTTACTAATGATAACCTCGACTTAGGCTGTGCATTAATCGAACAGGCTGCTACCGAAAAGGTTAGATTTGTGATTTGTTTAATCACATTTTCTTCATTTGAGCATAGTTATTGATATATATATATTCCGTTTCATGCAGGCTGTACAAACAATAGATAGTGAACTTGCACCTCAACTTTCGATGAGAAGGAAGCACAGAGAAGGGCCCTATTTTGATACAAGCCTATATACACAAGGTCGTGTAGGTGTTCTACCAGAAGCCTTGCGTCCTAAACCTGGTCGACTATCCCATTCTCAACAGCGGGTTTATGAGGTATCATCTATTTCCACTAGGGTTGTAAACAAACACGAACAAGCCCTTGTTCATGTTCGTTTGTTAAGGAATATGTGTTCACAAACTGTTCATGAACACTTGTCGAACAAGATTTTATGTTCATGTTCGTTTGTTAAGGAAATTAATAGTACTTATCTGTCATTGTTCTTCTGTGCAGGACTTTGTTCGATTACCATGGCAGAATCAATCCAACCAAAATTCGAATGCTGGACCACTTGGCCCTTCGGCTCCACCAGTTAGTGGTGCTCTACACCGGGGTTACGGTTCCGGTTCAGGTTCTGTTTCAGGTCAGATGAACATGAACCCTGACATCTTCTCATCTGGTATGAATGCTGTAGCACACTCCTTGGATGCTGAAGATATGGAGTCTAATTCAGTAAAACTCCTTAGGTGTGATTGGTTGAAGAGTTTCCTTTCTATATATTCATGTCCTATCTTCTTCTTTGTCCTTCAATTTTCTTATTCTTTTAATTTCTAGTGGTTCCGCCATACATAGCTCGATGGGTGGTGGAATGGGCCCACACAATTTTGAAAATGAAGCGGTTCTATCTTCATTTTCTTCCGTTTCAGCTGCTCCTGAACTGCACATTCCAGAAGCTTCCGTTGTCTCCAAAGTCAGTAATCTAATTAGCATGAGTTTAAGATTTTGAGTTTGCTGTTTGCTGTTTGCATTGGTTAACGTGATTTCTAATAATTGATAGGACCCGGGAACATTTGCACAGCCTTTGCCTTCACCTTTAGCTTCAGATTGCATTACAAGTACCACCACAGAACCTTCATTGACCACTAAAGACGCAGTTGATAAATACCAATTTATCTCAGAGGAGGTTCACTTCTTATTCCTTTTGTTCTTACGGAACTTAAAATATTATCGGCATACATCTTACCAGACTTGTCAAATTTTGTTCAGCTGGAATCTTTGATAGCAAAGGATGCTAAAGAAGCTGAAATTCAGGTAATGTATTAATGTTTCGTCATATTCACCATGAAAGATATTATTATTCAAAAACATTTGAATTTGAAAAATAAATCTGAAAGAGGAGATTGTTTTTGTTTTCAGGCTATTATTGGCGAGGTTCCTGGGGTGATTCTTAGATGCATTAGTCGGGATGAGGCTGCGTTAGCCGTCGCTCAGAAGGTAGTTATTTATTACTACTATTTTGATTCTTATCCTTGTTAACAAACAGATTTTGACATTGCATTGAACCTTTGTCATAGGTCTTCCAAGGTTTATATGAAAATGCAGCAAACGCCGCTCATGTTGGGGCCCATCTTGCCATGTTAGCTGCCATTCGTGATGTCAGCAAGCTTGTGTTCAATCAACTCACTAGTTGGGTATGTTTGTGTTTCTTTTTTCTTCATTCATTTGCTACAATGATTTGTTGTTGACTTGTTTCAGTGAATTTCTTTACTAACGAGCTCGCATTGTGTTATTGCAGGTAATGTATTCCGATGAAGATAGGAAATTCAACAAAGATATTACCGTTGGCTTAATTCGCAGAGAGCTGTTGAACCTTGCTGAGTATAATAATCATATGGCTAAACTTCTTGATGCCGGAAAGAACAGTATGTGTAAACTACATTATAATTTTATCAGCATTTATTCTGGGAGAAAAAAACTAATTTTTTATAACGATAAGCAGAGGTGGCAACAGAATTTGCAATATCTCTCATCCAGACATTGGTGGCTAGTGACGCCAGAGTAATATCTGAACTTCATAGTGTTGTTGATGTATTAGCTAAGGTATGGTCTAGTCTAACTCTTAATTAATTTTCATTTATACTTTATTTAATAAAGCATTCTGATAGATAATATCATTTGCAGCTTGCAACAAGGCCTGATGCTCCTGAGGCACTTCAACAACTTGTTGAAATTGCTAGGAACCCTAAGGATGATTTCAACAGACTACAAAAAGACAAAAAGGTTACTTCATAGTTCATACCTGTTCTTGACTTCTTGCGGTGGCTGTTGCTAGAGGATGTTTTCGGATCTTAAGTTTTTTGTTTGATGGAACAGGTGGCTAGTCATACTGTACCAAGCAGGGATGACACCGATGTTCTGGAATCTTCTGAACCAGATCCTGCTGCTTTGCAAGAGCAGGTATATAACTAACTTCCGAACATTAATCAATTTGAATTGAAACAGGTTACTAAGTAATTCTCTTTGTCTCACAGGTGTCACTGCTATTTGCCGAATGGTACAAGATATATGAACTCCCTGGTGTGAATGATCAATTGACTGCTCGTTTTGTTCTACAACTTCAACAAAATGGCCTTTTGAAAGCCGATGATACGTCAGATCGCTTTTTTCGCCGTCTTCTGGTATATTGCTGTATCACATTGTATAATTTCTAATTGTTACTTAAAGAAACTTTGTGTTTATCTTGTCTAATTTTATCAGGATATTGCTGTGTCACACTGTATATCTTCTGAGGGCGCTGTCCAATCTCATCAGCAAACACAGGCATTATCTTTTCTTGCCATTGATATGTATGCATCACTTGTCTTTTCAATACTGAAGGTAGGCCCATTGATTGACTTTTTGCACTTTTAGTCTTAGTTTTTTTTATTATTCTTTATCCACACACCTCTGTATTTTGTATGTTTAGTTCTCTGCTGCTGACCATGGATTAAGCAAGATGTTGCTTCTGTCAAAGGTTTGAAAATTTAACTTTAACCTGATTCTCTTCTTGTGATATTCAGATAGTGGCATATGATTATTGTATACTAATCCACGTTATCTGATGCAGGTGTTAGCAGTGACAGTGAGATTCATTCAAAAGGATGCAGAAGAGAAGAAAACGTCATTCAACCCTAGGCCTTACTTCAGGTTATTCATTGATTGGCTGCTTGACCTTAGTACCCTTGATCCTGTCTTTGAAGGTGCAAGCTTTCAGGTAATTGCATTTTTGCATGCAACTTATCAACACATTAGAGTTTAATCTTAGTTATCTTCTGTGTCATATTATTTTCTTGTGCTCTTACAGGTTTTGACAGCTCTAGCAACTTCCTTCCATGCTCTACAGCCGTTGAAAGTCCCTGCCTTCAGGTTAGTGACTATACATGTTTTTAGATTATTTTAAATGACTTCCTTTATGTGTTGTGCGTGTGATAATGTGGGAGCAAAATGTCTTTTTCAGCTTTGTATGGCTTGAACTAGTAAGCCATAGAAGTTTCATGCCAAAACTATTGAGCGGAAATGGTCAGAAGGGGTGGCCATATTTCCAACGTTTGCTGGTAGACTTGTTCCAGTTTATGGAGCCTTTCTTGAGGAATGCTGAACTTGGCGAGGCGGTTTGCATCCGATCTTACTTTATTATCTTATTTTATGTTGCGTTTTCTTAACCTTTTATATTATTTCCAGGTTCGTTTTCTATACAAAGGCACACTGAGAGTGCTTTTAGTGTTGCTTCACGATTTCCCGGAGTTCCTTTGTGATTATCATTTTAGTTTCTGTGATATCATTCCTCCAAGCTGCATTCAGATGCGAAATATAGTACTTAGTGCGTTTCCGCGCAACATGAGGCTACCTGACCCTTCCACCCCTAACTTGAAGGTCTGTCATTTCTTACTTATATATGATTAGAACTAACGTCTACATCTTTTAATATAATCTTGCTTTTATTTTCAGATTGATCTGCTAGCAGAGATTAGCCAATCACCCCGCATTCTGTCGGAGGTTGATGCCGCCTTAAAAGCCAAGCAAATGAAAAGTGACGTGGATGAGTATCTCAAGGTACAAAATTAGTAGAGCATTGTATGAAATATGAAATACTTGTAAGCATGTTGTTTGTTTGTTTTTTCAATAATAATACCGAATCATCTGTACAGACGAGGCCACAAGGGACTTCATTTCTTTCGGAATTAAAGCAGAAACTTCTTCTTTCACCAAGTGAGGCCGCAAGGGCAGGGACACGATACAATGTGCCATTGATGAACTCTCTCGTTCTTTATGTTGGAATGCAGGTGTGTTTAACTAAGGGGCAATTTGTTATATACCTCTACAAACTTGAAAAATAATATATATACCCATGCAAAATTATAAATATCATATATACCCTTACAAGTTAGTTAAAAATGATCATTTATTAGATTGTTTTAACAAATTGGGTATATTTGATATTTAAACTACTTTGTAAGGGCATGCCTGATATTTTTAGTTTTGGGTGGGTATATATGAAATTTTTAAGTTTGTAAGGGTATATATGAAATTTTTAAGTTTGTAAGGATATATATGAAATTAATCCTCTAACCTAATGGACTTTGGAATAATTTTTATTCATGATTTGACAAAAATTATTATAAATAATGGACGCAGGCGATCCTGCAGTTGCAGGCAAGAACTCCTCATGGACAATCAATGGCGAGTAACGCATCACTTGCCATCTTCTTGGTGGGTGCTGCTTTGGACATTTTCCAAACACTAATATTGGAGCTGGAAACCGAAGGACGTTACCTCTTTCTGAACGCGGTTGCTAACCAATTGCGTTATCCCAACAACCACACACATTACTTTTCCTTCATTCTTCTTTACTTGTTTTCTGAGTCAAACCAGGAGGCCATTCAAGAACAGATCACCAGAGTTCTATTGGAGCGGTTGATTGTTAACCGACCACACCCTTGGGGCCTTCTAATCACTTTCATTGAGCTTATCAAGGTAATCATTCAACCTAAATGGTAGCTTTAACTTGTAATATATATATGTTGAGATAGATTGTTGTATATATGAATGATTGATTGAGCAGAATCCGAGGTACAACTTCTGGAGCAGATCGTTCACAAGGTGTGCTCCTGAGATTGAGAAACTGTTTGAATCGGTTTCAAGATCGTGTGGAGGGCCTAAGCCTGTGGATGACGGTGTGGTTGCAGGAGGGATATCTGATACAATGCACTAATTTAGGATTATTTTTTCTTTAGATAGAATTATTGTTGTGATAGCCTACTGTATGTTTTGTGATATTTTTGTGTAGGTCAGTTACTAGCTTCAAGACATTTTGGATATCTGTTTCTGTTAAATACCATTTGAAAGATAAATATTCTTCTTCATGTTGGATATTTTTGACGACGATGACCGCTACGTTGTAGCGATGAACAATGCTTGTGTATTTGTTCTTTACGAAAATTATTTCTGTAAAATGATGGCAAATTTTAACAGGGGAGATCCAAAGAAAAGGGTGTGTGAAGCTGCAAACCATCTCAAGCTTGTTGCTATACGATTCTTAAAAACTATAATTTAATCTGATACAAATCAAGAAACTGTAGTGATCGAATTTTGATTTGTTTGTGTGTAGTCTTTTTAACTAAAACAATGAATACACGTACACACAATAGAAAGTAGAATTTTTTTCCTAATCGACTTTAGTTCTAAAACAGTAAATTTTTATCATAACATGGTTGTAGCAGTATTAATTTTTCGAGCTTATCACAATCTGAATATAAAAAACTTATAACGAGGTTGTATGCAGTGTTAATTTTTCGAGCTTATTCTTAATTTTTTCTTTTACAATTGAACGGTTTCAAAAAACCGCATCAAATCAAGTTCTAAAAACATAAAATGTTACTTATGGAATCAAACAAAGCTATAAATAATTTTTTTAACGGCAAATTTGAATTATTGACGGACCACTGGAGATCATCGTATCACCAGCGAAATCACCCGATCATATCCATATTATAAATAGCCTCTTTTACTCGTATCGTATTCATATTATATAAATCAACTGAATTATAGAAATTTAAAGATAAAAAAAACAAAATAAATTAAACCTCTCCCAATATAACCGATAAAAGTACAAAGTAACTAAAAGATTTTAATAAGCTAATTACCGAGTACAAAACATTCTTAAGCCTCTTTACGGACAAAGTAAAGCTTTCCCATGACATGAAGGACCGCAACAAAAGCAATGAAGCCAATGCTCATAACAAGAACAACATTTGGAGAGATTTTTAGTCCGGGAGCATCATCCGTGTAGAACTGGAGCATGTTTCCGGCTGTTCCACCAGCCGCCCCTCCAGTGCCGCCAGTCTTCCTCCTTCGCAAGTTGGCGGCAGTCGCAGCCGCACTTCCTCGTGGTGGAGCTGCTCCATTCAAAGCCATTTCTGTACGTTTACAACAGATGATCTTGATATAATATAATATAATAATATATATCTAACTTGCACATAATGTCGCATGCATACCACAGTCGCAGTTTCAGATTCCTTGAATAAAAACGCTTATGTAAGTTTGCTTTCAAACTAAAAAAAACTACAGTATGCATGAAGATCAGTTTTAAGCATTTGATAAATCATCAAATAACAATCGCATACAAATGACTACCGAAGCTAATAGCTCTTTCAAGTCGCTACTTTATAGTCTATGTTGATAAACAGTTCGTACATACATGATCACACATTGTGATTGAAATGCATTTCTTATTTTGATGGAAAAAAATGTACCTACACATATATGAACATGCTACGCCAATGTTACATGTAACTATTTATATGTTCATTTGCCATATTCCTGATCATGTCCAAAAGATTAAGCTATTGAATAATAACAAGAAAACCAGATAGTGAAAAAAGCGGTTGCCGCATGGCCGAGATGTGAATCGATTTTAAAGGATAAAGGAGCTCAAACAAAGTCAAAAGTTAAAGAAGTTGAAAATAGATGCTTGTCAATCAACCACACTAAAAGGTGGAGAAAATTTAAATCAAGCTTAAGAATGCATCTTTATGACATATCTTTTATAATTCAAGCCAGACTCAAATAAAATGACTACAAAATGTTATCAAAGATTGCTTAATTTCTCAAGAAGTGAGTTTAAAAGGTGGTAAATTAAAAAAAAAAAACTTATTCACCCAGTCATCCTTCTTGGACAGTCCTATGGTCAGATTAACATTTCTAAAAGAAAAATCATACAACTTTTTCTTCAAAACCAAGCGTTATGGCTATCGTCAAGTGTGAATTGTTCAAGGGACAGGGTTGTTTAAAATTTGGGGGAAATGCAGAATGCACAGCATTAAAAATCCTAAATGAGCAACAATCACTACACTAGAAAGATGATCTGATCTGGGCTAGCCATTTGTTCAAATTAAGTTTTCATAATTCATATTATCTCTATCTGCCAAAATTATCTTTAATTATGTACTTTCTGTTAGTCAAACAATCCTTTTATGAGATTTCAGTTAAATATTCTAAACCTAATCAAAATCAAATCCATGCAATTAACAAAAAAATCAGCATAAGCACACCAACTGAAAATGAATAAACTAGATCGGAGGATCAGATCCGAATCATCTCGATCAAACCAACACATACAATCCACTAAACCCTACCTATATACGTATCTAATCAAAAACAGATCTAAAAACTGGTACCAACTGCTGTTAACAAATATACTAACTAATAATCTACAGATAGAACAATAATAATCTACAGATGATGCGGAAAACGAAACGAATCGAATCGATCCAACCTTTTACAGTTTGAGTCTCGAGAAAACGTTTGCGATTTGGATATCTCTGGCGTTTGAAGATCGGATCGTTGAGAGAAATAGTAACGTAATGCCTCTTTATGCCACCAGTTTGACCGTCACAAATATTGTTGAAGATTGGTTTGGTTTGTCACGGTAAAAAGTAGACTTAGACCCGTTTAATTTTAAACAAAGTTGTTATCAAAACCTAGAGAAAAATAAACACATTATAAAGTTATATTCTGAATTTTGTAACATGTTATATTTTATTTTAAAAAGACAAAAATGGTAAGCGACAAAGTTTTATAAAATAAAATAAAAAAAGACTAAACTATGAGCTAGCTTTGAAGACACGTATGTTTATATTGATCAATGTTAATTTGTACACTACTATTTATAACTTGTTTTCAACAAAATTAATATTAAGATGTAGATAAAATTAAGCATATCGTAACCCTATAGATTATCATACTGAAAAGTTATAATAAAAGTATATACTTAAAAGTAATTTTAAAAATAATTAAATATAATAAAAGAATAAATAACTAATTTACTGTTACTTTAACGACAAATAAATCGCCACTCTTCTAATTCTTAGTCCATAGGGTGCGCGTGAGGATGTTGGCGTACCTGGCTATAGACGTCGTGAGGTTGGCGTTGGATTTCTCAGCGGCGTGAGGGGGATGAAGGTGGCGGTTGAATATTGGTTTGTTTTATTATAATAATTTTTTTAATTTAATAGATTTGTTTTATTTTTTAGCATAAAATTAAATAAACAAATGATTGTCATGTGTCTTTCCACGCCCTCTCTCACTTTACGTTTTTCGAAGCTTGAACTGCTGACATGACTTTCCTGTGACATTTCATGCCCCCTTTTTCGAACCTCTTCACACCAAATAATTTTATGTATACAAGAAAAATTCTATGTTTTTCAATAGAAATACAAAATTACAAACTACATATTTTTGACTAATTTTAGTCATGACATTAATCTAACTTATGATAAAAAAAAACTTCAAATAATGTTACATGACATTCTCTTCTTCAAACTCATAAATTTTATTTATATATGTTTAAAAATATATTTCTTTTAATATTAATAACTAATATATAGATATTACTTATCTTTATCTTTATCTAAGTCAATTAATGACACATGACATTTTCTCTTTCAATCTTTTAATAATATTATTAATATTTAAATCTAATATAAAAAGAATTAATTCACGAATATTAAACTAATCAAAGAAAAATAAATATTTTGAAACCATATCGGGTATTATGTAAATAATAAATAAGTATCTAACCATTAACTAGAATTTACTCTATTAATATATAATAGTTTACTCTGTTGTAACTCATGTATTGTTTTCTTTTCTTTTTTCATTTCTAACCCTAAGTTTTTCTTTTTTTACAATTTAGACTCTTTGTTTTTTACCTTTAACCCAAAGTTTTTTATCTTTGTAATTTAACCCCAACTCTTTTTTATTTTCAATTTTGGTCCATCATACTTTTCATCTTTCCTAATTTTACGTTTCGTTCTAAATTTTGTGAGTTAATGCATTGCAACATGCGTGTGGAGTTCGACATATTTTTGTATATTTTTTCTCGTTTGACTGGCCCGTCGCAACACGTCTATTTTTCTTCGTTTGACAAGTTCGTTGCAACGCACGAGTCATGGATTGACTTAGTTATTTTGTCTATGTTTTACAACGAGCGTGCGTTATTCAAATATTTTACGTCTGTTTTTCGTTCGGCGTTTTTTTTTTCATTTTTATTTATTTTATTTTTACGAGGTTTTCCGGTATTGGTGATCACTGATAGAAGTATAGAATTGATACTAATTGACACACTTTTACGCTTAATACATGTGAGCTTAATACTAGTTTTAAAAATATACCACCATTAATAAAAGTTAGATCGCAATGCATGAATCGTGGTAGCCACATCATGCGCACAAATCAGTCATCGCCACGTGGTAAATAGCCAGCATTAGTTTCGTTTTCATTATCTGCTCTTTTGTTTGAAAAATGAAAGCTCGAAAAGGATTTCAAATAATTAGACAAATAAATATTAGAGAAATTACTCGATATTTCTTTGTATTAAATATTAGTAGTGGTACATATTATTTATCCTTTACTGTTGGGTTTACCAAGAGGATTCATTTGATATGTCTAATCGACTAATCGTGAGTTCGATGTTTTTTATTAAAAAAAAGTTTCATATACATTAAAATATCAATTAATAGTATTGTTCATTAAGTATGATGTTTGGTCTTTTAAATTTAGTAACACTAAAATATATGCTCAGTCTTTAAAGTTGAGTTAACAACGTAATCATTCGTCTTCAGTTCATTTCATTTTCCATCGACCCCAAAAGCAACCCCCACCCTTCCAACACACCTTTTTTATAATTAATAATGATAAAAATAATAATAATAATAATAATAATAATAATAATAATAATAATAATAATAAATATAATCTATTGTCGAGTATTTTACATTCCGGCTACCGCAACATCATTTGGATAAGTAACCTTACACTAGATACCACATAACATTCTTTTCACCTTTCTTACTTTATATGTTACATTCTACAATTAAATAAAAACTTACATGTATTTCACATGAAACCGACAATTAATATATATATATATATATATATATATATATATATTTGTAAAAAAGATAAGAAATTTGTATGTAACTCTTTGATTTACTTGTTCAAGACTTGCAAGAATTTGGAAAAGATAACGAACACTCTTTGATTTTCTTATTTAAGACTTGCAAGGGGTGACCGTGGGAGAGGTGCCAATGTGGAAGTCGTGAAGAAGAATTGACGTGGGGTCGTCAAATGGGTGGGAGACATGTGAGGAGGAAGGGGAGGTAATAATGGTGAAGCATTAAAGAGTTAGTAACCTATGAGGATTGTAACAATGTCACACTTATGGAAAACACCTGCTTCATCATGTTATTTGGGCCCGTTGCATATGGTATGATATACAATTGTTCGAAAGTAAAAAGACCTGGTTCATCATGTTATTTGGGTCTGTTGCAAAGATGTTACGATAGACAATTGTTCGACAAGGGGGAGTCGTGGGTGTTGACAAATATCATAGAAAAAGTAATATGTGCATTGGTCAACGTCCGGTTCGACAAACCGATGTTTTTTCAACAATTTAAAGCATATTTTCGATAATAGTTTTTGAATCATTTACAGTTGGAATGATTGTAACATGTTTTAACAACTTAATAGTAACATATAAATAAACCTAAAAAAATGAAACACCCAAGAAATGATTATGATTTATAATGTTTTTAACCTTTTATATGTATGTCACCATGGTCCATAATCATACACTAATAATTTAATTTAATTTAATTTTCCATTCACTTTGTCTGACTCTTCTAACTCTTTATTTTTTTTAATAATGTCATCATAGCAGAAAATTTGTGCGTCCCACGAATCTGATCCATTCACGAGAAAAACTAAACACACACCCATAGATACATACATACATATACATACATGATCCAAACAGAGAGAAGGCAAGACAAAAATTTCATAGACATTGAGTGCTTACTTTTCTCAAAAATCAAATTCATACATTGAGGCTTCAACAATTTCATCTACAATCTTGAAGATTCAGAAGGGCAAATGCGGCAATAAAGTTTCAATCTTGGTGAGTCTTTCATTTCAAGCCCTAACCCTAGATTCCCCCAAATCAAATTCATTGATACCTTCATACCCATTGAAGAAAAGATTTAAGCATATGTCTGCAAGACCCACAACAAGCTCTCAAGAATGATATTATTATCAAAATGAGGTTTTATTCTCTCTCAAATTCAAATTCAAACACACCCCCTTCTGAACCTGATGAAACCCTAACCCTAGATAGATATACCCCCATTTTGGTAGCTCAAGATTACACCCTTTTGGTTTCAGATCAAGTTTTGACTGTTATACTCTCAAATCTTACAAAAAGTCAGCAACTTTCTAGCTGTTTAGTTTGTAAAAGGTGGTTAAAGATTAGTGGTGGTTTAGTTAAGTCATTGAGATTATTGGATTGGGATTTTCTTGACTCGGGTCGACTCGGTTTTCGTTTTCCTAATCTTATTGATGTTTATATAGTTCAAGCTTGCATAATACCCCCTCGGAATTCGGGGATTTGTTTGAGTAATAATTTCGTGTCGATTCATGTTAATTCGTTTATATCCGACAATGAGTGTGTTTGGAAGCCTGATTTTTTGAGCACTCGTGCGGTTGATAGAGGGGTTCGGATTCTAGCTCAAGGTTGCCCTAATTTAAGAAGGCTTGTGTTGTGTGGCGTAAGCGTAGAAGGGTTGGTGTCTATTGCAAATGAGTGTTTGGCTTTGCAGGAACTAGAGTTATGTTCCTGTACAGATTTGGATCTAAAAGGGCTTGCAGGTTTTAGGAATTTACAGATTTTGAAACTCATTGGTTCGGTTAATGGGTTGTATGATTCTGTGATATCGGATATCGGGTTGACTATTTTGGCTCAAGTGTGCCCAAGGTTGTTAAAGCTTGAGCTTGTCGGTTGCGAAGGGAGTTATGACGGGATTAAAGCGATTGGCCAATGTTGCCAAATGATGGAAGATTAACCCTTTGTGACCATAGATTAGAAGGTGGGTGGTTAGCTGCCTTGTCGTATTGCACGAATTTGAAGACGTTAAAGTTTCAATCTTGCAAATTTATTGATCCGAATCCCGGGCCTAGTGAGCATTTAGGTTCTTGCCCTACGCTTGAAGAGTTATATTTGGAAAGGTGTCAGTTGAGAGATAAGCAGGGGCTCGAAGCATTGTTTTTGGTGTGCGAAGCTGTTCGGGACTTGGTTTTTGCGGATTGTTGGGGATTTGATAACAACACATTCAGTGCTGCAAGTGTTTGTAGGTATGACTATGATCTTGTTCTTCCCGCATGGCGTGCTTAGTAGTTAGTACTCGCATCAACACATTAAAAAATTAAAATGTGGTGAACTGAAATAATGTGTTTTGCTTTCCAAACTTTAAAGAAAGATTGCAGGTAAAGACTTGCATTTATTTATGACCTCTTCTCTAAAGCTAGAGTGGTTCTTGGGTATGCTAACTGGCTAACTGCTATATTGTATATATTTTTGGCCCAAATAAAATATAAGATAAAAGTATTGATAATGGACCATTACTGTCTTGAGTACAGATGTGTGCGTCCTCTAAAGTCGGAATCTTTTTTCTTTCTTTTTCCAAATATGTTATAAGTTGCAATGCCGTGCATTGCCGCATCATTTAAGCCCCTTCTCAATTCAGTTCAGTTACCTGTTGATTCTCACTGACTTCTATTTTAGCAATTGGATGAAATTTCTGAAGTTGATGTACCTGATATGGTCGCATTAGTCTAAGGATGTGTTTCATCAATCTTTATGTTTATATATGCAAGTAAAAATCCGTCGAAATTGGTATGGGCTAAATTTTTAATGCTTTTTTCCTTCGTTTTTTGACATGGTGTATAGGAGAGTGGCGTCTCTGTCTTTGGAAGGATGCTCATTACTTACCATGGACGGTTTTGAACCTGTAGTTCATTCATGGAAAGAACTTAAAAGACTTAAAGTAGTTGCGTGTAACAACATAAAGGACAGTGCGATGTCACCTGAATTAGCGACGCTTTTTTCTCTTCTTAAAGAGTTAAAATGGCGCCCGGATTCAAAGTCTATTTTGTCATCAGGTCTTAAGGGTACTGGAGTATGGCAGAGAGGTGGAAGAAGCTTCAAGATTTGACCTTTTCTTTCGGTTTTTAACAGGACACAACACAGAGTATGCATCTTCTACAGTAGCAGTAGTGGTGTTAGAATTTCATGGTTCAAATGCTAGCAAAATTACATGTTGAATAACTATTTCTTATTATATATTTTTAGGTGATGTTAGTATGTAAGATTTTAGTGAGCTAAACCAACTGTTAAAAGTTTCTTATCATGGTTTAGGTCTCTTCGGCCTTCAAATAAATAACTTCTGAAACAGCAATGGTGACCTAAAATTATGTAACAATATTGTAACTTTTTTTTTATTAATACTTTATTAAGAAAATGCAAATTTAAATGAAAGCACGGGTTTAGAAGGAAACTTGTACACAAGTCTCATCGAAAAAGTCATTCCCAACCTATGCAGTTCCTTTCTTTCCCCATACGTCACACGAGTTTTAAACTCTACATTCACGCGTAGAGGATTCATGGATGCAACATAGATTCCCGACATGATTAACGGAATAATTCTTTCTCTGTCGAGGCTCTTTTCTAATAAACGGTTTCTCTGAACTTGTATATATCGCCTAATCATTTGTTAAACAATAACTAAAATCGAGATCTAAGTCCACTTTAAACAAAATAAACATCATAAGTTAAAAGAAATCAAATTAAGGCATCCTCCTTAAATACTTGGTACGTAAGCCTTTTAAGAAAAGTCACCCTGACCCATGCAATTCCTTTCTTTTCCCATACGCTCCACGAGTTTCTAAACACTACATTCACGCATAGAGGATTCACGAATGCAACATAGATTCCCGACATGATTAACGGAATAATTCTTTTTCTGCTGAGGCTCTTTTCTAACAAACAGTTTTTCTGAACTTGTATATGTCGCCTTATCATTTGTCAATCCATGCATGTTGCATGCCCCTAGCATCGAACCTTCACGGAAATTACTCATAAGGGCTCTCAGAATTGTTTTATTAGTACGATATATCGTCAAATGTTTGATCATGTATTTGTTGTCGGTTAATAGTTCAGGATTTTTTCACGCGGAGATAATGAAATTGCTGAGCTTCAATGTCGTGTAGTCCATACTTGCTTTCAGAAAGACTTTTGAGTATCTCTTTACATTGACAACCAAGTTTGGGGGTGGTGAAACAGATCTTTGCACTCTTCTGGTCTATGCTTACGATAAAAAATAGTCATACACAGGTGTGTCATCCTGGTTCCACACTTCTTCAAAGTAGTGGCCAACCGGGTGCCGTGTAAAATTAAATATTGTTAGCATCTTATCCCTAATCCCATCCGGTTTCGAAAACTTGGAACCGTACTCTGTTTTGTTTGATCCCTTGTTTGCAAATCATTCAAACATCAAGATTAAAACAGAACATAAAAAAATCAAAGGATATAATATTTATTATTAAAATCACCCAACAAAGAACATTATTAAGTTTGATCAAACAAAAATAACCTAAGACTATTGCATACTATAAAGAAAACAATACCCAAGTACCTAAACTACCCTACATGCATGCATGAAGATCATGCATAACTGACCACTGATACTTAATGACAATTAACAGAAACATAAAAGAGAACTCAACAACTTAATGGAAATGTTGTACATAACTAATAAAAGAAAACATGGGAATGAATACGGTTTTGTTAGACACCTAATCTTACACGCAAAACCAATAAAAACTACATCGTTTTCATTAAAAATTCCTTAAAACTACTTAAAATCACTTCCATATTGACATAAAGATTTAAGATTTCAAATCCCTTCAATGTTGTTTGTCTTCCAACAAGTTGTCGCTAACCCGCGCGTTACGCGTTGTGGTGGGATGTTGATTATGAATGTTCTTAGTATCAATGATATTAAATGTATAGTCCAAATCTTAATAACCACTTAAAAAGGTAAAACCTAACTTGTGTTTACCTTTTCTTTATGAAAGTAGTATAGTCCACTTGTACCACATTTTGCAAGTCCATATTATTTGTAGAGTGGAGCTCTATACTGAAATCATGAAGAACAACGAAATTTAGGTTACAGAACAGCTTTAAGCATTCAACTAATATTGTGAAACAACAACTGTAAGTCTATTAAATTCATATAATCGATAAAATTGGTGGTTCTCACCTGTTGAACAAAACAGGTATCTAACTTGTTTATAAATGAAAATTCACCTAAGAAAAACATAGAGAATAGAAGATTTAGGTTGGATTGATGGGGAAGTGTTGTAAATATAATATGTGAAGGAGCAGAAAATCCGGGATATCCATGGATTGTCACTATCACTGTTGCAGGGCTGAAGAAGAGGACAGAGATCACGGGGGTGTACTTGGTCAATGAAGCAACTTTGGCCAAAGTTAAAACTCAACCAACAAATCAGAAATCATTTCCTTTTGTTTCCTTTTCTCTTTTATCATCTATTATTCTCTTACGTCACTGCGTTCCAGCCGTTCTTGTAACTGTCAGCGATTATCAAAATCAGAAAAGCTCGTAAAAACAAAATAAATAAAGATGAAAAAAAGAACGTCGAGCGAAAAGCAGACGTAAAATCTTTGAATCAGGCTCGCTTATTGCAGAGAAATTAAACCGGAAAGTAAAACATAGAAAAAAATAATTAAGTCAATCTAGGACCCGTGCGTTGGACGAACTTGTCAAACAGAGAAAATAGATGTGTTGCGACGACCCAGTCTTACGGAAAAAAATATACGTAAAAATATTGAACCCCATACGCACGTTGCGGTTTAACTCACAAAATTTAGAATGAAACGAAAAACTTGGGAAAGATGAAAAGTATGACGAACCAAAATTGAAAGTAAAAAAGAGTTGTGATTAAATTGTAAAAGATGAAAAACGTTGAGTTAAAAGTAAAAAAAACCAAATGGTCTAAATTGCAAAATTAAAATTATTTATTAATTTTATATAAAGATAAGGATAAAAATAAGAGATACCTATATATTAGTTATTAATATTAAAAGTATTTTATTAAGCAAATATAAATAAAATTTATGAGATTGAAGGAGATAATGTCATGTGTCATTATTTGAAGTTTTTTATTATAAGTTAGATTTTCTTCCCATTATTTTGATTATCTCTTTCACAAACATATGAGCTATTTAAGTAGGGTCGGGTTATTGAGACACATTTACTCTTATTTTGACACCCTTAACACGACTCGTATAATGCTAAACAGGTCATGTAACTGTTTTAATTTATAACAAAAACTGATGTGTGTCAGATCTTGTCTAGCATGTTGGACCTATACGCCTTGTATAGGTATATATTGTTCGTATAGGTCCCTTCGTGTGGGTCTTTATACTACTCGTATAGGCCTATACTAGCGTATAGGCTTATACTAGTCGTGTTGCAAAGATTTTTTTTATAATTATTTATAGTTTTAACAATGTTTTATTAAAAAAAAATTTATTTTTTTAGATTAAAAATATTCTTAAAAATTTATGGTGCAGTATAGGTTTCATATATGTCTCTTAAGTGTCTCTAAGTGTAGTATAGGTATGAGATAGGTTTGGTACATGCACATATAACATCCATACTATATTGTAATGCATAAGGGAAGAAAATTTTTAACATGTCCAAAAATTAAAAACTTTTTTCAATTTAATGCATAAGGTACAACCGAAAATTGAGAGTAAATTAGTTTTCAGACACTAATTAAACTTTAATCCCTCACCTTAATTACACTTTCATTTCCTCAATTTATTTTTACCAAATTATAGAAAATTAGCTAATATTTACATTTTATCCCCTAATAAAATACAAATTATCTCCATGATTTTAATTAAATTTAACAAAAACACAAATATTTTATTCTCTTTAATCTGAGTATAATATACCTATAGTTTTTTAAAATGATATATTATGTGATTAATAGTGTCTAGGAGTAAGCAATAACTGAACTATTAACCGAAAACAAATGAAACGAGCCAAAACCTGAATTAATTGAAAAACCTATTAGCTGAAAATCAATTAGTCAAAAACCGATTATTAGTTTTTGTAGCCTTATTTAACCAAAATCGATCAAACCGATTATTCAAACTTTTACTTTTATATCTTCAGTTTATGTATTTTGATATTCTATACCTTTAGTTCATGTATTTATATTTCCATTTCATGTATTTATACATCCATTTCATGTATTTCTAAGTAAAAGTTTTAACCCAAGTTTGGTTTGAGCTATTAACTGAAATTAAATTAATCGAATAAAAAACTGTTAATCTAACCAAAAAACTGAATGCCGATTGGTTAATAAAAAGACTAACCGATGACTTCGCTTCAGGACAATAACTAAACCAACCGTACCATGCGCACCACAATGAAATGGACTAACCCATGACTTCGTTTATGACGTATATCTACCGCAATAATGCTACAATAAATATCACACGGATAAGAAAACTACTAGAAACGAGTACCACATTGCAAAGTGTCGCCACACCGCATAGAACGGGCACCCTGCTAGTAATACAGATATAGATACAGTCTAGTATTGTATAGGCCTCATATAGACTTATAGGTATAGCATAGGCCTCATATATGCTTATAGTTGGTCACATGAGGTCCATTTTTTTATACATTTGCATAACCCATCAACATGTTAAATCTTTGGCTTGGCGTTGAGTGGTTTGGTAATACAGCCTTAAAAATCATGTTGATAAATACTACTTTTTGGTCACGTTAAAAAATTGATGATTCATTCCCACATAGATAAAGTTAGTGTCAACTTGTTGAAAAGTGTTGATTAATTCATATACTATACACATATGTTACATTGATATTAATATGTTGTTATTAACTTTGTTTGTTGAGAATGTGCAAGTATAAAAAATTGAAGGGCTAATGTGTAACTTCTGTTATTGCACAAGGACTTGTTGGTCAGTTTATGATGGCTGAAAGGGCTAGAGTGTAACATGTTGTTGTTAGCTGGTATATAAGTTTAGTTAAGGTTTCTGGGTGAGGTTAACACCTCAAAAATCTATTGTCTCTTACACTCTCTAAATTGTTAGGGTTTGTTGTATGATCTTGCATGATCTTGTTATTATGTTCATAGTTTTTGATTGTTCAATTGACAAAATTTACAGTTAAACTTGTATTGTTGTACTTATTTCAGATCTTACAATTTGTAAGATCTAGGGTTTTTTGGGGGGGGGGGGACTTCTTTTTGGTTTGGGTTAATAAGATCTTTGGTCACCGTTTTGTCGCTATCTTTGTTGTTATAGTTTTAGCTTTACCATTTTCTACATGGTATCAGAGCTTTAAGCTCTCGATTCGTTGTTTTCGCTGTTGTGATCTTGATAGATTTATGGATCATAGGGTTTTGGTACTTGGAAACCCTGTTGGTGATTGTTCGTGGAGTAGATCTGGACTCTCGATCTGGTTAATGTGAGGAGTTGATTAGAAGATGTCACAACCCTCGACCTTACCTTGGACGGGAGCCGTGAATAGATTCCAGTGCTACCGGTGTTTATTAAAATTATCACAGTGGAAATTTCATTAGGACCGGGTTTTAGGAAAAATATCAAAGTTTTCAAACACCGTAGTTTTCATTTCATAAACTTGGGATGAAACCCACATTTACATAAAGGATTTTCACGGTGATAAATTCTTAATTACAAACACGTTTTATTCAAGTTACATAGCCACTTATTTAAGCTTGAGTGCCTTGTAACACTTTTCCTTCTCTTCAAAGTAAATCACCTGAAACGCGTTTAAAACATTTGATCAGTGAAAAATGCTGGTGAGTTCATTCAGCTGTATGAAAAGACACCATGTTATAATTACAATATTAATAACAAAGCTTATCAAGTAGTGTATACAAAATCCCACATACTGTAACATCCGTAAAAAAAAACGGATTTTACCAAACCCGCTCCGTTTATTAACCGAACAATTAGTTAAAAATTTCGTTGCGAATTTAATGCCCAAAATAAACGATACATAATTAATAAGTATATTGGAATATATAATTTGTTTTTGAAAAACGGTTAAAAATAATGAAATAAAAATAAAATGGCTCTGCCGGGTTTCGAACCCGGGTCAGTCAGCCGGGTCAACAACAGACTTAACACTCAACTCTCCAACCACTGCACCACTAGTGTTTCTTGTTAATTATTAGAATCAATTAATTCATATCATGATTCTCGAATTCAAAATCGGCGCGCCCAAATGCAGTCGTCGGAAATCCCGGCGATCTCGCGAGATTGGACGGTTTCTTCAAGTCTTAACGTAAACATTTAAACCTACATCGGTTATAATCGACGCCTGAACCCGCGACACAAGCTATAACCGCCGGAGAATTTCTAACCGACGAATCAAGTCGGAAATCGGACCAAATTCATCGATGACCTGCCTTATAAATACCCCCTCAAACCTCTGCAAGCTTTTTCGCTCAAAACCGCACCTTTACCCGACGTAATTCCACTCGCCGGAAAAGTTCTGCACCTCGCCGGAAAACCGAGCCCTTCACTTCTGAGCCTTACTGAACCCCCTGAGCTTATACCGAAGTCACCCACATCCTTTTCAAGCTTGCTGAAGACTCTCTGCCGCAAGACACACGACGCCGGAATCTTTTGCTGTCACCGGAGTTCTGCCGGAGAAACAGAGAAGTCCAGTCGGTATACCTTACGCTTAATCCTTCATTCTTTTTATTTAATCTCACATGTAGTTAACCATCAGACACTAACGAACATGATTTAATCTTCGAACCAGTCGGACTTCCGATTCTGGTTAAAATCTAACGAAGAAGACGAAGTGTCCGTTGTCTATAAGTTTAATTTAATTCAAGTTATAACTCGGGTTAGACACACAGTCCAGCGGTGGACTGTGTACACATTAAACACGTAAACGTCTCGAGTTCGAATCTTGTTCCACGCATGCTTGCTTTAATAAAAATGTTTTTTTTAACCGAACCGGAGTCACCGCTGTTACATGTTAAGTTTAATAAAAACCAGAAAAATAACCAAGTTAGACACACAGTCCAGTGGTGGACTGTGTGAATGTTTAATCACAGCACACGAGTTCGAGTCCGGGCTACCGCACCGGTCCGGACAATTATCCAACCTTTTTAAATAAGGCGGAACTGAAATTATTTAATTGTATATAAGTATAATAAAAGTCAGGTTATATAGCAAGTTAAACACACAGTCCAGCGGTGGACTGTGTGTTAACCTAAACCACAGGTCCCGGGTTCGAGACCTGTGGAGCGCACCGAGTCACTGATTAAAATCTTTTTAGAAATAAGTTGATTTTCGGATTAATCTAATTAATATATAAATATAATTAAAAACAGAAATATTTCGGGTTAGACACGTAGCTCAGTTGGTAGAGCTGCGTGCACGCGTACGGGAGGTCTCGGGTTCGAGCCTCACTCAGCGCACACATACACGCATACGAACCGGTCAAAGTCAACAGTCAATGGTCAACGGTCAACGGTCAACGGTCAAAAAAGTCAACTTTTTTTTATTATTTTTATTTATTTATTTTAATTAAAAATCAATTAAAAATACTTAAAAATAACATTTTAAGGTTAGAAAATAGCCTTAAACTCACAAAAATACACCCAACAATCCTACTAAAATGGATTAATAAAATCCGTTTACTTACCGAACCATAATGCTATTTATCTAGGTTAATTTCACTCGTGGTTAAAACCACTTCGCGTGCATTCAACATCATCAACCGAACGCACCCACTGTGAGTGAATCTTACAACTCCCCCTTTTTAATTACACGTTTTGGGGTGTGTCATGTGTCACAAAATAATTAACTCGTTTATTTAAACTTGTGCCATACCATATCGTGATCTAAACTTAGATTGTTTATATTGTTGTGATTATGTATTTCATTTTGTTAACTTATATGAAATTCATTCATTAAGCCCATCAGTTCCTCGTGGGAGACGAGTTGAGCAACGCGTGCCTCAAAACAAATCCATTATTGTTCATGTGTGTATTATTGAATTTATATTGTTTGTAGTTATGTATTTCATATTGTCAAGTTCATGCAATTCATTCATTAGGCCCATCAGTTCCTCGTGAGAGACGGGCTGAGCAACGCGTGCCTCTAAACGATCCATTGTTGTTCATGTGTGTATTGTTTATTATTAAATTGATTGGTGAATAAGTTTACATCTATTTTTTACTCATGTGTGGTTGTGCACTTATTTTATAATCAATTAAATAAACTTGTTCAAATGTTTTCCATAGGATTCACTCGCCAACTTTTTGTTGATCCAAAAACCCTTTTTACACATGATACAGGTGAACAGGATGAAGCAAGGAAAACATAGGAAATGCCTTAGAAGAAAACAAAGAAGCTTAGATTGATGTTTAGGTCATAATGTAATTATGATTGTAAATTTCCATTAAATTGTATTAATGAATATGAAACGTTAAAATAAATGTCATGAGCTTTGATGATAACCCAATCATGTCCCGATCACCTTTTCCGCTGCGGGTCGGGGTGTGACACATACCGGCAGAAATTTAAGAATACAAAAACTTAATCCTGTCACACCCCGACCCGCAGCGGAAAAGGTGATCGGGGCATGATTGGGTTATCATCAAAGCTCATGACATTTATTTTAACGTTTCATATTCATTAATACAATTTAAGGGAAATTTACAATCATAATTACATCAATGACCTAAACATCAGTCTAAGCTTCTTTGTTTTCTTCTAAGGCATTTCCTATGTTTTCCTTGCTTCATCCTGTTCACCTGTATCATGTGTAAAAGGGTTTTTGGATCAACAAAAAGTTGGCGAGTGAATCCTATGGAAAACATTTGAACAAGTTTATTTAATTGATTATGAAATAAAGTGCACAACCACACATGAGTAAAAATAGATGTAAACTTATTCATAAATCAATTTAATATTAAACAATACACACATGAACAATAATGGATCGTTTAGAGGCACGCGTTACTCAACTCGTCTCTCACGAGGAACTGATGGGCCTAATGAATGAATTGCATAAACATGATAATATGAAAACATAACTACAACAATATAAACTCAATACTACACACACGAACAATAATGGATTTGTTTTGAGGCACGCGTTGCTCAACTCGTCTACCACGAGGAACTGATGGGCTTAATGAATGAATTGCGTATAAGTGGACATAATGAAATACATAATTACAACAATAATAACAATCTAAGTTTAGATCACGATATGGTATGGCACAAGTTTAAATAAACGAGTTAATTATTTTGTGACACATGACACACCCCAAAACGTGTAATTAAAAAGGGGGAGTAAGATTCACTCACAGTGAGTGCGTTCGGTTGATGATGTTGAATGCACGCGAAGTGGTTTTAACCACGAGTGAAATTAACCTCGATAAATAGCATTATGGTTCGGTAAGTAAACGGATTTTATTAATCCATTTAGTAGGATTGTTGGGTGTATTTTTGTGAGTTTAAGGCTATTTTCTAACGTTAAAAATGTTATTTTTAAGTATTTTTAATTGATTTTTAATTAAAATAAATAAATAAAAATAATAAAAATAATTGACTTTTTTGACCGTTGACCGTTGACCTTGACTGTTTGACCGGTTCGTATGCGTGTATATGTGCGCTGAGTGAGGCTCGAACCCGAGACCTCCAGTACGTGTGCACGCAGCTCTACCAACTGAGCTACGTGTCTAACCCGAAATATTTATGTTTTTAATTATATTTATATACTAATTAGATTAAACAGAAAATCCTTTATTTCTTAAAAACGATTTTAATCCGTGACTCGGTGCGCTCCATAGGTCTCGAACCCGGGACCTGTGGTTTATGCTAACACAGTCTACCGCTGGACTGTGTGTCCAACTTGTTAACTTAACTGATTTTTATTATACTTAAACACAAACTAAGTATTTTCATTTCTGACTTATTTAAAAAGTTTAATAATTATCCGGGCCGGTGCGGTAGCCCGGACTCGAACTCGTGACCTGTGATTTAAACATACACACAGTCCACCGCTGGACTGTGTGTCTATCTTGGTTATTATTCCGGTTATTATTATACTTAACATATACCAGTGGTGACTCCGGTTCGGTTAACAAAAAAGGCATTTTTATTAAGGCAGCATGCGTGGGACAAGATTCGAACTCGAGACGTTAGTGTGTTTATTGTGCACACAGTCCACCGCTGGACTGTGTGTCTAACCCGAGTTATAACTTGATTTTAATTATACTTAAACATTACAGAACTTCGTCTTCTTCGTTGATTTTAACCAGGATCGAAAATCCGACTGGTTCGATGTTTTAATCGTGTTCTTTAGCGTTTTTCAGTTAATTACAGATGAGATATGTAAAAGGAAGGGAAGATTTAAGTGTGAGGTATACCGACTGGATTCCTCTGTTTCTCCGGCAGAACTCCGGTGACAGCAACCACTTCCGGCGACGTGTGTCTTGCGGCAGCGAGTCTTCAGAAAGCTTGAAAAGGATGTGGGTGACTTCGGTATAAGCTCAGGGGGTTCAGTAAGGCTTAGAAGTGGAGGGTTCGGTTTTCCGGCGATGAGCAGAAGATTTCCGGTGAGTGAGTTTTCGCCGAGAAAGGGTGCGGTTTTGAGCGAAAAAGTTTGCAGAGGTTCGAGGGGGTATTTATAAGGCAGGTTATCGATGAACTTGGTCCAATTTCCGACTTGATTCGTCGGTTAGAAAGTCTCCGGCGGTTATAACTTGTGTCGCGGGTTCAGGCGTCGGTTATAACCGATGTAGCGATTAAGTTTTACGTTATAACTGAAGATATCGTAAATTCTTGGCGAGATCGCCGGGGTTTCCGACGACTGAAATTTGGGCGCCGGTTTTGAATTCGGAAAGACATGTTATGAATTAAATGATTCTAACATTTAACAAGAAACATCAGTGGCGCAGTGGTTGAGTGTGTGTGTGTTAAGTCTGTTGTTTGACCCGGCGACTGACCTGGGTTCGAAACCCGGCAGAAACAATTTATTTTTATTTTCTTATTTTTAACAGTTTTTCAAAAACTAATTATATATTCCCATATAATAATTAATTATGTATCGTTTAAAATTATTTTGGGCATTAAATTCGCAACGAAATTTTTAACTGATTCTTCGGTTAATAAACGGAGCGGGTTTGGTAAAATCCGTTTTTGACGGATGTTACTGTATCCCCTGCTTTTTAGAAATTTCGTCTCGAAATTTAAATTGTGATATATTTGACTAAAAGAATGATGGTGTTTAGTTTGACAGTTACATGCTTAGAAAATGTAAGGTTTTAAGTTTTTGTTTGAGGTGGTAACGTTCCTTGTAAGGGTTAAGTACCCTATTACAGGAATCGCTTTTTGTTGCCTACTGTATAAGTATTGATAAGCAAAATTGATTCGCTAAATATGATATCATGCATGAGAGTTTGGATATGTTTGAAAGGATATGGTTATATCCTAAGGCAAAACTTTTAATACTACAACCTACATGGAACATAAATAAACACAACAGCTAATATTTGAACATAAATAAGCACAACAGCTAATATCAGTAAGTTATGATTGGTTCTATGACTATAGAACATAAATAAACACACCAGCTAATATTTGAATCCACATTCTGATAGCATATATGTTTGAATGGTGGCAGTTCCTCTCTCGTTTGTTATGATGGAGAGGTTAGTTTATGTAGAAATGGAACACAATCCAATCTCTTTAAATAGCAAGATGATATAAATGTAACACAAATTTCAACCAAGGCAATACTAAATCCTACATGGAACTTCTCATAACCGCCTGATAATGCCTCTGGTCCTTTGGCAAGAATACTTATATATAGGAAGTACCAGCGGCGTATCCACCATATTCTTGCCAAATTTTCATTGGTTTTATCCACAAGTTATGATTAGTTACCAAGAAGCTACTAAATCCTACATAGAACTTCTCATAACTGTCTGACAATGCCTCTGATCCTTTGACAAGAATACTTATATATAGGAAGTACCAGCGGCGTATCCACCATATTCTTGTCAAATTTTCATTGGTTTTATCAGTGAATTATGATTAGTCCTATGTGACTCTACAACCAATACAACAAACTCATAAATACTGAAAATGAAAAATGTCTGTGCGATCAAGGCTCAATCAAACGGAGCCGATCGTATTGTATGTACTGAAAATGAAATTGTCTGTGCGATCAAGGCTCAATCAAGCGGAGCCGATCATATTGCATGTACTGAAAATAATAAACTTAATCTAAACAACAATCACACAAACAGCCTATACATGGAACCTCTCATAACCGCCTGATAATGCCTCCGATCATTTGACAAGAATACTTATATATAGGAAGTACCAGCGGCGTATCCACCATATTCTTGTCAAATTTTCATTGACTTTATCCACAAGTTATGATTAGTTCTATGTGACTCTACTACAAACACAACAACCACAAAATACTGATAATGAAAATGTCTGTGCGATCAAGGCTCAATCAAACGGAACCGATCGTATTGCATGTACTGAAAATGAAAATGTCTGTGCGATCAAGGCTCAATCAAACGGAGCCGATCGTATTGCATGTACTGAAAATAATAAACTTAATCTAGACAACAATCACACAAACAGCCTATACATGGAACCTCTCATAACCGCCTGATAATGCCTCCGATCATTTGACAAGAATACTTATATATAGGAAGTACCAGAGGCGTATCCACCATATTCTTGTCAAATTCTCATTGACTTTATCCGCAAGTTATGATTAGTTCTATGCGACTCTACAACAAACACAACAACCACAAGATACTGATAATGAAAATGTCTGTGCGATCAAGGCTCAATCAAACGGAGCCGATCGTATTGCATGTACTGAAAATGAAAATGTCTGTGCGATCAAGGCTCAATCAAACGGAGCCGATCGTATGTGGGCACGCCAGGTTCAACCTCATAATGAAATGGGGAACATGCTCAACGCTCATAATGTAATGGGGAGCGGCGGCCTATGAAATTGCATATACTGAAAATAATAAACAATAATTACTCTAACAGTCTACACATGGAACCTCTCATAACCGCCAGATAATGCTTCTGATCCTTTGACAAGAATACTTATATATAGGAAGTACCAGCGGCGTATCCACCATATTCTTGTCAAAGTTTCATTGGCTTTATCCTTAAGTTATGTTTGGTTCTATGTGATAAAGAAAAACATAAAACTAAACGATAGGAGTTGAATCTGGATTTTCGGTGAAGAGGACTAGTTGGGTATCTTCGTTTGGGCCGTCATTATCTTCGACAGAATTGGCGTTGATGTTGAAGACTCTTCCTCTTGCTGGTGGCCTAGCGGTTGGGTTTTCTTGGTTTACTTGGTTAACTGGGTTTGATTGGGCTTGAGCGTTGATGACGTTAACCAATTGAGGGCATGTGTTTCTAAAGTGGGTAGGGTCGCCACAATTGAAACAAGCTCGAACATATGGGAACATGGGGTATTGGGGTTGTTGATAGGTTTGGATCATGTTTTGAGTAGGGGAAAAGATTTGGTTTTGAAAGGTGCAGCAAACCTTGCTCAAATGACCATAGCGTCCACAAGTTGCACATAGTCGACAAGGTAAGGTAAGGGGATGGTGATAAAAACAGTTGTTGCATCGAGGGTGAGGTCCAAGATATGGTTTCTTATTTGGGTAAGTTGAGTTGGGTGCCACTTGAGTGATTGGGATAGCTTGGATGGGTATGGCGTGTGAAATTGGTTGGTTTCGTTGGATAGTAGCGAAAAGTTGCCCGTCTCTTTTTCTCTTAGAATTGGGTTGAGAAGGGGATTCGGTTTGGGTGTGGTCGGAGGTTTCAGTCGATGCTTTATCCTTCTTCTTCTCCTCCTTGAAGTCTTTGTTCCGGATTCGGTTCTCGGTGAGCGCTGTTGCTAGCTCCATTGCTGCTTCCAAAGTTGCAAGCTTGGTACTTATTACAGGGTCTTGAATCTTTGATGGAAGACCACGAATGTAGTGCTCGATCAAACGGTAAAGGGGAGTGAACATGTTGGGAACCATTTGATGTAACTCGAGGAATCTTTTGTTGTATGTGGTGTGGTCTCCTTCCTTTTGCTTCAACGAATAAAATTCATCTTCTAATTTCTTGATTTCGCTCCTTGGGCAAAATCGTCTGGTCATGATTTCCTTCAATTCATTCCAAGTTAAAGTCATTGCATCTTCAACACCTCGTTTGGCCTTTTCTGTATTCCACCAAGTAAGTGCTATCCCATATAATCGACCAGTAGCATAACGCACTTTGCGATCATCGGGGCAATCGCAATTTAGAAAGGTGTTCTCCATTTCTTCAAACCAATGGAGGAGAGCGGTGACGCCTTCAGTCCCTTTGTATTTTGGAGGGTCGCATGATTTGAAATGCTTGTAGGTGCATTTAGTGGTATTTGGGGGAGAGTTGATAATGTTTTGGTTTTCTTGATTGACAGGATTAGCGGTAAGTGCTTGTTGAACTTGGATTACAATGTTGGGTATTACGGCAGCCATTTGTTGAGCGATTAGGGCAGCCATGCGTTCGCGGGCTTTTCCTACTCTCATCTTCCTACGGGCATGGTTAGAAGAAATCTACAAGGAATACATGTCAAGAGTATGAGTTGGATGCTTTTGGGATCATGGGTCGCACTAGGAATGAACAATCATAAAATAATTATAGAAAAATAAATCTACTACATCCATAGGATGTCTTGGGCTTTGCTCGCCATTAGGCCCTACATGCCGCCATACTTCACCTTTGTAATCATGTGGGCCCCCATGAATACCGGTTTTTCATATGGTTCGCATGGGTTTGCCTGGTTGCGTACACTAAAACCCGGAGAAAATCGAGAAATATGTATACAACGTGTGATATTCGGAATGTGTCCAGGTGTAGACACGGTGACACCTCAAAGTGGGGTTAGTTCGAACGACGTTTGGTGTGGCATGCTTTGGCCTAATAGGTCCTTCGTACTCTCATCGTTGGTCCCCAGGTAGGCAAACTGGTCCGTTATATTGGATTTATATGAATGCCAACCTAGACAGGACGTTCCGACTACCGGTACTTGTACCCTTCCAGTTACTACATGCCCGTCGCAGAACTTACTTTGATGAGATTTGAAAATTGCAACAAAATCTTTGAATAATGAGAGTATGAAAATGAATTGAATATATGAACATTGATATATGTATAATGAATATGTATATAAGTATGTATGTTTGACTGTAAGTATAAACAAATATGAAACAAATAAATATCACAAGTTTGTATGTAACCACCTAATCAATTAAAATTTAGGCAGACTATAGTATAGGCTCTAAGGGTCTAATAACCTATCATATATCCCTATAGTCATGGCTCTGATACCAATCTGTCACACCCCGACCCGCAGCGGAAAAGGTGATCGGGGCATGATTGGGTTATCATCAAAGCTCATGACATTTATTTTAACGTTTCATATTCATTAATACAATTTAAGGGAAATTTACAATCATAATTACATCAATGACCTAAACATCAGTCTAAGCTTCTTTGTTTTCTTCTAAGGCATTTCCTATGTTTTCCTTGCTTCATCCTGTTCACCTGTATCATGTGTAAAAGGGTTTTTGGATCAACAAAAAGTTGGCGAGTGAATCCTATGGAAAACATTTGAACAAGTTTATTTAATTGATTATGAAATAAAGTGCACAACCACACATGAGTAAAAATAGATGTAAACTTATTCATAAATCAATTTAATATTAAACAATACACACATGAACAATAATGGATCGTTTAGAGGCATGCGTTGCTCAACTCGTCTCTCACGAGGAACTGATGGGCCTAATGAATGAATTGCATAAACATGATAATATGAAAGACATAACTACAACAATATAAACTCAATACTACACACACGAACAATAATGGATTTGTTTTGAGGCACGCGTTGCTCAACTCGTCTACCACGAGGAACTGATGGGCTTAATGAATGAATTGCGTATAAGTGGACATAATGAAATACATAATTACAACAATAATAACAATCTAAGTTTAGATCACGATATGGTATGGCACAAGTTTAAATAAACGAGTTAATTATTTTGTGACACATGACACACCCCAAAACGTGTAATTAAAAAGGGGGAGTTGTAAGATTCACTCACAGTGGGTGCGTTCGGTTGATGATGTTGAATGCACGCGAAGTGGTTTTAACCACGAGTGAAATTAACCTAGATAAATAGCATTATGGTTCGGTAAGTAAACGGATTTTATTAATCCATTTTAGTAGGATTGTTGGGTGTATTTTTGTGAGTTTAAGGCTATTTTCTAACCTTAAAAATGTTACTTTTAAGTATTTTTAATTGATTTTTAATTAAAATAAATAAATAAAAATAATAAAAAAATTTGACTTTTTTGACCGTTGACCGTTGACCGTTGACCTTGACTGTTTGACCGGTTCGTATGCGTGTATATGTGCGCTGAGTGAGGCTCGAACCCGAGACCTCCCGTACGCGTGCACGCAGCTCTACCAACTGAGCTACGTGTCTAACCCGAAATATTTATGTTTTTAATTATATTTATATACTAATTAGATTAAACAGAAAATCCTTTATTTCTTAAAAACGATTTTAATCCGTGACTCGGTGCGCTCCACAGGTCTCGAACCCGGGACCTGTGGTTTATGCTAACACACAGTCCACCGCTGGACTGTGTGTCCAACTTGTTAACTTAACTGATTTTTATTATACTTAAACACAAACTAAGTATTTTCATTTCTGACTTATTTAAAAAGTTTAATAATTATCCGGGCCGGTGCGGTAGCCCGGACTTGAACTCGTGACCTGTGATTTAAACATACACACAGTCCATCGCTGGACTGTGTGTCTATCTTGGTTATTATTCTGGTTATTATTATACTTAACATATACCAGTGGTGACTCCGGTTCGGTTAACAAAAAAGGCATTTTTATTAAGGCAGCATGCGTGGGACAAGATTCGAACTCGAGACGTTAGTGTGTTTATTATGCACACAGTCCACCGCTGGACTGTGTGTCTAACCCGAGTTATAACTTGATTTTAATTATACTTAAACATTACCGAACTTCGTCTTCTTCGTTGATTTTAACCAGGATCGGAAATCCGACTGGTTCGATGTTTTAATCGTGTTCTTTAGCGTTTTTCAGTTAATTACAGATGAGATATGTAAAAGGAAGGGAAGATTTAAGTGTGAGGTATACCGACTGGATTCCTCTGTTTCTCCGGCAGAACTCCGGCGACAGCAACACTTCCGGCGACGTGTGTCTTGCAGCAGCGAATCTTCAGAAAGCTTGAAAAGGATGTGGGTGACTTCGGTATAAGCTCAGGGGGTTCAGTAAGGCTTAGAAGTGGAGGGTTCGGTTTTCCGGCGATGAGCAGAAGATTTCCGGCGAGTGAGTTTTCGCCGAGAAAGGGTGCGGTTTTGAGCGAAAAAGTTTGCAGAGGTTCGAGGGGGTATTTATAAGGCAGGTTATCGATGAACTTGGTCCAATTTCCGACTTGATTCGTCGGTTAGAAAGTCTCCGGCGGTTATAACTTGTGTCGCGGGTTCAGGCGTCGGTTATAACCGATGTAGCGATTAAGTTTTACGTTATAACTGAAGATATCGTAAATTCTTGGCGAGATCGCCGGGATTTCCGACGACTGAAATTTGGGCGCCGGTTTTGGATTCGGAAAGACATGTTATGAATTAAATGATTCTAACATTTAACAAGAAACATCAGTGGCGCAGTGGTTGAGTGTGTGTGTGTTAAGTCTGTTGTTTGACCCGGTGACTGACCCGGGTTCGAAACCCGGCAGAAACAATTTATTTTTATTTTCTTATTTTTAACAGTTTTTCAAAAACTAATTATATATTCCCATATAATAATTAATTATGTATCGTTTAAAATTATTTTGGGCATTAAATTCGCAACGAAATTTTTAACTGATTGTTCGGTTAATAAACGGAGCGGGTTTGGTAAAATCCGTTTTTTACGGATGTTACAAATCCTCTGTAATTATAAGTAATAACTGGAAAACATTTAGGGTTTCGAAAACATTTGGTAGAAGAGAATGACTCACATTGCAGAATTTTAGGGTTTTTAAGCCCCCTCGGTTTAAGACCTGGTTCCTATATATACACACAATGTAACACGTATTAGTATAAGAAACCAAATCAAACTTCAACGATAATCACGAGATCAAAACCACAACGTATAAAGTATCACCTTATTCAAGCAGAACTTCGGCTTTTCGTTGGTAGAGTTTCGGATTAATCGGGCACAGTATCGTTTCAGAGATTAGGATTTCGTACACGAGTACCGTGATAGAGACTCGGAAACAGAGATTTGAGGGTCATAGGAATCGAATTTTTGAAATTCGTAGCTGAAGTATGAAAGCTCATGACGCCTCCTATTTATACCTGAATTTTGATGCTGTCGCGCTACGTGACGAGGCCTAGTTCCCCGGTTGTGTCATGTGAGGAGGTTGAGTTTATCCAGATGGAATCTGGCTCTCGTCGCGCTACGCGACGGGCTAGGATTGTCTGGTCGCGCTTCGCCATGCGAAGAAGCAAGCTAGGGCTAGGTCAGCCTAGTCAGCCACGTAGGTTTGTCACGTGGCACCTGGGGAATCTGGCACCGTCGCGCCATGTGACAGTTTCGTTTACAGTTTTTCGTTGGCACGTCTTCGGGTTTTAATTACGGATTGTTGTGGGGTCTTTTTGAGGGTTGTTACAGAGGAAAACCCTAAGGAGGATTAATCCATTTTTTAAGGTTATAGCAATAGAACTTGATGGTCAAAATTGATGTTCTTGCATTGCTTTCAACGTGGTTACCAGCGTTCGGGTAGAACAATGGTGGGCTTTATTTAGTATTTGGTGCTTAGAAGGGGCCTGGCTGATCGGAGAGCCTAAAGGACTGCAAGAAATGTCGAAATGTGAAGAAGGGACGTGAAGTTCTTGAGGCAAAAGAAGATGCATGCAACGTCAGTTTATAAAATGGACGGTGTAATTATTGTAACAGTCAAGGTATGGTTTCAAAGTATATATGGTTCATTGATTGTCTGTGCATAACTTTATGAGTGGTGTTTGAGTTTTGATCTTTGTTGGGTTAAGCAAATGAAGAAGAAGAAGCTTGAGCATGTTGAAAATAGTATGGTGGTCTTGTCCAATTAAAAGTGTCCATTATTATTCTTATAATATGTATTTCTCTCTTTTCTTTTTCCTTTCTATTTATCCACCCAAGTGGAGTAAAACATATGCATACATATATTATAATATATTACTATATTAATTCAAACATATTCGAATTGACCAACATTTTTTTATTAAAATTTTTGTATATCAGTTGGGTCAAAAGGGGCAATTTGATTATTTCATCAAAACTTAACAAAATAAATAGATGTAGTAAGTGGGTGGACTGTAATTGTTACGCAAGTAAAAGCGCATGGATTGTTTTGGCAATTTTTAAACTAATTGACTGAAACAGTGATTTTCAACAAACCACATGGATGAAAAATATAATTAACTCTTACTTTTATTATCATTCATATTTGTTATTATTTACTATTTTAGTTTATGCATCTGTTTGCATAAAACCTATGTCACGCAGTAAACATATTTGACTTAATTATTATCATTATATTGTTTAAATTTATATATGTATGTAAATATACATTTTAATTTTTATATATATTATTTACGGTTATTTCAAAACCGAATAAACGAGATTTGCACAGCCAATCACAATCAAGAAGAAAATATTACATAAATAACAACTAAGTATTTGTAAAAAGAGTAACATAGTAAATGCAAACAGAACTAACATCATGAACAACATATAGACATAAATACCCGATGACAATTACAAGTAAAATCAACCTAAAGTGTTTGAAAATCTAATCCCCAAAATAAAGCTATGAGACACATTTACCATCCCTAAAAGACCTGAACATCTACATGGTTATTTAGTTGTAAGATAAGTCTATATAATTATCATCATTGAATGGAAATAACTGATAAAAAAAATAAACAAGGCTGACAATTCACAAGTAGGTTGCTTATCTTAAAAGCCAAAGAAGCTAACAATACAATATTAATCAATAAATTTTCTGCACAGCTCAAAATATGGTTAATAACTATTCATAGTAATAGATGATAAATCCGGTAGAGCCCCACTACTAAAGATCCACATGGATAATTGTATACATGAAAGATCTGGTTGCTGAATGATGCAATAGACACTATGAGCTAGAGGTGCACAAATCGGGTATTTTTAATAACCGGTTTTGGTTTCTCGTTTAAAGAGTTGGAACCGGTTATATTATTAATACTGGTTCAGTTCCAATTCCATTTATTGGAAAAAAACCATTCCTATGTACTTGGGTCCAGGTATAGTTCGATTCCGATTCTTAAGAACCCGGGTATTAAAATACCATATTTTCGGTTTTTCTATACCTTATTTTTAAGTTTTTTAAAATCCTATTTTTTAAAATTGAACATAAATATAATTCATATATAAGCCAGAAAACTTGCCAAGTTACATCAAAACAGAAGGTAGCCGGGCAACAAGCTGCGTTGCCAATCCTTTCTGAATTGCAAACCCTAACCTTCCAAATACAAACCCTTGTCCCCTTGGGGTTGAACAATTGCTGTAGACGACCCGTTGAACCCTCGTCAAGAAGTGGATAGCTTCTGGCGCTAGGGAGCCAAAAGTATCAAAGGCAAAAGGGACAAAGACATGCTGGTTCTTTGCGCAAGCTTTAGCGTGCTTATCTACTTTCTTTGATTCTGCCTTTCTTGCCGCTTGTCCAGCTACAAACCCGTTTTCCCTTAAACCAACCAAAGGGGAAACCCCCATGAGGTCTACACAAGCATGTTTCCCCCCAACCCAGCCAAAGACGAGCAGATCCGCTGGTCGCAGAGTAGATATCCCTTCCATAGGGTCCGTGAGGAAATTCACAGGGACTCTTTCTTAGCCGAAATCCCAGCTCTTCTTAAGATGTCCCACAAAGCATCACGCACCCAGTCGTGCCGATATTTGAACCCAGGGAGCTCTTTACAGTGAACTGCATGCTCCCCGTATTTATCCATACAAGCTTTACGACATATCGGGCAAGTTTCATCTTCTGGGTACATAGGGATCATCAACCGGTATTTGAGAATGACTCTATATTCTACTGCAGACATACATTGTCCCAACCCCTCAATTGGTATAATGGTCAAAAATTCCTGAGCATGGGGACCTTTCAGGCACTCAAACACCGCCTTCTGGCGGGATGACAAATTAAAAGCTTTTCCCAGGCTTTGAGCGATTTTGCTAAACAGAGCATTCGTCAAAGTTTTTTGTGGCTTCGAGGGGCGGTGTCCTTATTAGAGAAACCGCCAATATCCAAGTCTGGGAGAGAGACATTTAAGCGTTCAAGCGCCTGCTGATAGTCCGGGTCAAGCCCGACGACCTCACAGTTTCGAAGGATATGATCATGTAGTTCCAAAGACTGAGTTCTAGACGCCACAAAGGCAAGCTCCAACATCTCGAGCTGAGAAGAGGCCCAAACCACTTAGACGCATTGGCAAAGATGCCAGACGCCACTGGAGGTCACCAAAGAAGGGGCCGCCACCCACTACTATGTCTTCGATAGCCTCTCTAAGGCCATCATCGAACCGAGATACCGCATCTTCCATAAAATGCGGTTGACAAGTCCGCAACCCAAAAAGTAACTTAGCGACCCCCATGCACGACCTTAGCAGAAGGAGTTCACATTGGGGATCTCTTAGGCAGGGTAAGAGTTTCACGAGGTCAACCGCCCTCGAGGCTCGCCGCCCTGCCAACTCCTCAATACAGCTAGGATCCCGACTAACAGCTCCACCAAGGAGCTTAATCCCCTTCTCTGGTCTACCGATCCCTCTTGGGAAAAGCCTATCTTGAACTTTCCGCCCGTCGCATGTCGACCAAAAAACCTCTGTTTTCTTAATGTTGAGATAAAGCCCTAGAGATGGCCCCTCCTTGTTGATCATGTCTAAGGCCTTAGCAACCTCAGAGGCGTTGCCGATAATCGTCCCATCATCCAAGTACCAAGCATGAAACGGGAGTTTACAACGGTCCTGAACCCGAAGAATAAGGGGATGTAAGGCAAGGGCAAAGAGAAGGGGCCCCAAGGGATCTCCTTGTTGAACTCCGGTAGTAGCCCCAATACACTCGTTACCAACATACAACCTAGCAGGCTGGGCGTAAAGAAATTGGACCCACCGACAGATTGACGGGCAACGCTGATGAACCTCGTGCAGAAAAGCTGTGCGGTCGACCGTGTTGAAAGCATTGGAGAAATCCACAGTAAGCAAGGCTAAGGAACCATCTGCATGAAATGAGTTGAGAAACCTGTTTGCACTGTGAAGCACCGCCTCTACCCCATTTGGCACCCCCACCCCAAATTGATAGTCACCCAAGTACTGGGTCATTTCTTTCCCGACCTTCTTCATCGCCACCTTTGAAACCAACCTTCGCCAAATACCCCCCACAGCAATAGGTCGAATTCCTTTATCGGACTTCAATAAGGGGGTGAGTGGGGCCGAGGCAACAAACTCAGCATGCAACTTAGGGCAGGATCCCCAAGCCATAAGTTAACAACTTCAGTAATGCTCGTAAGCAAACCTGAGGAAGTCACCGAGCCCTCGCCACCAATAGCATCTAGCAGGTGTTGGGACCGTATCCCGTCTCTGCCACATGACGTCCCTTTAGGAAAGGATCGAATACATTTGAGTACACACTCCCCATCAACAACAAGAGTGGGTTGGGCCAAAGGGTTGGAAGGCAAGGACGGGGGCGGCACCACTGGGTGTTTATCAATAAGAGCTTTCAATGTCGAATCACCTAGAGGGGCAACTCCACTAGAGCATAGGACCTTAACCGCAGCTGTGAAATATCCATCCCTGACTTTCCGAAGACATTGCTTAATATTAGGGTTCCGTTCTTTGTCTTCCTCTCTCCTGCATTCTCCCCTTGAAGCCCCCGTCTCCCCCAAGCTATCCAATAGGGAAGAGACCAAATCATCAAACCCAGACCCATCTTTCCAAATTGTAAGCGCGTGTAAGATGTTACTACACTGTAGAGATTTCCTGTTCCCTGACCTTCACTCTTGTCTGGAGGATGGTCTAACCACCCGCAAGGTGCAACGCGGTAGTAAAAACAATTGGACCCAATTGTCAACCGATCCTGGCGACGCTACCACTTTGCGCAAAGCACCTGTTAGGACCTGAGCAAACAACAGCCGGCAACTGGGGGGAATGCTTTTAACAGTCTGAATAGGGAGGGAGAAAACACGCGTGTTGCGTGAGGGAATTGTGCAAACCAGTGTATTGTACGGTTTGGTATTAGTTACAAAAGTTGTTACATGGAAGCAGGTAGTTTTAGCCATGTTAACTATGATCCCAAGTTTGACATTGGGTTTTTAACAAAAAAAGTGGTTATATCAAACATGGCGTTTTAGGCTGCATAAGCATGCTGACTTCCTGCTTTTTAAGAGTTGTTACCGGTTACTGAGGTTGGGTTTTTCTGGCTTTTCTTTAATGCATCTTTTTCGCGAGCTGCATGTAGTATAAATGAGGCTATTCTTAGTAACTTTCTAACACAACAAAATGAACAAAAGAACTTATATGCACAATGGAATTGACTTTGAGAGTTCGGACAACGTAAATAACTGATGTCAACAAAGTAACAGTTTATTACTTTGTGCTCAATTTCCCCAAAGGCAACCACATAATTCAAAATCACTCTAAAAGTACAACTGCCGACGAATCAAATAAGCAACCTGATTTTTTAGTTATGGTTTATCGCATATATAATGCATGCTTATCATATATAATTCAAAGTAATTTTGTTGGCTTAAGGTTTTTCTTTAACTTCTGGTACCAGGAGTGCTCGTTTGCTGATAAAGTTACTTGGAAGTCTTGATGCAGGTGCATACATTTTTTTTAAATTAATCCAATTGACCAGTTAGAGATCAAACATAAGTCTGACTGATTCATTTAATAAGTAAACATTCCAAAATTGTTAGCTATAATTTACGTTATGCTCACAAATGAGATATTGAGTTCTACGTAAGCTTTTATATAGTAACTCTACAAAGTACAAATTATTTCTAGCAAAAGGTTGCAGTTTGACTTTAAACATTGAAAACATAATGTTCTACCTTTCATAACGAATGGGAACTATGTGGCAGTAGCATTAGTTCATTGGTCAGCAATCCTAACAGGATATGGAAGGTCCAGTCTAAGTTTAAAGCATATACTACATACCAGATTCACTGCGTAAAATTAGAACAACTAATAACTTTACATACCACCAAGAGAGAGGGATAAATAGCTCATTGAATTTCAAAATGCATTGACTAAAGCCCTGTTTTTGAGCTAAGCCGGGATTGTTTTCGTCGGATCCATCACCAAATAAGAGGCTTATGTATTTATGCTTCCCATACCCTCTTTAAAAGGGACCTTTTCAAAGAACAAAATAAACTAAAATTAATTGCACAAATAATTATACATTTTAATTAAAAAGTGTGTCTAAACTGATTATACATCATGTTGTAAAACTGTAGTTTTAATGTGTTTATATGAGGATAAAAAAAAAGAACAGGTTAAACAGGTCGTGTTCGTGTCAACACGCGAATATTCACGTCATGTCTCGGTTCATATGTTTTGATACACTTTCAAGTTTGGGTTGTGATCATGTTCGGGTGGGTTGGTTGGACTTGCCAACCCGCGAACATGACCCGTTCAGCACCCCTAAAAATAATATACAACTTTAGAACTATGAAATATATATATATCCAGGGCCCTTCCATATAAGTTACATATTCTTAAAACATAAGAAACATAAGCATAAGAACTATGTTTAAATCATGCAACATCTGAGAAATGAAAAAGTTCAAACTAATTCTTTGATTGATAATACTTACTTGATAATGAACAAAATATCTCTCTTCTATGAGATCAACTTTTAGCATTTGTAAAATTCGGATGCAGCCATAAAAATCTATGAGTAAAGTTTAGATTTCTATGCACAATAAAAAACATTTAAGGATCAGATATCATATAACATATAAAGAGTGGTTATATGAAAACCTCCATAAATTTGCTTAAAACTTATTTCTTAAAGATGGCACATGGCAGCTTTTATGATAATGCCTTTTTAAGAACTTTATTTAAAAAAAATGATTAGTTTGTTCTTATTCTTACTGTTAGACCTACTTCCCAGCAACACTATATTTGTATTTGTAATTAGTTGAATTGGAATATTATTCTAATAATGAGAAGATCACATCATTCTTTGTTGAGAGATAAAAACTGAAGACAATAAAAAACATGACTACATGAAACTCTACACTCTAGTATAAATAACAATCACACAATACTCTTACTAAAATAACATTTTTACAAATAAAACAAGTTGAAATCAAGTGCAAAACAAAGAGGAAATGCTAGTGACTGAAAACGCACAAAGCAATCGGAAGCTAAGAAAATAGCCGGTGAATCTTCCACAACAAATGGGCTTCTTTTCTAAATCATGCTTCGTTCTTTTCTTCCTAAGTTGATCCTTGATGAAATATTTTCCATCTGCTCAGAGTTATAAAATCATAAAATGCAAGGAACATATGTATATTTGGTGTTGACATTTGCAAAAGCAAGGACTAGAAGGACCTGTATAGCTCCAATATAACTCTTTTTTAATTTAGTATAACATTGGGTATAGATAATCAAGCAATATGGAAGGAACTAATAAAGATCTGTAAACAGTGGAACAAAGAAATTCAAGTTCGCCATCACAATTGTAACTCCCATTGAGGGAAGCGGTAACGGCCATCACCACACACCGCTTAGAAACCCTAAACATCTAGCAGCCAAGAACTACCATCACCACACACCGTTGCTGATCGATTCGTGAACTATCAGCCACAAAGACGAACATGGCGGCACGGGTCGTCCTTCTCTGCCGTCCTCTCTCAGTTCTCTTCTGCCAAACTGATGAAACCAATATATTTGGATCTTAATATATTTATGATCAATATTTATGGTTGTTATTACTTATCCAAAGCTATTAAATGGATTTCTGAAAGCAGGTTCACAAACTATAATTCAAAGAATGAATCTTGTAAAAGTTAGCACATAAATATACAATGAAAATGAAACCATAAATTTCAAAAAACTAGCTAATCTGCTTGTAAACGTAGATTATATGCTATTATTTTATTTATCTTTATTATTACATAACTTTACTTCCAAATTTAGATGATTTCTTGTAAAGAACCCAAATTAACCAACATAATTGATGTAAACATGTTGTTATTATTATATAAATTATTTGATGTTATAATTAGTATTTAAACTATTGGTTAGACATAAGAATTCACATGGATTTTAACAAGCAATTAAGCTTAAGAAGCCATGACTAAGTTTGTTTAAAACAGACTAGATCTAGTGAGCAACAACCCAACATTTGTTTAAGCTAATATATTTTGATAAATAGTATCCAACAGCTAGCGTTACTGCATGCAGTTGGTATTCTTATATATATATATATATATATATATATATATATATATTATTCATATATAGAAGGGATCTCTAACTCTAACCCATGCATATATAAAACCGTATTCAACTACAAGCAAGCAACTGGTTCGAAAGTGTGGTCATGCCAGAAGAAGGAGGAGAAGAAGGCAAGTATATATACTTGCTATTTCATTATTATACTTAATTTCTTTTATCTGATTCAACAGCTTCAATTATCATGCATGCATCTCAGACTTGATATAACCTCAAAACAATGCTTAGTTTGTCATGAAGCTTAGTTTGAATCTCTAATTATGCTATTTGAATCAGCATTTAGAGACTCATCAAAGCTAATGGATGTTATTGTTTTATAAAATGCGCTGATTTCTTAGAAAGAGCAGCGTTTAAGCTAAAACAACTACTTTTAAATATCAAACTAACAGTAATTGATTTGGTTTAAAGCGATATTATTATTCTAACTTATTATTTACTTTGATTTGATTGTTCAGTCCATGCATCATCATTTCCTCCGCAGGCGGATGCTTTCAGGGCTATTTAAATTCGGTTATTATTTTCCTGGGACTGCACCTAATCGTATACGTTATCATTTGTATCTGCTGGTTAAGGAAGTAGTTGATATCATGAAAACGCACAATGATCCGATAGCTTTGGCAAAGGTTGAGGGCAAAATTTATTTTTTCTGTAACTACTTCCACTCTTATCTGCCATATCACGGCTGGAAATAGTATGTATGCCTTTTCTTTTTCTTTCTAAGAAAATCTTCGCTTGTTAAGTTTTTATTATTTACACATTTTTTTTTCTTTTTGCAGCAGCCGGGACAATGCCAGCACTATTGTTACCAGATATCGCCTCAAGCGTGGGCCCAAATACAATATAGCTGGTTACATCCCTTTCTCTCTCAAAGACCTGAAGGTTGCGGAGTATGAGTTTGATTGGAATACCAATCTTGCGCGACAAGATATGATCAAGGTTATGAGTATTATTCACTCACGGAAGACGCCTACATTTTGGAAATTTAGTGCAGCGACGATAGCATTCTATTGTAAAATATGTTCCTGCTTTGGTATTGACTACCGTCATTTAGAAGGCGCTTCTGATCGAGGATGATGTGTGTTTGTTGAAATCAGTCAGCATGGAGGAGGAGGTACTTTCTTCTTTCAATTCATACGTATATATGCGCCTTTCTCGATTGAATTGATTGTGATTTGCTATTTTTAATCGATCAGTAAGGCATCTTCTTCAACACCTAACAAGCCAGAGGATGCAAGTATACTTGCTATTTCATTATTATACTTTAAATGTCATTATTTGTCCCTTTTAAATTAAGGACCTACTCAAACTGTAACTTATTTTATTTTTCAATTATCTAATTCAACATATAAGAGCTTCAATTATCATACAGCTGAGACTTGATATAACACTTTTAGGATGACTGTCAGAAAAAATCACTTTTAAGTACTTCACCCTCATGACAGAAGAGATGCCACTGGAGGAACAGGTATGCTCACATAAATCTATTAATTGATTTGGTTCATATATAATAGAGTTCGGGTTTTTGATAACATTTGGTGAGTAATTATAGGGATACATACAGCTAGCATGAAGCATAGGCTCAATTTTTAGAGGCCATTGGTTTAAATTTGAAACAAGGGATTTAGGAAGTTCCATTAGTTGACTCATAAAATAATAGGCTTATAAGTAGCTAGCTTGTTTGTGTTGTATGTATTTTAGTTCGACACGAAGCTTAGTCTTAATTCTTATGATATTTGAATCAGTACTTGGCATTTAGAGATCATTGGACTTTGCTTACTGATCCATAGTTTAACAAAACGGATGAGGCGGCGCCTCATGGGGTTGTTTTGCCTCAAAGGGTTCTGATGTGTTTGTTGATGTTTTAGACTTTTTCTGTCAAATTTCAAACATTCCGCGTCTTTTTGATGAGTATAATGATGAAATTAGTTAATATTTTATATTTTACAAGATATGTAAATCTTATATTTATTTTTTTAATTCTGCCTGGAGCTTACGCTTCAAGGTGTACGCCTCGTGAGGCGATGGGAAAACGCCTCGAGCCACAATTCTGTTTTTTGTAACTTTGGACTTGTCACAGCTAACGAATGTTATTGTTCTGCGCTGATTGTTTAGGAAGAGCATACAGAGTGTAGTGGCATGAATGAGTGTGGCGAAGATATCATTCGATTGTAAAATATGTTCCTGCTTTGGTACTGATTACCGTTGTTTAGAAGACGCTTTTGGGGATGAAGTCTGTTTGATGAATGTGGGAAGTAACAACAGTGTTTCACCATGGTACTAATGATCTTTCTAAGTGACGATGACTTTTTTATGGTACTATTATATTTGTAAGGGACGATGAACATATTTATGGTGCTAATGAATAACTAGATCTTATCTTTTCAGTTGGTACATTTTGCCGTGATTCATTAATGGTTTTTGATTATTAAGAATTTGCCCTTCATAGTCTTTGTTAGAGTCGACGATTATGAGTCGTTGATCAGCTTGTTTTGTTGGCGGTGGTTGTCTTATCGAGTTATTGGCACTGTTATAGGTTTTTTTTAAGGTCTAGCCATTGTTGCACATTCTATTCGTTAACACCCAGGTGTCCCTCACTTGGTATCGGAGCTTAGGCTCTCACCCTTTCACCTTGTAAGTAGCACGATCGTTGTGTAGATTCCTTTATATGTATGATCTGGTGAAGTACAAGATACAATGCTGCTTCTATTGCTGGAAAAGTGTTTGTAAAGCCACTTGGCCCATGCTGCTTGAGCTTGTTGTTCTTGAAACTAGGATTGATTATATGTCTTCTACCTAGGATGATATTTATTAATTTTTATTTATCTAATTAATATAAGATAAGTAGGAGAAAGAGACGCGGAAAATAAAAAAAAGTAGATTCCTCTAATGGATGACACGTGACATATCGATTTCTTGTATTATATAGTATAGATATAGATATAGATTATATATATAGATATGAACCACAAAATTGGAATAATTAGATTGTAAAATAAGAACTTTCGTTAGAATCTAAATTTCAACAAAAGGTCCTAAAGGAGAATATATGAAACAAGTGTAGAGCATATTAAGACGATGACTTAAAAGAATGATATAGTTATGCGAAGTAAAAGATATCAAATTTTAGAAAAGATGGTTAAAAAACTTCTATTGGAAGAAATAACTTATTGAAAAGAATGTCTTGTTTTCTTTTTTGGAACGGCAAGATTTCATAAAACTAGCAAGCAACTAGACACGGCAAAAGCCAACTTAGACCATAAAAACATACCAATTATGCCAGCTTACATTTTTAAACGACGAGCTATTCTTGATCCAAATATAGCTCAAAGACTTGATCTCTGCCACCATATTGGAAATAGACTACGTTTTAGTGTTAAAGATCGCAAGCCTTCCAAATAATATGATACCTTGAAAATAATATGTTGTAATTATGATACCTTGAAAATAATATGTTGTTAACAATCATTTTCGATAGCATAATATATCATATCATGTTTCAAATGATAGAAAAATTAATATTATGTCTTTTAGACTATTTGTTACGGTCAGTAAACAATGACATGACGCGTGAGTGACAGAAGCACACTTTGCTGACCCTCTATGAGACCTTCCGTGAGCTGGCATCCACAAGCCTACTCACGCTCGCGAGATGCATTCGACAATAGTAATAAAAAAACAACATTATTATTTAAAAACTCATCTTTAATATCAACATAACCTATATTATTTTACACAACAAGCCAATCTCATTCTCTACAAACTTTACAAAGTAGATCCAAGCAATCACAACTCCATAGAGGGAGTCAATGCTCCATTTGAGTCGATATTCAAAAACAACAAAGACATTGGAATCAGAGGGTAGTACAAGTGGTTCAAATGTATATTATCAAATAAGCCTTAGTACAAGTGGTTCAAATGTATATTATCAAATAAGCCTCAACGAGTCGGATGACGAGGAAACCTCGAAGAACCACCACGCCTGCCCAAGAAGAATGAAAAGAAACGGCCATCAACATCAAGTGTACCCGATGTTAGCCTAAATATGGAGTTCTCAGTGGGTAAGTTGACACAATTTAACGAGAATCAATTAAAATGTCAAGTTGCAGAAAAAGAAGACCCTTTAAAGTTTAAAGCCAAGAACCAGTTGAAAGGGAATATTTGAAATCATAATGACCAACATAGATCACTAAACCATAACAAAATGTGAAATAGTTAAATTGCTGAAAAGATTGCAAAAAGAATATGGAGTTTCTTTTAAATATTATGTAATGTTTTTTTAAATACTTAATTGATATAAATCCTATATTTATATTAACGGTTATCGTAAAACTATTTTAAGTAGTACCAATGCTATACTACTGTTAGCAACCACCAACATCGGAAAAGCTCGTAAAACAAAATAAATAAAAACGGATAAATTAAAGCAGACGTAATATATTTGAATCACGAACGCTCATTGCAGAGAAATTAAACTGAAACGTAAAACATAGAAAAAATAACTAAGTCAATCCAGAACTCGCAGTTAGACGAACTTGTCAAACGCAGAAAAATAGATGTGTTGCGACGGGTCAACCAAACATGAAAAAATACACGAAAAAATGTTGAACCCCGCACGCACGTTGCGGTGTGTTAACACACAAAATTTAAAACGAAACGAAAAACTTGGGAAAGATGAAAAATATGGTGTACCAAAATTGAAAATAAAAAGGAGTTGGGATAAAATTGAAAAAGATGAAACATTTTAAGTTAAAAGTAACAAAAAGAAAAGGCCTAAATTGCAAACTGAAGTTATTTGTTAATCTTATATAAAGATAAGGATACAAATAAATGATATCTATATATTAGTTATGGTAGAGGTTCATGTAAGAAAATATAAAAGTGTGAGAAAGATAAGAAAGATTTTAGAGGTAACACGTGTCCTTTTTTATTTTGGTAGTTTAAGGGTATAAGTGTAATTTAATTAATAAAATCTAATTATGAAATGAATAGATGTAACCGATTTTTGGCAGTTATTATAGGGATTTTCGAATTTGAAGGCATACATCTTATAAAGAAAAACACCCTAACTCATAAAAACACCACAACATGTATATTGAAGGCATACATCTTATAAAGAACAGAAATATAACAGAAACAACACCCTAACTCATTAAAAACACCACAGCATGTATATTGAATGCACACATCTTATAAAAAACACCCTAACATTGAATATAACAGAAATAACACCCTAATAAGTCAAGGACCTTTGTACTCACATTAAATATAACAGGATTAACACCCTAACTCATAAAACACCACAACATGTATATCGAAGGCATACATTTTACGAAGAACAGAAATATAACAGAACTAACACCCTACAATTACAACACCTTGTATGAATATAGAAAAACACCATGTACTCACATTAAATCAAGGACCTTTGTACTCACATAAAATGTAACAGGAATAACACCCTAACTCATAAAAACACAACAATGTATATCGAAGGCATACATTTTACGAAGAACATAAAATAACAAAACTAACACCTTACAATTAAAACACCATTATATGAACATAGAAAAAACACCATGGACTAAAACATCCAAGCGAGACATAATTTTTTTCTCTACATAAGTATATCAATATGGTACTCATATTAAAGATAAAAAAACACTCGTTATTATGGTATATTTTTTTTTTAAAAAAGAGTTACATATAAAAAGTTATTGACTTTTAAAAAAGAGGGGGTCAAACTTGTATGTGCATTAATGTTAGTTTCTTAATTTAAAAATGTTAAATTTATATTTATATCCTTAATCTAAAAAATTAATTAGTTTAATAGTCAACACTATTTACAAGATTGCCATAATATCTCAACCATATGTTAAATATCTAATGGTTTAGATTCTTTCTTATCCTTCTCACACTTTTATATTTTCTTACAATAACCTCACTCTATTAGTTATTAACATTAATATTAAAAAAAAATTATTAAACAAATATAATAAAATTTATGAGATTGAAGGAGAGAAAGCTATATATATATATATATATATATATATATATAGTGGAGAGTTTACATGAGAAGAAAAATTTTGTAAGAATAAAAAGAATAACTTTTAAAGCAATATAAATTCTCCATTTACTTCATTTATAGGGGGAGGTTCGTTTGAGAACAAATTTAATGTGAGAAGAAAAAGAAAAAAAGACATAATGGTAAAAAAATTAAATAGTTTATAACTCCTCTCATTAATTATGTTATCTCTTATTAATAAAGCAAAAACATTTTATCCTACACATTTCAAAATTTATCCTACATATGTCTTACATTTACCGGAATTTACCCTACACACATGTAAAGTTACCCTACACATTTCAAAATTTATCCTACACATACTAAAATTTATCCTACACATGTCGAAAATTGTCCTACACCATAAATTATTTTATCTTGAAAGAGTATATGAAAAAAATGAGTTACAAGTTTTATTAACTAGCTAGTTAATAACAATTATAGATTTACCAATATGTCCGTTTTCAATACATTAAATACACACATTAAATAATGTAAATGAAGAATTTCTATTGGTTTAAAAGTTATTCTTTTTATTTTTACAAAATTTTTCTTTTCATTTCAACTCTCCAAAATATATATATATATATTTAATACGTAATGTTTAAAATAATAAATATAAGTTTTATTAAAATAGTAACCTAAAATAGTGAATGAGTAAAACCATAATATAAGTTGAGTGAAGGAAGAATGTGATAATGTGATGCGTGACTTATGTTCATCGACCATAACACATATATTTAGGGTGATAATTGTTCGTGTTTAATCTTAAATGAGCCAAGCTATTGTTTTCCAATCATTTGCGAACCAAACCAACTAGTTGAAAAGTTGAACCAAATTAGAGCAAACTATTACTTTATAGTTTGGGTTTCTTCGGCCTACAAAACATATAAAATTTGACATTGTAATATTTTAATTAACGTATATTGACTTTTTTAAAAGACTAGTTTAAATAGAAAAGACAAGTTTAAATAAAGAGAAAATTTTTACATGAAGGAAGTTGAAAACTTTTAAAACTATATAGCACTTTTATAATGCTTTGGCTCCCCTTCATCAGCATGCTTCGGCAAGTCACGTCGTGGGAAGCACTGATTCCGCCAAACTTAGGCATCATGCAACATATGGTGGATCAACGTTCAACGAGCAGTTAGCAAAAGGAAAAGTGACAGGCTTGCTACACATGCCGAGACATTCTGTGAGTGAGGCCTTAAATTCAATTTTTTAAGCCATTTGTTTTAATTAATTGGTTGTACCATGAGAAGCATATGATTTCCTGTGATTTGGGCAAGTTACGGCATGTAAAAGGCAAGTAGTGGAGAAAAATGATGTGACGATAATATAAAGGAAAGAGATGTTGTGACAAATAAAGTATGCGAATTAAGTATGCTCTCTATATGCTTTATGGATTATAAAACAATACTTTTTGGTTAAAATATGATTGAAATTAGGTATAAGTACTTTGAGTAACAAAACAATAATACTGAAAATAAAAGGGCGAAATAAGATAAACGAGAAAATGAACATTGGGCTCTAATTGATACCTGAGTATATCCAGCATTAGTCCTTTATTCTTAAGGAGGTCGGGGCTTTCTCAAGTAGGGTGTTTCGAGTACGCCTACTTGATTGGTAACACCATCGTTGGCCGTTCGGGTATGTCAAATCGGGTAGTGGGATCGGGTGGTGTTTACCAATTGAAGTTGATGATATGTGACCGTTATGCAACGACTTTGGAGTAGGGGTGCAAACGAGCTGAGCTGAGCTCGAGCTTGACCAAGCTCGAGCTCGATTAACTTATGAGAGCTCGAGCTCGGATCAGTTCGAGCTTTATTTCCAAAGCTTGAGATCGGCTCGTTGGTAGTTTCTCAAGCTCGAGTTTGGCTCGTTTATTATCTATTAATTAATATATCAAATTAAAAAAATATATAAATAGCATACTTGTTTAGGCTCGCGAGCTCGATAAGTGAAGCTCGGGCTCCGGATCGTTTACAAAACAAGCTTATTAGGTTCGGGCTCGGCTCGTAAACAATATTAAATAAGCTCAACTCGGTTCATTTACTATATAACTTTAACTACGGGATAACTGTTATTAAATGTTAATAAAAACTTAGGCTCGATAAGGCTCGACGAGCCTGGCGATCGAGCTTGACAAATAAATGAGCTTTATTTTAGGCTCAAACTCGGCTTGAATTCGATAACACTCGACTCGTTTCAAGCCTTTTCTCTAACCAATCTCGAGCAGCTCGTGAACAGCTCGGCTCGTTTGCACCCCTACTTTGGAGCCATTGAGGAGTTTAAAAAATTATCATTTTTTTCAAAATTAAAACTCTATTTATATACTACCGACATGCTTAGAAAGTAACAATAAATTGAGACAAACACAATTGAGTTTTAGGTAAAAGCATTAATACTATCTATACATGTTCTAAGCCAGCGTACCTATCAATATACATTATAGCTACATTAAGTACCACAAGTATCAATCTGTCGACACAAAATCTACTAGTACAAAACTTATTACTTTATATGCAATCTAATGAACTATGAAAATCAACACTTAAAATCTAATAACTTGAATTATTGAGAATTACTACCAAGAGTTAAGAAAATATAACCATCTTAGACTCAAATCAACGAAGACTGAAGACTGTTTAGAAATGATAGATGGACTTATTAAACTACTCCAAGACTTAACTTGCCCATGGCTTGCGAAGTGGTAAAATAGACTAATACCGCGTAAGGTTAATCTTATCAAACTAGGGTTAAGGCTTTAGACACACCTTTAGTCACATTTCAATAAATCTAGTGAGCATACGGATTTTTATGACTTAAGGTTTCTAGCCTAGTGCTCAAGGCGGTCAATGAATAAAGCGAATTACGACTACCAAGGTAAGAAGTTTAGAAAACCCTAATTAGTTTCTATACCCTTATAAGCAGATCTTTCCCGTATGCAGGATATATGTTTAACCAGTTATACAAAAGTTTAGCCGAACATGGAAAACAAATTTAAAAGATAAATCAAATTTATCATCATGATAGAAGTTTCAAAGACTGGAAACCTATAAAGAATAGCCTGTGGAATCAATAGATGCTTCCCTATGCCTTCAATCTTCAGACAGTATCCTCTTTTCTCCTTCGATTCGTTTTCTCCTTCTTTCTACAACCCTTTTTCGCTAGTTCTTGAACTCCAATCTTGTATTACGGTTTCCATCGGATTCTTAATATATCATTGAACCGAATCCTATCTTTACTCGACTTACGAGCCATACACATGGCTGACCCATGACTCGTAACCTGGGTTGGGTCCCACTCTGGCCTAATTCCCAATGTAAATTCAATATTCTGTTTAGATAGCGGCGGTTAATGTTCGTCTCCACCAAGTCGATCATGGGTCGTAACTCATCTGGTATTCGATTATGTCCTTAGTCTTTTACCTGCTCTTCTGTCACAACCCCTACCTGTTGGGATCTGAGTTTGATATTGATGTGATTATTTTAGATGAAATCAATGAAAGAAGATAATAATCATTGAAACAGTGCAACGAAAATGTGTTAAACTTTGAAATCACAACAATAGAAAGATTGTTTTTATTGTGTAACACCTCGTAAAATCGTGTCCAATAGTATAGTGACACGTGTTGTATTTTAGTTTTAGTCTATTAAAGACTAATAGGGACTAAAGGTGTCAACATGCTCAAATTTGGCCTCTGAGTGACTGATATGTCAACATGCCTAGCCTCTGAGTGACTGATATGTCAACATGCTTAAACTTGGCCTCTGAGTGACTGATATGTCAACATGCCTAGCCTCTGAGTGACTGATATGTCAACATGCTTAAACATTAGCCTTTGTCAACATGCATATAATGAGCCTCGGAATGATCCTTTACAAGTCCTAACTCTCATGCGTGCCACTTGTTGGACGAGAGAGGTTTATTCTGTAAAAATGTGAAAGTTGGATAATGGAGGGGTTAAAAGTGTCAACATGTTAATTTATACCTCTGGGTGAAATTTTAACGAACCGAGAGCTCAACTATGTCTGGGTATACTCCCGTGTACGCCGAAAATTGGTTACGGGGGGCTAAATATGCTAAAAAGGTGTTTTAGGAGGTTTTATAAGCTGAGGGGCTAAAAGTGTCAAACTCTGAAAACTGACAAGGGGCGCTCGCGGGGCGCGAGAGGCAAGGTCTTGGCCTCTCGTGGGGCACGAGAGGCCTGTGTCTGCAGAAAATTGCCTTGGCCTCCACACAAATTGCTAAAAACCATTTGATTCGAAACCATGGCTTTCCAAACTACTATGCCACATTTTAGGACACATGTAAGCTTCCTCTTATACTCCTCAGCACATGGCATCACCTCCTTCAAGCTCTCCAACTAAAAATAGATGCCAAGGTTCACCATTTGAACTTGCACCTTTCTCATTCACAACTCTATCTCCATCATCTGGAAGTTCCTAACTGAAAGGAGCATCCAACTAAGTTCTATTGCATCCTAGGAACCACTTGTAAGTGTTCCTTGCTCTTGCATTTTCGTTTATAGGCTTTTATAGCCAAAAGTTAAGCGTTTTACGGAAAACGCCTTGACTTTCGGTTAAGACCATTATGGTCAAGCCATTGTTCATAACGGACATGGCTAAGTGATCGTAATAAGGTAGGTGTTAGTCCCTATAAAGGGCACCTCCTGAAGATCACGTTTGCTAGACCAATTGACGGGTCAAAGTTATTACATTAAAAAGTCAAACATGCCATTTTTTGGAAATATTATAATTTGATCTTATTATATGTTATGAAAATTGTTTTGACACTTAAACAAGTTGGTAATAATTATTAGAACATGTAAGAACATGTTCGGCTCATCAATTTCAGTTCTAAGGTCGGTTCGCAATCGAAAGTAGCGAAGTTTGACTTCTGCTTTGACTTTCGATTCTGACCTGATATAGATTAGTTAGCTACTGATCTAAAGTTGCATTATGATCGTAATATAATGTAGCATAACCCTCTAAGGTTATATTACATGATCATAATCAGAATCTGAGTTTATGCACAAGTTCCGTAATTATGCCATTTTGACTAAAATGCCCTTTTTTGCATAAAAAGAGGTTTTAAACAATAATGAACTTGAAAATGAGTTTCCTACTGATGTAATATTATAAATAGGATTATTTGCGATGTCAAACCAGATTATAAACTGAGTTTATAAACAAGTCCTTGTATTATGTCGATAAATGATGATAAGGCCCTTGTGGCTTATAAAATGGTTTTAATCACATCTTTTAAGGTAAATCTTTTACCTACTGATATACTATATTAAATAACATATCTAAGACATATTATCTTAACCTTAACATCAGTTTTCGTTAAACATCACACAGATCGTCATTTTACGACAAAAGCGCCGTTTTGGGCATAGTATGGTTTTAAACCATATTTACCAACCAAGACTTGTTACCTACTGATTTTAAAACTTATTTTAAATATTTTTACAGTAGGTACATGATATAAACTCAGAATCCTAAATAATTTATAAACTATGTGTAAAATGACAAAAATGCACATTCGGTGCATAGTTTGGTAATAAAAGATAAATTACACATGTAGTCAATATCCTACTGATATTATATCATAAGTAACTTATTTTTACAGAATACTTATGATTATAACGTTAAATTATATTCAAGTTCCTTTTAAAAAGTATGAAATTACCAAAATGCCCATATGAGGCATAATTTCATTTTAAAACCTTAACGGGCATATAAGTTAATATCCTACTGATATTACAACTTATTTAAAGTATAATGGCATACAGTACTTGTCCATGACTTATCCGGTTACCCGATATCGCTGATATGCGTACGGTTAAGTATATGTAACTAGTTTACGGAAATCACCGAAACGGGTCTAACCTTGTCATTTAAGTCTCAAAATCCAGAATGTTTATAGTTTATCCATGTTACACAAGTCAATGTACTTGTTGGGATTAAACTCCATTCTATCCAATCATCGTTTAATCTAGCATTATACGTGTTGATCAAGTACACTAGTTGGTCTAAGTCTATGACTTAAATAATACCGTTAGTATTTAATTGGTTAGCTTATGCCATAATCCAGACTAGAGACATTCCGGTAAATGCTATCTGCACTTAGTGCTTTTGTGTATGGCTTAGTTAATAAATCTTGTGTTTAAACGAAGACTAGCTCGGGTAAATACTCTCGACTTATTTTCCCTATACGGGCTTCGGTTATGGTAAACTATTACCGCTTAGTCGAAAATGAGATCAATCGAATGTCGGATTATGGCTAGTAACTCCTCATATTCTGTTTTAATCAGTTTTGTTTGATAACTTAAACATCGGGGTTAACTACCGTGTCTTGGATTACATTAGTTAATGGCCACGACCTTAGCGCGGGGTGTAGGCATACACCCGACAGGCGCTCAAATGTAATTACCCAAGACGTTGGGGATAACTCCTTGGTGAGTTCGTAAGTGGTGTGTAGTTAATCATGTCTCGGTTTTCACACTGGGCCCTGTATGTATGGACAAACATGTGAATCTGTTAACAAGGTTGCAACGTCAATTTTCCCAAGTTATAAAAGATTTTGTGCTGATATGCACTTAAAACATATTTTTAAAATGTTTTCAAAATGAGTCAGTTGGATGTATTTACCAGCGAAAGCTGACGTATTTTCAAAAGACTAAGCTTGCAGGTACAATACGAAAATAGGCTGTAAGTGCTCGGTAGTGATAAGAGGATCTTGCAAATCCTAGATCTGCCTAAAGTCTGTTTTACATTCTTTCTTTTGTACGATTATCCACCTGTGGATCTTCTATTACGAGCATGTATATTATTTTGTATTTCGAACATTTGGTTTGTAATAGTAATTTAAATCCAAGACTTCTGCTCTGCTGTTTTTAATTGTCTATGATGTTATCAACTTATGTCACGATATTCCCCACCCGGGCCCACCGGTATTTGGATTGGCTATGGAAAAGCCGGGGTGTGACACATTGGCTTGCTTTTATAATATTAATCACGAATGCATGCAAATTACAAACTCCCCCTCAGCCTAAGATCACTCTAATTTGTTCGTATGAAATGTGTAGAAAAAGTGATAGATAGAACAGTACATGCAATGTTCTATTTATAGTACATTACAAACCACTGAGCATCTTTGGCTGACGAAACTATGAAAGTGACATTTAACAACCTAACAAACTCTAACCTCTGCTAGACCTAAACACTTTTACATTAAAATACAATATAAACACTGATGATAACAACTGTTGAGATATCCTCTGTTGGGCTTTATCCTTTGTTAGAATTCAGCAGACTTTACTTCAAAAGACTTTATCTTCATTAGAGGCTCTCATCAGCAGACCTTGGATTCCAGTAGATCTTAGCTGTTGATCAGATCTTGTTAATAGTCTTTAAGTCTCAGCAGAGTTTGGAGTAGCATATCTTTATTATAAAGGATCAGATGTTAGAGATTGTTTTGGCTTTTCAATTATCTGTTCTTTTGTAGGGTTCAATAGATCCAACAATCTTCCCTAGAACAGATGATGCCAAAACCCTTCTTTATTGCTGATCTTTATTTCTCAACAATAATTCACTAACTTGCCCTTTGAGCTGTAGTTCAAAGTTCTTGGAAACACATGTCTTCAAAATCCCTTTGCAATTCAAGGTTTAATAGATCTTGGAGGTCATCTGCATCCAGAACATATGCATCCTCCATTTTCAGCTTTTGAATCTTGCCATTTGATCTAAGCAGACTCAATTCATGGGTGTTTGGGGATGAATTCCATTTTAGAATTTTGAATCAACTAGCCTTTGTGGGGGAAAACTTATTGTTGAGCTTGGTGGAAGTGATTTGCTTATAAGTTTAGAGATTGTTTCTTTTAGTTTTTCACTTGCAGCATCAGTGTGATAGAGTAATTGATTTTTGATTCCCTTTTTTCTGTGTTCTTCAAACCTCTGTTCATCATCCTCATCAATCTGCTTTTGCCTTTTTACTTGATGTAAGGCAATTGTGGGTAAAACAGAGGATAAGAGCTGCTTTTAAGGTTTGGGTCTGATTAGGGATAACATTTGTTGAGTAGTCTGGCTTTCTTGGAACTGTAGGATCTTTCTTCCTAAGCTCTTCCAGTTTTCTGTAGGTGTCTACAACCCTGGACTCAGACCATCTAGCAACTGACCTTGCACTACCATAGTTAGAAGCAACCAGCTCTTGCTTCATCCTTTTAAGTTTTAAAGCTCTGTTTTGATCTATCTGCTTGTTTTTCTTCCAATCAGGTGGTGTTGGCTTGTGTAGAGGATCTTTGTGCATTGCTTGTATTTTGTCAATTTCTTCTTTAAGATCATTTGTTGACCAATCTTTGAACTGTGCTCTAGTAGATTTGTAAGGTTTGTATTGCATAATGTGGTCAAGGTAAGCATTTACAATCCTTTCTGACATAGACTTACTCATCTCTTTGGCAAAGTCTTCAATCTTTCTTATTTTGCTTAGTTCATAAGACAAAATGCCTTGAGTTGTCCTGTCATCTTTCCCTTTGTTATTCTCTTTGGCAATATTCTCAGCCTGTCTAGCCTTCAACTTTAGATATTCATCTAAATTTCTTGGCTTTCTTTAACCAAAGAGAGATGGAAAGTCAAGTTTTGTATTATCCTCTACTGTGAAGAATGATTCAATTTCTTTCGCACAGCCATCAGTGCAGAGGATATTTGGTAGCAAAAGGTATGACGGATGGTGGTTGATAAATGGTTGGAAGTGAAGTGGTTTTAGGTGAAGATGATGAGGATGGTGATGAAGTGATAGGTTTTGATGACAAAGGAACTTGTGATGGGAATCCCTTCATCATCATCTTCAACAACAGAAGTTTTACTTTTGCGTTGGAATTTGATTTGTGGTGAAGGTGGTCGTAATGGAATTCTTGGTGGTGTGGATAATGGTTGGGTTAAAGTGGGAAATGTGATCATGGCAGAGGTTTGATTAGCATTTGTTAGAACATCTGTTGTTCCAACATCAGCTAGCACATCAGCTGTACTAACATCTGTTGGTGATGAAGATGATTTCTTTGGTTAGGGTTTTTGTTTCTTTTGAGGTGGTGGTGTTGGTTTTGTTGGAGCAGATGATACACTTGTTGTAGGCATGGCAGTGGTTTTAGAAGAGGTGGTTATTGGATGTCTGACATTTCTTGTTGACTTTCTTCTTTTTTGAAGTGCCAACATCTTCTTTTTCCATATGCTTGGCCTTTTATTCTATAATTAGTTTAGAAGCTTTAACTTACAGTGTATCTTGCCTTTTGTGCTTTTCTATGACACTTTCTTCTACTAGTTTGTTCAGGGTCTCATCAATCCCTTTTTGAACACCAGCATCTGATGAGACAATAGAAGTTTGATTTGCAACAATGGTTGTAACAGACCCTGGCTTTTGTTGGACCTTTGAATCTGGCTGCAACTTTCTCAGTTTATCTTTCTCCCCCTTTTTGGCATCATAATCAACTTCTTCTTGAAGGAGTGTTGTAGGGGCAGAGCCAATGGTTTTTATCAAGTGTCCTTTGATGGCCTTGATGTATGCTTGAGTATTTTTATATCTGGCCTCAACCATGTTTCTCATTAGCTTCATGTGCCATTCATAGTGAATGTCAGCCAAATTCCTTTGAGCTATAATAATTGGTTGCATAGATTTCCATAGCTCATTGGCAATTTGTTGTGTTGATGGTTTGCTTTGAGAATTTTGTAACATCTGCTTCATCATATCTTTCATTTCAGTGATTGAAGACTCCACTGATGTCATTCTCTCCGTCAATTCTTTGTATCTAAATTCATCACCTAATTTAATAGGATCACCGAATTCCTTTGTTAGAACATCTGCTAGCTGATCCTTAGTTGGAACATGATACAGAGAAATCAAAACTTTTTCACAATAATCCCTCACAAAGTGATGTCTGATGTCAATGTGCTTGGTTGTTGAATGTGAAACTGGATTTTTAATGATGTTTTCAGTTGCTTGACTATCCACATGAGAGGTGTTTTTAGAGCAGTTACACCAAAAGTTAGCAATTGATTTTGAAGCCAAAGGAGTTGAGTAGTGCTACTTGCAGCAGCAATATACTCAGCCTCAGCTGTAGATGTTGAAACTTCAGCTTGCTTTTTGCTTTGCAAAGAAACGAAGAAATTCCTTAGAAATTGATAACTTGCTGAAGTTGACTTCCTTCTGGCATGGCATCCAGCAAAATCAGTATCTGAGTAACTTAAAAGCTCAATATTCCAGTTAGCAGGATACCATATACCAAGTATGGGAGCACCTTTTATGTATCTGAATATCCTTTTCACAGCAATAAGATTTGACTTCCTAAGTGCTGACTGGGATCTGGGGCCTAGATGCAGTTAGGTACAATAAAGACCTAATCACGCTTCTATAAAGAGTTTGATCAACCAAGTCATCTTTGTCATCAATAGTGACCAACTTAGATGTAGCCATGGGTGTACTACATGGTTTACAATCATTCATATCAAATTTGGTAAGTAGTTCTTTGACATGCTTACTTTGACGAATGAAAGTACTATTTTGCAATTGCTTAACTTGAGGACCAAGAAAGCATTGGAGTTCACCCATAGCACTCATTTCAAACTCTACTGTCATGAGTTCTCTAAACTCTTCACACATACCATTGCATGTAGATCCAAAAATAATGTTATCCACATAAATTTGGACAAGCATCAAATCCTTTCCTCTCCATTTAAAAAAATGTTTTATAAAATTTAACTTTTGCAAAGCCTATGGAAAAGAGAAAGGTGGAAAGAGTTTCATACCAGGCTCTAGGTGCTTGTTTCAAGCCATATAAAGCTTTGTTTAGCTTGTAAACATGATCTAGATAAAAAAGTATCTTCAAAACCATGGGGTTGGGATGCATATACCTCTTCGTTGATCTTACCATAAAAGAATGCACACTTGATATCCATTTGATACACATTGATGTTGTGGTTGGCAGCAAAGGCTAAAATAGTCTGATGGCCTCCAGTCTTGCAACAGTAGCAAAATTTTCATCATAATTAATGCCTTTTTCTTGTCTATAGCCTTGAACCACAAGCCTAGCTTTATTTTTGACAACAATACCCCTTTCATCTGTTTTGTTCTTAAAGACCCAAATTGTGCATATGGGACATACATCCTGAGGCAATGGTACAAGTTCCCATAGTTGTTGTCGTTTGAACTGTGGGAGCTCTTTTTGCATGGCCTCTACCCAACTGTTGTCTTTTAGTGCCTCTTGGTACTTGACAACTTGTGTGAGTGATAGAAAACCAACAAATGTTTTAAGATTTACTTCTTGTGAAAACCCCTTTCATTGATGTTGCCAATGATTTGGTCAGATGGATGGTTTTTAAGGTAGATTAGATCTCCTTTGTATGGAAGGATGAAATTTTGAGGTGAAGGCTGCATATGATAATCAACTGAGCTAACATCTGTTGGAAATTTTGAAGAGTCGACATCTGTTTGGAATGGAGGTAGAGGTATAAGTGGAATGGGGGTAAAGATAGGTTGACTTTTGTTCACAGAAAATAGACTTTTGTCAACAGAGGTTTGATTATATGAGCAGGCAGAGGTTTGGGATCAACAACTGTTGATCCAACAGTGGTAGAGTTTTCACAGTTGTTAGTAACATCTGTTTCTCTGGTGGATGAAATAACTTTGTATTGGGGAATCACAATGCCATATCCATAATCTTGATGTGAAGACTGTGGTGTACCAGCATTGTTAGTCTTGATAAATACATCTTCAAATGTAAATTTATCTAAATCAAACAGTTCAGCAGGATTTGCTAGGATTTTTAATGAAGAAAGTTTATTGAACTTTACATTTAAGGTATCTTCCACACACCTAGTCCTTTAATTAAAGACTTTGTAGGCTTTAGCAGTGATTGAGTGTCCCATAAAATAACTACAATCTACTTCGGCTGCAAATTTTGAAATTGAATCTTTTAAGTTTAAATGAAACATGGGCAACCAAAGATTTTGAAATATGAGATCAGAGGTTTAATTATAGAATTTCATAAGCAGTCTTTTGATGCATGGGGTTAATCAAAAACTCTGTTCTGTACATAGCAAGCAGTGTTTACAGCCTCTGCCCAAAAAGACTAGGGTAAATGTAAGTCTACAAGCATTGTTCCAGCAGCTTCAATCAAAGTTCTATTTTTCCTTTCAACCATCCTATTTTGTTCTAGTGTCCTTGGAATGTTGTATTGCCTAACAATCCCTTTTGACGCACATAAATCATCTAACTCCCTATTTTTAAACTTTGTCCCATTGTCACTCCTAAAGATTTTTACTTGCAGGTCAAATTGCTTTTCAACTTGTTATACAAAAGTAGGTCCATGTAAACCTTGAAAAATCATCAACTATGACAAGGCAGTATCTCTTCTGTTTAAGACTTATGATTTTTACAGGACCAAACAAGTCCATATGTAGAAATTGCAGACAATGACTTGTTTTGGACTCTTCAATTGATTTGTATGAACTTTTTTGTTGTTTACCTTTTAAATAGGTTACACAATGTTCATCACATGTGAATTGTTTTGATGGAAGACCTCTTACAAGGCCTTGTTTGGAGAGTGTAGTGATAGTTTTAAGATTTGTGTGACCAAGTATTCTATGCCATAGTTTTGTCTCTTTGTTAGAAGCAACTGAGAACATACGTGCATTGGACATTGGATTATCTTTCAACATATCATCTACATACACATTGCCACTCTTGTGAGCAATAAGTTGTGCTTTGCTCTCAGCTATGATTTGATCAATCTTTTTAACCACTTCTGGCCCAACAATCTGACAAGTTTTCTCAGTGAAGAACAACCCATAGCCTTTGTCACTCATTTGAGATACACTAAGAATATTAAATTTCAGATTATCAATAAGATTGACATGTTCAAACTTGAGTTTCCTAGCCTGGACAGTCCCTAACCCTAACACCTTCCCTTTTGAATTGTTACCAAAGGATATATCACCCCTTCCATGTGCCATGAAATCTTTGAGTATGGCTCTACATCATGTCATGTGCCTGGAGTCTCCACTATCTACATACCATAAACTATCAAGGCAAATAAAAGCTCCCTACACATTAGTAAACAATTAGTATAGGTGAGTTTCCAACGCCAGGATGGCTTTGGATGGGTCACAGACATTTCAGCCTCAAGTCTAGGAATATGGTCAGTGTTTTGAATAGATTTTATTAACATCCGTTGTGTACCATTTCCTATCAACTGATCATAACCATGAGGATGCCTGTTAACTCTTGATTTAGATGGTCTTTTGTAGACTTCATAGCCAAGTGGTATACTCTTTTAAGCAGGTTGGCCATATCCCCTTGGAATTTTATTAGTTAGTGGTGCATCTCTTACCTGAACCTATCTAGGTGTAGAGGTTATATATTCAATTGATTGGATAGGGCCAAAAGTCTGATTGGTCTTTTCATTTCTCGAACTCTCAAGTGTTTTAGATTTATACTCATTTCTTTTAACATCAAATTTTTTGAGATAAACACACTCTTGAGTTTTGTGGTATGATCTGCCATAAATGGTGCAATTTGGTGAATCAATGATCACACTTGTTTTGTTTACATCATAAGCTTTTAGAAGAACACAATTTTTAGTGAAATGATTCTTCTTTTCACAAAAATCACAAAACAAGTTTAATATTTTCTCTTTTTTCTTCCTTTTTTTCTGTCTTTTTGTCAGTAGATGTTATCTGCTAGAAGATCTTTTAAGGGAATGATCTTGACTTGTGGTACATTTACAAATTCAATGGTTGAAAAATCCATTGGCTTAAAGTTGTCAAGAATGTCACACACATCTAACCAGGTAGGTTTGAATTGATACTTTTCAATTTCCTCAAAAGTTGAGGGTCCGGCTGGTCTTTCCAAAACAATTTTCTTACCATTTGGTTTTGTGACTTTAATTTCTTGACCAGCCAAATTTGTTGGAATAGTTTCAACCAACTTACATGTCACACCCCGGATTTCCAACACAAATGTTCGAAAATACAAAATAATATACAAGCTCGAATAGAAGATCCACAACCGGATCATAAATTGTACATGGAAAGAATATAAAACAGACTTTGGGCAGATTAGGATTTGCAAGATCCTCTATCACTACTTTCGGCCTATTTTCGTATTGTACCTGCAGTTAGTCTTTTGAAAATATGTCAGCTTTCGCTGGTAAATACACCCAACTGACTCATTTTGAAAACATTTCAAAAATGTTTTAAGTGCGTATCAACACAAAATCTTTTTATAACTTGGGTTAATTGACCGTCCAACCTTGTTAACAGACATGTTTGTCCATACATACGGGGCCCGGTACGGAGACCGAGACACAATTAACGTACACACCACTTTGGACTCACGAAGGAGTGAATTCCTCCCAACCTTGTGGGAATGCATAATTGAGCGTCTCTCGGATGTATGCCTACACCCACGCTAAAGTCGTGGCCATTTCTATTGTAATGAGCCGAGGATATCCAGGACACGGTAGTTAACCCCCGATATTTAAGTTATCACACAAAACTGACAAAACTGAATATGCGGATTTACTAGCCGCACCCGGCATTTGATTGATCCCATTTCCGACCAAGCGGTAATAATTTACCGTAACCCAAGCCCGTATATGGGAAATAAGTCGAGAGTATTTACCTGAGCTAGTCTTCTTTTAATTTTTAATAACTCAGCCGTACACGAAAGGACTAAGTGCATATACCATTTACCGGCAAGTCTCTAGTCTGGATTATGGCATAAACTAACCAATTAAATACTAACGGTCTTATTTAAGTCATTGACTTAGACCGACTAACGTACTTGATCAAACGTATGACGCTAGATTAAAAGATGGTTGGATAGAATGTAGTTTTATCCCAACAAGTACCTTGACTTGTATAATATAGATAAACTATAAACATTCTTGATTTTGAGACTTAAATGACAAGGTTAAACCCGTTTCGGTTAATTTCCGTAAACTAGTTACATACACTTAACCGTACGCATGTCAGCAATATCGAGTAACTGGATAAGTCATGGACAAGTTCTATATGCCATTATATTTTAAATAAGTTGTATTATCAATAGGATATCAACTTATATGCCCGTTATGGTTTTAAATTGAAACTATGCCTCAAAAGGGCATTTTGGTAATTTCATACCATATAAAAGAAACTTGAGTATAATTTAATGTTATAATTATAAGTATTCTGGAAAAATAATTTATTTATGACATAATATCCGTAGGATGTCAATTATATGTGTAAATTATCTTTTATGACCAAACTATGCACCGAATGGGCATTTTGGTCATTTTACACAAAGTTTATAAATTATTTGGGATTCTGAGTTTATAACATGTACCTACTGTGAATCGGATTTAAATAAGTTTAAAATCAGTAGGTGACAAGTCTTGGTTAATTAATATGGTTTAAAACCATACTAAACGCCTAAACGACGCTTATGTCGTAAAATGGCGTCTTTATGCAATTTTCACGAAAACTGATGTTAAGGTCAGATTAAAATGTTTTAGATATGTTATTTAATATAATATATCAGTAGATAAAATATTTACCTTGAAAAGATTTGATTCAAACTATTTTATGAGCTACAAGGGCTAAAATCGCTGTTTATCGACATAGTTTAAGAACTTGCTTGAAAACTCAGTTTATAACTTGGTTTAACATCCCAATTAATCCTACTTATAATATTACATCAGTAGAAAACTCATTTTCAAGTTCATTACCATTTAAAACCTTGTTTTATGCAAAAAGGACATTTTGGTCAAAGATGGCATAATTATGAAACTTGCGCATAAACTTGGATTCTGATTATGATCATGTAATATAACCTCAGAGGGTTATGCTAAATTATATTATGATCATAACGCAACTTTAGATCAGTAGGTAACTAATCTAAATCGGGTCTGAATCGAAAGTCAAGGCAGAAGTCAAACTTCACGACTTTCGGTTGCGAACCGACCCTAGAACTGAAATTGATGAGTCGAACATGTTCTTACAGGTTCTAAAAATTATTACCAACTTGTTTAAGTGTCAAAACAGGTTTCATAACATATATAAGATCAATTTATGATTTTTCCGAAAAGTGGCCTGTTTGACTTTTTAATATCATAACTTTGAGTAGTCAATTGGTCTAGCAAACGTGATCTTTAGGAGGTGCCCCTTTATAGGGATTAACACCTACCTTATTACGATCACTTAGTCATGTTCATTTCGAACAATGGCTGGACCACAATGCTCTTAACCGAAAGTCAAAGCGTTTTCCGTAAAACGCTTGACTTTTTGCTATAAAAGCCTATAAACGAAAATGCACAAGGAAGGAACACTTACCAGTGATTCCTAGGGTGCAAAAGAACTATGTTGGATGCTCCTTTTAGCTAGGAACTTCCAGAGGAGGGAGAAGAGTGAATGAATGAGAAAGGTGCGATTTGGAATGGTGAACTTAAGCACCTATTTATAGTTGGAGAACTTAAAGGAGGTGAAGCCAGGTGTTTAGGGGTGTAAGAGAAAGCTTATAAGTGTCCCAAAACATGGCATAGCAGTTTGGGAAGCCATGGTTTCGCTTTAATGGTTTTGAAGTTTTGTTTGGGAGCCAAGCAAAACTTTCTGCAGCAGAGGCCTTCTCGCGCCCCGCGAGAGTTCCAGGCCAGGTCTCTCGTGGCCCGCGACCGCCCTTTGCCAGTTTCAAAGTTTGACACTTTAGCCCCTTAACTTTAAAAAGCTTCTAAAAACCTTTTTAAACACCTTTTGGCACTTTTAGCCCTCCGTAGCCAATACTTGACGTACCCGGGATTATGCCCGGACATTGTCGATTTCTCGGTTCGTTAAAAGGTCACTCAGAGGTATAAATTAACATGTTGACACTTTTAATCCCTCCATCATCCAACTTTCACATATTTACAAAATTGAACTCTCCCGTCCAAAATTTGGCATGTATGAGAGTTAGGACTTCACAAAGGATCACTCAGAGGCTTATAATAAGCATGTTGATTCCGATGTCACTCAGAGGCTGAGAATGTTGACATATCAGTCCCTCAGAGGCTAATGATTTAAGCATGTTGACGTATCAGTCACTCAGAGGCTATTATTTATGCATGTTGACATCAGACCGTCACTCAGAGGCTTAGTTTGAGCATGTTGACGCCTTAAGTCCTTATTGGTCTTGAATAGACTATATTTAAAATACAACACGTGTCACTATACTATTGGACACGATTTTATAGGGTGTTACATCTTCACCCCCTTAAAAGAAATCTCGACCTCGAGATTTTATTCAAAAAGATGGGGGTATTTTTGTCGCATAGTGGACTCAACCCCCCATGTATACTCGGGACCTCTAAAAGCGTCCCACTTAACCTTTACTATAGGTATCATTTTTCTTCGGAGCTTCTTAACCTGTCGATCCTCGATCGAAATCGGTTTCTTAATAAACCTCAGGTTTTCATCTATTTGCACATCTTTATGTGACATTGCTAGTGACTCATCGGCTAGACATTTCCTAAGGTTACTGATGTAGAACACATCATGGATTCCACTAAGCTCCTCTGGTAACCTGAGCTTATAAGCTACAGTGCCGACACATTCGACTATCTTGAATGGTCCAATATATCTTGGGCTCAACTTGCCATTCTTTCCAAAACGCATCGCACCTTTCCAGGGTGATACCTTCAGCATGACCTTGTCCCCTACTTGGAACTTAAGAGGTTTACGCCTCTTGTCAGCATAGCTCTTCTGCCTATCCCTGGCAGCTTTGAGACGATCACGATTTGCACAATCTTATCCGTGGTCTCCAGGACAATCTCTGATCCTGATAGTTGGGCTTCCCCAACTTCTGCCCAACACGCTGGCGTTCTGCACTTTCTCCCATACAAGGCCTCAAAAGGAGCAGCCTTGATGCTCGTATGATAACTGTTATTGTAGGAGAATTCTATTGGGGGTAAGTGGTCGTCCCAACTTCCACCTAAATCAATCACACATGCTCTAAGCATGTCTTCCAGTGTCTGGATAGTACACTCACTTTGACCATCAGTTTGCGGATGGTAAGCCGTATTAAAGTTTAATCGTGTGCCTAAGGATTGTTGGAAACTTTTCCAAAAGTGAGATGTGTATCCAGTATCTCTGTCAGAAACAGTAGATACTGGCACACCGTGTAAGGACACAATCTTGTCCACATACAACTTAGCCAATTTATCTGAATTATATGTTTCCTTAATTGGCAAGAAATGCGCTAACTTAGTCAGCCTATCCACTATGACCCATATAGTGTCATTTCTACTTTTGGTTTTGGGTAACTTGGTAATCAAGTCCATAGTTACCATTTCCCATTTCCATGTGGGAATTTCCAATTGTTGTTGAAGTCCTGACGGCTTCTGATGTTCGGCTTTAACCTGCGAACACGTCAGACACCTAGCTACATAAGTGGCTATGGATTTCTTCTAACCTATCCACCAATAATTCTTCTTTAGATCTTGATACATCTTGTCACCTCCCGAGTGAACTGAGTATCTCAAACTATGCGCTTCTGGAGGATTAGATCTCTAAGTCCTCCAAAGACTGGAACCCAGATCCTATCATTAAATCAAAGGATTCCATCTTTTCCAGGCGCTAACTGATCAACAGTTCCTCCTAATCCCTTATTAGGGATATTAGCCTCTAATAGAGCTTCCTTCTGCGCATCTAGTAGCTTCTCACTTAAGCTATTTTTGAGCTCAATGCTCTTAGCGTTAATTCTTATAGGTTTAACTCGTTCTTTGCGACTTAAGGCATCAGCAACTACATTTGCTTTGCCTGGATGGTAGCGAATCTCACAATCATAGTCATTAAGTGTTTCCATCCATCGGCGTTGTCGCATGTTCAATTCTTTCTGGTTGAACAGATGCTGGAGACTTTTATGGTCAGTGTATATAATACACTTTGTGCCATACAAGTAATGTCTCCACAGTTTTAGTGCAAATACAACGGCACCCAATTCCAAATCGTGGGTGGTGTAATTTCTTTCTTGCACCTTTAACTGTCGTGATGCATAGGCAATCGCTTTGCCTTTTTTTGCATTAGCACACAGCCCATGCCAGTGTGCGATGCATCAGAGTAAACTACAAAATCTTCAACACCCTCCGGTAGGGACAACATTTGCTCAACTTGTGTTTAAGAATCTCAAAAGATTATTGTTGCTTTGGACCCCAATTATACTTAACATTCTTACGGGTCAAGGTAGTTAAAGGAGTGGCTATTCTTGAAAAGTTCTCAATAGACCTCCTATAGTAACCAGCCAATCCTAGAAAACTACGAATCTCCGATGGGGTTTAGGGTACTTCCCAATTCATGATGGCTTCAATTTTTGGTGGGGATCCACTTGGTACCCCGCTCACTTACCATGTGTCCAAGAAATTGGACCTCTCTAAGCCAAAATTCACACTTAGAGAATTTAGCATAAAGCTTCTCTTGCCTTAACAGGTCTAGGATGCACCGAAGATGTTTCTCATGATCGGCTTGATTACGAGAGTAGATAAGTATGTCGTCTATAAAGACAATGACAAACTTATCCAAATATAGCTTGCAGATCTGTTCATGAGATCCATGAATGCTGCAGGTGCATTTGTGAGCCCAAAAGGCATCACTAAGAATTCAAAGTGACCATATCGGGTCCGGAAGGCAGTTTTAGGAACATCTTCACTTCTAACCTTCAGCTGGTGATATCCAGATCTCAGATCAATCTTAGAGAAGTAACTAGCCCCTTGAAGTTGGTCGAATAAATCGTCGATCCTGGGCAGAGGATATCTATTCTTGATTGTTAACTTGTTTAGCTCTCGGTAATCGATACACATTCGCATCGAACCGTCTTTCTTCTTTTCAAAGAGGATAGGAGCTCCCCAAGGTGAGGAACTAGGCTGTATAAAGCCTTTCTCCAAGAGTTCGTCTAGCTGCGTACTCAATTCCTTCATCTCCGTTGGTGCTAGCCTATATGGAGCTCTAGCCACTAGTGCTGATCCTGGTAGGATATCTATTCTAAACTCCAGTTGCCTGCCTGGAGGTAGGCCTGGTAATTCTTCTGAGAATACATCGGGATATTATGAGATGACTAGTAGGTCCTCCATGTTTGGCTTAGGGTCATTTATGGTAACTTGTGCCATGTAAATGACACATCCTCTTCTCAAACACTTGGATGCCTTAAATAACGACACCTTGTTTGGCAATCCATAGTGTGAGTCTTCGGGGATGGTGATCATTTCACCAGATGGGGTCATAATCTCGATGAGCTTCTTATCGCAGGCAATGGGGCTTGGTTATGAGATAACCAATCCATGCCTAAGACAACATCGAACCCTGCTAATTTCATTGGCAGCAAAGAGATAGGGATGGAATGATTCTTAATGGATATAGAATATCCATCAAGAATGGAAGATGCTATCTCTAATGTTCCGTCAGTGAGTTCTATCTCATAAGTTTTATCTAGAGTTCTTATAGGTAAGTTTAATAGTTTACTAAACTTATGGTCAACAAATGATTTATCCGCACTCGAATAGACAAGAACTCTAGCGCAAATATTGTTAATGAGTAATGTACCTGTTATGACGTTGTTGTCATTAACGGCCTCCATGGCATTCATTTGAAAGGCATGAGCATTCCCTTTCTTGACATCTCCAGGCTTTGTATCATTACTTTTGGGTTTCTTGGGGGCAATTGTACGTTATATGCCCTTTTTCGTTGCAGTTGTAGAAACTGCATCCTTAAGATCCTTGCAATCTAGGGTCTTATGCCCTCTTCTCTTGCAGATACCACAGGGTTTGGTTTGTGGATTTATACTACACTGTCCCCAATGCCTATATTTACAATTCTTGCACAGAGGTTTGTCATTAGACGCGTGCTGGTTCTTCTTGAACCCAAAATTTCCTTTCTTTTTAAATCTTTGGGAGTTATTATCCTCTCGTTTCCTCTTTCCCTTAGATTTAGTTTTAACAGACCTTTGTCTTTCTAGATCTAGGGTGAGGGAAAGAGATAGGTCTACAGCGGACCTATAGGTACTAGGCTGAGCAGCCTTTACCATGCCCTTTATTTCGGGCGCCAACTCATTTATAAAACGCGCAATGCGTTTGGATTCGGGGGTGATCAAATAGGAAACTAACCTAGATAGGGAGTTAAAGTCAGAAACGTACTTCCGACAATCTAAGTTTTTCATTGAAAGAGAGAAAAAGTCCGTCTCTAATTTCTCCACCTCATGGGGTGGGCAGTAAGTTTCCTTAACAAGGTCCACAAATTTGGACAATCCCAAATTATACAGGCGTATCTTACCTGTAGATTGAATCATGGCTTTCCACCACATTAGGGCATCGCCCTTGAAGGATTGTGGTACATACTTGACCACATCCTTATCAGCACAGTTGCTGATATCTACAATCGTTTCTATCTCTTCTACAGCTCCTTTCTCCCCGTTAAAGTCTAGGGGCTTACATGAGATGAAATACTTATAAGTACATCCGTCTTTAACAAAACAAGACCTTTCAGCAAAATCTATTTTCTTTGGTTCACTCTTCGCATTTGAAGAGTGAACGGAGCTCTCCTTATGAGCTGAAGATGGTGGAATAGATAAGGGTCTAGATCGAGTGACACTCGATTCTCTTAGCCTTTCTATGGCCTTTCCCATGGCCTTTTCGACAGCCGCATCAATGCGAGCTTGAAAATTAGCATCATCAATATCATTGTTTTCGGCTTTATCAGAATTAATATTCCGGTGGCTACTTTGTGCTTCATTTGAGTTAGCCATCTTTAAGTCTTGGGTTCTACATACCAATAAAACTTCATTTAGCCATGGTGTATCAACCATATCGGTTTTCAACATTGGATATAACAATCCATTGCCTATACTAGTGTGAATAACATCACAACTCTTAGGCTTAATATATCTATACTTGGCCTAGGTCTTAATAGGACCATCAAAGGCAAATTACAATTTTGGACATAGTCCATATATTATTGGACAGCGGATCGCAATGTCACAACTGTCATTGTCATCATTGACAACTATATAGCTCATAGGCTTGTCCCTAATGGACATAATAATTGGGCACATTGGCCGGTCATATTGGTCATAATATATATATATATATACATATACATATATATATATACATATATATATACATATATATATATATGGCATATCAGCCTGTCATATTGGACATAAATTAGGCACATTGGCCTACATCATAACAGATGTATATGGCATATCAGCTTGTCCCATTGGACATAAATTGGGCACATTGGCCTACATCATAATAGATGTATATGGCATATCAGCCTGTCTCATTGGACATAATTTGGGCACATTGGCCTACATCATATCAGATGTATATGGCATATCAGCCGGTCCCTTTGGACATAAATGAGGCACATTGGCCTATATCATATCAGATGTATATGGCATATCAGCCTGTCCCTTTGGACATAAATTGGGCACATTGGCCTACATCATATCAGATGTATATGGCATATCAGCCTTAGATGGCTAGTGTGGTTCCTCAAGTCATACTACCAAGAGTATGAACATTTCTTAATGTTAACATAATAGTACCTTAATGATTGATTAATGGTCCCGGTCACCTTCGACCTTAACAACCTTGGAGGTTTGGACCTAGTCCCTTACCTCTGGATAGAAGGATAACTTCCCTTAACTATCCTGATAGAAGATCCCTTCGTACTTAACTATCATTTCTTGGCCAATATGTGGTCTACGCCACTTGGCATAATCAATCTATTAAGGTCTTTTGGAATTATATAGCAGAACAAAAATTTCGAGTAAAATCGAGACGCTAGTTTTCAAGAGGATGAATACATATATATATAATTCCAAAATACGTCATTAAATTTCAATAGAAGTTATAATACTAGAAAAATGAAATAAATTGTCCATGCAAGGACTTAAAGGAAATAAACATGTCCACACATGGACTAAAAGAAATAACAATGTCCTCGTAGGGACTACATATAATTAGAAGAGACTTCACTCTTCCTTCTTTCCCTTGACCAACTTGGAGAGTTTCTTGAAAAAATTGTTCGTTTTCTTCTTCGTTTTCTCCGCTTGCTACTGCATTTCTTTCATTCTTTCTAATACCTCATTAATGGCCTCAAGTGGTGGCGGAGGTTGTGGTTGAGGTTGTGGCATAACCGGATACTGGTACCCATAAGTTGGATATCCAGTCGGTGGATAAGTAGGTGGGAACAGGGACGGGTAAAGTGCGTTGTGCATAACCGCCTACATGTAGGGGTCTTGCGACCATGCTTGATAGTCTACCGGTGTAAACGGGTTGAAAGGATCATATCCAGACATGTCTGGATATGTCGGGATTGGGTTAGTATAACCGATGGTGGTGGTTGAACAGCAAGTGTTGGTGTTGGTTCCACTATAGGTGAAACATTAGAGGGTCCACCCATTTGTGGGTCCTCTTGTATTGTGGGGTAGGAGTGGGGCAAAGGTGGCAGCGATCCCGACCTTTGTCCGGCACGTACTGACATACGTGCTCCACGCTTCCATCTTGGTGGTTCAGGTGGTGGTTGAGGTTGGTCCACCGGTTCCATGTGGGCATCTTCTTGAATAGGAGGTGGTTGAGAGTGATGGGAAAGAGTGTGGGCGAAGGTGAATTGGTTCCAGTATTGGTCCCACTCATTAGGACCTTGGTAGGGCGATCCGACATAAGAATTCGAATCGCTTGAAATCTTAATGGGATGCGTATTTGATCCCGACGGCGGCATATCCGGGTCGGAGTCCTCGTCCATAGGGTTTGGCTGGTCCAGCTGATTTTGATTGGCTGGAGGTGTGTTAAAATAATGGTTAGGGTTAAATTCTTCATGGTAAGAATGTGAATGGGAATGATGGGTATGGTGTGAATGATAGGAGCGGTGAGAGTGATAAGAATTTTGGGAATGTTAGGGCGAGTGTCTATTAGAGACAGAGCGTCTCGCTGGTTGCCAAGGAGATGAATCTCCTGATTCTTGGTAAGCATCTGAGTTATGAGGTTGAGGGGGAATACGCCCCGATGGTCCTCCTCTCATTAGACCTTTTCCTCTCCCACTTTGTCCTAGTACACGTGGTGGCATTTTCCTGTTAAAAATTCAATTAAAAAACAATACTAATAACTTAATAGTGAAAAGAGTAATCCTAGGTCAATGCCTAGACTCGAAAGTCTAAGGAATGTGCTCGTGTAAGTTTTGAGGTGAAGGCTGCATATGATAATCATCTAAGCTAACATCTGTGGCATTTTTGAAGAGTCGACGTCTGTTTGGAGTGGAGGTAGAGGTATAGGTGGAATGGGGGTAAAGATAGGTTGACTTTTGTTCACAGAAAATAGACTTTTGTCAACAGAGGTTTGATTATATGAGCTGGCAGAGGTTTGGGGATCAACAACTGTTGATCCAATAGTGGTAGAGTTTTCACGGTTGTTAGTAACATCTGTTTCTCTGGTGGATGAAATAACTTTGTATTGTGGAATCACAATGCCATATCCATAATCTTGATGTGAAGACTGTGGTGTACCTGCATTGTTAGTCTTGATAGATAAATCTTCAAATGTAAATTTATCTAATCAAACAGTTCAGCAGGATTTGCTAGGATTTTTAATGAAGAAAGTTCATTGAACTTTACATTTAAGGTATCTTCCACACACCTAGTCCTTGAATTAAAGACTTTGTAGGCTTTAGCAGTGATTGAGTGTCCCAGAAAATAACTACAATCTACTTCGTCTGCAAATTTTGAAATTGAATCTTTTAAGTTTAAAGGAAGCATGGGCAACCAAAGATTTTGAAATATGAGATCAGATGTTTAATTTTGTATAGAATTTCATAAACAGTCTTTTGATGCCTGGGGTTAATCAAAAACTCTGTTTTGTACATAGCAAGCAGTGTTTACAGCCTCTGCCAAAAAATACTAGGGTAAACCTGAGTCTACAAGCATTGTTCTAGCAGCTTCAATCAAAGTTCTATTTTTCCTTTCAACCACCCTATTTTGTTCTAGTGTCCTTGGAATGTTGTATTGCCTAACACTCCCTTTTGACGCACAGAAATCATCAAACTCCCTATTTTTAAACTTTGTCCAATTGTCACTCCTAAAGATTTTTACTTGCATGTCAAATTGCTTTTCAACTTGTTATACAAAAGTAGGTCCATGTAAATCTTGAAAAATCATCAACTATGACAAGGCAGTATCACTTCTGTTTAAGACTCATGATTTTTACAGGGCCAAACAAGTCCATATGTAGCAATTGCAGACAATGACTTGTTTTGGACTCTTCAATTGATTTGTATGAACTTTTTTGTTTTTTACCTTTTAAACAGGTTACACAATGTTCATCACATGTGAATTGTTTTGATAGAAGACCTCTTACAAGGCCTTGTTTGAAGAGTGTAGTGATAGTTTTAAGATTTGTATGACCAAGTATTCTATGCCATAGTTTTGTCTCTTTGTTAGAAGCAACTCAGAACAGACTTGCATTGGACATTGGATTATCTTTCAACATATCAACTACATACACATTGCTACTCCTGTGAGCAATAAGTTGTGCTTTGCTCTCAGCTATGATTTGATCAATCTTTTTAACCACTTCTGGCCCAACAATCTAACAAGTTTTCTTAGCGAAGAATAACGCCTTTGTCACTCATTTGAGATACACTAAGAATATTAAATTTTAGTTTATCAACAAGATTGACATGTTCAAACTTGAGTTTCCTAGCCTGGACAGTCCCTGACCGTAACACCTTCCCTTTTGAATTGTTACCAAAGGATATATCACCCCTTCCATGTGCCATGAAATCTTTGAGTAGGGCTCTACATCAAGTCATGTGCTCGGAGTCTCCACTATCTACATACCATAAACTATCAAGGCAAATAGAAGCTCCCTACACATTAGTAAACAATTAGTATAGGTGAGTTTCCAAAGCCAGGATGGCTTTGGATGGGGTCACAGACATTTCAGCCTCAAGTCTAGGAATATGGTCAGTGTTTTGAATAGATTTTATTAAGATCCGTTGTGTACCATTTCCTATCAACTGATCATAACCATGACGATGCCTGTTAACTCTTGATTTAGATGGTCTTTTGTAGACTTCATAGCCAAGTGGTATACTCTTTTAAGCAGGTTGGCCATATCCCCTTGGAAATTTATTAGTTGGTGGTGCATCTCTTACCTGAACCTATCTAGGTGTAGAGGTTATATTCAATTGTTTGGATAGGGCCAAAAGTCTGATTGGTCTTTTCATTTCTTGAACTCTCAAGTGTTTTAGATTTATACTCATTTCTTTTAACTTCAAAATTTTTGAGATAAACACACTCTTGAGTTTTGTGGTATGATATGCCATAAATGGTGCAATTTGGTGAATCAATGATCACACTTGTTTTGTTTATATCATAAGCTTTTAGAAGAACACAGTTTTTAGTGAAATGATTCTTCTTTTCACAAAAATCACAAAACAAGTTTAATTTTTTCTCTTTTTTCTTCCTTTTTTCTGTCTTTTTGTCAATAGATGTTATCTGCTAGAAGATCTTTTAAGGGAATGATCTTGACTTGTGGTACATTTAAACATTCAATGGTTGAAAAATCCATTGGCTTAAAGTTATCAAGAATGTCACACACATCTAACCAGGTAGGTTTGAATTGATACTTTTCAATTTCCTCAAAAGTTGTGGATCCGGCTGGTCTTTCCCAAACAATTTTCTTACCATTTGGTTCAGTGACTTTAATTTCTTGACCTGCCAAATTTGTTGGAATAATTTCAACCAACTTACATGTCACACCTTGGATTTCCAACCCAAATCCATACACCGGTGGGCCCGGGTGGAGAGTATTGTGACGTCAGTTGATAATCATCATAGTCAATTAAACACGGCACAATGGAAGTCTTGGAGTAAAATTACTATTATAAACTGAATGTTCAAAAATACAAATAATATACAGGCTCGTAATAGAAGATCCACAGGCGGATCATAAAATGTACATGGAAAGAATAGAAAACAGACTTTGGGCAAATTTAGGATTTGCAAGATCCTCTATCACTACCGAGCACTTTCGGCCTATTTTCGTATTGTACCTGCAGTTTAGTCTTTTGAAAATATGTTAGCTTTCGCTGGTAAATACACCCAACTGACTCATTTTGAAAACATTTCAAAAATGTTTTAAGTGCGTATCAGCACAAAATCTTTTATAACTTCGGTTAATTGACCGTCCAACCTTGTTAACAAATTTACATGTTTGTCCATACATACGGGGCCCGGTACGGAGACCGAGACACAATTAACGTACACACCACTTTGGACTCACGAAGGAGTCAATTCCTCCCAACCTTGTGGGAATGCATAATTGAGTGTCTATCGGGTGTGTGCCTACACCCGCGCTAAAGTCGTGGCCATTTCTATTTTAATGAGCCGAGGATATCCAGGACACGGTAGTTAACCCCCGATGTTTAAGTTATCAAATATGTTAGTTTAAAACAGAATATGCGGATTTGCTAGCCGCACCCGGCATTTAATTGATCCCATTTCCAACCAAGCGGTAATAATTTACCGTAACCCAAGCCCGTATATGGGAAATAAGTCGAGAGTATTTACCTGAGCTAGTCTTCTTTTAATTTTTAATAACTCAGCCGTACACAAAAGGACTAAGTGCATATACCATTTATCGGCAAGTCTCTAGTCTGGATTATGACATAAACTAACCAATTAAATACTAACGGTCTTATTTAAGTCATTGACTTAGACCGACTAGCGTACTTGATCAAAACGTATGACGCTAGATTAAACGATGATTGGATAGAATGTAGTTTGATCCAAACAAGTACCTTGACTTGTATAATATAGATAAACTATAAACATTCTGGATTTTGAGACTTAAATGATAAGGTTAAACCCGTTTTGGTTAATTTCCGTAAACTAGTTACATACACTTAACCGTACGAATGTCAGCAATATCGGGTAACCGGATAAGTCATGGACAAGTTCTATATGCCATTATATTTTAAATAAGTTGTATTATCCATAGGATATCAGCTTATATGCCCGTTATGGTTTTAAATTGAAACTATGCCTCAAAAGGGCATTTTGGTAATTTCATACCATATAAAAGAAACTTGAGTATAATTTAATGTTATAATTATAAGTATTATGGAAAAATAATTTATTTATGAGATAATATCATTAGGATGTCAATTATATGCGTAAATTATCTTTTATGACCAAACTATGCACCGAAGGGGCATTTTGGTCATTTTACACAAAGTTTATAAATTATTTGGGATTCTGAGTTTATAACATGTACCTACTGTGAATATGATTAAAATAAGTTTTAAAATCAGTAGGTGACAAGTCTTGGTTAATTAATATGTTTTAAAACCATACTATGAGTCTAAACGGTGCTTATGTCGTAAAATGGCGTCTTTATGCAATTTTCACGAAAAATGATGTTAAGGTCATATTAAAATGTTTTAGATATGTTATTTAATATAACATATCAGTTGATAAAATATTTACCTTGAAAATATTTGATTAAAACTATTTTATGAGCCACAAAGGCTAAAATCGCCATTTATCGACATAGTTTAAGGACTTGCTTGAAAACTCAGTTTATAACTTGGTTTAACATCCCAATTAATCCTAATTATAACATTACATCAGTAGAAAACTCATTTTCAAGTTCATTACCATTTAAAACCTTGTTTTATGCAAAAAGGACATTTTGGTCAAAGATGGCATAATTATGGAACTTGCGCATAAACTTGGATTCTGATGATTATGATCATGTAATATAACCTCAGAGGTTTATGCTACATTATATTATTATCATAACACAACTTTAGATCAGTAGGTAACTAATCTAAATCGGGTCAGAATCGAAAGTCAAGGCAGAAGTCAAACTTCACGACTTTCGGTTGCGAACCGACCCTAGAACTGAAATTGACGAGCCGAACATGTTCTTACAGGTTCTAATAATTATTACCAACTTGTTTAAGTGTCAAAACAGGTTTCATAACATATAAGATCAATTTATGATTTTTCCGAAAAAAAGTGGCCTGTTTGACATTTTAATATCATAACTTTGACCCGTCAATTGGTCTAGCAAATATGATCTTCAGGAGGTGCCCCTTTATAGGGAATAACACCTACCTTATTACGATCACTTAGCCATGTTCATTTTGAACAATGGCTGGACCACAACGGTCTTAACCGAAAGTCAAAGCGTTTTCTGTAAAAAGCTTGACTTTTGGCTATAAAAGCCTATAAACGAAAATGCACAAGGAAGGAACACTTATCAGTGATCCCTAGGGTGTAAAAGAACTATGTTGGATGCTCCTTTTAGCTAGGAACTTCCAGAGGAGGGAGAAGAGTGAATGAATGAGAAAGGTGCAAGTTGGAATGGTGAACTTAAGCACCTGTTTATAGTTGGAGAACTCAAAGGAGGTGAAGCCAGGTGTTTAGGGGTGTAAGAGGAAGCTTACAAGTGTCCCAAAACGTGGCATAGCAGTTTGGGAAGCCATGGTTACGATTTAATGGTTTTGGAGTTTTGTTTGGGAGCCAAGCAAAACTTTCTGCAGCAGCGGCCTTCTCGCGGCCCGCGACCGCCCTTGGCCAGTTTTAAAGTTTGAAACTTTAGCCCCGTAACTTTAAGAAGCTTCTAAAAACCTTTTTAAACACCTTTTTGGCACTTTTAGCCCTCCGTAGCCAATACTTGGCATACCCGGGATTATGCCCGGACATTGTCGAGTTCTCGGTTCGTTAAAAGGTCACTAAGAGGTATAAATTAACATGTTGACACTTTTAATCCTTCCATCATCCAACTTTCACATATTTACAAAATTGAACTCTCCCGTCCAATATTTGGCACGTATGAGAGTTAGGACTTCACAAAGGATCACTTAGAGGCTTATTATAAGCATGTTGATTCCGATGTCACTCAGAGGCTGGGCATGTTGACATATCAGTCACTCAGAGGCCAAGTTTTAAGCATGTTGACATATCAGTCACTCAGAGGCTAATGATTTAAGCATGTTGACGTATCAGTCACTCAAAGGCTGTTATTTATGCATGTTGACATCGGACCGTCACTCAGAGGCTTAGTTTGAGCATGTTGACGCCTTTAGTCCTTATTGGTCTTGAATAGACTATATTTAAAATACAACACGTGTCACTATACTATTGGACATGATTTTACAGGGTGTTACATTACAATCATTTACATAAGTGTTTTGAGAAACTTGGTCATGTTTTCTAAAACCTACACCAAATTTTACATTGCTTTTGATTTGTAATTCTAACATAAGCACATAACCTTTACAGGATTCTACCCACTTTTCACAAGTAACTTGGGTAGATTCAAGCTCCTTTTACAACTTTGATATTTTTCTATCATAGTTTGGAGTTGATCCTTGGTTATGCCGGACTCATGTTTGAGATTACCGATTTCAGACTCTTTTTCAAACAGTTTAGATTTTAACTCTTTTGCAAGTTTTTCAAACTTAATTACATCAACTAAAATTTTGTTTCTAAAAATTTTCATTTACCTCTTTTATGTTAGAAAAAGCAATAATACATTTGTATAAACATAGGTCTTTAAGAACCTGAGGTGATACTTTAGCAGCAACCATCATGGCACAGTCACATTATCCTTCACAAAAACTGGTTTCCCATGGGTCTAACACTGAGATCACAGTTTCTTCACCAACTTTCTCTTCTGAAACATCTGCCACAACATTTTCACAAACATCATTAGAATTGAACACTACCTCCTTAGACTCATCCCCATCAAGTATTGTGTCTAGTGCCATGAAACAAAAATCAACATGTTTCTTTTTAGTATTAGCAACTAGAGCAAAATTTTCTTCGGCCAGTTCCTCAGGTAAGCTACTCCAATCAACAAAACCTTGCGTAAAAAAGCTCTGTTTATTGGTCTCTGCAGAAGCATAGGTTTGTGCAACTTGTGGTGTAGGTTGCACTTGAACCTGAGGACTTGGGGCTTGAACATACTCTATCTGAGGAACAATGGTTTGGACATATTGAACTGGAACAGTGGTTACAGAGTGTGCAAAATGAGCAGTGTTTTGCATATGAGGAGCAGGGGTATATTAGGAATAATGGACAGTGTTTTGTGTGTTTTGAGGTGTAGGACTTGGGTGTGTGATAATTGGACCATTTGTTTGATTCCTACACTCCCTAGCAAAATGACCTAACCTGTTACACTTGTAGCATTTAATCTTTGACTTATCCAACCGAACTTTTAACCTAACATGCAACCCTGGAAATTTTCTACCAGTTCTTTTATAGAACTTGCTGGTCCTAACACTCAGCAATACCAGTTGGTGTAATATGTCCATTTCTTCTAAATTAGTTGAATCAAAATGTTGAAGATCATTAAGTTCAAAGGATAAGCTGTCAGAAATTTGGTTTTCCCCATTTGCTGCAAAAGCAAAGTTGGGTGAGTAAGAATCAGAGTTGAAATTCCCACTACATGTTATGTCAATAAAATGATCATAACTTTGTTCCTTGCTACTACCAGAGGTTTCTTCTTGACCAAAAAGTACTGTACAACCAAAAGAATAATCATCAGCCACTTTTCTGACTCTTGTAGCTTCTTTTTCTATTAAGCTCTCTCTCACAAGTGAGAAACCTACCATGAAGCTGAGTCAAACTCATCTCTTTGAGCCCAATAGCGTTTCTAGTTACAAAGGCAATAGTGTCCCATTTTTCTTGTAGAGATATTAGAAATCAACTATTAAAAGTGTAATTTGGATATTCGACTTTTGCTAGTTTTAACTCACTAATGATACAACTAAACCTTTCAAATTGTTGAGTTAATGATTCTCCTTTCACATGACAAAATGTTTCATACTGTTGGTTCAAAACTTCTCTATTATTTTCAATAACCTCTTATGTGCCACAAAATTGTTCTTTTAGCCATCCCATAACTTCTTTGCACTGATGGAGTGCAACAGGCTAGCATAGATATCCTTAGGCAAAGCAATTGCCATGAGACTAAATGCCTTTGCATCTAACTCAATTTTCTGAAAATCTGCTCGGAGTAATGTTCAGGACTCTTTGGAACTTGAACTTTTGGGTCTTCGGCACTCGGTACCATCGGAACATGTGGTCCGAAAATAACCGATTTCCAGCAACCCATGTTTTGTTGTGCAAGTATGTGACCCATCTGACGTTGCTAGATATTGTACTCTGATCTAACAAGTATCGAATGTTTGTACATGGTGCCAGTGTTGTGTGGATCTTGTGGATTTTGAGACATTTTGATTGTTTACAAATAGGTTTTTGTTTAAAAACTTTGAACGTAAATAAACTTTTACTCTATTTTCAATACAAACGAACAAACGAATTAGCAGTGAGAGTTTACCAGTTTATATCAAACTAATTGTTAAATCAAATTTGAACGACCAAGCTCTGATACCAATTGTTAGGATATAAGTTTGATATTGATGTGTTGATGTGATTGTTTTAGATGAAATCAATGAAAGAAGATAATAATCAATGAAACAATGTAGTGGAAATGTGTAAAACTTTGAAATCACAATAATAGAAAGATTGTTTTCATTGACATGCTTTTGTAACATTAATCACGTATGCATGCAAATTACAAACTCCCCCTCAGCCTAAGATCACTCTAATTTGTTCGTACAGAATGTGTAGACGAAGTGATAGATGGAACAGTACAGACACTGTTCTATTTATAGTACATGACAAACCACTGAGCATCTTTGGCTGACGTCACTATGAAAGTGACATTTAACAACATTTAGGGTATTAGAAATTGTTGAGTTTCACAATGTTGTGGGGAATACAGAAGACATTTAGAATGTCTCACCCTATAAAATTATGGTTTTGATTCTTCAAGCCTCCTGGTCCTAGGTCTTAAATACACATAATGTAGAACGTATTAGCGTAAAGCCAAATCAAACCTAACTATAATCACGAGATCAAAATCTCAACGTAGGATCACAAAAGTCTCACCTTATTCTGGCATAGCTTTGGCGTTCGTTTGTTGGTTTTCTGATCGATTGGACAAGGTATCATATCAATGATTTACGGGTTTGTTACCAGAATACGGAACAAAGAGTTTAGCGATCGAGATTTAGAAATAGGAATGAGCAACTGAGATTATCCCTGGCCTGTCCCTTATATAGCCACTTTTGCATTCTCCCTCGCGTTACGACAGCTGAGCATTACCCTCGCACGACACGCGGGGGAGTGTGCTAGGGATTAGGTCAGCCCTGTCACCAGCCTAGCTCTGCCACGTGGCATCTGGGGGCGACATGTGTCTCTGCCTGAATCTTAGCCTATCGTGTGTCGCGACAGAGTTAACATATGTCCTCACGACAAGCAGGGACTTACTGAATTTCGTTCCCTCATTTTTCATGTCAGTTCTTGTCGCGTGCGTTCGGGGTTTTGATTACTTGTTGATTGGAAAATTTTGAGGGTTTAGATTACCTGTTCATCAGAACTTTATTGTCGTTATCATCCAAACGACTAACCCAGTTAAAATGTATTGTTAACTCAGGGTTGATTTTGGCATTTCCCAAACCTTATGGACGAATTGGACAATTTACCCATTTATTATATTGTTTTTTTATTGTCCTTTTATCTTTAAATAAAAACAATAAAAATAAAATATAAATATGATACATATATATACATACACACACTTTATATATATACATACACACACTTATTTTTTCTTTTATAAAGAAAAAAATAATAAATCAATTATATCATATATACATATACACACAAAGATAAATATAAATGCACACACACCACACACACTCTCTCTCTTCTATCTTTCTCTCATCGTCACCTCAACATCCACCACAACCATCACCACATCATCGCCGACACAACCACTCCGTCTATCTCGACATTCGTACCTCATCTCCCCTCGTTGACCACCCGTACAAAATATCACTACTAACCATCCCTCTCGTCATACCAAACATCGTTAATTTATTATTATTTTTATATAAGGGTAAAAATATAATTTAAAAAATAAGTATGTGATATATATATATATACAATTTTGACATTTTACTATATATACTAATTATCAAGTTATTTATGCTCCAATAGTTGTACTTTATGTTTTATTAATATTTTTTATTTATTTTTCTCCTTTAACCTCTCAACTTTAGTAATAACATGTTTAACATTTAAACTTTAATGACGTTTTTTTTTTTCATTTTCATTATTTTTCTAATTCTTTTAATTTCTTCTTCGGTTCCTCAACTTTGATAATAACATATTTAGCCCTTCAACTTAAATAATGTTTACTTTTTTAATTTAATTATTTACTCTTACACTTTATTTTAATTACTATTTAGACCCTTGACTTTTACTTTTTTCCCTTTAAATTTGCAAGTTTTGGACGAACTCGATATGTGGTTAAATATCTCTAAGTTAAACCTGAAACAACCGTTTTTATTTTTTAGTTGATTTTTCCGTGATGATAGTAACTAACAGTGATGTTAGTGTTATTTGACAAGATTTTACGTCCATGTCGTAATCGAGAAGGGGCTTCCAACAGTGAAAAACTCAAGATGTCCCCATCCTTATCTAAATGTTCTCTAATATAAATTGTTTTATAAGCAAACAAAATCCATCGAAAAGAGATTGTTTGTTTCTTGTATAATGTCCAATTTCTATATTTTTTTAAAGATATATGACAATCAACCAAAATAACAATGCATCATTGTTATTACGCTTTACATCCTTCAAGGTATAAAGTATCTTATTCATTCAGCGTATTGATGGTGAATATAAGAACACAATTAGAGATGTAAATATGAAACAAATACTAATTTCGAACAATCAAACGTACGTATAAATAATGTTAAATGCTATTAGTGTTTGGCAATGTTGTAAAATAAGGTCTAAAAGGCCGAGTAATTGCTAGAAGGTAGGTTGCCGAGACGATTTTTTTTATTTCGCCTAATTACTCGAAATCGATCAAACGCGGTAAATCTCTACCAGAATTAGGTTTAATCTGTTAACCCATGTTGAGTTTGTCTTAAAAAAAAGCAAAATTTCTGTCTATCAAAGTGAAAAATGAATATCATTTTTAAAGGAATGAATATTAATTATTAAAATACTTTACTATTCCAGTATGTATTTTTTTTATTTATATTCAAGTATTTTGTTATAAATATTAAGAAACTTATGATATTTGGCATATATATAATTTTCAAAAAACTAATTTCTTTATAATTTAACATATACGAGTACTCCGATCTCTCCAGTCGACTTGATGCTAGAGATGACTATGGTTTCGATTCAATTTTAGACCAACCTATAACCAATGTTATTTTTCAGAACCAGCTAGATACAGTTAATTCAGTTATTGAAAAACACAATTTGGTTATTCGATTAACGGTTAACTATGAACGTGGGAGAATTAAATAAAAATTTAATTAATAAATCTAGTTAGAACTTGAATTAAATAAAAAATAGCAATTGTTTTATTTTTATTTTATCCTAAATTTTTCTTAAAATAGTATAATTATATAATAGATCGCAAAATATAACACAATGTCGAACAAAAATATAAAACAATGCCTAGAAACATAACATAATGACGAGGAAAAAAGAGACAACGAGCCGCAAAAGAAAAACACAATGACGCAAATATAGAAAAGACACAGTGTTAAATTAAAAAACAGAATGATCAAAACAAAAATGTCTAAATTCCATAAGCTAAAAATCCAAAAGTGAAAACTTCAAATCTCATATCGTAGAGTTCGTTAAGACGCTTTTAATGCTACTTAAATGAGTTTAATTGGAATTTGTTTGATACCCTTCTTACGACTTTATATTTGATCTAAACCCTACACGAATCATTAAAATGGATTATAAAAAATAACCACAATCCAACCAACGATTTATTTAGAATGCCAACTCACACAGTCTCTAATTCTACTAACTAAACGACAAATTCTTTTAGTTCACTACGGGGATACTTACCCCTTAAAAATAAAAAACTTTATACAACACCTTGATATTATCGACAGACCAAAGAACCTATAGTTTAGTTTAACTGTTCAGTTTGGTTTTTACGATATTTCAATAATAGAAATTATATCGAAACGAAATAGAAGTTAAACGGGAACAATAATTCGGTTTTTCTAGTCGATCAATGTACGTGAATGGTGAACCATGATGCATCGTTATCCAAAGCAAGTGTAGCTTAGTGGTTGAGGTTTCTCCCGACGTGGCAAAATATGGCTCATATTTGTTGCTCCACGTGTACCCGTTCAATCATCGACACCAAACATTCAACCTTTGCAACATTCCAAAATCATCTTTTTCTCCAAAATCATCTTTTTCTGCGCTAATCATACATGGTTCATGTTTATGTTCCCGAAAAAAAGGTGACGCTACAACTTTTGTATATATGTTCTATCTGAAATGATGTTTAAATCTGCTTCCTTTATTTTTTAAGTTATGGTTTCAATAATAATAATTAAGTGTTTAATAATTCTGGTTGATTAAGGTTAAAGGGTTGTTTGTTTAGATTTTAATGAGACTTTTAATGGTTCATACCTCTTGCTGGTTCAATATTGATAATTCAGATTGTTTGTTTCGTGAGCAGATGTCTAAATGGTAAAGACATTTGCCTCTAAATGGTTAAACATTATACTGAGTATGAATGTTAAGACCTATAATCTGAATTGGTCAGACATTTGACTCTGAACAGTTAAGTATTATACTGACCTTTAATAGATCAGACATCTTACTGAGTTAATACTTAATGATTCAGACCTTTTAATAATTTGGCATTTGACCATTTGAAAGTTATCAAAGACCACCTAGTTGTTGAAAAAATGAGTATATTAAAAATGGAAAAAATATATCTTGTGTGGGGAAAAAGGTTGGCAAGCACATACATATTGTATGACACTGAACCTCAAATGTGAAATAATGTTGCAACAATCAGCAATGATGTCAATGTTTATAAACTATTTTTCTTTATTGTTTTTCAAGGCTTTTTTCTAAAGATTAAACAGTACTTTTAACTGTTCTTTCGTTTGTTATCATTATTTAGGAGCCAAATACTACGTGTGAAATTGATAGCTAAACCGTTAGCTCTGGTAGTTTGTGGATTCAACCGGTTCATTTTGGTTCGGTCTTAGTGGACCGGGACAATGAAGAATGCAAGTATTAATAAGGTTTTCTGATTAGTTTTAGATAGACTAATTCATTGTAGCCTAGTCTATTAACCCATGATAAAGACAACCCTACCAACGGTTTCTGATACTACTAGTAAATCAGGTCTATTTATAGCACTACTAAAATCATAAAATGTTAGATGATGTTTCATGATAAATCTGATCTCTAATAAAAGAATTATTGATTAACAGTTATCCACCCATAACATTGTAGTATAGTGATATAGTATTTATCTCTCATAACTGATGTAAGTTTAAATCTTTACAAATATAAAATATATAAATTTGATATTAAAATATGTATCTTTGCTAATACGAGCAGATTAACTTTTGCTATGTTAAAAGTAAAAAAAGTACATTTGTTTTATTAACAAACGAAAAAACAGTTAAAAGTACATTTGTTAAAATATGTTTTTTTATTACAAATATGAATAATTAATACATTTGTTAAAAAATACATTCCTAAAAGTAAGAAAAAAATACATTGCTATACATTAATATTAAATGTTCAGCACATAATTTTAAGCTAACACGTTCCATAAAAAAATTATCTGAATCACCCAAAAAATTAAGTATTTGTTTTATAAAAACAGAAAACATTTATAATATATAAGGAGTATTTAAAAAGTCGTTCAAAAAAAGGGTATTTAAAAACATAACAAAATAAATTAATTATCATCGTTAACAAACAAACATCAATAAATACAAACATAAGTTGAAAAAAAAAACCTTCATACCTTTCTTCTCCAGAAAAAAAGCCTACAACTTTTCCTTCACCCACATATCGATCCCTCTATGTCCGTCAACCCCCTAAAAAAACCCTACAACTCATCCTAAATAAAAAATTATATAAAATGAAATATTAAAGTGAAAAACAAAACAAAAAAGTTGTTACAAAATTACTACTGAAAGGAATAAAATTAAAGATAGAAACAAAGGAAAAAGTGAACCGGACTTGTGTTTGGCACAATTCCCTTAAACAGATTTGTCGTCTGTTCCCAGGGTACGCCGGTCCGAAGCAGCAACAGCGCACTGCCGGACTTGAACAATTGCCTGAAAAGATAACCGGAGATGTTGCAGAGAGAATTAGAGAGGAAGAAGAGAGTTGTGTGTTTTTTGGTGTGTCTCAACTGGTTTGCCTTGGTCTGTATTTATACTTGCAGAACCATAACCGAAATCTGACCATCATTGCACGTGCGGGCCCGGTTTTTCGGAACTGCATTCGGGTCCGCAGGGTGTGCGGACGTACACGAGTTCAACTAAGTTCGGCTTAACTTTTGCACCCCCCTGCGCGCCCGCGTAGGAGTTTTGGTAAAACATGGCACACGGTTATATTAGTTAGGTACAACATTACCTCATAAACTAATTTCCACTTTGCTCTCACATCTATGTGGGACAAAGTTCGAGACTTTATTCACACATACTCAAATTTCCAACAAAAGTAAACACATGAATGGAGGTCGATCTCAAACAAAATTACTCCAATTAGATTTCAGCAGTTGAGTTTTGCATACGATAGGTAGGTGTTACCCTTTGAACCTTCGCTCATGAAATGCTCTTAGCCCACCAACTCAGAGTAGACATTGACGTCTTTGAACTCATCTGCCGTTTATGTAGATGACAATACATTTCATACAAGACTCTCCCTGACAAAGTCAAGTCCTCATAGTTATGTTCGTTATGGTCATGAACATGATGTCTGGTTCTACGAGAGCCATTAAGTATTGTGCCCCAACAAGACCCTTCGAAGCGACCCCACTTCTCTCTCACATAGGTGATTCACTAGGTATGGTAACCTTAGTCGAATCGTTAAAAGCCATAGGCTCAGCCTCTCACCTATCACATTAAGGAATGGAATAGGAGATTTATTAAGCTTTATAATAAACTCCCTTTTTTATGCGTAGGGTTAACCTCCCCCACAGTGACATTACCAGTTCATATGATTAGGTTTTCCTATTGAACTTAATTCTTGGGATCTCCAGTCTATTAAGTTAGGTTTCCATCATATGAACTTCATTTTTAAAGGGCTTCAGTCCCATTCCCATGGACGACTTCTGAACTAACTCTCTATTTAGGCATTTTGTTAGCGGATCCGCAATATTATCCTTTGACCTAACGTAATCAACAGTGATAATTACTGTAGAGATTAGTTGTCGTATCGTATTATGTCTACGTCTGATATGTCTGTTTCTACCATTATACATTGTGTTACGAGCTCTGCCAATTGCCGATTGGCTATCACAATGTATACAAATGGTCGTTGTCGGCTTAGGCCATCTTGGTATGTCCTTAACAAATTGACGTAGCCATTCTGCCTCTTCACCTGCTTTATCTAAAGCGATGAATTCTGATTCCATCGTGGATCTAGCGATAACCGTTTGTTTTGACGATTTCCACGATATAGCAGCACCTCCAAGTGTGAATACATACCCACTTGTTGCTCTGGAATCATTCGTGTCAGATATCCAATTAGCATCGCAGTGTCCTTCTATGACTGCTGGATATCTGTTATAATGCAACCCGTATTCTCGGGTGTATCTTAAGTATCATATGAAGCAACCGAGTAATACCGTTCCAATGCATTGAATTGGGATTGCTCGTGTATCTACTTAGCTTGCTCACATCATATGCTATGTCTAGTCTAGTACAACTCATAAGATACATCAAGCTACCAATAATTCTTGAGTACTCCAACTGGTTTACAGGTTCACCTCTATTTTTTGCTAGATGTTGACTCATGTCAAGTGGAGTCCTAGCTACGTTGGAGTCATTTGCATTAAACTTCTCAAGAATTTTGTCCACATAGTGGGATTGACTTAAAACAAGTCCACTTAGGGTTCGTGTGATTTTAACTCCCAGAATAACATCCGCAAGACCCATGTCTTTCATGTCAAATCTTGCTTTTAGCATGTTCTTTGTAGATTTTATAATTTTGTCATCACTTCCAGCAATGAGCATATCATCTACATATAGACACAAAATGACGTACCCATCAGATGTGTCCTTCACATATACACACTTGTCACATTCGTTGATTTTGAACCCAGCATCAAGCATAACATGATCAAATTTTTGGTGCCATTGTTTTGGAGCTTGTTTCAATCCATACAACGATTTTACAAGTTTACACACTTTCTTTTCTTGCCCAATGGTTGTGAAGCCTTCGGGTTGCTCTATGTAAATTTATTCCTCTAGATTTCCATTCAGGAAAGTTGTTTTCACATCCATTTGGTGAACTTCCAAATTTCTAATGGCGGCAATGGCAAGCACCAACCTGATGGATGTTATCCGCGTAACTGGCGAATATGTATCAAAGTTATCTAAACCTTCTTGTTGTTTATATCCTTTGATCACCAACCTTGCTTTGTACTTATCGATGGTTCCATTAGACTTCATCTTCTTTTTGAATATCCATCGATATCCTAGTGGTTTACATCCTTGAGGAAGATCCACTAGCTCCTAAGTATGGTTTTGTAAGATCGAGTCTATCTCACTTTTGATGGCCTCCCTCTACTGAGGTCCTTCAGAGGAATGTACCGCTTGTTGGTACGTTTGAGGTTCATCTTCTCCCATGTATGTAAGAAACTCAGGCCCAAAGGATTTTTCAGTCCTTTGCCTTTTACTTTTCCTGATTTCAACTTCCTCAGTCTTAGATTGTGCTCGAGGTTCATTGTACTCAACCTCAGGAACACTTTCTTCGACTTGTCTAGAAGAACTAGGTTCACTTCTAGTTAAGTGTGGGAACACATGTTCAAATCATGATGCATCCTTGGATTCTATTATGGTGCCTTTGCATATTGCAGGGTTCTTAGAATCATGCACAAGAGAACGATAAGGACCATAAGGACGGGTCTATCCAATAAATACACAATCTACTATTTTGGGTCCTATTAGTAGCCGCTTTGGTGGTGTGACCACCACCTTAGCTAGACACCCCCACACTTTCAAGTATTTATATGGTGGTTTCTTTCCCGTCCACAATTCATATGACGTTACATCCTTTTTCTTATTAGGTATCATGTTCAACACATAATTTGCCGATAAGATTGCTTCCCCCCACATGTTTTGGTTTATACCAGAACTTATCATCATGGCATTCATCATTTCTTTAAAGGTACGATTTTTCCGTTCCGCTATGCCATTCGATTGAGGGGAGTAAGGAGCCGTGAGTTCATGTATGATTCCATTTTTCGCACATACATCAATAAAGGTGAAACATATTCACCTCCTCAGTCGCTCCTTAAAACTTTGATTTTGCGATTTAGTTGATTTTCAACTTTGGCCTTGAACAAGAAAAACTTGTCAATGGCCTCATCCTTACTCTTAAGTAAGTACACATAGCAATACCGTGTACTATCATCAATGAACGTGATGAAGTACTTGTTCCCACCACGAGTAGGAATTGCCTTTAGGTTACACACATCAGTGTGTATCATCTCGAGGGGTTTGGTGATTCGTTCGACCTTTTTGAAGGACGATTTCGTTTGTTTTGCTTCTACGCAAGTTTCACATTTATTATTTGAGTCGATATCGAATGTTGGTATGCAATTAAGTTTAATTAAACGATGAATTGAATTAAAATTAACATGACCTAGTCTACCATGCCAAGATTAGAAGACTCAATCAAGTAAGTAGAAGTAGTGGCGTTTTCATTCATAGCTTTCACAACCATTACATTTAATTTAAACATTCCATTGAGGGCATAGCCCTTACTAACATACATACCATTCTTGGTCAACACGACCTTATCCGACTCAATCACCATTTTAAACCCAAACTTGTTCAACTGCCGCCCCGACACAAGGTTTTTCCGAATTTCCGGAACATACAACACGTTGGACAAAGTGAGTTCTTTTCCAGAGGTCATCTTCAAGACCACGTTCCCCTCGCCCTTGACTTCAGCCGTGGCCGAGTTTCCCTTAAAAACTTTTTCCCCATTGGTCACCTCCTTGAAAGTGCTAAACAGATTCTTGTCAAAGCACAAATGACGGGTAGCCCCAGTATCAACCCACCAATCCTTGTTATTTTGGCCAACCAAATTAACTTTGGTGACCAGAATTGAGAGGTCCGTGACCATGGCCACAAGGTTGTCGACATCATGAACCATGTTCACTTGTTGAGCATTTTCTTTCTTAGGAAGCTTGCAGTCGTTGGCCTTATGGCCTTGCTTTTGGCTATTGTAGCTAGTTCCTTAGAACTTCTTTTTCCCAATGCCTCCTTTTGGACCGAGGTTGGAGCGTTTCCCATGACCTTTCTTTCCACCATTTCCAGTGTTTTTCGACTTTGAAGACTAGCCATGCTCAACAAGATTGGCTTTCACAGTTTCAGGCCCATCAACCCTTTTCAAAGCCAATTTGTTGCCTTCTTCAATGCGAAGACGAACAACAAGATCTTCAATAGTCATCTCCTTTCGCTTATGTTTGAGATAGTTCTTGAAATCGACCCAACTTGGTGATAGCTTCTCAATCATTGCAGCAACTTGCAATGTCTCGCTGAGGACCATTCCTTCTGCATGAATATCATGAAGAATAACGTGCAATTCTTGGACTTGGCTCATGACAGTTTTAGCATCTATCATTTTAAAGTCCAAGAACTTAGCCACCACAAATTTCTTTGTGCCCGCATCTTCTGTTTTGTATTTGTGATCCAACGACTCCCACAATTCTTTGGCAGTCTTGGCTTTGCAATACACGTTGTAAAGTGTATCCGCTAAACCGTTCAGAATGAAGTTGTGGCACAAGAAATTAGAATGATTCCAAGCATGAATCACGCTCACAGATTGAGCATCCATATCCCCTTCATCAACATGGGGATTAGATTCAGTCAAGAACCTCGCAAGGTTCAGCGTGGTCAGATAAAAGAACATCTTTTGCTGCCACTGTTTGAAATTCACACCGTTGAATTTCTCAAGTTTCTCGGCATGCGAGACAACGTTACGCAAGGGTGCAACCAGGCCTGTTGTCACAGCAACAACGGAAGTCATGACAGCGGAGACAGCAATGGTCATGATGGCAGAAACAACAGTAGTCATGGGTTGAGATTGCATTCTGAAAAGATAAACAGGACAGTAGGAATTAGTAAGAATAATCTGTTTAAGTTTGTTATAAAATTACTACTGAAAGGAATAAAATTAGAGACAGAAACAAATGAAACAGTGAACCGGGCTTGTGTTTGACACAATTCCCTTAAACAGATTCGTCGTTTGTTCCCAGGGTACGCCGGTCCGAAGCAGCAACAGCGCACTGCCAGACTTGAACACTTGCCTGAAAAGATAACCGGAGATGTTGCAGAGAGAATTAGAGAGGAAGAAGAGAGTTGTGTGTTTTTTGGTGTGTCTCAACTGGTCTGCCTTGGTCTGTATTTATACTTGCAGAACCATAACCGAAATCTGACCATCGTTCACCGATTTAATGACCAAATAATGGTCGTTAGTTATCAGTTTCTAGACTGATAATAATAACCTTCAAAAGACTGTTTCGAAATTGAAAACTGTCTCAATGATCATCAATAACGAATCAAACAGTTTTCAAAACTCATTCAACGGAATCGGTTACGGGTGCAATAAATCGCTCCGCACGGGCTTGGTTTTTCGAAACTGCATTCGTGTCCGCAGGATGTACGGGCGTACACGAGTTCAACTAAATTCGGCTCAACTTTTGCACCCCCCTGCGTGCCCGCGTAGGAGTTTTGGTAAAACATGGCACACGGTTGTATTAGTTAGGTACAACATTACCTCATAAACTAATTTTCACTTTGTTCCCACATCTATGTGGGACAAAGTTCGAGACTTCATTCACACATACTCTAATTTCCAACAAAAGTAAACACATTTTCACTCATTTTCTCCTTAATCCATGACAACACTCAACCAGGCCATACCTGTTTTACCGGCAACGGTGTTTGGTCTACGAATAGGTAGTAGCCGTTAGTAGTGATCATTCACCCCATCCCCTTAGGGGATAGTCTGATTATCGATGATAAAGTGATGTATTCTCAACTAAATGATTATAAGTTTAAATTGTGTAAAGGGTATATATAATATGTATGTTGTTCAATAAAAAGATCTTATATATTACAAAGAAATTTGAAACTACAACTTATGATTAGAGTAATTTCTATTTTAGTGTATCTACAAATAGGAATGACTAAAATGTTAAAAAAATGTGTATAGTTAACTGAAAAATAAATTTGTACACATCAATAAATAATACCAATTTCTTTGTCTGTCCTAAAAACGCCTAGAAGTGTGACATATCATCACTACATTTTATCTCTCAAAGGTTTTTCCTTTTTTAAATATTACAAATATTTTAACTGTTTAGTCGTTTGTTATCTTGATTTAAGAAAGCAGTAATTACGAGTCAAATTCCACGTTTAAAACTGATAGCTAAAGTGTTAGCACCAACAGTCTGTGAATTCAACTGGTTAGTTCGGTCCTAAAAATCATGACGATCAAGAATGCAAACATCTAAGGTTCTTCTGGTTCGTTTTAAATCAACTAATTCATTGTATCCCAATATATTAACTCATAACCAAGACAATGACACCAACGATTTCCAATAGGATCAGTGGACTCTAATAAAATAGTTATTGATTGACAATTATTCATTTATGATCTTGTATTCTAGTGATATGGTATTTTCCATCCCACAAAAATTATGTAAGTTCAAACTCTTGTAAATGTAAATTTACCTAATATTTAGATATAAAAATTGATATTAAAAATTAAGAGTCACACATAATAAGTGAAGATAAACTTTTGCTAGGCTATCCTATGAAGTTATTTTGTCTTTTTTAAATTATAACAAAACTACTCCTAATAGCTACTTAATATTACTAGGTAGCTCATGTGTTGTCGTAGGAAAGCCGATATTAGTTTGATTCGTTACGACACATACCAACCCAAAAAAATAAAGTTATAATATAACTTAAACGATATCTTCTTGTGTTTAGTTTGTTGGGCAAGAAAAAAGTAACTAGTAAACATTTATGAAATTCATATGTTTTTCATTTTTAGTTGATTATATCTGATACAATAAAATTTTAGTAAAAGACACTTATTTACAAATTTAAAGCATTATAGTTATCTATATAATTCAGTGTCATCTCACATTTGATATTAATGAAGAGTATGGTTGAAAAAAATACAGAGAGTAGCAAATTTAACCTAGGACTTTTTATATATTTTTTTTTGGAAATTGCGCTATAATAATTCTTATTAGACGTTATTAGTCATTGGTAGTCCCACTTTTGAATATTTAATTTGCCAGTTCAACCTTTCACATATTTTTCAACCACTAGTCCCCCGTTAAAAAAAACTTAACGAAATTAAGTTTTTATCCGAATTACAAACATATGTTTTAAGGCTTTTGATTAGAACAACGATATGAGTCGATTAATGTAAAACTTACCTCAAAATGGTAATGATAATAACATTACATCAACTTTCGTGTAACCTGTTTATTAACATGTTCGTGTTTCGAAAATCTGACACGACAAAATTTCGTATGTGTTTGTGTTTACGTGTTTCGGGTTCATGTCTTATCGTGTTCGTGTCTTAACAGATTGGGTTGACCCGTTCTATCAGCCCTAACCCATAACTTGACCCCATTACCATCCCCACCTCACACGATAGCTAATTAAACGTAACATATGAATCATTAATTGGTTTCACATTACAAATATTTTCCAGTATACACAAATATCTCTCATTACGATGATGTGTACGTTTCATTTGACTATAAACAATAATTTCAACTGGATACTCACAATATTAAAGATTATAGTATTCATAATTTCATACTTCATATGTTCAGTTAAGAAGAAATTTAATGTAAGAAGAAAAAAAGAAAGAGAATAATAGTAAAACATTAAATAGTTTATAACTTCTCTTATTAATTAAGTTATCTCTCATTAATAAACCAAACACATTTCAAAATTTATCCTACATATGTCTTACATTTACCGGAAGTTACCCTACACACATGTAAATTTACCCTACGCATTTCAAAATTTATCCTACACATACTAAAATTTATTCTACACATGTTGAAAATTGTCCTACACCATAAATTATTTTATCTTTAAATAGTATATGAAAAAAAATGAGTTATAAGTTTAATTAATTAGCTAATTAATGACAATTATAGATTTACCTATATGTTATTTTCTAAAACATTAAATACACACATGAAGTAAAATGAGAATTTCTATTGGTTTAAAAGTTATTATTTTTATTCTTACAAAATTTTCTTCTCATTTGAACTCTTCACTATATATATATATATATATAAAGAAAAATAATTAAAAAAATATTAAAGTTTACTTTATAAAAACAATGCTAGTGCCACACAATTTTTAATATATATATATATATATATATATATATATAGGGTGAGGTTATTGTGAGAAAATTTAAAAGTGTGAGAAGGATAAGAATGAATCTAAACCATTAGATATTTAATCTAATGGTTGAGATCATAGTGGTAATTTTATAAATAATGTTGACTATTAAACTAACTAATTTTCTAGATTAAGGGTATAAAAGTAAATCTAATATTTTTAAATTAAGAAACTAACATTAATACACATGCAAAGTTCCCCCTTCTTTTTTAAACATCAATAACTTTTTATACATAACTCTTTTTAAAAAAAACACCATAATAACGAGTGTTTTTTTATCTTTAATATGAGTACCATATTGATATACTTATGTAGAGTTATTTCTGTTTTTATATATTTAGGGTGTTATTTCTGTTTTGATTCTGATTAAAGTGTTGACTAGTGTTATATATATATATATATATAATACGTGATATTTCTAACACTCACATCACATACTAAGCAATATTGTCTTTTTAACAATTAGAAGACGGCGAAATTATTTTTCTATTACATGAGAACTTTCTACCTGATTACTCTCCTGAAAATATAAAATTCTTTTCATCAATAATCATTATGTTCAAAACATGTTCATGGTATTCATGTATGAGATTTTAGTATCTCTCTTGTTAATGGACGATTTGCCTGTAAGAACATTCATAGTAATAGATAATATTTCAATACTTATTATACTTATTGTATTTAAAAAGGGATACAAGGACCATACCTATTTTTGTATACATCTTCCAGCAGATGTAACAATGATGATTTCGTTGATATTTGCACATTGGATTGGAAATAAATGCAAGAGCCATTGACAAATAATTCTCTAAATTTGAATCCATTGCAAGGAGTAAATTGAGTATATTCAATGATTTGATCCCAGAGATATTGGCATGTGTACACAAAAATTATATATTTATGCCTTTTGACATTGTTTTAAACATTAATTAATTGATAATTATACATCAACATAAGTTATATGAAAAATATTCTATTCATTATTAAAACATATTATTTCTATTATAATACATAAAAAAAACGAGATGGGGACTTGCTGATAAGATGACACATAGTTAGCACAACCAGTGGGTTGATCAAATAATGACTAGTGTACTTTGATAAATAATTTCAAATACTATTCTTAGTACATGTTATTTAACAATTATATTATAGTTAATGAAATGACAGGACGCGTGGTGTGTTGTAAGGTCGTCTTTTGGTCGATGAATTATATATGCTCCCATTATAAGGATTAGATTTTCTTAGGCATAATTAGTGTTTGAAATTTTTAAATAGCATTATATAATTTTCACTTTGATTCCAATTATGTTGATATTATATTCTTATTGCCAAATAGTAAGGGTGCAAATGAGCCAAGCTGACCACAAGTTCAATCAAGATCGAGCTTGATTAACTTATGAGAGATCGAGCTTGGCTCGGTTCGAGCTCGGCTCGTTGGTAATTTCTCAAGCTCAATCTCGTTTATCATATATAATTAATATATTACATAAAAAATAATATAAATGATAGACTCGTTTAAATGATTTCGATAAGTGAAGCTCAAGCGCGTTTACTAAACAATTTTAAATAAGGGATAAATGCTATTGAATATTAATAAAAACTAATAATATATTAAGGCTCTACGAGCCTAACAAGCTTCACATACCAGACTCGAGCTCGGGTTTGATAAATAAACAAGCTTAATTTTAGGCTTAACCTTGGCTCGAGCTCAATAAAACTCAGCTCGTTTCGAGCTTTTTCTCAAACCTGTTCAACTAGTTTGCACCGTACCAAATAAATAGACAACATTGAAGTTTTTTTATTTCCATTCTTCATCTCCCACCATCATAATGTATGAAATAGTTTCAAAAGTATAAATTATAGAAAAAAAAAATATAACACAACGATTACATATAGACATCATTATAGAATTCACTAATCACTTATTAATCTTCTATATAATTACTCAGTTATTATTATGATTTTGAGTTATATCAACGATATCATAAAATGTTGTGAAAAAATATAGAATGTTTAATTAATATTGTCCCTAAAAGAGTAAACATGTAGTCGTCATCACTTTCAAGTTTTAAGAATGAAAACTGTTTTGTTCTATAATAAAAGAAAAAAGAAAAATGTAATGGTGAAAAGAAGAACAAAACAACATTGGATTAGGATAAGGTATAATAAATGTTCCCATGAGCAATATTGCCAATATATCTATAAGTGGCCCAAATTAGGTCATCTCCACTCTAGTCCATATATATACACATGCAAACTACAACCACAAAATGCAACTTCCTCGTTATTCCATCCTCTTTGTTTATATACATATGAACCATACATATATATCGTGTAGGACCCGACCCGACACATCCCCTACAAACGAATATACAGCTTTTAATTCGCAATTGATCTTTACCTACCAAACTATATAACGTCCTTTCTACAATATACAATATATATATATCTAAACTCATATCTCAAGAAGACTTTAAGTTTCAAGAATATATCATGACCCAGCGTGTACCAAGCTGGGATTTGGAAGAAGTCAATCCAAATCACCACATTTTCAAGTAATTAATTTTTCTTTCTTTCTTTCTCTCATCACATTTATGTTTATGTATCTTTACATATGTGTATTCGTATGTTTTAACATTTAGCCATTTTTATGGAATTTTTTTTCGAACTAAAAACGTTAAATCAAAGCAAGTCAGCTTGTTTGGCCGTTTTGTGATTTATTAAGTTCAATTCGTTGTTTGAAACAAGGTTTAATGGTTCAGTTCACGGTTCTAGACTTGAAACCAACGATTATTTATTTATTTTTCAATTTTTTTATAAGAAGATGCATTTATACTTGTTTATAAGCTATGTGAATCGGTTTTAAAAATTTAATACAAACTAATGAATTAAAAAAATAAATGAATAAAGAGTCGGTTTAAACCTTCCAAAATGACTCTTTTGGACGGTTTGACGGGAAGGTCAACCCAACAAACCTGATCAGTTTAGTTTGTTATTTACTAAAAATCATAGTTAACGATAGGACTCGTAACTTCATATCTGAATTGAGATATAAGTATATAACTATATAAGTCATATAGGTCTGTTTGGATGAGCTTATTTTAGTTTCTTATACTTTTTTGCTTTTGAAAAAGGAGTTTTTATGAAATGGTATTTTTGAGTAATAAGGATAAAAGGAGTTTTTTAGGCCTTGAAAGGAGAATAAAAAAAGTCACTCGGTTGTGACTTTTCTGAAAAGAAGATAAAAAGGTTAAAAAACCAATAAGAAAAAATAGAAAAGCTTATCAAAAATGGCTATAGACGCATGTTAATTTAGGGATCGTGTTTATGCATTTTTATCAATGATTTGACTTTTTGTAAAACACTGACTCTTTTTCTTACTTGTATGACATAAAAAGTTTCATGCAATCTTCGCATTTTTATATATTTTAATAATTTGATTTGCAGGTTAGACTATGAAGTGGCAGAATTAACATGGGAAAACGGTCAGCTCGCGTTGCACGAACTAGGTTCGCGGCGCGTGCCTTCCAAATCCCAGCCCACAACCTCGTGGGACCAGCCACGCGCCACGGAGACATTGGAGGCTTTAGTCAACCAAGCAACACTCCAGCAACCGTACTACAAAACTAACGTAGCGGTTAAAGACGTCGACGAGCTAGTCCCGTGGATGAACCACCACAAGCCCACCGTCGACATCGGCAATTTAAACGAATCAACCACCATGACTTCCGACGCGCTAGTACCCAACTCCAACCCCCAAACCGGTGACGGATCGGCTCAGGCCCAGCCGTCGGTTAAGAGTGTTCGTGATGCGGGCTGTTCCACACACGTTAGTTCATGTAGTGGCAACCCGTCCGCGTTTATGGACCCACGGATGGCTCGTGGTTGTGGGAATTTTGTAACACATGATGTATACGAGCGTGATGTGGGTGGTCGGCGATTAACGTCTACCTCAACGGGGTCACCCGAAAATACTAGCTCTGGTCGAGACTGCTCGAACTCAACGTTTGCGGAGCACACGGCTTGTCATCGTAGAACTCAGGTAACGACTTCACAGTCTTATCTAAAATCCTAGCAAATGTAAGGCTAGATAATATTAAAACGTAAAAAACAATGTTTTAAATACCAGTATAAACCGGCTGGTTGTACTGGTTAAACCAGATATTGGATACGACCCAATACGATAAAAGCCTGTAAAACTTGAATACGGTATGTCTTATGTACCGACGATAAATCCGGTTCTACAAGTTCAAACCATTGAACCGGTTTGCATAATCTTAATATCTGATTTTTAAATTTCAATAAAATGCGATATTAAGGTAATATAAACGTTCCATATTTTCGGTAATTAACCTAGTGTCTTTCATTCCAATATTCCATTACTGTTGAAACTGTTACTCACCTCGTCCAATGTAACATTATTTATAAGTAATAAGAATGCTTAATATATTACAAGAAAATAGTTGTTTTCTAAATAAAACCATGATCAGTTACATAACTCTTGGTTGAGATTGGATTATTTTTTAGATGAATTTATTTTTTTAATGGAATCATAAGGTTAACTAGTACCCCGGTTAAACGCAACTCGATATGATTTAAAAACCAGTTTTAAAACATTGGTAAAAAAGTGTTATTAAAAAATAGAAGAAATTAGAAAGAATTTTTTTTAACAATTTTTTCTTTTCATTTTTATTTCTATTGTGTATAAGACTTGAACCTAACACCTCTTTCTCTTAAAGTGTTTAAAGACTTTTCCTACCATTCGGAAAAAAAAAAAAAAAAAGAAAAGAAAAGAAACTTAAGCATTAAGGCAAATATGACTATGATCGAGCTGGACGTGGAATCTCGTTTACTGTCTTTTAACACGTGTCGTTAAATAAAATAAGTTTGGAAAGTGTTTTCTAATTGGTTGATTTTCTTTTTAAAAATTCAGACAAAAGCAACAAATGAAAAGACAAAATCTTCGATGATAAATAAACGGCGGAGGACGGCGGCCATTCATAATCAATCCGAACGGGTATGCAACACGACATCCTCGTATATGTAATAATATATATTATATTATTTACCGTTTATTTAACTCAAATGCTTAATTCAGTTTATATGAAATATTTATACCAACAGGTTGCTTAACTATATATGTAATTTTGCATTATAAATTTATTAGAAAAGAAGAGACAAGATTAATCAGAAATTGAAGACACTACAGAAGTTGGTTCCGAATTCGAGCAAGGTATAAGTTAGGTTGTACATGTATATACTGTGAAAACTGTATAAACATATTGATGTTTTTATAGACGGATAAAGCGTCAATGCTAGATGAAGTAATTGAGCACATAAAACAACTGCAAGTACAAGTTAACGCGGCGAATATGATGAATATGTCACCGATGATGATGTCCATGGTAATGCAACAACAACTACAGTTACAGAAGTCTATGATGAACTCGATGGGACTGGGAATGGGGATGGGGATGGGGATGGGGATGGGAGGCATGGATATGAATGCCAACATCCCACCTCGGTTTCACCCGTCCGCTTTCATGCATATGCCTTCGTGGAACAACAACACCAATGATCAAGTCAATGCAAATACCATGGCCGGAAACCCCATGCCGGCTTTTCTAGCTTCCCGGTCTCAGGTAATACCATATGTTCATTTCACTTAATTGTTTTCGTAACATAAACATCATACCCTGAATTTTTTTAACTTAAAAAAAAAAAAAAACTTGTACACGTTGTAGCTATTTATACCATATTGGGGATTTGTTGCTTTAATGACTTGTACATGACGTATCAAAATTTGTACATCTCTTGCAGCCACCGAACATGGATTCTTATAGTAGGATGGCAGCTTTGTATCAACAGATGCAAAATCAACCTTGTGGCCCGTTTCAAAAGAACTAAGGTGGTGCTAAGAAATAAAATTGATTTACTCATCATAAAGTTTTTATGTATAAAGTTTTGTTGATGTATTCTCTTTTAAAAACTTTATCTTGTGTATAAATATCCTGAGGTGATCTATACACCTCCATAATATGTGTGGTGTGATATGATTTTGGTAATGTAACTAAAATATCCCTTTTAACTTTATGAGTGTAGTTTGTGGTTGGTTATTTCGGTTGTGTTGAGATAGCTTTAAGAACACACGATAGTTGCATTTGATGTATAGGTCATCGATGCATCTTTGGGTCAATATTTCTCGTTCAATTATAACTTGTTGATCATAATTTGAGTAAATAATTAAGTTATTTGAATACTTACGAAGTTTTGTCTTCTAATGTTGATGAATGAATATAACTTTTGATGATCATTTTTTGTAGGGAGGAGATAGTAGGCGTATGGGGCCACGTCAGGTCGAAATCCCAAGCCCTAGCTGCTTGGACTTCAACTTTGTTTAAAGTTTTCAATAAGAATTCATAAGTTAAATATATAGAGCAACATATTTTCTTAACCGCGGGTTGCAATTCCACGTACATATATCTTATTCCATGAAAGTGTCGTCTCATAAGTTTGATCAAGTACTATCATGCCCCAACCAGCTATATGGTGTGATTTCGCACTGTGGCATTGAAGACGGTTGAGGGATGTTTCCGCTCGCGACATCAGCATTCCTCTCGAGCCTCCCTCTAGTTCACCTTTCCTTTTCTTTGTTTCTTCTCCCCCTCGAGTGCCACTCACTCCACCTTTCACCTTAGCCTATCTAACCCTCATGGCAATCGGTCCCCTAACCATCCCAACTCCCTCCCCTCACTTAAGGTTATTTTAAAGGTTTTGGAAATGCGTTAGCTACGCTTATCTCTAAGCCTGACAAAGTTGCCAAGTCGAGATTGTGTTAGCTAATGAATCAAACAATCTCGAGCTAAGACAAGCTTTATTAGGGAAATAAAAGGTATCAAAGTAGGTTGCCAAGGGGGAAAAGCAACCCACTGTATTTGTTTTTATGGCTGATAGTGGCAAGTACGGGCAAAGACAATGGAGCACGGTAAGGATAGTGGCGATGGCAATGGTGGTAGGGATGCTGACAGTAGAGGTGATTCCAACGACGACGACTAGTAGGTGTTGGCAGCAATAGTGATAACTCAACTGCATGGTGAGTGATGACGACTAACATTTATCAGGGCTAGTGCTAAGGGATGAGTACATCAACTTATATGTGTTGTGGGAGAAGGTTTGGGTGCGTAAGCGGTGCCATGCCGGGGTGCCAACCTCTTTCCGTTGGATTTAATCTCTTTTTAAAATTATTAATTAATATACAAACCAATCATTACCTCGTATTTTTTTATTACTCCACGACATCTCACACTACCATACACATTTAGATAAAACTCCTTTACACACGTGACGCCTATCTACTAATGAGCCTTACAAGATTTTGGGTGGGGTTGGCTTTTGTAAAAAAAATGTCACTAGCACAGTTATCCAGTTATTATCTATCCTTAACAAGCCCAAAGGACTTTCTTTGTGGGCCGATAAATATCTGATGGGACGGGATGAGCAAATTTAATTTGCTAAGAAATTTCAGTTTCATAATTCATTTCATTTGCTTCTGTTCCAAGCAGGGCCAGTCCAATGGGCTTAAAACTCTAGGCTCAGGCCTAGGGCAACCAAATATAGAAGGCCTCCAAAATTTCTGATAGGTTTTCTTTATAGTAGGCCCAAAATTTTAGTTATATTTTAAGATTAGTATAATGTAATTAGAAAGTTTTTTTAAGCTAAAATACTAATAAATATAATGAATTTGGTTGATATGAGGTTTAGTTGGAGGAATTTGAAGATGGAGTAATGAATTTGGTTGTTTTGCCTGACATTTTTCCTATTTGTTATGGCAAAACTATAATTCAAGTTTACCAAGGATTCATTGGGAGCTTCGAGATGTTTTTCATTTCATTCATGGACTCCACAAGGACTTAAACAAGTTGTCCTTTTACAATTATAATATTTGGATCAGAGGTCTTTTTAGAAAACAATTAGTATTGGAAAGATTCTTTGATGTGTTTTCGAATGCCTCTTGATTGTTTGTTGTATTTCACTACTTCTTTGTAATTTGAATATATTGTCCATAGTATTCATAGTTTTTACCCCGGTGTTAACGGTTATATCATGCTTAACCCCCCCCCCCCCACATCATTCCCGGATCTACGTCTTGTCAAACTTTATCAACATAGATCAATAATGGTATCAAGTCGCATCACGCAGGCACCCCACTAGTACTAATCTATACAAAACATTTAACTTAAAAAAAATTATCTTCGCCAGCTATAAACTTTTTAGTTTATAATTACCGGTCCCAAGCCCGGGTAAAGTAGCAGGATTTTGTTACTAAATATGTTGAAAATGATAATTTTGCTAAAGGGCCTCCACTTCGTAGTTCGCTTAGGGTCTCTAAAAACGTTGAAACGACCCTGGTTTCAAGAAAGCCTTTGATAGTGTGAGACTGTGACGTAGAGGTGCACAAAAAAACTGTAACCGGAATGGACTCGATAGTACCCGGGTATTCTATACTCAAAATCGAAACCGACCCTACCCGTAGGGTATAGATAGCGTATGCATTTTGATCTCAATACCTAGAACCGGAACCGATCATACCATATTAATACCCAAAACCATTTATATCCGGATATAACCGATACATAATTCTAATATCTATCTTCTAAATTTATGTTAGTGCATTAATTTTTATTTTTTACATTATACAATGCATATTTAACAACAATAAACAAAAAGATGAGAAAACATGGTAATAAAAACGCAATAAAGTATTAAAAAACCTGAAAACAGGGTACTAAAAAACCAGAAATAAGGTACTGAAAAAACCTAAATAGGGTATTTTGTTCCTTAAAAACCAGAACCAAACCCTACTCGAAACTAGCACATTGGATATGGTTTTTTGTCAAATAACCAGAATCGGAACCAAAAGATAAGTGGTTTCAACCCTTAAAACGAGAAGTCAAAACTGGTTTCATTGAATTCGATTGTTAAAAATATCCGGTTTATGCACCTCTATGAGGGTGTTAGCTGAGTTTCTTAATAATATTATCTGGCGTATGGGCTTTGGGTTCCGGTGAATGTAATAGGGCTTTAGTTCCCTATCTTTGGCCCAAATATTTATCAAAACATGAATTATGAATGTTACATTAATACATGTCACTTATACCAAAATATGAAATACCACATATATATATAATTTTTAGTTAAGGGATTTTCAAATAATCCATCTATGCATACATAGATCAACAAACACCTTTAATATTTATATTTTCCATCTTCTAACTTTTACCTTTGCTTTTATCATGTGTTCTAATATCTTTTAGAAGTGTTTATAAAACATATAACATCATTTTTTTCCTTCAAGTGATGGTTGCATATATTCATATTGTCATCCTTTTAGCATGAGGTATTGTTTTTTTCTTCTTCTAAAAACAGATGTGGAAAAGGAAAAACAAATAGTAAACATGCATTACCAATTCAAATCTAACTAAAAAGGTGATGGCGCAGCTTGTTGGGGTGGCGGCGCAGCTTGTTACCCGCCTACCTTCTGTTTTGATGTAACTTGACAAGTATGTCTGAGTAAAATAAAAGCTTATTTTTATAATAAAGAGTAAACTGCCATTTTGATCCATGAGGTTTGGTCAGTTTTGTCACTTTAGTCTAAATCTCAAAGTTTTTGTATCTGGATCCCTGTGGTTTTATTTTTTGTTGCCATTTTGGTCCAAAAGTGAAATCATGCCAGATTTCCCTAATTAAACCCTCAACTTTTGTCCTTTTCTACAGGGGTATTTTTGTCATTCACGTTTTATTATCCCCAATCTTCTTCCCCAATTCTCACCAAACCATAACCATGGCCTGTTCTTCAATCGTCAACATCTCCTCCATATTCCACGAAAACCCATCACTCGAACACCTCTCCAGAAAGCTTGGTACACCCGCCACCCCTCTTCACCATAAAACCCATTTCACATCCATAAAAGCAGCTGCGTCTAGATCCAATCAAAACAGTTTCGGCGCTGGTGGTGGTTCTGGGTTTGTGACATCAGCTGCGTCTAAGGCCTTATTTATAATAAGAACCGGCAGAAAGCATCAGGCATAGGCATAACAAATCACCAAATACAATTAAGAGAGGTAACTGAAAGCAGGATGTGACATGAGTACAGATGGAATACTAGCCTGAAATCGACATCGGAAACACCAGGTGCAGCAACAATAGTGACCGGTTCGGTAGGTTGAGTCGGCAACGTTATAGCGTGAGTGATTTGGAACGGCGATGAGGCTGTTGACATTTGAGCAGAGATTCTTCTGCTGAGATTTTGAATCGGAGGTAATTTGTTGATTCGGGACAAGGAGCGAATCGAGATGGAGGGAGAACATGTACTCGAAACCGATTGAGGATTTTCAGAACTCATGATTTTATTATGTGTTTGGTGGTGGTGGTGGTAGTGGGTGTTCGGTGGTGGAGGTGTGGTGGTGGTAGTGGATGTTCAGTGGTGGTGAGAGAGATGGTGGTGAGAGAGATCTGGGTGGTGATGGTGGTGATTTGGGGAAGAAGAACTGGTGGTGGGATATTTGTTTTCATAATTTAGTTTTATTAATTTTAATTGATAATCAGTAATAAGAAAAGGTAAATGACAACAATATCCCTGTGAAAAAGGACAAAAGTTGAGGATTTAATTAGGGAAATCTAGGATGATTTCACTTTTGGACCAAAATGGCAACAAAAATGAAATCATAGGGACCCAGATACAAAAATTTGAGATTTGGACTAAAGTGACAAAACTGACCAAACCACAGGGACCAAAATGGCAGTTTACTCGAATAAAAAAAGCTAACTAAAAACAAATAGAGTTAAATGCCAAAATGGTCCCTGAGGTTTGCTCACTTTTGTCACTTTAGTCCAAAATCCAAAATTTTTAAATCTGAGTTCCCATGGTTTGCATTTAGTTGCCATTTTAGTCCAAATTTCAAATTTGGTCAGATTCTCAACTTAAATCCTAATATTTTATCTTTATCCTCAGGGGTATTTTGGTCATATTATATTTATTATAACTAATTTTATATATATACATATATAATACCTTAAAATACACCCCAATAACCACCACTCTGCTCTTTCTCTCTCTCTGAACTATCGCCACCACACCACCACAACCCCACCACCGCATTATCCCCACCACCACCATCCCACTGCCGCCGACGAAGAGAGAGACGAGTAGAGAGAAAGAGACTTACGAAGATAGAGAGTACGAGGACAGAGAGAGCGGTGGGAGAAGGGGGAGCAGAGAAATTAGGGTTTGGATTAGGAGAGAGAGAGCGGTGGGAGAAGAGGGAGCAGACGAACAGAAAGCCGCTAGCAGCGGCGGTGGTCAAGTGCAGAGGAATTAGGGTTTGGATTAGGGTTTTCTTGTGAATTTGGGTCAAGGGTGGATGTTGGGGGTGGTTTTGAAGAGAATGGTGGTTATTGGGTTTTGATCAAAATTTGATTTTGTTTGTGGGTGACTGTCGGCGGTAGTGGGATTGTGGTGGTGGGATGATGCGGTGGTGGTGGTGGTGTTGGTGGGTGGTGGTAGTTCAGAGAGTGAGATAGGGTGCTGTCCAGAAGTGGCGACAGTTGGATGGTGGTGTTGGGTTTCAGTGGGATGGTGGTGTCGGCGGCAGTGGGATGGTGATGGTAGGGATGATGCAGTGGTGGGGATGGTGGTGGTGTGATGGTGGTAGTTCAGACAGAGAGATAGGGTGTTGTCCAGAAGTGGCGGCAGTTGGATGGTGGTGTTGGGGTTTCAGTGGGATGGTGGTGTCGGCGGTAGTGGGATGGTGGTGGTGGGGATGATGCGGTGGTGGGGGTGGTGGTGGTGTGGTGGTGGTAATTCAGACAGAGAGATAGGGTGTTGTTTAGAGAGAGAGAGAGTTTGCAGATCTGTATTTTTAATATGTATATATAGTGATGCTAATATGACCAAAATACCCTTAAGGATAAAGACAAAATATCAGGATTTAAGTTGAGAATCTGACCAAATTTGAAATTGGACTAAAATGGCAACAAAATGCAAACCACAGGGACCCAGATTTAAAAAATTTGAATTTTGGTGACTAAAGTAGAAAAGCGAGCAAACCTCAGAGACCATTTTGACATTTAACTCAAACAAATACCTCTCCAGTTATAAAATTTCAACATATGGCTTCATAAGAACATATAATAACTTATTATTATTTTATTTCTTTTTCCATAAACTATAGATAAAGGAAACATTTCATCAATCAATTAAAATCAACAATTTAAATCCATAAATAAAACTTAGTATCATATAAAGACAAACGCATATTTTAGGGTTTTCTAAATAATGAGATTAATAGCTGGTATGTCTGTACTTTACAATGAAGATGACACAAAATTTTATAAACCTAAAATCTCCCTCCTTCCTTCTACCTTCCATTTGTCAAGTTCTTCCCCCTTCTGTCTCTTTATGTGTGTGTATATATAAAATACATACATATATATATAATATACATATATATATACATATATATATTATATACACATATATATATATATATAATACATATCTACCAACTCTCTATATATGCATAATAAATCTCCTTTAATCTCCTTCTAATTCAAACAAAAACCAAACCCTCTAAAACCCTTTTCATTCTTATCAGCAATATGGCCATATCTCCAAGACAGCTTAGAAATGATGTGTATTCATACTCATACCAAAATGACTCACACACCCCTTTGGTCATCTCAGTTCTTGCTTCTTTAATGGAAAGAACTTTGCTTAGGAATCAAAGAATTGGTAGAAAGTGCGGTTCCACCATGTCGAAAATTCGGATTTTTGATTGCCATGAAACACCGGACATGACAATTAAATCGTATCTTGAACGGATTTTTAAGTACACGAAAGCGGGACCGTCCGTGTATGTTGTCGCGTATGTGTATATAGACAGGTTTTGTCGATCGCAACCGGAGTTCAGAATTACCAGCCGGAATGTTCATAGGCTTCTTATTACAACTATAATGGTGGCTTCTAAATATGTTGAAGACATGTAAGTTTTTGGTTTTATTCTTTTCAACAAATACTTAGTACAAAATAAAATTTTATTCTTTTTAATATCTTTTTTAAAAGGACTTATTTTCAACCATTTTATTAATTGGGATTATATTCTTTAAAATACAGAAAATAAAACTCACTGTTTGATATAAGATCGAATCTCTCTTTTCTTAATGCAAAATAATTGATGCTACCAATATTTTACTTAATTCAATTTATTGATATAATTTGTGGTAATATATTTGAAGTTAAAAAATTACAAAAAGCTATAGCTTAAAGAGAAAACTAGTGGCATTTGCGTGGGGTATAAGTGATGATTGTTCTAATTATTGTGGTGATGTATATATTATTGCAGGAACTATAGAAATTCATATTTTGCAAAAGTGGGTGGAATAACAACAAAAGAAATGAACAGTTTGGAGTTTGATTTTCTGTTCTTGATGAATTTTAAAATGCATGTAAATTTGAGTGTTTTTGAGAGCTATTGTTGTCATTTAGAAAGAGAAGTAAGCATAGGTGGTGGTTACCATATTGAAAAGACGTTACGCTGTGCTGAAGAAATTAAATCTCGACAAATAGAAGAGAGAGTCACCAGAATTACTTTGTAATCAAATTAGCTTCGTTTATGTAGTGTATATTATTTTTTATCTTTTATTTTTTATGTAGTGTATATAAGATATTTGTATATATAATTATTTGTATCTTGCTTAAAGTTGAGTTTACTTGAGATTTACTACGGAATTGATGTTTTCGAATGTTTGAAAACTGACTAGAGATTTGTTCCTTAACATGATGGATGATGACTATTAACTGAGGTCTAAGTATTAACAGGTGGATTATGAAAACTTTAGTTAAGATAACATGAATATAATAGATAACTTACCTCGACATAGCTGATAGCCCCGATGTTGAGCCCAATATATTCATGTTATCTTAACTAAAGTTATCTATTATCTATTATCCTCTTAACTAAAGTTATTTATTATCTATTATCACTCACATAGACATACAGATTAAACTAAATTTATCTTTGTATGTTACTACTAGCTTCGTTGGATGAGTCTTTTAGGGCTCCAACCTTAGTTCACATTCTAAATGATGAGCTCTTTACAAGTTAAACTTATAGTTCAAGGTCTTTAAAGGTTAGAAGTAACTACTATCTAACAGTAAATGGAGCAACATCCTATTTTCATGGTTTAGCATTAACCTTGGTTTGATGTGAAATTTAGGAGGAAAAATAGACGATTATGTTAAGTGCAAAGGAAATAGCGTGGGATTAGGATTGTTACCTTTGTGTAACTCCACACACGACAAGTCATTTGGCCTAGTTATTTTGTAAACAATTATCAAATCATCATTTATAAAATATACAAAAGTAAATATAGATAACCTGGTCATTCCTAATTTATAAACAACTAGTGATCGCCAACAACACATAGCAAAATGTAGGAATAAATACTTTGTCATCAAAAACAATTTCGTTAATCGAACTTTACTTACAACCCAATGAGAAACTAAAGTAAACATAGATGCGAGTTTGCAAATGTGTGATGCACACTCGATAAAAACTATTCTAATTTCAGGCATTATGAAACCTCAATGTTCTAAGGGGCGAAACCCCTAGACCTGGAGAGTTCCAAGAGGTCAGGTGCTGCGTCCTTTGTGGGGTTATAGGGGTTGGCCCCTTGTGGGTCCTAGGGGCAACCCCTAATGGGGATGAGTTGTATGAGTGATGAATAGTGGCATGAGAATTGGTTATGACTTCTCAGTAGAAAGTGATGAGCAATTGAAACTCATAATGGTCTTACCTTAGTTTTCATTGGTAACTAAATTAGCAATGGCTATTTAGAGCAATTAGCAATACTAAGAGCATGTGTCATTGATCTAGATGATAGTTGGGATGATCACCTACCACTAATAGATCTCCTTTATAATAATAGTTATCATACAAATATCAAGGTTGATTCATTTGAAGTCTTAGATAGGAGAAAATGTAGAACACCCGTCTATTAGGCTGAAGTTGGAGAAAGCTAACTATCTGGGCCTAAGATACTCCTTGAGACTACAGATAAGATTATACAAATCTGCGACAGGCTCAAAACTGCTCGTGATAGACAGAAGAGCTATGATGATAAGAGGCGAAAACCTCTTAAGTTCCAAATTGGGGACAAAGTTTTATTGAAAGTATTACTTTGAAAATGTGTGATGAGATTTGGAAAAAAAGGCAAGTTAAGCCCAAGATATATTGGACCATTCGACATTATCGAATATGTCTGTTTCGTATACCTGAGGAACTAAGTGGAATCCATGATGTATTCCACCTTTCAGATCTAAAGAAATGTCTAGCCGATATGTTACTAGCAATGCCGCACCACGATGTTCAAATCGATGAAAACCTGAGGTTTTATTTAAAAACCATTATCGATTGAGGATCGGCAGGTAAAAAACTCCGAAAGAAATTTATCCCCATCGTTAAAGTCAAATGGGATTCTCATCGTGGCCCAGAATTTACTTGGGAGGTTAAATCTAATATGAGATAAAAGTACCCCTATCCTATTTGAATAAAAATCTCAAGGACGGGATTTCTTTTAAGAGAGTAAGGATGTGACATCTCATAAATTTAATTGCAAATGGTCACGACCTAAGTGTGGGGTGTAGGCATACACCTGACAAACGCTAATGCTATATTTATATATTGATGTATGGTGTGTCGATTAATTATGTACCGGCATTTTGTTCTGGTCCCCAACTATATTGACAAGCATGTAAAACTGGTAACAAGAGATATAGTTTGTCCCAAGTTAGTTGAAAATGATATACCAAATCGTATCAAATAAACTTTTGAAAAGATATTTCAAAAGAGTCGGTTAATTGTATTTACTAGGGAAAATTGATATAGTTTCAAAAGACTAAGCGCATGTTATATAGCAAGTACAGAATAGGCTGGAGTTGCTCGGTCTTTATATATTGGAATTTGCGACTTCACAGAAAAAGACCTCATTGGTCTCAAGTTTATTTTATAACATTCGATCCGATCTTTTAGTGCGAACAACCTATATAATATTTTTGTACTTTACTGTCATGTCTGTACTTTTGTAAAATGTAAATTAAAATCCCATCTTGCGTTGTGCACTGTGATTATTGATATCAATCATTATGCATATACCCTAAGTCCGAGCTCACCGAAAACAAGGGTGTAACACCCAAACATTGTAATGGCTTTACCGTTATATAAAGGACTTCATATGGTTTGTTTAATGCACAAAAATACCAATTCGTTTTCATAGAAAATATCATCTTATTCTCTAAAGAACACTTTTTATATCATCAAAATTATTGATTTCATATTCCAATGAGATACCTTAATGTGAAAGGGCGATATACATGATTAAAAAAGTTATCAAGGAATTGAAATGCGAAACCTACAGCTTAGGGTTACAAAGATCAGGTAGACACTTGTTTTATGGTTTTTATGGTCTTTGAAAAAAGAAAGGTAATTAGATGGAAAATATTTAATTAAGGTTTATGTCACATTTCATTAGTGTCGGAGTGCGGCTCGGAGTTAGTGAGAGTCGGTGAAGTGTTGGCCTCAAACGGACACCCCCTCCCCTTGAAAATGGGAAATATATTTTCATTGAAAATCGGTGATTCTTCACCGATTCACGAGGTTGAGTTGGAAGAAAATCCCAACAGTCATATGACGGTTATATAAAAATCATTTTATAATATAAATACACAAAAAGATAACATTTATAATCACACAACTATCATTCTCTACTGTCACAAAACTTCTTCAACCTCTCTCAATTGACAAGAAGACGTTAGACCAACGAAGATGAAGAAATAGCCTTCACTATGACTTGGGTGAATGTCATTAAGGACATGCCGCCTAGCAGAACCTTATCGTTTTGGAATCCATTCCTTCAACATTGGGTGATACCTATCGCTTATTAGAGCAAACTCATTTGAAGTGGAGGGATATGAATCTAAAGGCTCTCAAATTTAACCAACTCTTTAACCACATGATGAATGGCAATGACAGTTCTATCGCGAGTTTAGTTTATATTAAAATAATTTTGTTTAGGAGAATTCTAAGGAAATGTGGAAAGTCACTGTACATCTTAAGAAAAAACAAAGAAAATATGAGAAAACTGATATTGCATTAACGTGACACACTAAAAAATTTAAGAAAGTGGGGCGATTTTCTTCCCCTTAGACCACCCGTTATTGGTTCAAGCACGCCCAGGGTGAGGTGGAAGTTTTGGGGCGTTAAGGGGCCTTAAACACTGCCTATTAGGGCATGAAACCATGTTAAAAGGTGAGGGTGTTGGTAGGCTTACGACGTGAGGAAGAAGATGATGGTGGACCCCTTCTGTTTCAACCAATCAAGCTTTTTTCTTTTCTTTTTCTTTTTTAATTATTAGATTTAAATGTTATTTTAATAAACGGTGTCCAGTGAAATCATTAGGCTATACATTATGGGGTGCAAACCCAAAGCCACTTCAGCCAAAAATCAATAATAGTGCCCCCATCCCGTTCCGTGAGCGCCATAGGAGGCGCTATTGATGCCTCGCCAGCACAATTGCGAGCATTCACGAGCTTGACATATTGATCGTTGTGCCATTTGACCGTTGAAGCAACGGTAAATTTAAAAAAAATCAAAAATTAAAAAATCTATCTTATATATATACACTCTCTCTCATATTTCATACCACAAAAAAACTTCTCCATCTCTCAAGTTTTTAACACTTAACCTTTTTATCTAAATGGCACGCCGTTGGACCAAGGCCGATGATATCTCGTTAGTTACAAATTGGGCGGATAGGGTGAATTTAGGATTCCCTGACGATGGGCCTCAAACTTGGAGCATGATTAGGACCGCATTCTATGAACATGTAAGTCAGATTGTTCATGGAAGAGAATAAATTCTTAGAAGGTTTATGCGTGTATGCCTAAAGCGTTCAAAATTTGAGAGGCGTTATGTCACTACGTTGAACCACGAGGAAGGTGTAGCCGAGGATGTAGCGCTTGCCGGGGCACATATTGAGTACGAAACAAACTACCTAAGGCTGTTTAATCACGTTGCGACTTGGAGGGTTTTTCAAACCCGAAATAAGGGGCTTTTCACGACACGACCTTAAATTACATTTGTTTTATTTATGTGTTTGTTGTTTTCTTTTTATGTGTTATGTTTTTTTCTAAGTTGTTTAAATTTTATGTTTTTATTTCTAAGTTACTTAAATGTTATGATTTTTATTTCTAATTTATTTAGATGTTTGGTTTTTATCTATTTATTTAAATCAAAAAATAATTAAATGTTAGAAATATTAAACAAATTAAGTAGTCATTGAAGTCCCTTGTCATACGTGACGATAATATGTCGTAGTGAAGCTCATGATTAAATATAAAAAAGAGTTAAATGCCAAAATAGTTCCTGAGGTTTGCTCATTTTTGCCAATTTAGTCCAAAATCCAAAATTTTTAAATCTGGTCCCTGTGGTTTGTATTTTGTTGCCATTTTAGTCCAAATTTCAAAAAAATCAAATTTTGTCAGGATTTCTTACAGAATTTTGTCTTTTTCCGCATTTTTCCCAAGGGAAAAACTGTCATTATTTATTTTTAGTCCAAATTTCTTACCCTACCCTATAACACACACACACACACACTCAACGCACACACGCCGCACACACACATACACTCACTGTTATCTCTCTCTCACGTCTCCGGTCATCGGAGTAATTCCGGCCAATCTCCGGCCACGCACAACCACAACACCAGGACCACTCTCCTCCCCGCTCTTTCACGCAACACGTGTATTCCCTAAATTCACATCTCAATCTAGCCGAAATTTAGCCGTGTTGACTGAACCCGAGCTTGTTGAGTCGAACCCAAGACCCGAGCCACCTGCGCCACATCTCAATCTAGCTGTGTTGACTGAACTCGATGTCTCTGGTGTGAATCCAAGCTGACCAGATGTGAACCCGTGTCTTGAACCAAGCCCCAAGCCAAACTGAATCAGACCCGAACCGAAACTCGGAACTGAAACGACGCTGGTGATTGAGAAGTTGATCGAAGTCTTCCGGTGACTGTGTCGAGGAGAGAGAGGGATGAGCGAGAGTGGAGAGGGGTTGTCGGGTGTGACCAGGGAAGAAGAAAGCAGCCGTTGGTTCACCGGTCACGCTGGTTCTGTCGGTGTCCTGGTCGGAGAAGAACCGAGGGGGAGAGAGAGGTCGTGTGGGAGTGCGTGAAAGAGGGGGGAGGAGAGTGGTCCTAGTGTTGTGGTTGTGCGTGGCCGGAGATTGGCTGGAATTACTCCGGTGATCGAAGATGTGAGAGAGAGAGAGATAACAGTGAGTGTGTGTGTGTGTGTGCGGCGTGTGTGTGTTGAGTGTGTGTGTTATATAGGGTAGGGTAAGAAATTTGGACTAAAAATAAATGATGACAATTTTGCCTTTGAGAGAAATGAGGAAAAAGATAAAATTCTCTAAGACATCCTGACAAAATTTGACTTTTTTTGAAATTTGTACTAAAATGGCAACAAAATGCAAACCACAGGGACACAGATTTAAAAATTTTGGATTTTGGACTAAATTGGCAAAAGTGAGCAAAACTCAGGGACCATTTTAGCATTTAACTCTATAAAAAAGTGAATAAGAGCTCATGATTATGATTATGATTACGATTACGTAACACTGATATTACAAAAAATTTATGATGTGCCAGCAAAAAATTGTAATGTGGGACTGTGTTTGTAAATTTTAATAAAAAACTATGCCCGTTATTTGTAAATATAAATTGTGGATTAGATTATAATTTTCTGGTTAAGTTTACAAACATGGGTGATTTATAATTTGGAGCCCCTATATGTCTTTAATCATTTTGTTTATTTATTTATAAATGCTGTTTATTTATTTATTGTTATGAAGTGCTTTCAAGCATGATTAGTGTCTGCTTTGAGATGAAAGGTGCTTTTGTTTAACGAAAGTGAGGTTTGGTGGGGTACACAAAACGAGGGGGCTAGGCTAGTTGAGTTTTATTCATAAGTCAATTCAATCAACTCAACGATAAATAGGCTTTTAGCGACGCTTCACCTACGAAGAATAGTGAGAATAAACTTTTCGAATATATATATATTGTATTTTTTGTAATACCTAAAATATTAGAAGACACAAATTAAATAGCTAATGATGCAAATGTGAGAGCATCTTATTAAAGCCTTCTTATTTATAGGTGTGTTACCCGACCAATGATGAAGTTACGATCTTAATTTGATTCTAATCTATATATATATAAATGTATTTGTCTTTAAATTATGTCCCTGTCCCATATTCCCTACTTTTTCCATGCCCTTCTTGTGTAACATGTTATTTTGTTAGGGTGCGTTGATTCCTTTATCATATAGAATTCACATGAGCTCAACAACAAACAAAAACTTTTATATTAGATACATATAAGATTTGATTCAACATATACTTTTGGTTTCCTTTTATGAAAGTTGTTATTGAATAACTCAATATGGTTGATATTATTACCTTGCTAAGTGCTAACTAACGCAAAAAGTAGTTTTCACCGAACATATGGTCTTTAAGGATAAAGACATAAAATCAATGAAAGTTAGAACGAATTTATATATATATATATATATATTAAATGGACTAGGTTAAAGTGATTAAACACTGCAATACCCCTTAAAAGTTAAGGGATTTTATTTATTTTTATTATTATTAAATTTTTTAAAGTTGGATTTTTTGCTTCTTATGACACTTGAACCAAAATTTAGTTTGGCAAGTGAACCGTTAAATACAATTTTTATAAGTAATTTATATAAAAGTTTAGAAAATCCGATGCAAAATAAAACTCAAAACGTTTTGATCAGTCGTTGTCTTAAATAATTTCTTTTTAATTTGGCGTCTATTTATATCTTAATCAAAAGACGCATCATATCGTATTAGCTGGATTTTCTAAATTGATATATATACATACTTTTTTGTTAACTAAAAGTTTAGAACCCGCAATAAAGAAATGGCAATTTGGATTTCTAAGTCTTTCCTTTCCATACGTCCAAAACATATTTAATAAGTGATTCTTTTGTAATGTCTATTTTATAAATCTTTTCAAACATTCCTCCCACCAACATTACACACTTTTTTCTTCCAATTTAAAGTACCTTTAAAACAATAATTTTTTAATTAAATCACCAGAGATATTATTTCCTTCTACTTGGGTCTCGTTATTTTCTTTTACGTTAGAATAAAACATTATACTAACAAGAGACTATGTGACAAAAGATAAAAAGACATCAAACATTTATGTTATTGGTGAATGCTGAGTTTCTTATATGCCTCATGGTTCACTAAATCACTTGGGTTTCATTTCCCATTTATAATAGATTACGCTCTAGTGCTAGTTCGTCACCGTTCTATCACAATTCTATTTTTATAGCTAATATTAGAGGATCATGTTTCTAGCTTGTTTGCGTTGGTCTTTCATGACGATTCACATTGGATTTATAATGGGTTATACTTTATCACTAATACACTACTATTTTCTTGTTACCCTATTGCGTTCCATCACGATGGGTTATATTCGGTTGCTATCATGTTGCTATTTTGTCGTTACAACATTGCTTTTTGGTCGATAATTTTAAGGGTTGGTACGTTGAAATAAACATGCTCCGTGTTGTACTGATATTAGGGTCACATTAACCCATCGTGCTTGCTCTCATTTATTTTTGTATGTTTTTCTATGTACCAAATGAGTATCTGATGACATGTTAAATTATTTGTAGTCGTTTTACTTCTTACTTCTTACATAAAGTGATAGAAAAATAATCTTGTAAGAGACAAGAATTTGAAAGATTTATTTACTTCTATGTAAGTTTCTACGTTATTTTTTTGTCACAATAACATTGCTTCATTTGTTCAAATTACTTAATTTTGGAAAGAGAAGATAAATTAAATATTAATTCAATCACTGATTAGCTACGCGTAGTGCTTATCTTGGTGAGGAATTGTCCTTTTCTTCCATTTAGACCAAGTGGGTAATGGTCTAAATGGGTAACGGTGGTTGTTGACTTTTCTGCTCACAGAAAGAATAGAGTATGATTTACATTGCTATTAATTAGCAACTAATAGAGCAAGATATTAAAACAGGTTAATTCTATGACCCGAGTCAGACATGTGTAATAGGTCAGACTTTCAATGAGGACTTAAGGTCCGATAAAAGTTAAATGAGGAACATTGGATTAACTAAATAAGGTAAATCTAATAATTTAAATTGTAGACATTATGATCCTAATGTTCTTAGGAACATAATGATTTTAAATAGATTATGGTAAAAAAGTACTCACTTGGTCAAAATATGCTTTTAAAAGTCCATCATCGTAAAAAGGATTAAAGTTGACTAAAATGCCCTCGAATGATAAATCGACCATACGACCCTTGAGGGTAGTTTAAAAATGAGTTTTATAAGTAAGTACACTCTTTCGGTAGTGTAAAGGTAAATGGCATAAGCCATTTTGGTTTAATGCCTCTTAACAGTTCTTTTTCTAAATTGTCAAACCGAAGCGTAGAATTCGAAAATATATGATTTACTATAACAAAACCACCACAAATATAGTTGTGATGGAAGATAAATAGAAGTCTTAGTGTGGAAATAGGAGGTAAGAAAATAATGAGCGACATTTAAGCTTAAGTGCTTAAACCCCTTAACGGGTCAAAATAAATATGCGCATGAACCGGTTAATGGTTGCATAATTCATGAAAATTATGAATCCGGGTTAAGGATTTCGGGTTAAATATGTAGGCAAACATTTTACGGACATTTAGAAACAAGTTTCAAGTGAAATGGATGAAAATTGATCAAGTTACGAAAGTTTTCGTAACAAAAACGGCGAAACATAGAAATCTGCAGCAGCCCACCGTAAGCTACGGTTGCCAGCTGTAGCTTACGGTTGGCAACTGCTGAATGAAACAGAATGCATGTACTGTAAGCTATGGCACATAGCCATAGCTTACGTCGGGGTATTTATAAAAATTGTTGTTTTCATTGTTTTGAGCTTTCGGGCTTAACTAGATTAGTTATAAACCCCATATAACTAATGTATTTCATGAATTAAGAAATGCAGGTGATGATTTGAGTACTGGATGTTGAAGAACCGAACACGATCAAAGTTAAAACTTCCACATTATATATAGGCGTTTAAGAAACTATTAATCGTTAATATATTGAAATGTTTCTAACATTTATGAAGTTTTATGAAACTCGTAATTTTAACGGACATGCATTTGTATAATAAGTGCATTTATATGCGAAAATTTTATGAAATTCCAACTTATTAAGCAAGTGTCTTACAAGACGCCTAACTTTTTTTTTTCTAAAATCGTTCCTGAGATTTTTAATTTTTTGCCATTTTCATTCAAATATATGCTGAAAAAAAACCCAAATTAGACATTTGGGTGAAAGTGACAAAAAAATCTCAAAAGAAAGGAAATATGACACAAAAAAATTGTTCTGGATGAAACTAACAAACATGTCCAAACCTCAGAGACGATTTTGACAATTTACTCTTTTTTTAATTCTTAAATATGATGAAAATACAAATATGGTTTTACGAACAAAAACATGATATTACGAATAGAAAATGTGCTTTTCTCTAATTTACACGCTAAAAAATTATAATTTTATGATATAAAAACTTATAAAAAACAATATTTTTTAAAAATAAAACTGATTATTTTATAAAATTTAGAATAAAAATGTGATTGTTAATTAAAAAATCATGTCATTGTTTAACTTTTTCACATCATATTAACTATTAAAAAATTTTAATAAAATTTGACATATTATTATTTAGGAATATAACAGCAAATGAAACTTCAATAACTTTATAGACATAAAAAAATCAACAATTTAATTAAAACAATTACAAAACTTGCTTACATTTTTATAAAATTACCCTAACAATAAAATATAAATAAACCTAAACCTTACTGGTAAAAGCCCAAACAACATACGGTGGGGTTTTTTCTTTTTTCTTTTTTTTTTTTTTCAAAAAGGCTTATCGGCTGAGGAAGTGCTGTGATAGTGTCATATTGATATTGTACTAGTAGTCTAGTATGTCAATTGCCCAAATGGTTTGACATCTATGGGCTTTCTTATGTGATAGGCCCAACTAAGTTCTTCAACTATTTGTCAGTGGAAATTTGGAATAACGAATGATGGAACATGACCATGTATTATTCCGTTCGGTAAAGCATCCATAACTATAACATTGCTAGCTTTTATATACAATAGGTCGAGGTGAAATTAGTTGCTATGTAAAATAATGGAAATAAACATTATGAGGATGGGTTAAAACGCCGTGGCGCGTACACGTGTGAAAAAAAAACTAATTACAGATGAACTAAACCAAAAAAGTTAGATGCACAATTATAATGAAACGATACATTGTTATATACGATAGATCTATCAAATTGTCTATGGTCCTGACCTTTTATTAGGCTAGTGGTGCTATTCGACGCACGGTTATAAATATCTTTTATAATATCAATGGTAGTAGTACTTCATGAGCACTGTCATAAACGGTAAATTTGTCATAACGTTGTTTGACGAACATTTATGCTTTCAAACATGACACTTATTGGCCCTTTACAACTATGTGCTTTGACATTGACCATATACACTGGTTCATCAAAGATCCAAAATGTTTTATTGTTGACCCTACAGAAACATTTGGGTAATAAGTTTTTGACATGTTTTACATGCTGTCGTACTCATGCTTCTTTTAGACACAATTGAAAAAGGGTTGGTGTGCGTTTGTACTCAACAATGTAACAAACCATGTTAAAAAGGTAATATGTTATTTCTAAATAAGCATAGCAAAAGTTGGGGGTGTAAATTTATGATACAATATAAACCTAGCAGAAAAGTCATGAGTTATTTAGTTTAAACAAGTCTATGTCAATTTTGGGGCGAACCTTGAACACATTCAGCTTTATGGGAGTGTTCAAGTCGAACAAGTGAGTTAGCCCGTTTAACTTGTTTACTTTTGTATTTTTTTATAAACATGTGTTTTATTATAAATTCAACTAGTCGGATATTTGATTCAATAATATAAGATATAAAAATTATGGTTTTAGACAATAACCGACAACTAAATACATCATATCATGATGTTGGTTCCTCTATTTATAGTCGATTCTATTAAAACAACAAGAGTATGTCAGGGGAAGGTCCAGGATCCACTCAAACCGATAGCTTCCTCGTCGGAATCTGCAATCAAAGAACACCATTAGCCTTAACGCGAGAGGTGGACTCCGGCATGAGAATCAGTCGTTTGATATCTAAGAGTAAAGCATTAATGATAGAGCGTACTTTTAGAGAGAGAGAGAGAGAGAGAGTAGTGAGAACATACCATTGAAGCTGAGAGAATACTCCCTTTTATAGGTAGAAAGGTATGCCTTGGAAGCCCTCGCCAGCTCATACTTTCTAAACATGGTAAAGTTTATCTTCCGATGATGTTGCTTAAGTGGATGACCTTACCTCTTTTTGAAATGGCAGATTGTGTCTCAATATTTACTTTATGCACTTTTGGGTAAAGTCACATCACTTTGACTTTGCATGTTCAAGACCAAATGTATGTACACTAACATGAGCATCCAACTTCTAGCTCCTAGCTTCTAACCACTTGTGTAATTTTGTTCAACTTATTGTCTCAGCTTTACTAAGTGGGAGCTTCCGGACACCCATATCATTAGATTCCTTTTAACTATAGAGGCATGGTTCAACCTAGTTGATTCCTTTTCTACATAACTCATTTTTATATATCTTATCAGTTTGGCAGTTAATCAATAGAATACGACTGAGAATGATATTTTTTTTTGTAGGAATAAGTTGAAATTTGAATCTTTTACAAAGGACTAAAAGCATGAGAATGTGGACCGGTAAAAAGATGCATTTCTCTTTCCTTTTGGTGGAGAATACCAGGGCTTCTAAAGACCTATATCTTGCAAGTAAAGACTAACCACATCCATGTGTAGTGGCTAGTATGGCCTAGAATTTGTGCTTCAGTGCTTCACTCATGAATCCATCATTAGTGGTTAATCATCAAAGATACAAACACAATCAGTATAACCCTTAGTAAATAGAAGATCAACATAGTCATTTTTTGTGATATGTGTTTTTTGGGTGTACTTAATTCAGGTTCATAAAATAAACCATAACATATGTTATAAGAAGAGTTTATATCGTCTAAGCTAACTTACTTTCATTTTTTATTGAGTAAATTGAACAAAACATCCTTTATGTTTACTCAAACTTGCAGGTTCCAGCCTTAATATTTAAAAGTTGCTAAAAACAACCTTTAAGTTTATTTTTGTTGCGGGTTCAATCCTTTACAGCTAACCACGTTATTTTCTTCAGTTAAGTTTCCTCACATGATCAACCAAAATGACGAATATACCCTCACATGTTATGCATGTGAGGGAACTTAACTGAAGAAAATAACGTGGTTAGCTGTAAAGGATTGAACCCGCAACAAAAATAAACTTAAAGGATGTTTTTAGCAACTTTTAAACATTAAGGCTGGAACCTGCAAGTTTGAGGAAACATAAAGGATGCTTTGTGCAATTTACTCTTTTTTATTTTATTTTTTAACTTAGTTTTCGTATATTATACTCGCTAAACAGGTCAACAAAACACAAAGAAAAGTCCATCCACCCATTTTTGTAATATTACAGTCCATCAACCCATTTTTGCAATATTAAAGTCCCTAAATTTATTCAAAATACTCATTTTTGGGAATAGTATTTAAAAATAATAACTTGTTAGCTCTTAAATAGTTAAATAAATATAAGAAGTGATATTCAAAATTTTAAAATATATATATATATATATATATATATATATATATATATAATTCATCTTATTATGACAAGTTTAGGGTAACAAGCCTTATTTTAAATATTTTTCCACAAGTACGTGTATTCTCAATAAGTTCAGGGACTTTAATGCAACACTAGTAGGCTGACGGATTCTTCAATGTTTGTGACTTTTTTTAACGACAATACTGGATAACTGACGGACCACTAGAGTATTATTATGCTACCAGCAGAACCATCCGAACATATCCATCTCCACTAGGCAATAATGTTTACACACCAATTCAGGAGAAAATCCAATAAACTAGTGTTTGTGACTTGTTTTAAAATCTTAAAAATCAGTGTTCATGGACTTTAACACAACTTTTATTCATTGTATTAAACGTTATATAAATAGAACACACCTTTTTTTCTCTTTCTAGATTTTTTACTATAAGTCTTCATTTGCATGTCTTTGTTTGAATGTCTTTTAAGTCGATAAACAAAAGCATGAATTCATGTGAATGGAAATAAAGTTGAACTGAATAGTTGACCAGTTCGATTTTTTGCCTTTACTTCTTTTCACAATAAAGTTTTGACACCACTAAACTTCGTAGGTTAAATGCTATAGTGCCAATACTAACTATAGTCTTATAATTCAGTTAATACTAATAAGGGTCATTTTTTGCCTGGATGAAATGTAAAACCCAGATTCTAAAAAAAAAAAAAAAAAATTAAGGCAGTCGAGCCCAGATACTTAATAAAAATGGGGTCTTTTACATTAAAAAAATAGATGTAACAATACTTTGTTTATTTAACCACAGTCTAGGCAGTATGTGTAATGTGTTTGCTCAAAGCCAAAAGTTAGAAACCATATCTTTTCTCTTAAAACTAGATTATGGTTGGAATGACATGTTTGTGATTTGTATTATTTAGTTGTAGGGTTGTTAAAACTGGCGGAACCGCCCATATATTAGCAAATTAGTCGGTTCAACTAGTTAAAATTTAAATGGTTCAATTCGCGATTAGCGATGTAAAACTTGGAAACCATGTAAAACAAACTTGTTTACTTTTAATATTTATGAATAGCATTAACGAATAATCTTTGATATTTTGAAAATTTTATTACAAACTAACCATTTGGAACAAAATGTATTAAAAACTGGAATGGTTTTTGCTAGCTTGACTTACTCAAGTCACTCAAGCTACTCAACCCATCTGATTGAATGTTTTTGGATAAAATTTTTCATCAAAACTAGTTGAAATAATACCATGAAATAGAGATGGGCATAATCGGGTTTTATTATTACCCGGAACCGGTTCCAACCCGGAACCGGTTCTGCTCGGATGTCATTGGAACCGGGTATGGTGTGGAACCGGGTCCAGTTCCTACCCGGGTTCACACCCAAGAATATGGAACCGTGTAGAACCGGGTACGGGTATTATGGAACCGGGTATGGTGTGGAACCGGTTCCTGTGTGGAACCGGTTCCTGACAGTCGAAAATCTGATTTTTTACTGTTTATGAACCGGTTCCTGACAGTCGAAAATCTGACTTTTACTGTTTAGAACCGGTTCCTAACAGTGAATCCTGACTTTTACTGTTCAGAACCGGTTCCTGACAGTCGAAAAATCTGACTTTTACTGTTCAGAACCGGTTCCTGATAAAAATGTTACCGTTATAACCGGTTCCTGATAAAAATGTTACCGTAGAACCGGTTCCTGATTAAAAAAAGTTACCGTTGGGAACCGGTTCCTGTTCGTCGAAATCGGTTTTTTTTATATAAACCCCTCCCTACTTACCATTTCAACTTACAAACTCACCATCATCAACTTACAAACTCACCATCATCAACTTACAAACTCAATCATCTTCTCAAAAATCTTGCAAAATACCTATGGCAAGCAACGAACAAGTTGTTACTGTCTTAGAGACGAAAAGAAACCCAGCTATATGGAAGAATTTTGATCTCTGTTTAATGTCCGACAGCCACGAGATGGCTAGATGCAAAGCTTGCGGAAAATTTATGAAGGCCGCAGCCAACTCAACCCTTAAGAAACACACTGAGCGGCATTGCCCAGTGACGAAGGCAAAGAAAAATGAGACGGGAGAAGGTTCCGGCACCAGTTCTTCAAATGTTTGATGTAACCCGTTTGGTTTGGTGTTTTAATAAAATTTGTGTAATGTTTCTTTCTATTGTGTTTGTTATTTTTGTGTTTCTTTCTATCGTTAGTCTCCACTTTTTCGGCTATAACCGGTTCCAAAGGTAACATTTTAACGGTATAACCGGTTCCTTCTAGAACTGCATTTCCGGGTACTGATGGAACCGGGTACTAGTGAAACCGGGTACGGGTAGGAACCGGGTACGGGTAGGAACCGGTTACTACCCGATTCAAATGGTAAAATTGTGGAACCGGGTTGGAACCAACGGGTATTTTGAACCCGGAACCGGTTCTACTTAATGTCGGGTAGGAACTGGAACCGGTTCCAGTTCGGTTCTACCGGTTCGGGTTCGGAACCGGTTTTTATGCCCATCTCTACCATGAAAACACCTCTATGAGATATGCAAATTACGATCCAAAGCGAGCAGCCCATGCCCCAAACCAATGCCATATCGAGCCCTTTAAATTTTAACTGTGTTTATGTGAAAATTTTCAAGTATTTGCTATAGAATTAATATCCATGAGGTTCGTATGTATACACATATATAACGTATACCCATTTATCATAAAACCCAAAAACAAGATAGAAAAAGATATTAGTCTTATAAAGTTATTATATAATCCCAAATGTGTTGTGTTACCCTCATATTTTATGCTGGTTCTTACTATATAAGCCCAAGTAAAAAGAATAAATAGTTTAAAATTATATATTATGTTACGAAGCATAAAAAGATAGGGTCTATATAAAGACAAGAAAAACTAGTTAATTTGGCTGTCCAACTAGAGTCTCACGAGAAGGGAAAGCAAGTCGTTAGATCATGATTGGAGCATGTGAGAGGGCAGATCTGACTGACATCACCTGACCACAGTTTGCATCATATGACTTACTCGGTGTGTTAGTCTCCATCTCAACATATACAACCATTTGAAATTATATATCCTACAAATAATTGAAAATACAAGACATAAGCCAAATAGGAGAGGGTCCAGAGGGTTCGGTGACTAATCAGACATGAGAACTTATCGGATGTTAATACATCAAGTTTAAGATTTTTTTGAAAGGCAAACTTTATTAGAAACAGCAACCCTAAAACAGGGCGCTCAACAAACCACGACGACTTATTTAATTACAAATTTACACCAATCAACCTAAGAAACCGACTTGTACTTGGACCTATTTTTAAACCATAAAAACCCAATGGATTTAGCTTCGCTAATAAGCTTTTCGACCGTGACTTGTTTACCGGAGAATATGAGACCATTTTTTAGCTTTCCATAAACTCCAACATCTGATTATAATAATCCCCTAAAGAGCATTCCCCTCCGGCTCCTTTAACACACTAGACGAACCAATCTCCAGGATATCTTTAAAACAGAAGGCGAAGACATTCGGGATTTGACACCACGAACTCACATATTGCCAGAGTAACGCAGCCGTCATACACGCAGTAAATAAATGATCGACCAACCCCTCCCCCATTCTGCACAACGGACACGAGACATCATTCACCGGGACCATCTTCTACTAAGAGCCACCCGAGTGGTAAACCTATCCAAAGCCGCTCGCCACGCAAAAATATTACATTTTAACATAAGCCAAGAGCACCACTCCGTTACATAGTTCCCACTATAGTCGATACCGCTAATCAGAAGATTCTTGACAACACCAACACTAAATTTGCCATCCGACGAACCAATCCAGCTCCACCTATCTTTATTATCCAAGTAAACTACGTTGATTAGCAGCACTTCCAGAACCGCAAGCTCCAAAAGCTCCGGCCCGTTAAGGTCCCTACTCCAGCCCCACGTACTCGAGCCCATTGATCCACCTGTGGAAATCCTATCCGCCACGCAACACCTCTTCTTAGTTTCAATCGTAAAAGGGACGGGAATTTAATTTTTAGTGGCTCGTTACACAACCACGGATCCGTCTAGAGGCTAAAACCTTCATCGTTTCTGACCAGCCCTTTAAGGAATCTTCTAAGAGGCAGACATCCACCAAAGGGTCGACACCACCTTCACAATATTACTCCAAACCTCGCCTAAAGTCTTTCTAACTAGAAGAAAGCCCCAAAGTCTAGTCGTGTGAATACCACTATCCACTTTCTTCCAAAGACTTCATTCTTCCGACTTAAATCTCCATCCCCACTTCAAAAGGAGGGCTATGTTGATATTTTTAAGCCTACATAGCCCAAGTCCTCCGAAACTTTAAGGAACTGCCACACGATCCCAAGCAACCCACACCATCTTGCCCCCTTCACTCGTTCCTCCCCATAGAAACCTTTTTATGATAGCTTCAATTTTTTTATTATAGCTTCCAAATTGATGCTACCAGAACCATAACATCAATTTCCGCCAACAACATCCTTTGGATCTGAGTCGAACCAACTTCACATGATTCCTCTGTTCCCCTCTCACTAGCACTTACCGAAGCCGCCCTGGTGTTCAAATCAAGCCCCCTTCATTTCCCAGCTTCGAAATCTCCAACTTCCTCTGTAATACCCACTGTCGCTTCCTCTGGATTGTCACACCCTGACCCGCAACGGAAGTAAAAGTCAGGGCATAATTGGGTTATCATCAAAGCTCAAGACATTCACTAAAATTAAGTTTCATATTTATTAATTTAAAATTTAAGAACCAATATCCAAACACAATGAAACATACAAACACAAGAATTTCTGTCTTAAAACAAGGCACTTTTTATTCATCTTCTAAGGCCAATCCTAAGTGTTCCTCTCTTCAACCTGTCCACCTTTATCATGTGTAAATAAAATTTTGGGTCAACAAAAGTTGGCGAGTAAATCTAAGTTAAACACAGCTTGTTATATTGGTTATTTCAATAAAAATGTGCATGGACCATATATGAGCATATGTATATATAATTAAATCACAAACCACATAATATCAACAATGAGCATGTGAACATGATGAATATGAACTTGAGATCAAGGCTCAATCAAACGGAGCCAATCTAATGAGGCACCTGATGCTCAACTCGTATCCCACGAGGAACTGATGGGCCTTAAATGAATGATTGCACTGAAATGATAAAATGTAACCACACATATTCACAACAAACAAATATACACATTAGATCACATAATGGTGGCAACACTGGTACTTTTATAAATAAAATAAATAACGACACATGATACACCCCAAAACGTGAATAAGAAGGGGAATTTGTAAGGATTCACTCACAGTGGGTGCGTTTCTTTGATTGAAGACGAACGCGCACGAGTTTGGGATTTAACCGACGAAGGAAAACTAACCTAAAATGTATTAATGCAGGCATTTCAATAATCCAGCTACCCCAAAAACATACATGTTAAACAAAAAGTCCTTCAAATAGCTGAAAAGATGAAGTGTACACAACACGGTTTACCTTTTTCTCACCGGAAATGGGGAGATGACCGGAAAACAAAACCGTAGACCTTAGAGCCGTCGGTCACTTGTAGAACACCGCCACTGCCGCCGATCTGACCTTGTGAGGAACAACAACATAACATCAGCAATCAGACCTCAAATCATCGCTTAAATCCTCGGACGGAACCCTAACTGCTCCGCCACCGCCGGTAGTCACGTCTTCCGCAACAAAACCCACCTCCGACGGGTAAGGTGGTCGGCGGCCAACAGAAATCGTTCTCTCTTTCTCTCTATAGTGTGACTAACCCAGGAATTTCAGCCACGCAAGTGTGTAACGATGGTGCTCTGATCTGAAATGGACTTCAGAGGGAGACACGTGTGAATAAAGCATACGTGATAAACGCCCAAACAGGCTAATCAAAACACACCACGCTTACAAACACTATTCATTTCACTTGGTTTATTAATAGATAGACAAAGATTGCATATACCCTTAACGTTTTTATGCATTCGTAACATTATGATATCTCATTTGCAGAGTGTGCAAGGTGGTCCATATACTGTTTCTGGTCGAGGCAGAAAACAAAGCTCTAGAGGTGATGGTTCATCTTTCCGTGTACGTGGCAGCGGTGAAGGATGTGTCGGTGGCACAGGACGTGGTGCGTATCCTATGGTCAAGACTCAAGAATGAGCCAAAACCTCAGTTTCTAGCATGGTGTGACATATTCGAGTTGATTGCAACACTGCTGAGTTTCTTGAAATCATAATAACGGTAAAAAAACATAAAAAGAATTTGGAAATACAAGAAGTAGTACAGAGACCTGCAGGCAAAAGCATGAAACTCAAATGGGTCCTGCTATTGAGATTTGAGAGACCAAAAGTCAAAGTTGGAAGTCAAGTGCCATTTGAAGACAAGAAGCACACGTTTTAAAACGGAATATGAAACCGAAGGAAGCCGGAGCTTTTATATGTGAACCCTGTGATGTAAAATGTGTATCGGCGCCTGCTTTTTTGACAGTCATTTGAAAGGTAGAAGACATATCTTTGATTCTCAAAGGTTTTAGGAACAACAAGCTCAAGCAGCACTGGGATAAGTGGCTTTACAAGCACTTTATCTAGCATTAGAAGCAACATTGTATCCTGTACTTGTTCAAGCACTTGCTCAACATCTCATGCACACGTAGGACTTGATCAACACTCTCGTCTTCAATTGCGGCAATCGGAATTACCTCAAACTGGGCCTGCCTTTTTCCCTCGTAGTGATTAGAAACATAAAAGACATGTTTTTAATTACTACACCATTGTCGTTTAGGTTTTCTTTTCCATCATATGACATTGATATGACATAAAAGACAAGTTTGTGTGTTCATCTTTTTCTTCTAAAACATATCAATCATCACATTCTCCCTTCACTAGCTCTGGTCTCAACTTAGCCGAGAGCCCTTTCGACAACATCTCTTCGTCATATTTCCTAGCCATATCAATCAAACCCTTTTCCACCAACGCATCAATCAAAGCATTATACGCAAACTCGTTTGGACTCAAACCATGATCTTCCATTTTCTTCCAAACTATAAAAACAGGTCGTAGAAAACCCCATCGCCCAAATTTCCTTATAAGCATTACATACGTGTCAAGAGTCGGACTTACGCCACTATCAATCATCCTATCAAGAAGCGCGAGAATCTCATTAGGCTTCTCCAAGCACCTGAAAATGCAATGATAAGTGATGACATTGGGCGCGCACTTTCTCCTGGACATTTTATCGAGCACCTTGTATACCTCCCTGACCCTCCCGTTTTCACACAAAAGCTTAACTATTATATTGTAAGTTACAACATTCGGTTCACAACCCAATTCAACCATCTCACGACCAAGACTGACAGCCACATCAACACCTTCCGAGACACCAATCGCTTGAATAACAGTGTTGTACGCCACCACATCCAATTTGATCCCTTTCTTCTTCATCTCTTTATACAACTTCACCGCCTTCCACGGCTTCCCACTCTTGCTTTGAACATCCATATATATCGAATACGAGTACAAATCTTTACAAACCCCATCTTTATCCATTTGTTCCCAAAACTCTCTACACTTTCCCCACCACCTCATCTTAAACCATCCACGAAGAATCATGTTATACACTTTAGTACCCTTTTCAAAACTCCCAATAACATCCTTAAATTGCTCAAACTTTGATTCTTTTCCTAAACATAACTCTTCTGCTTCAATCACATGCTTATACTCACACAAGGCATCAACAAGATTCAAGAAAGACGTTTCATCTTTCAAGTTAAACTCACCCAACTTATTATAACAATCAATAGCTTCTTGAACAAGGTGTGCGGAAGCATACCGCTTAAACATTACGCGAAACGTGGTGTGGTCTCTCTCAGGCATTTCGTCGATCAGTTGGCGTGCAAGATCAAATTCGAAGAATTTACCCAGTATATCGATCATGTGATTGTAGGTTTCTGTTGTGTGATTGAACCCGTGTTCTGATTCGACCCAGTTGAAGAAATCCATTGCGCGTTTCCAGTCGTTGTTGTAACATGCTAGACTTTGGAGGATCGTTGACTGGTTGAGTGTGAGTTGTTCATGACCTGGGTTTGGTGTTTTAGGGGTTTGATGATTGGGGAATGAGACAGGAGATGAGGGTTTTGTAGGGGTTTTGGATTGTGAAGTGTGAAACCGGTGGATGAGGGACGGTTGGATGTTGTTGATGATGAAGTGACGGAAACGGGGATTCAAGAGATGCATTCTGTCTGTTGTGTCTTGAAGAGTGGAGTGCAAATCAATTTGCTGTTTTCCTTGAATTTATTTAGCATCATACAATAAAACATGTTTTTTTAAACAAAAAATAATAACGACTGAACTGAACTAGAAGAAAACACGAGTGTGTGATTTTGTTTTTTTATTAAAACAAAATTATTGCTTACACAAAAAAGTAATAAAAAAATATCTATATGGATTTTATATGATCCTGATAAATTGGTTTATTGATTAGTCATTTGGTTTTCTTTCTTTAAGGTCCCAAGTTTAAATCTTACTAGCATCACGTTGAAAGAAATTAGTTGTAGTAATGAAGTTTAGAACTAGTTTTACCTAGCTAAACCTAGTTTTACTGTAGTGGGCTTTCGGACGGTGTGTTTTCCCGGGTTCTTCAGAATACTTATCCGATGATTTAGTTGGCCGTTAAACAAAAAGGGTTCGTGGGCTCTGTCCACGTGAAAAGAAAGAAAGAGATCGAAGAGAATGGTCCAATTAACATATTGGAAATGATACCTCATCATCCAAATTTTTCAAAATTTTAAACTCATTATAGGAATATGTGGTTTTTAACCATTTTATGGCTAATTTTTCAAACTTTTAAACTCATTATAGGAATATGCGGTTTTTTAACTATGGTGAATTTTGAAAGCAAAAAAGAAAACACCACAGGTTTTATGGTTATAGCTATAGTGAATTTCAACTAAAGCAAAGAAGAAAACACCACAGGTTATATAGTTAAAGATATAGTGAATTTTCAACTAAGTTTGATTTTTCTAATTTTCCAATAAAATATTCTAATTAACTTCATGGAACAAGGACTAAAATCTATGGGTACAGTTTGGGGTTCGTAGGGTCGGGTTGTGTGGGTTTTGAGATATGGAATTGTTAAAATAATAAATGAATTTTATTAAATATTTTATCTTAAACTGTCGTTTTGTAATGTCTATGCAAACTCTTCGATATTTCTTTTATTTAACCAAATCAATTAGATTACGGGGAGTGGGAGGAGAGGTGGGTCAATGTAGCATCCCAATCACGGCGTAACTCTGTGATGTGGTGGGTTGGCGTGACGTTGACGTGGCACTCCAAGGCATTACTTAACAACGAGTATCATGGTTTTTAATAATAAAAAATAAAATAAAGAGGCGAAAATTGGGCATGTTGTCACTCACGCATCGAAGCTATCGTCATCCTGAATTCCAATTGCAACCCCTCATCCTGTCGATAAAGTCGAAATGAGCAAACCTGAAGACATAATGGATTCATTGCTCTCCTCCATATGATTACATCCTTATCCTCCTCAATGGCTACTCCGTCGTATTGCGACGCACTAACCGCTACTAACCTTCTAAAGCCCTAATTTCATTCCGCCCCTCCACCTACCTCCGCCTCAAGTTCTTTCCTGCGTCCAAAGCCAGCCAATTTAACAATGCTAGATTCGGGATTCCTTACATTTCACCCAAAATTTTCACCCAAACTCTGGTGGCCAGAGCCCATGCGAACCTGATAGGGGATGAGGATCCTGTTGATGTAAGTTTTTTTTTTTTTTTTTTTTTTTTTTTGTGAATTGGTATTTAGAAGCTCAAATGTTTTAATTTGCATGATATGTAGAATCTAAATTGGGGAATAGAATATGTACTATGTGAATTTTGGCATAATTAGGTTATATCTAGGTTTGCAGTTGAATAAAAGATTGGATTTTTAGGCCGTTCAAAGCAGAAAAAAGAATAAATAAATTGCAAGATATGGAATTTTAATGAGTTATAATTTAGATTTTGGGAAGTAAGAGAGTACTTGAACTAAGAATCACTTAGTTGATGAATTGGTATACAGTGAATTTAATCTGGAACACTTATGAAATTACACAGTGATCTCTAGTTCGGTTATGCGCTTAAGAAAACACTGACATAACAAGTGCAATTGACATGTTTTGTTATTTTGTGGTGAATTCATACTCAGAATGCATGTGTGTAGGTTATAAAAGGCCATAGTGCATCGAAAACGGATGACGGTTCAGAGGAACAGAAAAAATCAAGCCAGTTGTCGAAAAGGGTTGTGTTTGGACTTGTAATTGGAATTACTGCTGGTGGAGTGGTACTAACTGGAGGGTGGGTATTCTCTGTGGCTTTAGCTGCTGTTGTATTTGCTGGTTCAAGAGAATACTTTGAACTGGTTAGAAGCAGTGGAATTTCTTCCGGAATGACTCCCCCTCCCCGTTACGTATCTCGAGTTTGCTCCGTTATCTGTGCTCTTATGCCGTTGTTCACTCTGTAAGATCTGCAAAAATTCCTCATAGATAGATTCACCACAAAGCTCATGTGAACTTTACTTCTTAAGCTGTTATATTCTGTCGTTTCAGATACAAAGGTCAGATAGATGTTTCTGTAGCGTCGGCAGCTTTTGTTGTTGCTATGGCATTACTGTTACAAAGAGGAAATCCTCGTTTTTCTCAGCTCAGTAGTACAATATTTGGCCTGTTTTATTGTGGATATCTTCCTTCTTTCTGGGTTAAGCTCAGATGTTGTATGCAAGTACCTGCCTTGAATACTGGTAAGTCTTCTCGTCCTTATGCACATTAACTTACAATGTTGGAAAGTTTCCTAAACTTTATCTTTTTAAGACGCCAGAAACTACAATATGTTTTGTTTCATTATGCGTATGCTATAAACAAAGACAATTATCACGGGGTTATCTTTCGATCCCCGTGTGGGGGATAAGTCAATCCATCCCGCTCTTTGTGTGGGTCACTAGTTTCGTCCTGCCTTGGACTCATCAGAAGAGCGGCGCCAGCTCTCAACTAGTGGTGCGTTCGTCGCATAGACACGAGTAGGCACGTACACCTTAATCCGCTGAGGCCGTCCCTGATAAAGTCCCTGACTAGCCAGTAAATCCAAGCGTTTAAGTAACGACCTTCAAATATTTGGCCTATGACACAATGCTTGATTATGAGCTTTTACTGTTTACAAAACATGAAAGTAAAAAATAAAAAACAAAAAGTTTAGGTGGTGAAGAAAATACTAATCCAATGTTGTGTATTCAAGAGGAGTGGGAGCTACATGGCCTATACTTTTAGGTGGGCAAGCTCATTGGACAGTTGGTCTTGTAGCCACATTGATATCTATCAGCAGCATAATTGCAGCAGATACCTTTGCTTTTGCTGGTGGAAAGGTATACATTATGCTCTATTATATTATATTAAGTTTTATAATTAATTTTATTTAACATCTTTACGTTCATTGCAGGCTTTTGGTAGGATACCACTTACTAGCATTAGTCCCAAGAAAACATGGGAAGGAGCTATTGCCGGCTTATTAGGATGCATAGCGACTTCCATATTGTTATCAAAGATCTTTTTTTGGCCAACATCTATGCTCAGGTACTTACAACTATACGTATAAAAATGGGCGGGTCAACTGGGCTGGATAACAGGTCAAAACGAGTCTTATTGTTACGGGTCGGGTGGGTTGATCTAAAACAGTTCTTGTCCAAAAAAATGATTGCAATACATAGTTAGTGTCATGTGTATATTTTTATAAGGAGCAATTTCATATATACCCCTACAAAATTGCAGAATATCATATACACCCTTGCAAAATTATAAATATCATATATACCCTTACAAAGTAGTTGAAATATCATATACATGCCCAATTCATTAAAAACAATTTAATAATTGACAATTTTACCCTTATTTTTCTAAAACTTTGAAATCTCATATATGACCTTTAACTTCAAATTTTATATTTACTCATTTTTAGCTTAAAATATTATATGTGGAGAATACTATTGTTTATGGGAAAAAAATAAAAATGGGTAAAAATAAATTCAAGCTTAAAATGTGTTATATAAAAGTATGAAGTTCAAAGATGAGCATATATGAAAACTTGAAGTTAAAAAAATAAGGGTAAAGTGATTACTTATTAGATTGTTTTTAATAAATTGGGTATATTTGATATTTTAACTATTTTGTAAGGGCATATAAGATATTTTTAATTTTGGTTGGGTATATATGAAAATTTTCAAGTTTGCAAGGGTATGTATGAAATTAATCCTTTTTATAAAATGATGTTTTTTACATGTATAATTATCAATTTCTGGCATTGCTAACATGTGTATTCTTTTTTTTTATCAGTGCAATTGGTTTCGGCTTGCTGAACTTTTTCGCCTCTCTATTTGGTGACCTTCTTGAATCGATGATCAAGCGAGATGCAGGTGTAAAAGATTCCGGCTCCCTCATACCCGGTCATGGTAAATGGTCTTTTCTTGCAAATATCTCTTGTTTGATACTTTGATATATATGGATTTTTTCCGACTTTGCTATGAGAAAAACAAAACCTGATAATTTTCGTGCACGATATGTTGTGCAGGTGGAATACTGGATCGAACGGATAGTTACATTTTTACGGGTGCACTAGCTTACGCCTTCGTCAGCAATTTACCTCCCCTTTATGGAGTTTAAAAATTATAATCCACCAAATTTCTCAACTATACACCTACACATGATGCTGCTAGAAATGACCGCTGTCTGCTCGTGAAACGTAAGTAAAAATAAACACGTATACTTTTAAATTTAATGTTTAGACAGAAATTGTCGATTAAAGATTGCTTCCATTCTATATTTTGTTTTATTAATGCTTACTTTTTTTTAAATTAATAAACGTTAAAAGCTTATAGATGATCTGTATTCAATTAGAAAAAAGAAATGAGTGTTAATTTTGCTTGTTGGGTCATGGGAGATTTGGGCTTATTATGGCCCAAGAAGCAAGCATAGTGTTGCCCTGTTGGGCCTACCAAAAACATGAATGCTTACTTTTTTAAGAATGATTTGAAGTTTAGGGTTTTGGGTGATCATCGAGGTATCCTAGATTTTGAGGGTCCTACCAAAGCATGAATGTTTGCTTTTTGGGGTCATTTTTGGAAAGTTTTATATTAAAATATGTGGATAGGATCGAAAGCGTTGGTTTCAAGTTCTAATTTAAATCACACAAATTTTAGTCATTATCCTTCGTATGGAAATTGCCATATACATTAAAATAATAAAAGAGTAAACTGCTAAATGGTTCCCGAGGTTTGGTCATTTTTGTCACTTTAATACAAAACTTAAATTTTTTGAATCTGGGTATCTATGGTTTCAATTTTGTTGCCATTTTCATCCAAAAGCAAAAATTTGGTCAGATTTTTTAGTTAACATCTAGTTTTTTTTGTCTTTTTCCTGCCTTTTAATGAAGAGCAAAATGGTCAGATCTTTTTAATTTGTTATAATAAAACGTCAAAAGAGCGTTTTGCCCTTCATTAAAAGAGAAGAAAAAGACAAAAAAAGTGAAATGTTAACTTAAAAATCTGACCAGATTTTGATTTTGGATGAAAATGACAACAAAATTGAAATCACATGGACCCCATATTCAAAAGGTTTGAGTTTTGGACTAAAGTGACCAAACCTCAGGACCATTTTGACGGTTTACTCATAATAAAATGATATAAAACATAGTATAATTGTTCCCTAAACAAGATGTAAAAATAATTTGTGTTTTATGGTGAAATTATGTTTATTGTATAATTTTATATCAAGTTTGGTATAGTGTTTATAGTCTTGGCTTTTTTGAATTATCCTTTTTGTTTGACTATGCCCTGAGAGCAATCTGGCTCAATAAGAGCAATGAACCTGGCAACGCCCATGCTGAATATGGGGACCCTAGTCACGGCGGTTGCCATGCATGGCAAATGAAACTAAATCTGACCTTACTCTTCATCGTGTTTGGTTAAGAGGCGAAGCCTGAGGGTGGTTGCCATCCAGGGTCTTAAAGCTTTTAATAAATCGAACCTAGAATTGAACGCTATTTGTTGAGATAAGGGACGGGGTAAGTTATCGGATATGGGGTGTGGGATGGCGGCCAGATTTGGTGGATATCTTGAAATCCTTCAAGGAATTCATTTTATTTCAATTCAATTTCAATGATGGATCAAGTTGAAATGTTCCAGAAACCTATGTGGAAGTTTTCAGACGGAGCGCCCGGATGCATTCCCTCTTTCTATCATCTCGTTACAAGCTCCGTATGTGGGTGTTTGGCTTCACGGATTTCTTCCACCCTCACACGGACACCAACAGATGAACCGTTTGATATGCTTGTAAATATTTGTCGAGTTGAAATCTTTTATGCTACAACTTGCAGTCCCCAAACCGAATTAAGTAGGAAAATATAGAATTTTGTTTTTAAAAATATTAGCTCTTACAGGTTACAACCAAAACAAACTACTTTTCTCCCAAGATAAATCTTTATAATTCGAAAATCAAGCGGACAAGGAATACAATATCAGGTGGGAAATATCGAATACGGTAAATACAACAACAAAAGTAGCCTTCTCGTATCTATAGCAGCAAGTTTTGCACATTAAACAACGAAAAGGTAACCAACAAAATTCAAAACCAGTTGTCCTTAAAGCCAATGTAGGGCTAGTCCACTTGATACCTTAATCCCTTCGAACAAAAAGGTTGCTTTAGAGAGATCCTTAACTCTAAAAACCAATAGCAAACGAACACATAAATCCCACCAATAGCAAGCTATCAATAAGGTCTAGGATCTGAGAAGAGTTAGATTTAAGTAAACTGTACCCCCATCCCTTGAAACAAAGGCTGCTATCGAAAAGACCTTCGGCTCTAAAAACCAACAAGAGATGAATACACGTAATTAAAAATATAGAAAAACCAAGCCACAAATAAACATATATGTAATAAGAAGCGAGAAAACGTGTGGAAAAGTGAACTGATGAATACACGACTTTGATAACTTTGATTTAACTTGAAAAATAATGTATTGATTTTCCACACTTTGTAAAAAAAAAAAAGTTTTCAATTTTTTATATCAACCGTCTTCAATCTATACGTCAAATACGATGATCTTATAACATTTTTTACTAATAAACTCATAGATTTCTAACTTCACGCTTAAGTACAACAACCTCAAAACTAAATATTATTTTGACAAGTCTAAAGACGTAAACCTGATCAACACAAATTGATTCTGTCTAATTTTATTGGTTAGCATGGTATTCGTAAGTCTTGTAGGTTGCGATGGATTTTCTTACGGGAAAGAAAAGCAATATACTTAAATAATTTAGATGCTGAACATGAGGTGAAAAATAATTGGTTGATAGTAAGATATATAAGAGGACAATACATAAGATTAGAAAGGACATGAAACATTCAATGAATATAACAAAACGATGTTCTGATTTTATTTATCCTTTTATAGTTTCGATGTTTGAAAAATATTATTCGTTTAAATTCAAAACCCAAAAACTTTAGGCGAACACGCACATCCATGTAGATATCGACTCCCTTTTCACCTTAACTTTTTCTTCCTTTTCCCTTCCCCCAAACACCATGCATGGCCATTAATCATCTCATGTGTGCTCCTATCAATTAAATGACAACCCATAATTCATCCTCTAATTATTTTATATTTTCATACCTTCTTTACAGATTTTTATTTTTGACTTTAGTTTTCTTCTACACTTGATATTTCTTTTTGTTAATGTTATATTAATGAAAACTCTATTATTAATCAAATACATATTAGAAATACAATAAGAATGGTGGAGAATCTAGAAGAAAATCTAATACATGTATGACGTCTCTAGAAGAAATTTAATGAAAACAAACCATAACTAACATATATTTCTTACAGATGTATGAGGTCTCTAGAAGAGATTATCAGAACCCCTGAGAATTTAGGGTCTTGGACGAGTCGAAAAATGGGGTCCTATTATCACGATCACTCGATTAGGTAATTAGGCGATTATCGCCCCTTCGCCAGTTCACTTTCCTTTTAATTTTCAGATTTTCCACCTTTATGTTTAATGGATGTGTTTAAATTTATAACACTAATAGGGTTAGTTGGGTTAAATGTTTTATAGATGTGTTTAAATTTAAAACACTAAAGGCTTTCCGGGAATTTTATAAAGATAGCGATTGTGTAACATATAATTAGGTCATTTTCTCTCCTATTATATTTATGTTTTGTAGTCTGTATCTTGATTTCTAGGGTTGCCCATGGGAGGGGCAAGGTAGGTGGCCACCCAAGGCCCACTCTTCCATCGAAAGCATTTAATTTTTTTTTACATACATGTATTTTTCAAAGCAAATCATATAATTAAAACTAAAGGTTAAAACCCAATTTATTCTTAAACTCATTAACTTATCGTATTTTGTTTAGACTCATATAAATAAATAACTCAGTTATCATTTAACCCAACTAACCCTTATACACCAAAATGTTGTGATACCTAAGAACCACGGTTAATCGTAAGTAGCAGAAAAATGACTCTTTTTTCATAATCTTGTTCATGTAACATAAAAAGATTCTTAGAGTGTATAAGTAGTTTGAATCATGATTTCACCACAAGAATTAACCCTAATCAAGTCAATAAAGACGTAGAGATGGGCGCTATAGACAGCATATCTTTTCTGAAGGCAAAAAGGCTACAACCAAATCTTGGTCTTTCAGATTTTAATGATCTAAATTGCACCCCATAACCCTCAGACTCTTTGGAGGCTTCTTCATAACAAAAGTTGTAAACCCCACCACCACCCCCACCCTACCCCACCCCACCCCTCACAGAAAGTTGGTTATTATTATACTTTTCATAGAAGGGTGATTTTCTCTAGAGCTTGTAAAAAGTGTGTTGCTTTTTTATGGGTTTCTCTATAATGCTCCTAGAAGATGCCTTGATGCTCTCTTCTATGAGGAAAAATATTTTTACTTTTTTCAGAATAAATCTTGAGATAAAAAGCTTTATATATACTTATAATAACCTATACAATGCGCATCAAGATTTAGTTTGTATGGTACATTTCATTCACGGCTGCATAGACTATTCATACGAATATACGGGCGGCAAACAAGACAAAACAAAACAAAACGTATCTGATAGATTTTGAAACAATCAAAGTAAGTTCGGTTCAGAATGAGTATCTGTCAAAAAAAGATTTAGTAAAAGAAAATATCATTTCAACAGTTACAAGTACCAACGTATATCAAAGGGTCTTTGGCCTAGCACTATTACGATATCAAGGTGTGTAAAATGATGTTTTTTCCTAAAAAGTTGAGGGTTTAAGTCCTGCGGTATACAATGATAAAATTAGATAAGAAGTTGCAATGTATATAGAAGTTGCAATATATTTGTTTAGATGTATAAATTATAAGGTGGTACAATTTCATATAATATATTAACACATTTTCATGAGGTGCGTAGAAAATGGATACCTACAATTTGCATTTGTCGTAGTGTTTTTTCCCCGGGAAGAGTGAACAAAAAGACTCTTTTCATTTATCAGAAAATAATAAAGTAAATTAAAAGAAAAAGATTATTGTCTCTTTTTTAGTTTCACTTCTTTTCTTTGTACATGACCCCATTTGCCAGGCCACACTTTTTAACCAGCAGCAAAATTGAACTTTGCTCAAGGTTCCAAACACCCCAAATCAGTCCGATCCAAAAACATTGCTTCTTTTTAGACTTGTATTGAGGGTAAAATTTGAGCTTAAAAATACTTAGATTACATAACGAAAGCAACGTGTCACAACGTGGTCTATTGAGGGCCAACATGACATCATGGACCAGGATCCCGAGGACCAGCCCTATTGTCTTGTTTATTGATATGATCATTGGTTTCATGAACTCTACAAGGGAGTAAATTGACCCCAACTCTTACCAATTGCGACTTGAGAAGTGCAAACTACAAACATTTTTGTGTAACATTATTAACAAATTATTAGAGACACCATATGTATAAGTAGGGTTGTTCAAAAAGCTCGCGACTCGGAGCTCGTTCGGATTTAGCTCGGTAAAAACTCACTCTAGATGGCTTAGTTTGAAATTGAGCTGAGCCCGAGTTTGCCCTTGCTCGGCTCGGTTTGGCTCGTGAACAACCCTATGTATAAGGTTAGGTTTAAGAGAAAACCATTAGAAACTTGGAAAACCGAAAAAGCCATTATCAATCAATTTTTTTATTTCATTTTTAACTAAAAGGTAAGGTAAAAGAAATATATGTATCTTGCGAAGATATATATGCTATGCATATCTCGGGAACAACACATAGTTTTTCCCTTAAAAGATCAACAACAACAACAATCGTACCCAGCAAGTCTCACAAATAGCAGAGCTATTGGTAGGGTCTGAGGAGGTTGAGATGTAGACAAACCTTACCTCTATCCATATGGATAGAGAGGCTGCTTCCAAAAACACACCCGGCTCGAAAAGATCAATTTAGGCGGATGCAACTTAGGGTTTTTTAATTTCCCTCTTGGATCATCTTAATTATCCAGGTTTTTTTTTAATTTGTTGTAGATTCTTAAGTTTGAGTGACAAGAATTAATGATATATATATATATATATATATATATATTTGCATTACTTCATAATACTCAAAAAACATTTTGATACAAAACCCTAAACTCTAGCTAAATAGTTACCCATTTCTCTCTCTCTAATATATATATATGATATGATAGATGTTGAAGAAGTTATAATTAGTTGCATGTAAGGTTGAGTGATATTCTTGATGAAAAGGGGCAAAGAAGAAAGAAACAAGCATAGAAACAAATGAGTGAAGTGTGTTCCTTAATTACACTTCATTGGTATGATATTTAGATAGAAACATACAAAGGACTGGCCAAAAAGGGAGGTTTGGATTGGGGTGGGAGACATTGAGGCTTCCGTATATCTTCTTTTAGGTTTAAAGTTATTGCTAATGTTTATTTTAGAAAACGACCCTTCAATTTACACATATATCTGCTTTTTGGATGTTAAAATTCCCTTTGTTCTTCAACCACTTCAATTCGATCATTATTTGGTGCCTGTCTCTTATATACAAGTCTCATACATGCATAATCTTTCATTTCTTCAAACATAAAAACTCTTTTGTTGAAACAATTATGAAAAGAAGATGCCACTTGGTCTTAGTAATTATTTAATGTGTTATAAAACGTAATGTTTACATAGTACAACTATTTCATGCAAAAACGAGTACATAAAATCAGGATAAAAAACATTAGTAATAATTATCGAATGAGTATGTAAAATTTACACTTACAATAAGTTGTATAAAATTGAATGTGCGTGGCGTAGTAATAACAGTGCCAATACATATAAGTTATGACTAAAGTTGTCTAAAGAGGTTACTACTGGGCAGAGGTGTGAATTTTTTATACGACATGAAGCACGAAGCAAACATAACACAAAAATTAGAAGGAAATTGGATTTTAATTATCAAAACTTTGTTACAACTTATAAAATATTTACAAACAGTCTCAACTTTCAACGTAATTTCCTTGATTAATCTTTTATTAACTGAAATCTAACCCCGTTAGTTTTTTATGTTGTGGCAAAAACAGTACAGTATTTGTACATACAAAAGGTCCAGGTTAACGGGTCATGTTCATATCAACCTACGATTAAGTCATGTGTTAACGAGTTTAGACCATTCATACGACCCATTTAGTACCCTTTATTATTGGCTTTTTATAGTAATATAATAGACTAATTGTTAAGAGTTTAGTTGGTGACTTCATGATCCTTAAATGGACGAGACTCAAACGACTAGGCGAGTTAAAATTTAGCCCTTTTTTAAACAAAGGTAACTACACTATGATATTTGATCTTGATTGAAATTATTGGCGTAGGATAGTGGGGGCGGACGACCTCCCGAAACTTTTCGCTCATTAATGTAGAGTATGTAGTTTTAGTATAGAAATTTTTGGGTACATACGTTTTCGACCCCCCGTTTAATAGAAATTTTTAAGTATATATGTTTTTAACACCCCGGTTAGAAATCTCAATCTTCGCCGTTAATTGAAATGTTTTCTTTCGATGATGTAGCTGAATCTCCGTATTATACATGGACACATAAACTTAAACAATTCTTTAATATTATTAAAGGACATTCTTGTATTTTATAAAAACTAACAGAAAATTTAACGAGTCTCAGTCTTGGTACCCAACATTGTTAAAAATAAACCATAATTAACTCCTCTAGGGTTTTCATTATCTAATAAGAGTGCTACTTTTGGAGCTAAGGAAAGAACGGACACAGTATGTGTTCAAAGTTATAATCTCAAAGATAACTACTACCCTCGATCATCTTTAATTGTGTACTAAAACATTAAAATTATGTAAGATTTGATATAAATATTTATAAGTGTTTCTAAAGTACATAGTATGGTGTTAAAACGTATCATCTCTATTTATTTTGGTGTTGAAAGAAACTATTTATAGCCAAGACATAATGTTGTGATTTTCTTTGGGCTTAACGCTATTCACCACATTAATTTTTCAAGCTACGCATTTATTAAATATTCAACTTTATTATAAGTAATGTATATAAATCTATATTCTTTAATAAATCTCATTAAGACCATTAAAACAAATACCTTCATGAATATATCCTTAGTATTTTTTTTCTGTTATTCAACTATAATATTATTAATATTTTATTTAATTTAATTAAATAATATTGAAAAAAACGTTATGATGAACAAACTCAATAATACAAACTTAAAAATACAGAGAAATAAATAATATTAAAAAATATTGATTTTAATAGTTTTTTGCCTTTTCGTAGTTATTTAGATATATTTAATTGGGCGTTTATGGATGTCATATAGAACAAACTTAATAATGCAATAAAATAAATATTAAAAAAGAATACATCTTCAATCAAAATTGACTTAATAGCTCAACTAATCAATAAGGATGCGTCACATAGTTGATTTACAAAAGAAGTTGATGTCGTATATTTACTTAATTTATATAAGCTTATGAATGTGAAACTTTCTTATAGATATTTTTTATAAACCTATAAAGGAGACAAAGCTCATTACTTTATATTATTGCCAAATACAAAAATGCAACAATTTTTAACATGTTTGTTAGAATGATTAAAGTACTGAAAACCCAAGAGGAAAGTTTTTTGGAATTTATTTTTAATCTCAAAGAAGACAATATTTATCAAATATCTTCTGAGAAGTGTTGGTTATGTGTGCATATATCGACATGATTCACATGAAATCATGAACCCCACCAAATATTTGAAATAGATGGCTTCTAAATGGCCTAGCAGAAGATCCACCATGAAAAAGATCAACCAAAACAAATATTTATGTTGAAGAAATTACATTATATTTTACAAACAAGAAATAATATATCCAAAGTCTAATTATTCTTTTAACAATGTGATGCTAGCATAATATTGTATTATTAATACATGAAATAATAAAAGTAAACGAGGAAAAACATATAAGTGAACATGTTAAAAAATAGTTAACACTAACACAAAAAGTTATAAAAACGGTTTTTTTAAGAGAATGTATAACATTATCTTTACAATATTAAAAAATATATATAAATATCCACACACAAAGAACACCATTGGGTAATTGAAAGCAAAGGCATTGTACGAATCATCCATATCCATCCATCATGAATGAGTCCTTGGGGGGTTCTATGCATTTATTATTGTAGATTTTGAAACTCAAGATTGTGTGGATGAATTTAATTCTCAAAATTTCAGAATGTGACAAATTGTTGGACAGAAAGAAAGGGGTTACTTTTCACATTAATTGATCATACCCCACACATAGGCATTGCATGTGTGGTTTAGCCCACTCGGTGTGGGGGCGTCTCAGGCCCGACGACGCCCCCAACACCGCGTCTGGTGGGCCGTCGGCGTCGCGGGATTCCCCCTACGGACGTCAGGGACGGGGCGAATAATTTAATTTATTTTAAAATTTAGCTCGTACGACTTCCTCCTTCAATGTTGTGACCCACTTCAGCTCCGACCCAGTTTGGGACTCCGGTGACGTGATCTTCCCGTAGATAAACCTCGTACGACTTCCTTCTTCAATGTTGTGAAAAACCCATGTTTTTTCTCCGTGTTTAAGGTTAACCCAGATGAGATTTAAGGTTGGTTCAGTTAGTGATGAGTGAGAAAGTGGGTTATAAGAGAGAAATAGTTGAAGCAAAAATGGAGAGAAAGGGGAACAGATATGGATGTATGTATGTATGTATAATGAATGATAAAGGGGTTTTGGTGAAAAATCGATTTCTGTTTAGTAAATATTTTGACAAAATTAAAAAGAAAAATAAAAAAACTAGGTGAGGTCGGGTCGTCACCCATTTCCAAGCTTCCATCCCTGGAGGGGCGTCCTCTAAGGACTCTGACGCGAATACTGACCTGGCGGGTCGTCCTAGAGAGAGGCCCGTCACCCACACCGAGTAGCCTTATATGACCATAACATATATTCAACTTAACATGTGTTATTGCTTCTTTTTATCCAAAATATTTGAATTCGATGTGTTTAGAATTGAACTCAATCAATCAGTTGTAAAATCATAGAAGTACAACAAGAAGAAAAGGAAATTTATGTTATTATTTTATGATAGCTTATATAATTATTTTACAACAAGTGTTTACAAATTACAATAATGATGATATTTTTATGACTTAACATTCCATTTGAGTATTTGAATCGAGAGAATAACGATTGTCTGTTATGGCATCCCACATAAAAGACTGTGGTGATGCAGGGATGGACCATTAGCATCCGTAGATGTTTGGAATCTGATATTGAAAAAGCTATGGTTGGTATGGTGTACCCGCAAGATGAACACATCAGGCCATACACGTGGTAGGATCCCTATGATGATGAAACACCTTCAGTGGCCCCACACTCCAACACAAGTTGGCTTTTAAGGTTGATCTATTGTCATTGTCATCTGAATTATGTTGTGTAACCCTTTGACCATGCCACTTTTGGAATACTTATAACTAACCAAGTTTTCTACCGGAAAAACAAGAGGCATTTTAAGTTTTTAACACCATAAAAATCACTGACTAAAATTATTTAGAATATGCATTATGGAGTGGCTTTAAAGAAGCTCTAATAAGAAAAAAGAGTGTTGTCACTTACTGAGCGTTTTCTATTATTTCACACGGGGCTTGAAGGGGTATGGTCTCAAAAACCTTGCGCTAATCAAGGAAAGCATACCCATTAATAACTTCTACGAAAACTGCGCGCGGACTTCTTTGCCAAAATAAGATTTATTAGAACTCTGCGCCAAATATCCAAAAGAGGAAAGCGTCATTTAACTACCTTGCGCGGGCTCGTGCAAGGTTCAAAGTTAACCTTGAACACTCTCTTTGGATAAATGCTTCATTTAACTACCTTGCGCGGGCTCGCGCAAGGTTCCAAGTTAACCTTGAACATTCTTGTTTGATAATGCTCCATGCACAAACCTTGCGCAGATATTTATATCAAAGCAAGCATCCACCAAACGTGCGCTAAGCAGCAAGGAGAAGAAGGAAGATCAGTTAACTAACATGCGCTTCTCGCGCAAGGAAACAGTAAATCCTGAGAAACTTTCCCTTAGCAAAATCCTTAACTTGGTGCAGAAGCAAAGGGAATCTTTTCTGTTGTAACAGAATGTACACGTGGCGAATTATAGATGGGTAACAGCTGTGAAACCTTCTAGAAGCCATTAACACCCAATCGTGCAAGCATCTTTTCGGTTATAACCAATTGCCACATAAGCAGCATCTGGACAGCTGATGAAGATCACGGTGATGGCATGCTCACATTTATAAGATGTAGTGATCTCATGTTGACACGTGGCCCTCCCTAACCGCTGATGAGCTCACGATCCGTTTGCACTAACGGATTACCAACAAACGTTAACGGAATAACAAAAGATTCCGTTAAAGTTAACAATCTCTCTTTTTGGCGCCAAACACCGGCTATAAATAAGTAACTTGGAGTTCAAGGAAAGGTATTCACTCTCAACTACTCTCTCACTTACAATACTTACTTCCGACTACCTGTACTTATTCTCACGCCGGAGGGTGGTCACGGAGAGAACCCCCCTTCTCCCCATGGCGAGCTAACGGTGTTCTGTTTTGCAGGATCAGCCGGAATATTGTTCTATTCATCATCCGTCGAACGGAGGGTTAACCCTTTTATGCAGAACCCATTCCATAGATCTACTTTGTCACACCCCGACCCGCAGCGGAATAAAAGTCGGGGCATGATTGGGTTATCACCAAAGCTCATGATATTTACTAAGAAGTTTCATATTTATTAAATTCAAATTACAAATTTAAATATCCAATAAACAAAATTCATACAAATACAAAAAAAAATCTAAATGTTTATTCCAACGCAATAACTTGTTTATTCTTCTAGGCCATCTTAAGTGTTTCTTTCCTCAACTGAATCACCTGTATCATGTGTAAAACAGGGGAGATTTTGGGTCAACAAAAGTTGGCGAGTGAACCTTGATAAAACATTTTAAATAATTGCTTGTTTTATTTTTTAAAGAAATTCGTGCATAAATCACATGTGAGCAAATATATATGTAAACAATCACAAACCACATTGAATGAATATTTGACATGAATGATGATGTATTTGAGATCAAAGCTCAATCAAACGGAGCCGATCTAATGAGGCACCTGATGCTCAACTCGTATCCCACGAGGAATTGATGGGCCTAATGAAATGAGTGCACTGAAATGATAAATTAAATCCACATATAAACCACACAACAAGCAATTCACATTTGATCACAAAATGATATAAGCACAAGTATTTAAATTAAATAAAGGAATGGTACGACACATGATACACCCCAAAACGTGATTAAAACGGGGAATTTGTAGAGATTCACTCACAGTGGGTGTGTAGTCTTGATTGATGACGGGTGCGTACGAGTTGAGAAATTGGACCGGCGTAAGAGTACTAACCTGAAATACAACGCGATAACTTGATAAATAAATAAACTAACTTTTTGATTAAAAACCTTTGTTTAGATTTTTTTGAGTTTAGTTTTGTGATTTTATTAATATTTAAGCCTTTGTATTTTAGGTATTTTAAATAACTTCTCTTTTAATCTTACTATGAAATAATAAATAAATAATAAATGGAATAATAAATGGAATAATAAAAAGAAAAAGAGAAAAGGAAAAAAAATATAAACTGTCAGTCTGACAATGTCTGTCAGACCGGCCGAGCAGCGGCTTGTATGAGGGGGGAGAGACTCGAACCCGCAACCTCTAGTTCGTGTGCACGCAGCTCTTCCAACTGAGCTACGTGTCTAACCCGTAAGATTTCGGATTTTAATTATTCTTATATACATCTTGGGTTCATTCAAATTTAGTCAAGGTTTTAAAAAGGTTATACTGGATCGAACCGGACGCGCATCAAGGGTTTCGAACCCGGGACCTTGGTGGTGTTTTGCACACAGTCCACCGCTGGACTGTGTCTCTAACCCGTTTAAATCTAGGATTTTAATTATATTTGTATACATACTGCCACTGCTATATTTCATTCAAAATAAAAACGGTTATGTGCATTAATGCGGTCATGAGCCCGATTCGAACCAGAGATGTGAAAGTTGTGTTTTGCACACAGTCCACCTCTGGACTATGTATCTAACCCGTTTAAATCTTGAATTTTAATTACATATAAACCGTAACCCACTTCGTCTCCTTCATTCAAATTCTTTTACCCAGAACATCCACCCGCCTAAGAAAAACAGTCTCCAAATTCCCTTAAATGATTATAAGATAATTAAGATAATATTATATCAAAGTATCAAGAACTTTTACCGAATTGATTTAATCGGCGGTGACTGATTTCGGCTCCTGCTGAAATCCGGCGAACAGGGCTTCCGGCGATCGACAGAACTCCGGCGACGGGCTGCGTCACTTGATCAAAGAGTAGAATAGGTTTCAAGAGGAGATGAGCGAGTTTGATTGTGTGGTAATGACTAGTATTTATAGATGAAAACAGGGAGGTTCAATTTCGGCGATTTGGAAGTAGTTACGGTGATTGATGATGACAGACAAACTGATTTGGGGGTTGCCAAAATAGATCCCGAGCCAGCTGTCGAAGGATTCAATTCAAAAAGGAAGGCGCGTGGTGATTTGGCGATGATTTGCAGGTTTTCCCGCTCGTGTATACGTGAATATAAGTGATGGTGTGCGAGATTTGCTACATTGTGTGTGTGTGGTCTAGTGGTGTTGGCGGTGTGTGGGCAACTGGGCGACCCGGTTCGATTCCCGGTTCACCTATTTTTTTTACACTTTTTAATTGTCTATTAAGAATTAAATATTTATAATTGATTATTTATTATATTATTTTATTTAGCTTATTAGTTATTTTATATAAGAAATTCTTAAGCAATAATGAAAATAACCGAATGACCAGAATAAATGCACTTTGATTGATACTTTGGGGCGGACTTTCGAAACCCGATTTGTACAAATGTTACATACTTAGATTCCGGTTTAGTTGATCTAGAGTTTCTTCATTGGCGCCCACCGATTTCGATTCTTTCTCACCTTTCGTTTTGTTTCACTTAGATCTGCAACGTCATGGCTGACGGATCATCTTCTCAAGGTCCTCGACCAGGGATTCGACGCGTTGTTGTCGGACCTCAGGTCAACAGACAAATAGTTGAGGATTCTTCCGGCGAAGCTAATGCTCAGTATGATCCTAATCATGCGAGTGTTCCTGTAACGCCGGCGGCTCCTCGGGTTGATGTTACGACGATTTTACCACCTGAAGAGACTCCATTATTGTGGTTAATCAAATCTCAAGTGACTCTAAACGCTATGTATGCTCAGTTATGTGCCCAAACCGGAACTCCAGCTTTTCAAGCTCCGATTAACGCACCTCAGGTCCGCGCTTCGCCGACACCTCGAGTTTTGAGTTATAATACTCAAAGTCATGCTCGTTCCCCTTCGCGCATGCCTGAAGATGGAACAGAAATGTATTCTAAAACCAGGAATGATCCTGTTCGTTCTGGTAATAGAAGGAAGAAGACAACGTTCAACGTCGCGCATCTGTCCACTCTCGTTTGGGCCCGCGGTATTCGCAGAAACGGGACACCCAACACGATGAGCTCGATAGAACCTATGAAGGGGATAGTGCAAGTATTTTTAATCGAATATCTGCAGATCATGCTAGTTACAGGCCAAAAGTACGCGCAGTATACAATCCAGAAGCTGAGCATGATTACAATTTGGTGTATCGCCCAACCGAAGCAGCTGAACAATCAAAGTTTACCAGAGAGATAGCACTGGCTCCGTTGGAGCGAGCGAAATTACCATCCAACGTTGGAAAGTTTAACGGTTTGACCGATCCTGATGATCACATGCGCCTCTTTACCGGTGCAGGGTTACTTGGGTGCTGGACATTGCCAATGTGGTGTCACCTATTTGTACAGACCCTTACCGGCGTTGTGCGCCTTTGGTTTGATAATTTGCCGGCAGGTAAACTTTCCTCTTGGAACGACTTAAAAGAGAAATTGGGGTTTCTTCAGGGCTTTAATGGGTGTTGTGGGGGCATAATTGGGGTTTTATGTGAAATGTGATATTGAGGTTGACATGGTTATATATGATTGGTAAAAATTAAAAAAAATCATAAAAATAGGCGGATCATGCCCTTTACTCGCCCCGCGCCCAAAAGCTAGCCCTTTCCGAGCCTCTATATTTTATGGTGTTGGGGGCGCTAAAGGTGATGATGTGGAGGTAGGCGTGGAAGGGCTAAAGCTCCACAACGCATGGCCTTAAGAAGAAAGAGAATGAGCCACCATTGCTTAAGGGCATGCCCTTGGAAGCTTTGTGAGAGAGATAGAGGAGATGGTGTCTGTCGCCCGTGGGTAGATTTGTTAATGAACTAAACCAACACGAAAAAAGTGGCATGTTCATTTTCGTTCATTTAATTTTAACCGGACACAAACACTAACATTTAATCAGATAATTTTTTCTTCATGTTCGTTTATGATGAAAATGTACATGTACATGTTCGTGTTCGTTCGTGTTCGCCCATTAACAATCTAGATGAACGTAAATGAACACAAATAAAAATGTTGAAGAAAATAAATAAATATAAATGAAAACAAACGAATAAATCTAATACATAAATAATAAATATCCAATAATTTTAATGGTTATCAAATAAATGTGGAACTGGAAGTCGTGGTTTTAATAATTAGTCTCAAACATCCCTTAATTAAAGCAGCCAACACAAAATTTTTGGATGGAAATTAAAACTTAAGAAAAAACTAAACTGGTAACGTGGTGAGGTGTGGGAGTGGGAAGGTGTTCAGGGAGTTGAGGTGACATTGGCCTCAGACGTGGAACCCCCCCCCCCCCCCCCCCCTAATTTCGGTGCCCATGGGATTATTTTCCTTATTTCTCCGATGAGTTTGTGTGTATATTTTATACTTTGTTATTGATTTTTATACTTTGTTTTTTCTTAACTATGTTTTTTGTTATAGAGGGAACCACACCCCATGTTTGGGGGAGGATGGTGAGGTGAAAAGGGAGGGTGATGTGAAGCTGATGTGAACTTGGGAAAGAACGGAGAACCACACGCTATAGGGCATTGACTATGCTTGATTGGAATGAGGAGAGAGACATTTATCATAACATGGAAATACCTTTTGTTTCCTCCTTAGATAGCATATTCATTTCCCTTGATGATTGTTGTTGATCTTGTAATTTTTAATGGCCTTTGGACGGATGATGCTTGATCCGGTTGCATCACTGGCCATAATTTCCTTTCCCGACTTGTATTCTTGTTTAGACATGGGTCAAATGGTCAATGACGTTGCAGTCAGTCACAATTGATCCACCCACCGATCGTGAAGCTTATGTGCCCTTTGTGAAGTCCTCTTTTGAGTTCATGATTGATGCAAAAGTTTGAGAGATTCTTTTATAAGCATATGTGGATATGTATTTAGCATTTAAACACATGTAATTGTTTTCTATCATCATTAAAATATTTATATTATCTCAGGCATGAATGCCTCAATAACACTATTAGCTTTTACAAAGTGTTCATACCAACTTAGTGAAGATGCTAAGGTGACCAACTCATGATAGAGCTTTTAAAACTATTGCCATATCATTATGTGCATACACCAATTATTTCCCAAAGTCAACAAAGAGAGATTTACCCAAGTTGAAGAACATACGATGACTAACAGTCAACCAACTTTTAATTTTAAAAACATTAATTTATATTTTTTATATAATATAGTTTACTAATAAAGTATTTGTTTATTATAATAATAGTGAACTAAATTTATATATTTAATGTTAGTTATTTAAAAAATAATTTGTTGACGAAAGTAATTCTAAACAGAGGTTTTTTGGCCGACATGCGACGGGCGGAAATTTCAAGATGGGCTTTTCCCGAGAGGGATCGGTAGACCAGAGAAGGGGATTAAGCTCCTTGGTGGAGCTGTTAGTCGGGATCCTAGCTTTATTGAGGAGTTGGCAGGGCGGCGAGCCTCGGGGGCGGTTGACCTCATGAAACTCTTACCCTGCCTGAGAGATCCCCAATGTGAACTCCTTCTGCTAAGGTCGTGCATGGGGGTCGCTAAGTTACTTTTTGGGGTGCGGACTTGTCAACCGCATTTTATGGAGGATGCGGTATCTCGGTTTGATGATGGCCTTAGAGAGGCTATAGAAGACATAGTTGTGGGTGGCGGCCCCTTCTTTGGTGACCTCCAATGGCGTCTGGCATCTTTGCCAATGCGTCTAGGTGGTTTGGGCATCTTCTCAGCTCGAGATGTTGGGGCTTATGCCTTTGTGGCGTCTAGAGCTCAGTCTTGGAACTACAGGATCATATCCTTCGAAACTGTGAGGTCGTCGGGCTTGACCCGGACTATCAGCAGGCGCTTGAACGCTTAATTGTCTCTCTCCCAGACTTGGATATTAGCGGTTTTTCTAATAAGGACACCGCCCCCTCGAAGCCACAAAAAACTTTGGCGAATGCTCTGTTTAGCAAAATCGCTCAAAGCCTGGGAGAAGCTTTTAATTTGTCATCCCGCTAGAAGGTGGTGTTTGAGTGCCTGAAAGGTCCCCATGCTCAGGAATTTTTGACCGTTATACCAATTGAGGGGTTGGGACAATGTATGTCTGCAGTAGAATATAGAGCCATTCTCAAATACCGGTTGATGATCCCTATGTACTCGGAAGATGAAACTTGCCCGATATGTCGTAAAGCTTGTATGGATAAATACGGGGAGCATGCAGTTCACTGTAAAGAGCTCCCTGGGTTCAAATATCGGCACGACTGGGTGCGTGATGCTTTGTGGGACATCTTAAGAAGAGCTGGGATTTCGGCTAAGAAAGAGGCCCCTGTGAATTTCCTCACGGACCCTATGGAAGGGAGATCTACTCTGCGACCAGCGGATCTGCTCGTCTTTGGCTGGGCTGGGGGGAAACATGCTTGTGTAGACCTCACGGGGGTTTCCCCTTTGGTTGGTTTAAGGGAAAACGGGTTTGTAGCTGGACAAGCGCCAAGAAAGGCAGAATCAAAGAAAGTGGATAAGCACGCTAAAGCTTGCGCAAAGAACCAGCATGTCTTTGTCCCTTTTGCCTTTGATACTTTTGGCTCCCTAGCGCCAGAAGCTATCCACTTCTTGACGAGGGTTCAACGGGTCGTCTACAGCAATTGTTCAACCCCAAGGGGGCAAGGGTTTGTATTTGGAAGGTTAGGGTTTGCAATTCAGAAATGATTGGCGGCGCAGCTTGTTGCCCGGCTACCTTCTGTTTTGATGTAACTTGGCAAGTTTTCTGAATCTAAAATAGAGAATGCACACAAAAAAAAATTCTAAAATGTGGCGATAACATGGGAATAATGTTTGTGTAAATATACATTATTGAAGAAAGAATAGATGTTTTGAACTAAAATGTAGTGATACAATGGAAATAATGTGTGGAAATATGCATTATTGAAGAAAGAATAGATGTTTTGAAAGAACGAGTGATAAATCTTTGGCAACAGTCAACTGATGTGAACATTAATATTTGTTAGTAGTGTTTAACATTGTGGATGGCCTTATCACATTATGGGATGCATCAAGTTAGAACTGGGTGTCATCAAGTTAGAACTGGGTGTAAGTAACATTAAATAGTTATAAACCAATTTGATACATGTTAAAGTTCACAATAGAAAAATACACCAATAAATTTGAAAAATTTATATTTATTTTTATATTAGTAAGGGAGTCGACTAAAAACACAACATGATTATAGGTATATTTGGATTCGGATTGATATTTTTACAGATTAACCTGTGACCATGACACAATTAGTGAGTTCTTTACATTAAAGGATTTATGTTACCAGTCATATGAATGTTAATTAAAACGTAAAATAAATTCCAATGAAATCACATTAAGCCAATAAAGACGAATGAGATGGTGGTCTATTGACAAAGACACAATCTTTAAACACTTGAGTTTGGAAGAGGGGACTATTGGGTTCAAATTCAAGACAGAGATTAAAAGAAATCAACGGTAAAAAAAAGCCGATAAAGTTTTAATACACTATTTTAAGGTAAAACTATATTATAATAAGTAGAGTAAACTGCTATTTTGATCCCTGAGGTTTGGTCACTTTTGTCACTTTAGTCCAAAACTCAAACCTTTTGAATCTGGGTCTATGTGGTTTCAGTTTTGTTGCCATTTTGGTCCAAAAGTGAAATAAGCTTATAATTGTCTGATAAAATCCTAGTATTTTATCTTTTTCCTCAAGAGCAAAATGATCATTATAATTTTATTAGAACACATTATTAATTAAAATAATAAAATTAAATGTTTGACCTTATAAAAGCAGACAAATTTCATCATCTTACCCAAATGCAAACCTTAATACCCTAATTCAGCATCTTCTTCAACCCTCATTCTACTGCAAGTGAAAATCGACAATTAATCACCGATTCAACTTTGTGGGTTTTGTTCGATCTTTAACAACAACAAAAGATAGAAACAATTAAGGTATGCAGGCTGATCAAACAATGTTGAGCTTAAGACCAGGTGCTGGTAACCGAGGAAGAACTTCTGCTCCTCGTTTTGATTCATTGTTTTTGGTTCTTCTGATCTTCCAACCCTTCGTCCCCATGGATCTGCAACACCTCCGCCGCCGCCCATTAACATCTCCGCCATCGCTTTCGCTTAAACACCTTCGCCACCACCTCCCCTTAAACACCTCCACCACCGCCTCGGGTTTAACACCACCTCCACCACTGCCTCTCACCACGAGCCACCGATGCTGATGTAAATGATTTAAAAGGTTAGATTTTTTTGTGGGTATTAGTTTAATTTTATGGGTTTTCTTAGTTGATTAATTAGGATTAATCAATGGTGGCAGGTGGGTGGTGGATGTGGTGGGTTTTGGGTATTTGTTGATTATAATCAGTGTGGCTGATGGCAGGTGGATGTGATGGGTTTTGGCTAGGGTTGCGAATGGTGGTGGTGTACTGGTGACCAGATTTGAAGAAGGTTGGAAAAGATGATGGATTAGAGTTTGAGGGAAAATGATAATCTCTGCTGCTTTTTTATATCAAAGGGATTTTTTAATTTTATTATTTTAATTAATAATGTGTTCTAATAAAATTATAATGACTATTTTGCTCTTGAGGAAAATGACAAAATACTATGATTTTATTAGACAAATATAAGCTAATTTCACTTTTGAACCAAAATAACAACAAACTAAAACTACAAAAACCCAAATTTAAAAGATTTGAATTTTAAATTATAGTAGTAAAAATAATCAAACCTTAGCGATAAAAATGACACATTACTCTGATAAGTAATTAAAGGAGGGGGTGTTTGAATTTGGTGGGAAGTAAACTAAAGATGACATAAAGCTTGTCAGTCTGTCTTAATCAGACTTAAACTATTAAATCTATCAATAATTAAAAGGCATACATGTCCTTTTTTATTCAATCAACCCATAGTTTCTTTCATGTTTCAAAAATGAAATATGAGCTTAAAACTAGATTTACTCTTTTGTATATTTAATACAATCTATCCCCACTTATAGTTTTATTATTTATCTTCATTTGTTTAGATTCATGTTTCATATCTTGCATTTATTGGTATCCATTTTTAATTTAATTATTCCTGTTGCATACCAAAAGAGAGACGGCTTACATCTTAAACACATTATTTATACATCGATTTTAATACCAAACAACAATAAAGTAAAATACGCTTTGTGCACATAAAATAATACTTATAAAGATCTTCATAAAACGAAGAAGATGGTTTGTAAATCAACAAAATTGGGCATACCGATCAATAGATCATATATAAAAGGTGTATGGTACATATATTGTTTATCATATTTGTTGTTGTAACACATAACTTTCTATGATTTATAAATAAGCTCTTTGTAAAAAAATAAAAAAAGTCAATTTCCAATTCGTGTAAATGTTCAGTGGTTAACTTAACATATGATTTATGATATACAACTCGATTTAATTTGTTAAAATAAATTTATTGTCATGTCAGTTGCTTATAATACAAGAGCGTATGGTGTGAGTGGGCATGAAAAGGAGGCATTAAACGTAATGTGACAGCCATATCAATAAGGGGTGTGGTAATAAAAGCACGGGTGGTATTGGGTGTGGAAAGAGTCTCACCTTTTGTTTAAAAAAAACTCACTAATCATAAACCACCAATCAACTCGCGGCACATCACCAACAAAATTGCCCTGGAGATCCTCAAGCCCCACCCACAACGTCGCCATCCACACCATACGCGGGGTGGTGTGCCCGGCTTGGAGGGGCTTCCACTCCGACACCGTGTGGTCTAATAAGAGTAAGGTTATTGTACAACTGAATCTTAACATATAAATTGACTTAACGTGAAAAGTGAAAGAGTGGTTTTTTTTGAAAATCCCCCCCCCCCCCATCTTATTAAGCACGTATTTAAGTCTCAAAATCTAAAAGAAAATCGTGATTTTATACCAGTAGAGTAGAGTAGTCATAATTACTCTACAAAAATACATAACTATCTACTGGTGTAAAATCATGAAACTTTTTTTATTTGCAACTATTCTCTCCTTCACTTCTCATATTAAGGTTATTTTGTATGTAAAGACGTATTTGTATTTGATCTTTACACAATATAACAACCAACCATATAATGTTATAAATTTTTTTGATTTAAAGCGATACACAATATAATAACCATATAATGTTATAAATTATTTTATTTAAAGCGACAAAATTGAGGAGAGAAGATTACACATATGCCCTTAGGGCTGCAAATGAACCGAATGAACACGAACAAGACCTTATTTGTGTTCATTTGTTAAGAAATATATGTGTTCGCGAACCGTCTATGAACACTTATTGAACGAGATTTTATGTTCGTGTTTGTTTGTTAAGGAAATGAACTTGTTCGTGTTCGTTTGTGTTTGTTTGTTAATTTTAGACAACGAACAAAAACGAACGTGACGAAGACAAATGAGCACAAACTAATGTTCATGAACACAAATGGAAACAAACGAACACAAACAATCGTTTATGAACAAAATATATAATACACTGACACTTATTAGATATTTAATTTGTCGGAATTTTGAAGTATTTAAATAAATATAAAAACTAAAAACACTAATGAACTATCGAACACAAATAAACACATTACCGAACATTCACGAACACATACAAATGAACACGATGTTCATGTTTGTTTATTTAACTAAACAAACGAAATTTCCTTTTCATGTTTATTTGTTTAATAAACGAGCGAACTCAAACGAACTTTCTGTCAAACAGTTCACAAACTGTTTGTCGAACGTTTGATTCATATACGGCCTTATATCCACTCCATAGTCCATACTAAAAGTAACATACATGATAAAACAAAGCAGGAAATAATAAATACACCATACCTCCTCCTTGGATGAGAACATGATCTAAATCATTTGATTTTGTGCTTTTTATATTAGATTATAATATAATTTAAACAATTCATATTTGACTTTTGAAGTATGAAATTAATTGTTTTCTAGATGTTTAAAATTAATAAACATATTTAATGTTTCTTAAACTAGACTACAACCATCTTTAAAAAATAAAGTAGTTTATATCCAAACATTATAAATTCTTTATTTTTTAGAAAAGAGAGAGGATAAACAAGTATTTGTGAGGTCCAATAAGAAAAGTTGCATGTGATATGATTAGAAGTGGCATTAAAATTTGTGCTTAATTAGTAAACTAATTAGAGCTTAGAAAACACCAAATTCAATGTATATGATATGATATCCTTCAACATCCAATAAAACTGGTTAAATAAAAACTCATGTGTATATATAATTCAACTCAAAAAATTTTAAGCTCAGTTAATAGGGATATATACCTCTTAAAAATAAAAAATAATTAAAATTTATTAGTGTAAAGTAGAGTATAAATATTATTTGTCTTAAAAAAGTTTAAATATATAGGTTGGTTTCTGTCAAATAAGTGGATTGATGGATATACCCGTAAACCCGTTTTTATGTTTATTGTTTTCAAAAAGTAGTGTTTATATTATAACTTAAACTATATTATAACTTAAACTGTAGAACCGGTTTAAAATATTATAGGCCTGAAACAAATAAACAAAATTGAAACCTTTTTCATAAAAAAAAATTAAAAGCTAAAAGTTGCTTTAGATCCAATGAGTCATATATCATCTATTTATATGCATAATTAATTATCATAAATATCAACGTCAACAATCTTTAAACCAAAAATCACCTACATTTAATATGTTTTTTTTAGAATTTGAGACCCTAGGAAAATGAAGGCTCATTTATTTCCCTCCCATTTGAACCAACCCTATTAAACTGACTATATATTTTACTTTAAAACCTTAAAAAAATGGCATCATGTTTTCAATTTAAACTAATAGATGGTATGATTTATGCAAATTTAAAAATTTAAGGATAGTAATATGCAAACAAATAAAACAAAAAATATATTTGAGATAAATTGTTTTCGTATCAACCCTCGAAGTCTCACATAATTTTCGAGTTCGACCCAATAACCCACAAACCCGACGCTCGCCAAGCCTGAACCACGCTAACCACTTGGCACTAACACACACTCCTTTAAATGAGGATTCAAACTAGATCAACAATGCATGTCGTTTTTACAATCATAAAACACAATGTTTGAATGATTTCATAACGAAAGACATTACCTTATCATAATTAGAATCAAGATTAACAGTTTTTAGCTGCCATAAATGGCCCAAAAAAACATCATTAACAGTAGTAATACATTCATAATCATATCAAATACTAAGAACATTAACTACCATATCATGTTCTTCGATTATAAATTAGCAACATGAGCATAAGTAACCTTCGCCAAAAAGTCAACAAACTTTCGATAATCGACACCTTTTAGCACTTCCAAGCGGAAACCGACACGAGCTCCCGATGTTGCCAGCAGAGCACGAGCGACGAGTGCCTCTTCTCGACATGAAACTCGCGAACAGGGGTCCTTTTGACCAGACATTCCGCTTGACTTTCAGTAAAGTTACTGAACAACAACGGTGAAAATCCAGCTGATAAGAAAAGATTTCGCCAATGTTGAGTCTTGTCCGGGTAAAGAAACCGGCCCAATACGATCTTTTCCACAGCAGGCTGGACCAAGAACCGCTCGATCTTCTGCAACGAGTCAAGGTTCATGTTGACCGCATCAAGCGACTCGAGTAAGTTCGAATACGATTGAAGGGCATGTATCAAATGACTCGAAAACGATAAATCAGTCCGGTCACACCCACGGTCAACCGAAACCACGATTTTGGGAGTTAAACTTTTAACGAAACGTAGCACAGCTGGAATCTGAGTTTGGTGATTGGAAAACACATGAATTGGAAGATTCACAGCAATGGCTTCATTATCAGACATATGAAAGGGTAAAGACCATGAAGCAGAAGCAAGAACATCAATGTTGACTATCTCTAAATCAAATCCAACATTGATTTCACTTGCAAAATGGATCAAATTCTCTCGGATCAACCCGAGTTCCAGCTGGTCATGAGTTGAAGGTGACACAAATGCAGTAATCTTAATGTAGGACACACCATTGTTCCTTAAAGCAAGCTCTTGCATAAGAGAAGCCCATTGACCACCATACCCTATATCGAAATCGATAATATGAATCTGATCGAACCCGTTGAGGGATTCGAGTAATGCTTGGTTGCAAGTGAAGTTAGCAAACTGAATGAAAGGGGAAACCTCTGAGAATGATTTGTAAGCACCAATCTTAAAGATTAAACTAAAAGGTGAACAACCAGTGGTGGTGGGAACTTGAGGGTTTATGTTGTTTAGCACTGAATGTATGAGTAACTGAAGAGCTTCTTTGAAATAAAAAGCAGCCCTTTCGAAAGGCTTACCGACTGGTGAAAGCTGATGATTGAGCCGCGCCAATATCCCTTGCGCGAGTATCGGATTATTCGCTGTTTGGATCAGATAGGCTGCTTTGAAAAGCTGGTCAATGATCCCTTGTTGTTGCTGCTGCTGCTGATGTTGCTTTGGTGATTTTTGAAGGAGTTGAAGTTGAGTGGAACCCAATTCAAGCAGCGGGTTCTTGTGCATTGGAGAGTTGTACTCTATGCTTACTGGGTTGTTGTTTCTTGGCATCAAGAACTGTTGTTCGAATGGCAGCTGGGTGTTGAAAAGATTTGGTTTAACGTCAAGTGGGAGCATTTGAGTGTCGTTTAACGGTGAAAAGATTTGATTTTGATGGTGGGTTTGGTGGTTAAACATCTCCGGCGCCGGTGAAACATGAGGGTTTGAAGATAAGTTGCCGGAATCAAGAGATACAAAATTAAACCCTTGATCTACAACACCAAACCCACCGTTAAACTCAAAGTCTGCCGGACCACCACCAACACCACCTGCGGCAGTAGAAAGGAGTTTATTTAAACCCAAAGATGGGTCTTCAACATCACCCATGATCCACCGGAGCATGGCCTGATCTTGGCCGGAATCCCCATTTTCCCAGTCACATTTTTCATTTCCGGGGATGATACCTACCGGCGGTGTTGGGAAGTGGTGGAGGTCAAGAACTCCGGCATTGGAAGTGGTGGTTTCTTGATTTTCCGGCCATTTTGAAGAAAGAGGCGCCACGGCGGCGGTGTCAGCGCCGCCGTGAGAGGAAGACAGGGTGGAGGTTGAAGCAGGTGGGCTTGGGGTGGTGGTGATGTTATCCAGGACAGAAGTTGGTTCGCTAATGATGTACTTGTAGTTGTTGTTGTTGTTGTTCCTCTTGATGTTGTTTACAAAATCTTGGAAATGTACAAGTGGATGAGCATAAGGTACAACAAGGTCTTGTTGTTGATTATAATCCAACAGCACCACCCCCTTCCCCTCCTGGAAATCAAAGGGTAAGGGCATCCCTTGGTTTATCTTTCAGAAACAAGAAATTTGTGTGACAAAAAACTAATCAGATTTTGAAAGCTAAAAGGTGGAGAAATGCATGTGAGATAGGGAAGATGGAAACAAAAACTCAAATGGGTTTAAAGAAGAAACATCTAAAGAACAAAAGGGGTGGGGGATTTTGTTTTTTTTTTTTTGGTGCTTGTGAGATGATGATGATGATGTGTTTGTGTTTTTTTTTTATTTTTGGTTTGTGTTTATGTCTTTGTAAACAGTGTTTTCTGGCATGGATGGATGGATGCGTGCAACATAAAAAAGTAGTCTGCCAATGATCTCTTATCAAATGGTTGGTGGAATATTTGTATTTTTTTTAGAGACGGAGGTTTAACTTTGTTTCGTATATAGTGAGGTATTGGTGGGTAATAATAGAAGACCTAAGAAAATCTGGGTTGCATTTGGCCCAAACGAGTTTTACCGATAATTTCATCGTCGTGCCTACGGACAGATGAGTTATCGTTTTTTCTCTGGAATTGATGGTGGACCCGGGATACTCTCGGAGTACTCCGTTTGATCCAGTAGATACCCAAAAAGTGTTCGATATTGATTCTGTTAGCAGTTAAAATATAGTTAAGTTCACTTCATCCTCTCTCTCCTCTCTCCTCTCTCATTTTTTATTTTATTTTGTCAGTTTTAATAATATCACTGTAATATTATTTTTATATTTTATATTACTAAAAGATATGAGCTATTAATTTTTTATTTGATAACATGTTCAGATAATTATACTATATTAAACACATATTACTGTGCGGTAACTTTTGACAAGTCTTGAAAGACGATATTAACATAATTAGGTTTTTGGTTAGTTAAAGAAGCGAGTCACACCAATGATTGTAAGGCTATAATGTATGGTTGGAGCCTATTAAGGGCTTCACTTTAACACCTCATTGTCATGTAGAGTTAATTATCGAAGAAAAATTGAATTGGTAAAAACCTAATAGGTTAAAAATGTCAATTCACAAAGTTAGGGGGTGGTTTTGTGAGTGTGTAGAAAGGAAGGGGTTAATATACATATATGTGGGTGAAGAGTGGTAGAGTTGTCAAATTGTAAAACTGGATGGTAGGTGGTAGAAATACTTATGACATTCATGTTTAAGAGTGTATAAATGTACATATATGTGGGTGAAGAATGGTAGAGTTGGTGTGGGAGTGTCTTTCTTAATCTACGTCTATATTTGGTCTTATGATTTTTATATTTGTTTTAGCTTTGCTATGTGATGTGACATCCATAACCTTTTGTCTGTTATTTGGTCGTTCCTACGGCTATTTTTTAGGTCCAGTTTGTCGTCTATTATTTGTTACTAGTGTCGGGGTCTCTTTGCAAACGACTTCTTTATCTCTAGAGATAGAGTATTGTTTGATTACATCTCATCCTCTTAGACCCTATCAATAGCTTTGTTATTTGTGGGATTAACTGGATACAATTGTTATATTTTTCATAACCAAATTATGTATTATAATAATAGGCTATTTAAGTATATATATTATAAAGGTTTAATGAACTATATATTATAATAAACCAAGTTATTTATAAAAGCTTAGATGATTCTTTTCATTTGGATGCTATATTTCACACGTAACTTTTATTACTAAAATACACACCCGCACTTACAACTCCCAAGCATCTATTGAGAACAATAAGAAAAACCCAAAGGGAAAAATATAGTGAAAGGGCTCACACAAACATCTATGACTTTGCGTGTCATTCGTTAAAAACGTACACAGACGGGCCTCTGCAATGCTCCGTGATGAGCTTGTCTGTCACCGCCACACCATCTGCGTTCGAGGGGTTCGCAAACGTTCTTGCAAATGCTCTTACCAATAGTTAATCATTTTGGATTACAACTAATGGCAAATTTTGGTATTCCAACACCTACTTGATCGTATTTCTTTGATGGGACAAAAAACTTGTAGGTAAACACATGGCAAGTGAAGATACATATAATTACATAATAAGAATAACAGTTGAGCCAAAAAGGAATATTCGAGTCTATTAGATTTGACCATTATGAACCATGTCTAGGTTTTATGGGTGTAACCCAATTGGGAACAAAATCGACAGAAAACAATTATTAGTTCTAGAAGCTATATATTGCATAAATTAGAACTTGAACTTCCTTTTTTTTTTAAGAAATGATCATATGTTCCCATCATTATTACTTTCCCATACCTAGTACCCTTAAATATAACTTCTCTGCTCACTAAGTTAAAATCTAACAGACATAATATGTGTGAAATGCAATTCAAGCGATTATCTTCACGACATGTTATATGGAAAATCCAAAATGACACAATCTTTTTTGGGAAGGCGGCGAATGTGGCAAAAACGATGGAAACAATAAAATCGTTGGGATTTTTGTGGTTAAAAATAGAACTCCGTATAAAATTTTAATGTGGAAAGATTGGTGTAAAATCGATGGGATTATTGTGGTTAAAAATAGAACTCCATATAAAGCTTTAATGTGAAAAGATTGGTGTAATTTTGAATTGTAAGTTGTTGTATGCTCCTTGGCGCTAGCATTTTGCCAGTGTCGTTTTTGAATGAAATATTGTTGTTCAAAAATAAACATAATATGAGTCAAAGTTAGTTAGTAAGAAGCATCAAATAAAAATAAAAATGATGATGCCATTACAAATATATCAATAGTTTTAGTATTAAAATTCATTTTAGTTGATTGAGATGTACTTAAAACCAAAGAGAAATTAGAATAAATACCGATACAAGTTAGAATGTGTGTAGTGGACACTGTTTGAGATTAATCTGATTTGTGGCTCCGACAAGCCTCAGCAGACACCGCCCCCTTGGTAGGGGTTTCAAGTGGGCAAAAATAAAGAATTTGGACATTATTACGAGTTTAAAAGAATTTTGAACTTGAATTTACCAATTTTGTAATATAAGAGCATATTGAATTAAAATTCTAGTGATTGGATATCAAGGATGGTATATTGAGTAAAAAGGGAGAAATATGTTACGGTTGGGGATTTATAAAATTGTTGAATGAATCAAGTGGATTCTAATAAAGCTTAAAAAAACATCTAAACATCAAAGCCAAGGTGAGTAAACGTACCTTTTCAAAATGCATTCTAACATGGTAAATGTATCATTTTATGCTATCTTAGTACGGACAACATCATGTTCCATAAGTTAACTAAAATAGTTATTTTGAGCCAACTATGTATGAAAATTGGCAATTCATAATGTTGTTGAATGACTATAGGTGTGCAAGTGGATTCTAACAAAGCTTCAAAAACATATAAACATCATAGCCAAGGTGAGTAAACGTACCTCTTCAAAATGGGTTCCAAAATGGCAAATATATCATTTTATGACAATTTTAGTATGAACAACATATGTTCCATAAGTTAACGATAATGGTTATTTTAGCCAACAATTTATGTAAATAGGTAATAATTAAATTGTTGAATGACTATAGGCGTTCAAGTGGATTCTAATAAAGCTTCAAAAAAACATAAAAACACGATAGCCAAGGTGAGTAAAGGTATCTTGTCAGAATGGATTCTAAATGGCAAATATATTGATGAAATTTTAGTATGAACACCATATGTTAACTAAAATGGTTATTTAAGCCAAGTGTATACGTACTTTGACAAGAATAGGAATAAATGGATATAGAGTTAAGAATTTATGGATTATGGTTAATGACAGTTCAACCCGTATGATGTTTGAGTAGTTCCATTTGGAATATGTCTTCTAGAAATTAGTATGTTAGACTAGTTGTACTTTCTAATGTTGGTAGCTTTATGCAATTATACTCTTTGTAATAACTCTTATTCATGTATATCTTTTAGCATAAAATTTTGGTTCATGGGAGGAATTTACTAGTTCTTGGTAATTCCATGTTTAGCATTGATATTGAAATATCGTGTGGATTAATTTGGATTCTACAACCCTTAAACCATTAATGGTTAATGCCCCCAAGTGGTATTTTCCGTTAAATCAGCATCAGAACCCCTCTTTAAAAAACGTGTAATGGTTAACGTCTCTTGATGTTTTATTAATCATTACTTTAGGTATGTTTTCTCTCAATTAGACGTTATATTAGAAATGTTCCTCCTTCTTCATGCCCATATAATCTCAGGGGTGATGTAAGAAGGAGTTATCAACCTCATTCACACCCTTATAATGATGCATTATGCATAGCCTTAAAATTTGAATTTTACTTTTGTTAACGCCAACATAACTAGTCAAGAGTGTATGTTAAAGAAAATATAACTTTTATTAGCTAATTAGTCATGAGTGAAAAAACCGTTTATGTATTTGTAAACTTCTTTCTCCGATTAGTTTTTTATATTATTTCTATTTGGTAGCCAATTCTTTTTTTAGCTAATTAGATAATAAACCACCCTTTTATATACTCGTCATCTCAAAATTCAAAAATAAATAGTTAACCTAAAAGACCAATGAAAATGAACATTTTTTTAATAGCCAACGAATCCTTCAGAGTTACAGACGAAATTCATTATATCGAGATACACTCGCCTTCAAACCGCAGAAATCCCTCACCTAGGGCTAAAGCCTGTGAATACTCACCCGAAAGCACGACAATGCGATGAGGTAAAACCTACTTAGTTCAAAGATCGAACTCGCAATCGCCACCTACTCGCCTAGTCTCCTATCATCTCCAGGTGCCGCCATAACTAATGAGGGATCGCAGAAATCGAACTTGGGTCACTTGAAACATTATGTTTCTCCTTTACTACTCCACCATCAGCTCATTAACCAATAAAACAGATATAAACAATGAAAAAATGTTTGTAGAAACAAAAATAAATAATTGAACAATTATATACAAAAAAATCAAAGTCAATATTGAAAAAAGCTATTATATTATATACATTCTTTTGTAACGCCGGCCACCTATATGTCTCCTAAATCTCAATTACACATGCCACCTCAACCACCGCCATCGTTGTCGACACCACATGCAACACCGTCTCCACCGCACAACATCGCCACCAAATAATTGATCATAATATATATGTTGAATAAAATGTTAAAAATACCCAATGTTTTTGTTATTTGTCTTTACGCAACTTGAAATAAACTACTGCCCCATTATTGTTTGAATGTCTTATGGGTGTTTGCAAACTGGTTTTAATATTCTCTTTCTCTAGACCTAACATGCATAGAATTTGAATGAGACAATAACAAGTTAATAACTTTATTTAATAATCTTCAATCTTGTACCCACTACACTAACCTTATGTTAGGAAATATTAATGGTGGGAACATACAAGTTGGTATGTTTCCTCCATCTCACATTGGTGAGGAGGTGAAAGTTGAGTGTCTTATAAGGGATTACCTCTTATGGGCCTTCAAAGTGTTAAATAGGTTGAGAAGTGGGTCAATCCCACACGCGCGCCGAGCCGAGCCGCGAGCTCGCGAATGGGCGCGTTTGAGGCGCACTTTGCACTTCGCGAATTCGAATTTGAGATGGATATCTCTAGGAGTTTATATTCGAATTAGTTGATAATGTTTATCCCATTCCCCGTTTTTCTCATTCTCTGTTGAAATCCCAACCTATAAATAAAGGCCTCCTGCTACTTATTCATACACACAATTTTCGCAGCCTTCCTCTCTGGTGTTCCTGTTTCTTCTCCAGCTTCTGCGTTTTTTGGTTTCCATTGCTGTTGGAATACAAGATCAATTTTGCATTAAATTCTGGGAGTTTATGCTGCAGCTCACAGCAATACGAGCGCGTAAAATCCTTTAAGGACAGGAATCATCCGTGCAGTTCAAGAATCTCGGTTTCTTAAATCGCCAGGTTGGTTTTAGTTTTTGCGAGTTATTTAAATTCGTCCGATAACGGGACAGTCTCCTTCTACCTTTCGTTAATCAGTTTGTTCAAGCTGGAATAAACTGGTTTGGTCAATAACTCGGTAATTAATAATAAAATAATTAATTTACTATTTGATTAAATTGTTTTTAACAATCTTAAAGGATTTTATTTTTGTGTTTAATCGTCAGAACTAATGGACGGTGAACTACCAACAGCTAATCTGAGATTCATGAATCAAGAGTTTGTCAAGTTGGACAGATTCGATGGCCAGAACTATACCCGTTGGGCGGACAAGGTTAAGTTCATGCTCGTTGTGCTAAAACTCTACTATATCCTTGATCCAAGCTTGCCCGCAATCTCTGATGACCCTCCTCTTGAGGCTGGAGAGGTCCCGAATCAAGATTTGGCTAAGCAAAGACTTGCTGAAGATCTTTGCCTTGGCCACATCAAGAATTCTCTTTCGGATCGTCTGTATGACTTATACGCGCCGGTAACAAGTGCTAGAGAATTGTGGAAAGCTTTGGAAGATAAGTACAAGGCTCATGAAGAAGGTACTAACAAATATCTTATTTCCAAGTACTTAGACTTTCAAATGGTTGATGACAAGTCAATCTTGGAGCAAGTGCATGAACTCCAAGTTCTTGTTAACAAACTGACCGCGCTTTCTATTCCGCTGCCAGAAATTTTTCAAGTAGGGGTCATTATAGCAAAACTTCCTCCTACTTGGAAAGATTTCTCAAAGAGAATGATGCATAAGTCTGAGGACTACTCTTTGGATGAACTGTTGAAGCACCTTCAAATTGAGGAGGAAACACACAACAGGGACAAAAGAGGTAAAGTCGGATCGAGTGTGAATCATATTGTTGGAGGATCTGGTCAAAAGGGAAAAGGGGCATCAAAGAATAGAAAGTTTACAGCACCAAAGAAAAAGGAATTCAAAAAGTCACATCAAACGACCAACCATCAACCAAAGAGATCAGGTAAATGTCATGTTTATGGAGAAACCGGGCATTATGCACGAGAGTGCTCTCAAAGGAAATCTGGATCTATGGTTGGTTCTACAAGTGTTGTTGATATTGAGAAAGTCACCAATCTAGTGGCTAATGTGGGTCTTGGAGATGTTAACATGCTTTCTCAATATACACGCGTTGTGGCATGTAGAGGATGGTTTTTGGATTCTGGAGCAACTGTTCATGTTTGTGGGAATCGTGGCTCATTTCTTATTTATGGTCCTGTTCCTCAAGGAACAGTGGTGGTATGTGCTGATGGACATCGAGTGGAAGTTCGTGGTAAAGGCACAGTGCGATTAAACTTTAAAGATGGTCAAACGGTTACCCTTCAGGACGTGTTGCATGTTCCTGGTATCACCAAGGGTCTTGTTTCTGCTGATAAGTTTGATCGAAATGGGTACAAGCTGGTTCTCAAGAATCTCCGTATGAAGTTTTCTCTAAATGACATCTATGTGGGTCAAGCAAAGAACACGGGTGGAATGTACGCCTTGACCTAGCTGAAGATGAAATTGATGAAGAAGAAGACTCGGATGAAGGTGGCGTTTCAGTGATTGATGGGTTTGGGAATGAAAGTGATAGTGATAGTGGTGACAGTGGTAGTGATAGTTTTTTATCAATGTAATGCAATTGGTTTTGATTTGAATGAAATTATGTCTTCTGATTATATCGCTTGTTCAATTTCTTTATGGCATAAACGTTTAGCTCATACAAATATTAAAAACACTGAGAACATGCAAACTAAAGGTTTATTGAAATTAAAAGATAAAGACTTTGAAAAATGCGAAACTTGTGTGAAATCAAAATTCACAAAGAAACCTTTTCCAAGTGTCCATAAACGTAATACATCACTACTAGAACTAATTCATTCAGATATTTGTGAACTGAATGGAGTCCTTACTCGTGGGGGTAAGAGATACTTTATCACTTTCTACGATGACTTCAGCCGATACTTATATGTTTATTTATTGCATTCAAAAGACGAAGCTTTTGAGGCATTTAAAATATATAAGGCTGAGGTTGAAAAACAAAAGGAGAAACGCATTAAAATTCTTCTCTCGGACAGAGGCGGAGAATACTTTAATCGAAGATTTGATGCATTCTGCGAAGAAGAAGGCATCATACATGAGAGAACTGCACCATATACTCCCCAACAAAATGGTTTGGCTGAGAGAAAGAACCGAATCTTGGTAGAGATGGCTAACTATATGTTAAATCAATCGGGTCTACCTCGTAATATGTGGGGGGAGCTGTGAAAACCGCATGTTTTGTTCACAATAGGATCACTAGTCGTGTGATACCTACGAGTCCATATGAGTTGTGGAAAGGAAGAAAACCAAACCTAGAGTATTTGAGGGTTGGGGGGTGTCTTGCCTATTATCGCGTACCTGATCCAAAGACACTCAAACTAGGAGAACGAGCTTACAAGAGTGTATTCATTGGATATGCTCCGCAAAGTAAGTCTTACCGGTTGTTGGATGACGAATCAGGTACAGTTGTAGAATCCAGAGATGTGGAATTCTTTGAGAACAAGTTTTCTATAGATGATGAAAACTCAAATTACACCACATCTTCTAGTACTTCTGTGAAAAGAGTCGAACATTCACCAATGGTTGAAGAACCGAGGAAAAGTACTAGAGTTAGAAAAGAGAAAAGTTATGGAGATGATTTCTTTTCTTACCTGGTTGAGGGAACTCAAAAGAAAGTGACGAGAGAGGTAATTTTCGCTGTTAATTTGGATGATGATCCTAAAACTTTCAGCGAAGCAATGTCATCAAGAGATGCTCCTTTGTGGAAGGAAGCAGTCAATGATGAAATGGATTCCAATATGGTAAATGGAACTTGGGAGTTAGCTGATCTACCCAAGGGAAAGAAATCTATTGGATCCAAATGGATTTTCCAAAGGAAGTATCATCCAGATGGATCCATCTCTGCCTATAAAGCGAGATTAGTTGCTAAAGGGTATAGGCAGAGAGAATGGATCGACTATTTTGATACCTATGCACCTGTTAGAATTAGCTCTATTAGAACTCTAATAGCGGTGTCTGCTTTGAAAGGGCTGCACATCCATCAAATGGATGTAAAGACTGCGTTTCTAAATGGGTATCTAAATGAGGAGATTTATTTGGAGCAACCAGAAGGGTTTGTGATGCCTGGACAAGAAAAAAAAGTGTGTAGACTTATTAAATCTCTTTATGGTTTGAAGCAAGCTCCTAAACAGTGGCATGAGAGGTTTGACACCACTGTGACTGCTTTCGGGTTTCGACACAATAGTGCTGATAGGTGTATCTATACTAAATGCGAACCCGGTTATACAATCGTGATTTGTCTCTATGTTGATGATATGTTGATCATTAGCACTCACCTTGAAGGTATTTCTGAAACTAAGAAATATCTGTCCTCGAACTTTAAGATGAAAGATCTAGGAGAAGTTGATACCATTCTTGGGATCAAGGTGAAAAGAACTGAAAGTCAGATTTCTCTAAGTCAATCTCATTACATAGAGAAAATTCTGACTAAGTTTCAACACTTGAACATTAAAGAGTTTAATACCCCATTTGATCCAAGTGTGAAACTTAATGTGAACTCAGGGAGAGCAGTGGCTCAACTGGAGTATGCGAGTGCTATTGGAAGTATGATGTATGCAACACACTGCACTCGTCCTGATATTGCTATTGCTATAAGTAAACTGAGTCAGTATACTGTCAATCCAGGGACAGAACACTGGAAAGCAGTGGGTAGAGTACTTGGATACCTGAAAAGGACCAGTAACTTAGAACTGACATACACGTCTAATTCCAGAATACTCGAAGGTTATTCTGATGCGAGCTGGATTGATCACACCAGTGATTCAAAATCTACAAGTGGGTGGATTTACACTCTAGCAGGAGGAGCAATTTCTTGGGCGAGCAAGAAACAGACGTGTATTGCCCACTCAACTATGGAAGCTGAGTTCATAGCACTAGCTGCAGCTGGTAAGGAAGCAGAGTGGATTAGAGATCTACTTATGGACATCCGTTTGTGGGATGTTCCAATGCCGTATATTCCCATGTATTGTGATAGTGAGGCCACACTATCTAAAGTATACAACGCAGTGTATAATGGGAGGTCAAGACACATAGGTCTACGGCACAATTATGTGAGACAACTTCTTGAAAGTGGTAACATCAAGGTTGTCTATGTCAAGACGAGTAAGAACTTGGCTGATCCGTTTACTAAACCTCTGACGAGAGATTTGGTAGTGAATACCGCGAGAAACATGGGTCTAAAACCACAATAGAATCATTAGTGATGGAAACCCAACTTGAACTTAGTGCTCCTATTTCTCAAGTTTAATGGGTAAAAACAAAGTCACTTAACAATAGAATGTACTATCAATTTTTTGATAGATCCATGTGAGGTATGATAGTACGTCGTTGCCGAGAACAAGGGTGAGCTAATGCTCTTAACAAAGTTTTGGAGGCATCCAAGCAACATGGATGATGTAAAACTTTGCCTATATGATCTAGGGGTGGTGCCGCCTTGAGTGAAGATAAGTGGTTTGTCTTCTAAAGGGTCATGAAAAGGATTTATAGCGCACGGCCATATTCGCGCTCAGTGAGAACGCAAAGTCGGCCGGTGATGTGTGGGGGTAAACCGAAGGGGGCTATCAGGTTAATGGTTTAATTCCATAAGACACCATCAGATCTGTCTCTTCTTGTTTATCAACATAAACTAGGTTTAATCTTCGTGACACCTAGTGACATCATCTGTCTAAGTGAAAGGAAACATTCCAACTTGGTGGGGGATTATTGGAAATATAATGGTGGGAACATACAAGTTGGTATGTTTCCTCCATCCCACATTGGTGGGGGAGGTGAAAGTTAAGTGCCTTATAAGGGATTACCCCTTATGGGCCTCCAAAGTGTTAAATGGGTTGAGAAGTGGGTCAATCCCACACGCGTCGAGCCGAGCCGCGAGCTCGAGAATGGGCGCGTTTGAGGCGCGAATGGACGCGTTTGAGGCGCACTTTGCACTTCGCATGTACGCATCGTCGCCGGGAGCTTTTATTTTTAGCTAGGGTCCGGTTCAGGTGTGTTAGATCTGTGGATCGAGATAGAGCTGAGTTAAGATTGGGATAGAGATGAGTTCGAAACAGTGGGGCTTATCTCCACCAGTTCGAAATCGTATGGGATTAGTCTAGGAATTCGAATTTGAGATGGATATCTCTCTCTAGGAGTTTATATTCGAATTAGTTGATAATGTTTATCCCATTCCCCGTTTTTCTCATTCTCTGTTGAAATCCCAACCTATAAATAAAGGCCTCCTGCTACCCATTCATACACACAATTTTCGCAGCCTTCCTCTCTGGTGTTCATGTTTCTTCTCCAGTTTCTGCGTTTTCTGGTTTCCATTGCTTTTGGAATACCAGATCAGCTCTGCATTAAATCCTGGGAGTTTACGCTGCAGCTCACAGCAATACGAGCATGTAAAATCCTTTAATGACAAGAATCATCCGTGCAGTTCAAGAATCTCGGTTTCTTAAATCGCCAGGTTGGTTTTAGTTTTTGTGTGTTATTTAAATTCGTCCGATAACGGGACAGTCTCCTTCTATCTTTCTTCAATCAGTTTGTTCAAGTTGGAATAAACTGGTTTGGTCAATAACTCGGTAATTAATAATAAAATAATTAATTTTCTGTTTGATTAAATTGTTTTTAACACCTTATGCACAAACACTTGGATTAATTAATTATGTAACAAAATAAATATTTTTTATTCGAGCTTTCTTACCATTAAAGCAAAACACTATCATAGTTTTGTAAGAAAAAAAAAAAACTAAAACGATGACATTACTATAATTTTATACTAAGGGTAAAATCGTAATTTGACAGTAAAAAAAAAAAAAAACGATGACAAAATTGTAAATCTCAACTGAGGGCAAAATCATAATTTGACTGGGAGTAAAAAACAAAACCAATAACAAAACTGTAATTTAAACAGGACAAATCATAATTTAGCTAGACCGATGGGTATAAATACCCAACGCTATTCCCCTCATAGTGATTGTAGTACATATAAATAACTTTAACACTGAAAATACTTATTTAGCCAATTTCTTCCATCACAAAGATATCTAGTGTAGAGCTGATTTAAGAGTTAACGTACTCATAGTTGGACCGACTAGATTGAAAGAATTGACTAGAAAAAGGTACAATTTAAACAAAACATGACTCTCACTATGTTTGGAGTTACGAGGCTCATAAATAATGTATGTAAACATCTAAACATAACCGTATTGCATTATCAGGAGCCCGGTTTACATAAAAGTGATACGTACCCCCCTAAAGCATTAAAATACGGATAGTTCTATGGTCCATAATGTGTCCTGATTAAAATGCCAAGTTGGCCTGATTAACGGAGGGAAGATGTGTGATTATTGATTTAGATTTGCAGACAAGATTGATTTTGTAGTGGAAGTGGAGACCGACATGCAATGTGTCTTAATCAATAGTTTAATGAAATCATAATTTGGATTTGTTTTTGTTTATAGCTTTCACTTTCCCTGCATGTGATGGAGTGAAACCAAATCCTCCTATCAAGTGGAAAAAGTGAACCCTAAATCCTTCAACTTTACTTCTTTAGCCCTTTTCATCTCCAACATTTCTTATTTCAACATCCCCTCCTAATAAGTAATAACCATTATCCGCACTACCCAAACGATTTACTCTAATAGTGTTAAGAAGTCGGGTGCGCAAATATAGTATACCACCCCCATACTAATTGACTCGTTTTCACATGAGGTTAAACTAATATAAGGTATTTAGACGTCGATTAGTCCACTATTTTCAACGATTTAAACGACACAAATGATGTAAATAATTATGAATTGAACCGATTTTTTAAACCGTTGAGACGAGTGTTGTCTTTTATTAAAGACATGTTCTTTTCTGTATTCTCAAGGCAATAACCAACAACCTTAAGCAATGAAATGAAAACAAACTTTAAAGGATGGGAAAAGGTTTGAATACTCTAAACCCACTAAAGCAAAGAAACATTGCCAAGACAAAACCACCTTTTCTTCCTTATGATGACATCAAAACTTATTGTCTTTCCCATGCAAGATGAGTAGACATCAACGTGAAACACAATCTCATGTCCACTAGATCTAAATTCACCAATTAATTAAATATACAACAAATGTAAAAGCAGGAAAATAAGTTATATGATGATTCTTTTATGATTACAAGATTTAACGTTAATTTTTTTATCACAAAAATAAAAAAATAATTTGACATATTAATTTATAAGTACGTAAAAAGCTGCTAGACACTAATTATAAAGGCGTAACAATAACAAAATGTACGTAAAAATTGTATAGTTATGTATTCAATTTCAACGTAGTTTTATGTTTGATGGTTTAATTTAGCAAACTTTTCCACAATTTTAAAATGTGATTTAAAAGTAATCTTACTAAATAAAGACAAAGGCTTCATGAACATGAGCAGCAACCAAAACAATATATGGTGTTTTTTTATATGTATATTTTGAGATGGTCTATGACGACAAGAGCTATGATTAATAATTCTGGAAGCCTAAATAAATCCAACCACTATATAATTACATTTATAAGCATTAAGAAATCTTAGGTATCATAAGAACTTTTGCACTTATAATTCTTAAGAAAACTTACACTTATAAACACATACACGCATAAAAATAAAAATGCTTCTTATACATCAAATGCGAAGCATTAATTAATTTTGTGACATCAATTTCCATGCACTTCTTTTGCGAAAGTAAATGAGGTGTGAAAATTATATAACTTACACTTATAATCTCGTAAATTCTCTCATTTTTTTGTATGCTTCCACGTGCTTATAATCAAAACCATAATTTAAACAAATATATTGTTACAAACAAAGTAATATAATTTAACTACACCTATATTAGCAAATAAATATTGTACAAATAAGTTTTTCATACTTATAATTATAACACGAGCCTACGTGCCATGAATTAGAGATACAAAGCGAACTTAAGTATTATGGAATATACAAGTGTGCAAAAAGTCTATAAAACTTGACCAGAAGTTTAAACTTATATTAGTTCCTAACTAACCTAGATAAAACTACAGTATTAAGTATCTAATATCAGATTTGAACATTTAATTCAAGTTTAAACAGAAATATACCTATTTTTATAAGTTCAACATATGGTGTAATGGTTATATAACGTAAAAATAAAATTAAATTAGTTAGCGTAATTTACACTTAAGCGAGCTTGCATTTGATAAAAAAATTGTTCTAGAACATTCTCACCAAAATTTTCACGTTTCTTAACCACCTAACTCACTTACAAATATCATACATTTCGATTCGATTCAAGCATAAGTGTAACTAGAATGACGAGTTGTAAGGCTTGAAAGGCAAGAAATGGTCGTCAATTGGCGAATTGTGGGAGGAGACGTTGATTGTCGAAGAGATAGTCGTGACATTTATAAAATGACACAAAAATAAAATCTAAAATTTCTTCAAGCCCCAACAAATTGTGGCCGCAACCACAAACACTTAAATTAACAAAATGATCAAAGGAAGCATTACATAAATTAGAACACAGTTTGCAAATAATTAAATGTAGGACTTAGGGTTATCAATGAAGGTGCTTGTCATTATCAATCACGGACTAACTAATCATCTAATTCTAAACTAAGCAATCGCGTTGGAAATAAATATTAAAAGACAAACCATTTTAAAAATAAAAAGATATCCCAATTACATAAGCTGTAAAGGGTAAACGTTACTTTTGGCGAGTTGTATAAAAATGTTACACCTATTTTTTTAAATAGTTGTTTAAGGAAAAACTCTTTAATCACTAAATATTAACTAGTATTGCAAATCACACAAACGGGTCTCTGATCTAACCATAAGTTTTTCAACACGAATTAAAGTATGCTAAAGTTGATTTTAAACTCGAAAAATAACATAGTATAATCATTTTTTTTTATTTTGTTAACAACATGAAGGTTGAGAGAATATATAATACTAGGTTCAAATGCAACGAGTTGGTTTCTAATTATGTTGTACATGTTAGAAGCTCTATAATTTGCAATTTCATCATCACTAAAAACTATGATGGCATTAGACCATGTGTAGTGGGCGGTGAAGATAATATCTCTACCAATGGGTGTTTTGCGTCATGTGACGGTTCAGTCAGCATGTGAGCATTATGTGATATTATCTTAAAATCGGTGTAGTGGTAAGTGAAACAAATGCCCATTGCAATGATTAGACATTGAAATTGAATTTAAATAAAAAAAACATCAAAAATATTTAATTGTCCACCATCTTTTCAATCAGGTGTTTTCTTTAGCACGCTAAACCAAAAAAACCATAAAAAACGCCCCTGGGGGCGGTAGAGGGGCATTATGAGGCGTTTCTTGGGGAAAAACCGCCAAAAAATCTTTAACAACATCATAGTAGACAAGGTGCTTTAACAACATCATAGTAGACAAGGTGCTTTAACAAAATCTTTAGCACGCTAAACCAAAAAAACCATAAAAAACCCCACTACGGGTGGTCTTAGAAAATGGACAATGTAACTCAAGTATGTATTATGAAGGCAAGGTGCTTTAACAACATCATAGTAGACACCTCTATACGTGACTTCGCCACTAGACCTAGAATAAATACCATGCCACTAACTCAAGGGATATGCATAGCTCGGTTTTAGGCTCAAACCGAACCAAAACCGAAATTTCGGATATAGGATCGTAAAAATCAGTCGGTTTCATTTTCCTTCGGTTCAGTTTTTAGTTTTATGGCTCTCGTTAGTTTGGTTAACCAATGTTTTTTTGGCTAAAAACTTAACTTGGGACTGTCATGAAGGCTATGGCTATGGTTTTAAGCCTGAAATATCTCAAAGTATTAATAGGGCCTTAACCAATTCATCTATTAAGAAATTGTGTAATCAGTCGTATGTACATTAACTAACTACTCTTCCATGATTCAAACAAGGCTTCAAAATAGTAACTCGGTTCGGTTTGATTAATCTGGTTTTGTGGATGATTATAATCGAAACCGAACCAAAACACATTTAGCAAAGAAATTTCAAAACCGAATGACCGGTTATTTATATATTTTTGTTATTTATATTTCAAAACTTGTATCACATTAGTGTTTTTTTTTAATCTATTTTCAAGTTACTGATAATCCTAATAAACTTAATGGGAGATAGAACAACAATTTAATGCGACATTTAGATAAATAATAGCAAGTTTTTTTTGTGTTTAAAGGGAATCTATGGGATGGTATTTTAATTTTAAGGAACCTGATTTAGTTTATAAACTAGTTTTCGTTGTATACATTGAACCGATTTCCCGTTTTGATATGGTCAACCTATAGTTGAGAGGGGCTAAAATAATAAGATTAGTATTTTATTATCTTATATATTTTTAATTCTAAATAATGATGATTGAAGTCGTTTTAGTTGTATAAGTTTAGAAAATAAAATACTGATTTAACCAATTAAATTAGTATATCGCACTAAAAGACACTTCTGTTTTTAACAAGTTAATTATATATTTAGTGATTGTCCAGCTCACAAAAATGAGTAAAACATTGATGATATTATTATTATAAACTCAATTTACATCTTAATTCTAATGTGTTTACATACAAAATATTTAAGTATTTAAGTACTAAGAAATATGTAGTCAGTTTTTACATACAAAATATATAAGTGTTTAAGTAATAACAAATATTTTGACAATTTTTTTGATATGTCAAATTATGAAGTAAAAAAACACATACAATAAAACTATATATGATCTCTGCCTCGGACCAATAAAACTATATTTGAACTTATTAATTATCAAATTAATTTATAGAAATCCTCGATGCAATTTAACTAAAACATCAACACAATTTAACTAAATAATCAATCCACGACAGAAAGTTATAACATATCAACTTTATAAAAGTTGATATATAGGTGGCTAGTTGCTTCACAAAGTCGAGTACAAGTTCACATAGATATAGAATTTTCGAGATTGTAAAACCCAGTACAAAAGTATTAGGGATGACAAAAATACATGAGCTCTAGAAAAACCAAACCATTCTGGACGGCTATTTGAGTATGAGATTAGTTTTAGAATTTTTCTCTGGTTTGAAATGAGTATGGTATCGGGCTGGTTCGGCCCGATCGTTAAAACCCCCAAAGAAACCCAGACTACCGAATTAATTAAATAACGTGTGGCTAACGGAAATAATAATACAACATCAAGACAAGATGCATTAATAATAATACTAGTACGCTACTAATGATTGTCGAACGGGTCATGCAAAAACCTAATTAACCTAGGTAGCTAGGGTAAGCAGTGTATCGAATTCAGAGGAGTATGGTGGAAAGTGTTATGGATTAAGTAGTGATTAACTACTTGCGAAAATGTAAACTCGGTTGTTTGTTTGTTGATTTAATTAACTAATTACTAAATTGAGTTGTAAACAATTGGAGAAAACAATGGTTACTCCGGATTTTAGATTCAAAGCAACGTCAATTATGTGTTTAATCGTGATCATCACATAGACATGATCGTGTAATTCAATTAACAAGTTGTGATTACCTAAAGACTACTTATTTCGATTGTAAAACAACGGAAGGTTATAATATAAACAATCAACCAAAATTACCAACCCTAATCCCTATCAAATATATTCCGATTATTAGAACTCTTAGGAATTGAATGAATTAGAAATAAAGTTTAAATAAAATCAATCATTACAACTAATCAATCAAATCCAAAGGTAACAAGTATCGAATGCTTAGATTACCATGTTCATGAATAAGTTTAAGCACATAAAAACCGTTTACTTACAAGAATCCTCCATCCGGAGGAAGCCATAAAAAGATTAGCCGCTCATCTCGGTTGTATGATCTTCACAAGCTTGATAAACGGTTGATTTCATCTTGTTGATCTTGGTTTAAATGGAAAGTATAATGATTGATAATGAATATTGGTGCCTCGATGTATCTTGTATCCCAAAATTTCGTCCTAGAGATGTCCTTTTTGAGTTTAGGTTTTATCATCCCTTTTAAACACTTTTTGAAAGTCAAAACGCGCTGCCAGCTTCTCTCCGCCGTAGCCTACGGTTTGATGACCGTAGTTAGGGTCTATACCTGTTGCTTTTGTTTCATTGGACCGTAGCTTATGGTTGACTAACTGTAGCTTACTGCTGACAGATTCCTTCCAAAACTGTTTTCTTCATAGCTTCTTCGTTTTAGCTCCGTTTTATTCACCGTTTTCGCTCACATCTTTGTAATTCAGCCCTCTATCATGCCATCTTCCAATATCTTCTTTTTCAATCCATTAACATCCCCCAAAACACATCCAATCTTCATGGTTAACCTTCAAAATATCATTTTCTCATACTTATCCAATTCCACACGTATAAACGATCAAATATGCATAAGATTAGACATTAAACACATATAAATCATATTCCTAAACCCATCCATCAACTACCAGTATCATACAATAGTGAGAAAACTATAGTATCATATAAGAGAGCAACGATGCAAGAAGTAGCACGGAGCGTAAAAGTACCTGTACGCTTCCTTAGAAAAATGTATACATCAATACAAAACTGAGGCAAAAATATGATTTATGCAAATGGACGCGTAATATAATTGTGTATTGGACGCATATATTGACGTGTATAAATGGACGTATACAAAACTAAATGCAAGAGAAGCCAAAGTCCTAAGACAAAGATAAGGCAATATATACGCACTCCCTTAGAAGTCCTCAAATACATCGATGTGTATAAATGGAGTTGTTTGGTAGATTATTTATCTATTGATGTGTATGCATTATTGGCATGTTGTGTATATACCAATTTACACAACCCAGTCCTCGGGTAGTCGCGTTTGATTTTGCATGGTCTTTGGTTTTGGTACCAGTCTTGTTCGACTCGGGGCGTTCAACTTTGACCCGTTACACACCCCTAATCCAAAACACCTTCTAAAGTAGTAATACAAAAGTTTTGGATAAACCAATCTGTAATGTCTTAGAACACTTAAATAATTTTAGCACACATTCAACAACTCAATTAATTTCCTTTTAAACTAATGTTCATGCATCAGACCACTAGAACTAAAATAAAAATTTAGATTGTACACAACAATTTTTGAATGGTACACATCATACAACTATCATTCAACAGTTTCTTCAGTTTTTCTTTTGTCCTTTGACTGGTACCTTAGATTACCCCTTAGATCTCAAACCGCTCTTTTCTTTCGTCTTTTTCTTATAATCCAAGAGTATGATTGTCCAGATAACAATCTTATGTTGTGTACCAATCAATCTGTGTTGTGTACATATCATCTTATTTGTAGAAAAGAAAAAGGAGTTTGAAGTGGCTTAGTTAAAAAAAGCAAGAAACAGATTAAACGTTTATTAAAACTATCACAAAAACCAACTCCTCCTCATCATCATTATCGTACTCAGTGAATCCCACCACTAGCAAAGCTAAGGTAGGGTTTGAGGAGGGTAAGATGTAGACAAAGTTACCTCTACCTCGTAGGAATAGAGAGGCTGCTTCCAATGAGACACCCGTCTCGATAGTAGTTTTGCATCAAGCCTTGAACATAAGGCACATAACATTCAACAATTGGGATAAAGGGCGATTAGTGCAGGTACCATTTTGTCTTTTGGCTATCAACACCACCACATGATACATTATTAACCGTCCGCCGCTTCTAACGTTATTTTCACGAAATCAGTGATTCTAAATGAGTAAATGATCATAAGAACTAAAGAACAACAAAGTAAATATGATCATCATGGCATTTGGGATCAACAAACCTACAAAAATTTAAAGAACATAATCTAATCATCCAAGTTTCATGCACCCTTAATCTGAGTATCACATGACTGAATGGTTGAACCCTCTGCACAAGTTTCATAGACCTACGAGCAAAGAGAGCAACATCAAAAGAATCATAAAAAGACCCAAAAACATATAATCTAAGAAAGCGGTAAAGAAAAACCAGTAGACGGTCATTAAGATTCGAGAGCCGCAGTGTTCAACGAACAAACCTACAAAGAAACACAGGTTACAAATGAAGTAATAAAAGAAATATAGTTGCAATACATAGTAAAAGAAAATAGAAAGTAACACAAGTACCAATGAAGTTAAAATAAAATCCATCATAAGAATGATCGAAACATGATCAAATCTACTAATCTAGAATGTAACAGTAAAGTTATTATTAGCCCTTCAAGCAAGAGAACAGCCTCAAATTAAAAAAAAAGAAGAAAAAACGTTTAAAACCTCAAATAGAAACAAACAATGAAGGATAAAAACAAATAGACCCAACCCAAACTAAAACATGTATCGTGAACTGTGGAGAAACCCATTGGGCTTCTTTGTGGGATGTGTTGGTGGTCGTCAAGGAGGTGGTGTGGTGGACACGTTTAAGTTACCTTGAAAATAAAAACCCATTTAGGAATTTTGGGTTATTTTAAAAATGAGAATAGGTTGGGAAATAATTAAGGACTGATCAGGATGAGTTGTAAGATATCTATTTAAAATAATTCGTAAGTAAGAACGGGTATTATGCTGGGTAAGTAGGTAACGGTAAAAAGAGCATCACAGTCAGATTTTTATTCCTATTCGAGTGTTCGTAAACGTTGACTTCACAATAAAAAGAAAAAACTTTTTATGTTTTTTGGTTTTTTTATTTTTGCAAACTTTTTTTATGTTTCTGATTTTTTTATTTTTTAGCATTTTTTATTTTTACTTTTTCTAATTTTTCTGAATTTTTTGATTTTTTGGGATTTTTATTTTTTTTTAATTTTTTGATTTTTTAAAATTTTTTACTTTTCTCTTTAGTTTTTTACATTTTTTAAAATTTTTTAATTTTTTGTTTTTTTGTTTTTCTTATTTTTTTTATTTTTCTGATTTTTTTGGGGTTTTTTACTTTTATTTTATATTTTATATTTTTTGGATTTTTTTTATTTTTACTTTTTTTATTTTTTTAACATTTTTTACTTTATATATTTTTTGGTTTTTTTTTTAATTTTCTATATTTTTTAATTTTTCTGACTTTTTGTTTTTTATATATTTTTATTTTTTTAATCTTTTTAATTTTTTGATTTTTTGATTTTTTGGATTTTTAATTTTTTTAAAATTGATTGATTTTTTGTATTTTTTTACTTTTTCCTACATTTTAACATTATTTTTGTTTTTTACATTTAAAAAAAATAGTTTTTTGTATTTTTATGAATTTTTTGGGGATTTTAATTGTTTTTTTTAACTTTTTTGATTTTTTGGATTTTTATTCTTCTTTTGTTTTTTTAAATTTTTGATTTTCTTTTGTGTTATTTTTTACCCGTCATCATCGAAAGTCAAAACAATATTTACCCAAACTCATCTTAACCTTTAATAAACCTATCTTTACCTAAACTCATACTAACCCATACCCATTCTAACCTTTTTCTTAAAAACCTATCATAACCCAAACTCATCCTAACCTATACCTATCTTAACCTATTACCCAAACTTGCCCAACCCATCACTTTTGCCACCATGTAAGATAGAAGGTTTGTAGGCGCCATGCGGCATCGTTAATCTATGTGTGGTATCGTTAATCTATGTGTGAGCGAGACAATGTAAGAGAGATTTAGTTTTGTTTAATAAAGCTCGAGCTCGGCTCAATTCAAGTATATTTATTTGAGCTTGGGCTCGGCTCGGTTCAAGTATATTTATTTGAGCTCGAGCTAGGCTCGCGAGTAAAACTTAAAGCTCGAGCTCGTTTCAATATTGATTAAACGAGCCAAAGATCAGTTCGCCAATGTTATATTGGGCTTGAGTTGAAACCGACTTGGTCTTTTTAGGATTATGTTATAAATAATCATCATTATCATTATGTTATATATAAAAAAAAACTAAAATCTTTTATGTGCTCGCGAGCCTAAATGACATTTGTATTTTAGGCTCAAACTCGGGCTCGATAACTAAACGAACAGTATTTGAGGCTCATTAAAACTCGACTCATTACACGACTCATTAAAATTTCAATTTCTTTTTATACATTTGTATTTTAGGCTCTACATGGCATAAAAAGAAATTGAAATTTTACACATCTATTTGCATCATAAATTTCTAATTCTAAATCTCTACTAAATGAATTTCCTGGCTAAAAATATAAAGAACAGCCATCTTAAATGAAAACCTACTGCTAGTTTCTGATAGTAGTTCACTAACCCCATATCCAATCTTCTCAAGTTGATTTCGAATATCCAAATTCCCACTGAGCACCTACATTGATTTGGAAATTTTAGATTTTGTGGATTAGACATATAGTTTATCTCAAAAGGATGAAAATGTTCAAACTAAAAGCTCCGCTAAAAAACAAACGAGTAAAAAATTATCCCAAGTGTATTGAAATGTTAGAACTTGCTGCGTCTCTTTTTTATTTTAATACTAATGCATAATTTACTTAAAAAATACAAGATAAAGAGACGAAAAACATTATAAGGGTTAACCCGACCCGACCCAAATCAAATTGTCAAAGTGAATTCAAATGTTACAACTTCAACTTCCCAAATCATTTTATTCTAAATAATCAGATTATATTTAAAATAAAAGTTTGGGAGTCAACCCGACCGGACAGACTCGAATTGGCAAAGTGTGTTAAAATGTTTACAACTTCCTACATTATTTTGTTCAAAATAACCAGATTATTGATTTAGTAGTATAGTTTCTAAACCATACTTAATATTTGTAAAACTAAAGTTAAAGGGATAAAATGTGTTGGAAGGCAACCCGACCCGACTCATTTTAACCAGATTTTGACCAGCCCACCTGCCTTGCCCATTTTGCTACAGAATGAATCTAAACTAAATAATACATAATCAACATAGCTAATATCAATTCATTCACTTGCCTTAAGAAGTCCCTCCACAAGAGCTCATACATCAACCAGTTCATCCCCAAATTACCATCTTTTCCAATTGAGCCAGCCGAAATCGTTCCAAAATTAACTATTTTTGTTAATACAAGACACGGAGAGAAGTGCACGAAATATCTAATGACAAAGGTACTCAACAGAAGAGCTTTCTTTATACAGAATGCTAATTAGCCCTCTACTTACATATTCAAGTCACACGGATAATAAAAAAGCAGGGTAGATGGCTGACTTTGGAAATTGGACTTGGTCGAATGCTTGTACCGTAAATGATTTAGTCGCCAATTAATATATGTTTAAAATGTTGAATGTAGGAATACCAAATACGCTACCGGCTAATGCACTCTAAACCAACTCATAGCATTTAATCAAGTGAATTTCTTGTATTAAATCATACAACCCGTAGTGAATTTGACATGTTTCATACCAAACCCCGTTTTGACCCGTTGTCCAACCCAACAATCTACCTTCATAAAGAAGACTATTAGTTTATCCAGTTGCTACCCAAACCCACAGTTAATCTAGCCCGTTTTATATCAAGCCCATATTTACCTGAATTTATCTTATCTCGAACAGGTCAATAAACTTAAAAGTTAATACTTTTTAAAGTAATGTTGTATACACACATGTACCTGTTTGACTTTCTTATTAATTTTAGTTAGTATGAAGTTTTGCTAAAACTTGATTAAGAAATTCTTCTAATAAAACAGGCTATGTAAAGTCACTATTTTTTTTACTTGTATCTCTTCCCTTTGTTTTTTTGAAAGGCAAATATTATTCACGGCAAAAACTTGAAAAACGGGCAGCCAAAAACACAACAAAACCGACTACTTACATCATATTGAATTTACATCAATCCTCCCAACTAATAAAACTTATGTACTTCAATCTATTTTTGAACCAAAGAAAACTAAGCGATTTTATGATGATTATAATGTCTTCAAAATTCACATCTTTGTTGGTAAACCGTTTGTCATTCCTAAATGTACCAACGAGTCACCATCACAATACCTTGAATCGCATCCGTTTCCACATCACGACTACCATAAGCCTCATAAAAACATAAAATATCCTTAACCGAAAAAGCAAAAAGAGGACCCACCTTACACAACAAAGTGATACTCTGCTACACCTCTACCGCATGTGAAAAGATGCAGCACAGATTCAACCCGGAAATCACAAAAAACACACTGTTGATCAGCCACTTAAATATTTCTTTTGAGGACAGCATCACTAGTCGGGATTCGGTTCATCTAAGCTCTTCAAATAAAAATATGACATTTTGTTAAAACCCATTTGCACCATTTCACGACGAAAAGATGACTAAAATCCCTATCCATATTCAACGCCCATCCGCCTCCATTTGTCTCTTCTACCAGACAAAGAAATTGAATCCAATAGATATATTAGAGTCCTTTGCGGCTTTGGTCTTTCTGGTTTAATACTTATTGCTATATTTTACAAAATTCAAAAGGTTTGCAATTTTATTACAGTTTGTTTCCACTAAACTATCTCCATCCATATTCATGTTAAATGCAGGTCACATGAGTGGCACGTGCTGAACATTTTGGTTATTAACCATCCCAATTAAAAGTAAACTTGTAAATCCACATGGTTATGAACCCAAAACTATTGATTTAAGCCTCTAAATCACATGGGTTATCGGCCTGTGTGGACAAATTGGTTCTAAATTTGAGTTTGTATTACATTGTAATCATATATGAAGCTGTTTTCAAAGGAACTACGTAGGTCTCGGTTTTTTTATTACAATTTTTTGTATTATATATTAGAGTCATATCATGAAATTATTTTTAACTTGTCTTTATATTTATTTAAGACATGTGTCTCATGTTCATTTGCTACTGGTGGATGTTATCTGTTATGACAACCTTATAGGCATGCTTACTAAAAAATGATGTATACGAAGTAATGAAAGAAACAAAAAGGTATGCTTACTAAAAAACATGTAGACTAGCTTATTTGATAGAGTATTTTATTTTTTAATAGAAGGCATGAGTTTAATTCTAAGCAAGAAGTAGTGCAGAATTAAATTTGATGTGAGTTAAAAGTGAATAAACATTATCATTTAAAAAAGAAAAAGAACGACGTGTTTTACTTTATTTAATGTAATAAGTTGGTTTGGAGTGCACTAACCAATAGTAGCATGTTTGGTGTTCTTGCATTCAACATCTACATTCAACCATCGATTCAGTTCATCACTGAATACAACGTTGATTTTAGCAATATTAATATTGAAATGTTGGAAAAAAGCAAAATTATGTACTTAAGTTTTTAAAAAAAGTTAACGAACCATAAGCACTGTATTCATATTAGATCCAACCATAAGCACGAGAAGATTGAACTAGGCCCCTACACCATACATGTTATCCGTTTTTAACTTATTATTTTCTTCAATAATTTTCAATCGCTAATTCATTTGTAAAATAACTAATTTTTCGTTGACCTCCGAAGTTTACTTTGAAAAATTAACTTTTTGCATGCGTATTTCTGTGTTCGTGTCAATAGAAATTTGAGTTGATTACATTTAGACGTAAACATTTTTTGGGAACAAATCAGTTCAAATATAATACGTTTCCATGTTTATTTTATGTATGTTTTCAATTGGTCTACATTTTGACGTAAATTTTGTACAAAACCAAACGTAGTTAATTATGATACATTTTATTCGATAGCATAAATTCAAGTTACCCTACGTTTCGGCCCCTAGCAACGTAAGACAGATAAAATTACAATTATATTATTACTATATATCTATAGTACTAAAAACAATAGTCGTTGATGTTTACACCTCCTGACTTTGGTTCTTTCACTTTGCAAAACATTCAAGGTTGCCCTTTGATGTAAATGTGTTTTTTTTCCTTTTGTGGTTTTTTTAAAAGCAATGATATTTCATTTTTGATCATGTCAGTATTTCTCTATACATTCTTTATGTTTTTTTTGGTATGTTACGGCATAATTGTACGATATAAATTCGATTTACTTTACGTTTTGATTTAATCGCAATACTTATATAGGTTAGATTAAGTTGAACCGACTACGGCGAAACATGTATTTTCATATGGTTAATGTATGACATAACGTTTAAACTAATCCATTTAATGTTTGCAAAAAGCCCGCGACGCATCACCTCCAAGTAATATTAATAGTTTTAACTATTCTTTGATTAGATATATTAGACGAAGACTATATGATAATGAATATATTATGTAATAATTTACATTTACATATTTTATATCATAAAATGCAAGTTGTTTTTAAACTGTAGGTGTAACATAAAGAGTAAACATGTTATTGGATATAGTAAAACGAGTAACAAATTTTGTAATAAAATTCACATATTCAAGTGTCATATATTTAAATTTGTTTTCGTTATGTTTCAATTCCACCACTACGCTATATAATCAACTTAAAACATACCGTTTATAATTATATAAAAAACAAATTTGTTCCAAGATTTTTTATTTTTAATTTTGTGTTTCAAATTAGAAAGATTATTATAATTAAGATGAAGACGTAATCACCAATGGGGTGATAGTTAATTGGCAAAATAAAACCTTTAAAAACCTGAATTTGAGAGGAGGTATTGTGTTCAAGTTCTATAGACACCATGGTTGTAAAAATCTTGACTGGGTGTCGACTAATCTCCACTAAATCTGATTAATCCTGATTAATCGCTAGTCTCCACCCTACCGCCTGACTTGCAACTAACAATTACTACAACACTGATAGACACCATCATCTTAAAAGAAATTTGCCGTTTAAAAAAAAAGAAAAGAAAAAGGATGAAGACGTAATCACATTCTATTCCATTACATCTAAAACAACTAATTCCATACACATCTATGTGTGTTTACTTGATCGGTGGATTTCAATTATAGAAATGGCTTAAAGGAAGAGGTAACGATATGATAATTCTGTCATGCATAAACTGGGAAAAAGACTGACTGTATTTAGGGAAATTAAAATAAACTTTATAAGCTCGCATTAATATGAAATAAGAATGATCCAGAAACTTGTTAAAATATACTATAATTTTTTAAAGATAACATAGGTATCATGAATATATTCAAGTTTTACACGTTAATGATATAAGAACTAGAAGACACAACACAAGATCCATATTAATGATCATATAATTTGTTTCAACATTTATCCAAAACTCATATATATATATATATATATCCAATGTACATTGAAACACCTTAACGTACTTATAATGTACTCTTAGTTATCTTTTTCATTTCTTTTTTGAAAATTTTGATGGTAATATCTTGTAGGATCGAAACATATTGATCATGAACATCGCCATTACTAAGATATTTTGAGGCTCACTTAAACCCTAGCCAAAAAGCTAGCTAAAACATGTTCAAACAGAAGACATGAACTCACTCTCTTTTTACCGTCTCATAACGAAAGTAACACGAAAGCATGCAACTTTCGACGTTAGTTGTGACTAGGAGGGTGGGTCTTCGGCGGAGAATAATCAAGGTTAAAACCAGGTTGCTGATGGACCCGTTTGTTCTTCGGAGGTACTTGAAAAGTTACAGACTTTGGATGATGTTGATGTCGACGTTGACGACCATGAACAAGCTCTTTAGATTTCTTCACATTTTGGCCTTTGGTCTTGTCTTTCTTGTTCTTTGATCCACCATATGTTTGCTTGTTTTTCTTCTCTTTTGCAGCCCTTTTCAAGTTAAGATCATCATGAACTGTGGTCAATAGATTGTCCCCAAAACCCTAAAAAAGTTCAGATCATATAAGGTTTTGAAAAAGAGAATTTATTAGCATTAAAGAAGAAGAAAGTGTTGACATAATAAACTAATTAAACTGACCTTGATGGTTGAATTATGGTTGAGAAGTTTTGCTTTGTTGTCTATGGCATGATCATCATCCATATTGGTATTAAGATGTCTACCATTACATTCATGTGAAAGACACAGAAGAAAAAGAAGAACACATGATGATGACAATAACATTGTTGACATCATTAATAGAGAAGAGCATAAATGTCAAGCAAAGAAAATACTTTTGTGTCTGAGGGTGATGAATTAGGTGATACTTGTAATAAGATAGAATATCAAAGCATTAAATGCGAAATCGATATATCTATTGATTGTTACTATTTATTCAACGATTTTAAACAAAAGATGTTTGCCTTGTAGAAAATGCAAAGTACGCAGATGGAAATGGAAATGGAAATGACAAGAAGATATGTACTGGCCCCCTTTTATTTCGGTTTTCTTCTTTTTATATCACTTAGCTCCATGTGAGGGACCAATCCCACAAATTCTAATTTTTTCCAACAATAGAAAGAGATAAGAGTTCCATGTGTATATATATATATACACGTACATATGAATAGTTCCATGTGTGTGTATATATATACACGTATATATAAATATGTATTATGTATATATATGCACGGTATTTTTCAATACAAAACCAATTTTAAGTAAGTTTTACAAAAACCTAATAAACACCACTACAAATGAGGTACTTTAAATAACGTGACATCTTTAAATAGAACGAAAACCTCTTTGGCACCGACAAATTTGGTCAAAGAACCAACTTTAAGTAAGTTTTGATGACGAGTCGTTTTCAAGTAAAGGAAAATTTTATATAGGACAAGTAGCTAATTAACGGATTCATATGTGGATCGATGGGAGTGTAGAGAATCCATTAAAAAGATAACAAATTTCAACTTGATTTTTAAGATACTGATTTCTTGATTTTTTTTAATAAGCAAATAGTTAGTTATCACCAATCCATGTCCTTACTTTATCTAATTTCTCAATTATCATATTTAATAAGCAAATCGTTAGTTATGATCACCAATCCATTTGTATATCAGGAACTCTTGGCACACTATAGCTAGGATTTGTTTCTTCTAGTGGTTAAGGGTTGTTATTCTATGTTAGATAAAATTGTAGATTTAGAGGTATGATTAGCGCGTGTATAAATTAACCTTTCTAAAATAAAAACTAATACTAATTATGGCTAAGTACATACACAAATACAACCGACTTTGAAAAGGCTGACTCCATTAATAATATATGAAAGATCATTGTTGATGATACATTTTCTGGTTCGATTTCCCCATATGAAACACCACATTTCTTCTAACAAAATAACTAAACTATTTTATCAACTATATATCTAAGTCAAAACAAGACTACAAGAGTCAAGAGTATTAAATGAGTTAAACCATAATGCAAACAAAGTATGGAGAGAGAAGGTGGCATGCAAGAATGTAAGAGCTTGTCGGTATGTTTTATTTTTAAACGAGGAAGTGTATCTGTATATATTTGCTTGTCCTTATATATGCTTGTGGCAACACATGGGTTTATGGCTCCTTGAATTTATCCATTTTTTCCTTGAAAACCATTACCCATTTTTATAAACAAGTCTAACCTTGCACCATAAAGTAACTACCCTTTTTACGTTTGTGTGTGCGATGTATACACAAATCCACACACACTCATGTGAGTGTATTGCAATTCGTGTACCATTATGATTTTTTGAACAAAGTGTCACACTATCACATATATTGATATCCCATTAAACGAAGATTGTTATAAAAAAGATATTAACATGTAAATGTATTTACAATAGTTACAGTATGATATACCGACTATCATGTTTTCTTTCTCTAGACAATTAAATAGAAGATAGTTATTAACTTTCATGTTACTAACCCCATCCCTAATTCAGCGCCAGCGACGGTGCATTTGGCTTACCTAGAACAATCTGAGCAAGGGTTGCATTGTAAGATTAAATATATTATTTATAATATTTAATCATGTAGTCATTATAATCATTTATATAATATTAGATCAAAATATATTAATCCTATAACATAATTAGTTGGTAATTGTTGATGGACCATATTACTCTTATTAACTAATTAGGGTTTCCTTCTGGGTGTATATATAAGGAGATGATTAGAGAGGTTTAGGGTTAGACAATTACAATAACATCATTATCACTAAAGCCACCACCTCTCTCTCCATAACCTAAACCAAACTCCACCCTAGTTCGGTTCTTACCATCACAATCTTACACCCTAAGGAGGAACCAGATCACACTGACAAATATGTCAAACCCCATGGCTGCGTCTCTGACTGGATTCTCTGCTGGCCTGTCTGCCGTCACAGGTATTTCTTTATGTTTTCCATTATGTTTAAACAGAACTGATCAATATGTGATATCAGAGCATATGTTGATAAATCAGTTCTGTTATGTATCAATTATTCTGGGATTAAAATCTGGAAAACATAAATTTTGAACATGATTACTGTTCCGAAATCACATGACTTGTGGATTAAAAAAAATTGGATCTGATGTTTTAATGGTTAATCACTGTTCCGAAATCAAATTGGTAATGTTACTGTTCCGAAATCATTATAATGAACTCAAAAATCCCAGATTTCGGATTCCAGAATTAAGTTTATGTTTTTAGGGTTCATTACTTGTTCTTATGAAATTAAAAAAAAGTCCTATATTTTGGAGTTAAATGCGGATTATTAAGTGTTTTCCCAATTTTGATCTATTTTTTTAACAAAATTTTCGAAATCTATTATAAGATAAACATATATTATTTTCGAAATATTTTGATATATTTAGATCAACATAAAAATAGGAAAACTAATCCCATAATCCCTTAATTTTCGAATTTCAAAACTTATCACAACTAACTGCCATTATTAGAGATTTTGAAATCTTGCAGGATAAATTTCGGACTAATCAGAGCCTCATCCGAGATGACTAACTCGGACTAACATCAGTCTCATCCGAGATGACTAACTCGGACTGACATGAGTCTTATCCGAGATGACCATTTCGGACTAACATGAGTCCCATCCGAGATGCCCATCTCGGACTAATCCGGAATTCATCCGAAATGCCCAACTCGGACTAATTCAAGACTCATCCGAAATGCTCATCTCGGACTAATCCGGAACTCATCCGAAATGCCATCTCGGATCAATCCGGAATTCATCCGAGATGTCTGTCTCGGACTAATTCGAGTTTCATCCGAAATACGAGATTTTATCCGAAACCTCATTACTAAATTAGGCTATTATTGTGAGCTAAATTTCAGCTCGGGGCTCTGCCCCGAACCCCGTCCGGGGACACGCTGTTCCCCTGCAGCCCTCAGCGAACTCACAGCGCTAACATGGGGCTTGCTATTAAATAAATGGTTTTATAAACAATTAATTAATTATAATAAAATAAACTTTTTACAAAACCAAATAGCTTTACTTGAATGAGCTTCTGATGTATCACTTCTGCCCAAAGGTGATTTGATGCATCTATTTATTGTTCAAGTATTACGAAAAGCTATGTTAATTATGCATTATAAACGTGAATGTTTTATTTCTGGCCAAAGCTGATCTAATTCATTCATGTCTAGCATACTTGACAAGTGCATATTTAAAGGGATTGTCTCATTTCTGGCCAAAACTGATTTGTCACAATTACTTTGCACATATACTTAGATGATTTCACTTCTGGCCAAAGCTGATTTGTCTTCATTTAAGTAGAAATTTAACTAAGTCTATTATTTTGATGTTAGTAATAGACAATATCACAGCTTCATAACTAAAATGGTCGTTACTCATGCCTGCCTTAGTGTAACTTGCCCTTAGATCACATTAAGACTTCTTTTCTTAGTATCATAATTTGCTCATATTATTTCCACTATCAGTGCCCAATTGCGGGATTCCACCATTGACTGGTGATAACTTTACTGCATGGAAATACTCTCTCATGCTTACTCTTGCTTTGTTGGATTTCGATTGCGCTATAAGAGAGAATAAGCCTTAAGACCTTACTCCTTAGAATACCACTGCTGAGCAGCTGGCTCATGAAAAATGGACAAGGTGTAACCGCATGTCTCTCATGTCATGAAGCAGTCCATAAGCAATGCAATCCGATGAGCCATTCCTGATTCTGAAGATGCTAAAACCTACTTGGCTCCTGTGGAGGAGCAGTTCAAGGGAACGTCTAAAGCACACGCTAGTACTCTTATCCTCAAGCTGGTGACTACTAAGTATGATGGGAGGAGCGGTATCCGTGAACACATCATGATGATGAACAACATGGCCCATAAGCTCAAGGGATTAGACATGGCGATTAGTGATGCTTTTCTCATTCAGTTCATCATGAGCTTCCTTCGTCCTATGAAGCATTCAAGATCAATTACAACACTCAGAAAGAAAAATGATCGATGAGTGAGCTGATCGCCATGTGCAGTGTAGGAGGAGGAGCATATGAAGATGGATCGAACTACTGATGTTGCACACTTTACTACCTCCAGCTCTAAGAAGAGGAAGAACATTTATCCAAGGAGGGATGTTTCTAAAGTCCAAAAGCCCAATCCTTGTACAAGTGCGCCTTCCAGCTCTAAGAACTCCTTAGGCAAACCCTACTGCAAGTTCTGTAAAAAGACAGGACATAAGCAAAAGGAATGCCCTGACTTTAAGGAGTGGCTGGCTAAGAAAGGTAACGATTTTTTCATGATACTTGAGTCCTATAATTTAAATGTTCCTGCTAATTCTTGGTGGTTTGATTCTGGTGCTATGACTCATGTCACTAACTCTACTCAGAGATTCCTTACAATCCGGAGGCTGGGAAGAAACCAAAGAACACTTAAAGTGGGGGATGATGGAGAATTAGAAGTGAGGGCCATAGGAACTTTACAATTATTTATGAAAACTGGTTTATGCATTAAACTTTATGATATCTTATATATTCCTGAGGTAACTCGGAACCTTGTATCAGGACCAAAGTTAGACATAGACGGTTTTGATATTACTCATGGTCATCGCAAACTCTCTATTCTCTATGATTCTGTGGTTTATGGTACCGGCATTCTGGATGGTGGTCTCTATAGATTAGAACTAGATAATGACTTTTCCAAATCTTTGTTGTCATATAATATTAATGAATCAATCACAAAGATGAAACAAAATCGAGACTTAGAGACTTCATCCATGTTGTGGCATCAATGTTTAGGCCACATCTCAAGAGAACGATTAAATCGACTTGTAAAGGATGAAGTCTTACCTCCTCTCGATTTTACTGATTTTGGAACATGTGTCAAATGTCTTAAAGGTAAAATGACATTAGCGAATAAGAAAGGTGCCACTAGAAGCTCTAATTTATTAGAACTCATTCATACTGACATTAGTGGTCCTTACCAAATCGCTGGCATAACATGACATACTTCATTTATCACTTCCATTGATGATTATTCTCGTTACATATACTTGTATCTCATTATGGAAAAATCTGAATCTCTTACAACTTTTAAAGATTATAAAACTGAAGTTGAAAAACAACTAGATCGTAAAATTAAAGTTGTGAGATCAGATAGAGGCGGTGAATATCATAAGTTTAGTAAACTATTAAATTTACCCATAAGGACTCTAGATAAAATTTACGAGATAGAACTGTAACATTTGTATAAATCGGGTCTCCAAAACCCGCTCCGTTTTGTAATCAAATACCAAATTATGAAATGACATTAAGTATTTATGAGTATTTTGAGTTTAAACGTTACATAATTAATATATAAACTAAACTATAAAAATTATATTTGATAAAAAGTTAAAATAAAATAAATAAAAAATAATTGGAGCTGACCGGACTCGAACCCGGGTCAACTGCCTCCAACGACTTATCTCTCCGTCTCCAAACCACTCCGCCACCAATTGTTTTCTGTTAACATTATGAAAGCAACTGAATTTTATACGCAAACACGGCTTAACGGTTAATGATATCTGAATAACGGAAATCGGTAACCGAATCGCCAAATCAGTTTTTGTTCGCTTAGTTAACTTATAACCGATGAATATCGGTTTCTAATTAAAGTTCAGATTGAATGAACTTCAAGTTTTGGGTTTTGAAACCGAAAGACATTCAAGCTCCAAATAATTCAGATTCCAATCATTTATACGATTCAGAACCGTCTCAAATACACTCCAATCCCTTTTCGTCGCGTTTTCAAGTCCTTTGAGCACAAGAAAACTGTCGCCGGAATTCTCTGCAAATCTCGCCGGAAAACCGTGTTCAACTCAAACCAGTAAGATTTTCCTCTCTTGCTGTTTCAATCTGTTGTTAGGACACTACTAACATTAAACCGTCACTCAAAACCAGTCACAGAAGACTTTGCTGGATTTTCTGGGTTCGCCGGAGAAACTCTGGAATTCGCCGGAAACACGCTAGTTAACGGTAAACACATTCAATCGTGCTAATAATCCATGTACTCTGGTTCAATTTCAAATCTAATTCTTTAATTCTGTTGTTAGACTCTCTCAGCCGGAGGTTCAAAAACAGAGTTACCTGTTCTCGCCGGACTTTCTGAAGAAGACGACCTGTCCGGTATTCCTTTTCCCCAAACTGTTCGGTTTGTTCATTCAAACTACTAAACATGTTATTTAAGTAGTAGAACCCTGAACCAGTGGTCTGAGTAAAAACCGGTAACTATAGTGAAGAAGACGAACCTAAAAACGGGTTAAGAGTAAATAAAATTCGGATAGTTAACGGGTTAGACACACAGTCCAGCGGTGGACTGTGTGCAAAGTTTATATACGAGTCCCGAGTTCGATCCTTACTACACACACACTGCGTAATAACATTCCTTTTTATTCATAAAACTAACCGGGTTAGATCGAGTAGTTGTTAAGTATAATATAATTCAAGAATATAACCGGGTTAGACACACAGTCCAGCGGTGGACTGTGTGCAAAACAAACTGCACGTCACGCGATCGAGTCCCGTCACAAACACCGGTTCAATGAGATTAAAACGTTTTGTAAAATAAAGGAATTTTCGGTAAATTCGAATAAGTGTATAAATATAATTAAAACTGGATTTCTATCGGGTTAGTCACGTAGCTCAGTTGGTAGAGCTACGTGCGCGTGAACGAAAGGTCACCGGTTCGAATCCCGCTCGGCGCAAGTATTACCGCTGACCGAACCGGTCAACGGTCAACGGTCAACGGTCAAACAGTAAAAAAAAAATATTATTTTTTTTAAATATTTATTTGTTTAATTTAAATTAAAAATCAATTAAAAATACTCAAAAATAACATTTTTAAGGATAGAAAATAGCCATAAACTCACAAAAATATATCTAAAAATCCCATTAAAATCTTTAATAAAATCCATCCATTTAATATTTTTTTTCCCATTATAATTTAGGTCAGTGATTCCTCGTTGACTCGCTTCGTCTAAATCGTGCGCATCTCACCAACTCAAATCCAACGCACCCAATGTGAGTGAACCCTTCAAATTCCCCGTTTTAATCACGTTTTTGGGGTGTATCATGTGTCTTGTTCATTTACTTATTATAACTAAGTTATTGTGCATATATCATATCGTGGCATGTGTGTTAGTTGTTGCTGATAAGTAGTTATTATTGTTTGCAAATTATTATTTCAGTACATGCAATTGCTGAGGCCGTAGCTCCCCATCCCTCGAGGTTGAGTTTGATCCCCATTTTATTATGCGGTTGATCAGGGCGTGCCCGCACGATCGGCTCCGTTTGATTGAGCCTTGATCGGTCATTTTATTTACATTTCAATACATGCAATACGCTCGGCTCCGTTTGATTGAGCCTTGAGCGTACAGTTCAATTTACATTTTCAGTACATGCAATACGATCGGCTCCGTTTGATTGAGCCTTGATCTCACAATTCAATACGATCGGCTCCGTTTGATTGAGCCTTGAACTCACAGTTCATTTATGTTAATTATCATATGATGTTGGTATGTTCATGTATGCTATCGATTGTTAATGTATGTTATAATTGTAACTGATGTTGCCATTGCTTGATTTCATACATATGCTCTTTTATGATTATGCACAATATTTTATTGATAAACTAACCAGAAAGTCCTTATTAAATGTTTATCTATAAGGTTCACTCGCCAACTTATGTTGACCCAAAAACCTCCCATTTTACACATGATACAGGTGAACCAGCAGCAGCTAGGAACACGTAGGATCTGGATTAGAAGAAATAAAACGATTTAGTATTTGGATTATTATGTTTGGTTATTTTCCTTTGTAATGAATGAACATGTTTGAATGTTTGAGAAATGTAACTTTGACTTCATTTAATAATGGAACATAATAGTAAATGTCATGTGCTTTGGTGATAACCCAATTATGCCCCGACTCTTATTTCCGCTGCGGGTCGGGGTGTGACAGATTGGTATCAGAGCACTGACTATAGGGATATAGGATAGGTTATTAGACCCTTAGAGCCTATACTATAGTCGATTAGAAACTTATAAGAATTTTGTGTGTTATATGCCAAATTTCATGATGTTTATATGTTTATGTTAAAATGTTACATTTGATATTGTTCAAGCATGTTCATAAGTATGTATTATCAAATAATGCCTATCATGAAATCGTATGATCATAATATATCACATCCATGCAAGCACACACCACATCATGATTGATTTTACAACGATTTTTCGTGTTTTCAAATCTCATCAAAGTGAGTTCTCATGACGGGCATGTAGTAACTGGAAGGGTACTAGTACCGGTAGTCGGAACGTCCTGTCTAGGCTGGCATTCGTATAAATCCAAAATAAAGGACCAGTTTGCCTACCTGGGGACCAACGATGAGAGTACGAAATACCTATTAGGCCAAAGCATGCTATACCAAACGTCGTGAGAGCTAATCCCACTTTGAGTTGTCATTGTGTCTACACCTGGACACGTTCCGACCAAACATCTCATGAACATATTTTGTGGTTAGCATTCGGGGGATGCGAGTGTTAAATTGCCAATACTAATGTGAATCCTACCAAACCAATAGCCATGGGGGCCCACATGACTATATGGGTGAAGGTATGGGGGACATTTGAGGCCCAACATGAGCGAACCCAAGACATCCTTCGGATGTAGTTGCATTATTGATATTTATGTTATTTTCATTTTTTTTAAAAGACACATGACACCTAAAAGATACCATAAACTCACAATCTTCTCATTTTATGATCCTGTAGATGTCGTCTAGATCGCATCGAAGGAGTAGGAAATCGGAAAAGTCTCAGGAACGTTTGGCCACTCATATCGCCAACCAAATGGCCACGATATTACCTGACATCGTAGTACAAGTACAACAAGCCCTTGCTGCAAATCCTACTAACCCTCCTCAACAACAGGACCAGATCATCAACGACCCTCCTACCATCAAATGCTCCTACAAACATTTTAAGTCCTGCGATCCCCCAAAATTCGAAGGGACAGAGGGAGTCACTGCTCTCCTACATCGGTTCGAGGAGATGGAAAACGTTTTCTTAAACTGCGATTGTCCTGAGGATCGCAAAGTTCGTTATGCCACCGGGAGACTACTTGGTGTAGCTCTCACTTGGTGGAATACGGAGAAAGGAAAGAGGGGAACGGAAGATGCGATGGCCTTAACTTGGGAGGAGTTAAGGGAAATCATGACTAGGCGATTCTGTCCTAGGAGTGAGATTAAGAAATTGGAAGATGAATTTCATGCCCTGAAGCAAAAAGATGGTGATCACTCTACTTACAACAAAAGGTTCTTGGAGTTGAACCAGATGGTACCAAACTTATTCACTCCAACCTACCGTCTGATCGAACATTACATTCGAGGACTTCCCTCGAAAATCCAAGATTCGGTCCTCAGCGTTTCACCGGTAACACTCGAAGCTGCCATGGAGTTGGCAACAGAACTGACCGAAAACCGAATTCGCAATGGGAAGTTCAAGGAAGAAAAGAAGAAAACCCCTGCTGAGGGACAAACCTCAAAACCACACTCTCTTCCTCTAAATTTTCTAACAAGAGGAAGCGTAACAACAGGAACTTTGCAGTCACCCACACCAACACCCCTGTTCCTGCTGCACCCATCACTCAAGCCACTCCTCCACCCGCGCCATACAAAAGACCATACACAGGACCACTACCAAAATGTAACCGTTGTCAGTATCACCACTCCCCTGACTACCCTTGCCAATACTGTACCAGCTGCGGTCGCGCTGGACACACTGTTCAACACTGCCGCGCGCCTCAACGAACAAACCGCCATCAACCTATAACCCAAACCCACCAACAATTTTTGGGTCAAGCCCAACAACAACAACCATTTCCACCCACTAAACATTTAGCCCAAACATACTATCAACCCAACTACCCTATGGGCCAACCTATGCGGGCATGTTTCAATTGTGGAGATCCAAGTCATTTCAGGAACACATGTCCAAGACTGGTTAATATTATTCATGCTCAGGCCCAAGCCAATCCTGTGAATCAAGCGAACCAAGCTCCTCCACCTGCTAGGGGAAGGGCTTTCAATATTAACGCAAACCAGGCCAGAGCTGACGGCAATGTGGTCAACGGTACGTTTCTTATAAATGGTAGATATGCCTCTATGTTATTTGATACTGGTGCGGATAGAAGTTTCGTGTCATTAGAATTTGAACCTATCTTAAGTAAAAATCGAGATAAGCTCGCGGAATCCATAACAGTGGAAGTTGCAGATGGAAAACCAGTTTCGTTAGACTCTATTTTACGCAACTGTACGCTCACCCTAAACGACCACGATTTCTCAGTCGATCTCATTCCTATGAAGCTGGGAAGTTTCGACATCATAGTCGGAATGGATTGGCTCAGTCAGCATAATGCGAAAGTTGTATGTCGTGAGAAATTTATTCGTATTCCTCTTTCAAACGGTCAGACTCTTCGAATTATTGGAGAAACCTCGGCGAAAGGACTCAACTTAATGTCTTGCCTTCAAGCTCAAAAATACATTCGCAAGAATTATGTCGCGTTTTTAGCCCATATCATCAAGAAGGGAACCGCAGAAAAGAAACTTGAAGATATTCCTGTTGTAAAAGATTTTCCACAAGTTTTTCCTGACGACATTTCAGGACTTCCTCCAGTCAGAGATGTCGAATTTCGTATCGATCTTATACCTGGTGCTACACCAGTGGCAAAATCTCCATATAGGTTAGCCCCCTCTGAAATGCAAGAGCTAGCCAGTCAATTGTAAGAGTTGACTGACAAGGGATTTATACGCCCCAGCTCATCGCCTTGGGGTGCACCTGTACTCTTTGTAAAGAAGAAGGATGGATCTTTTCGCATGTGCATCGACTACAGAGAGCTCAATAAGTTAACTATCAAAAATCGATATCCTTTACCTCGTATAGATGACCTTCTTGACCAACTACAAGGTGCCAGTTGCTTTTCAAAAATCGACCTTCGATCTGGCTATCATCAGCTTAGAGTGCATGAAGAAGACGTCCCTAAAACTGCTTTTCGAACTCGATATGGTCACTATGAATTCATGGTTATGCCGTTTGGATTAACCAACGCACCAGCTGTTTTCATGGACCTAATGAATAGAGTCTGCAAACCTTACCTTGATCGATTTGTTATTGTGTTCATTGACGATATTCTTATCTATTCAAAATCCAAAGCTGATCATGAGCGTCATCTGCGACTTGTTCTTGCACTTCTAGAAAAGGAAAAGCTTTATGCCAAGTTCCTAAATGTGAATTCTGGTTAAAAGAGGTGCAATTTCTCGGGCATGTAGTCAATGACAAAGAATACATGTGGACCCATCAAAGATCAAAGCAGTTCAAGAATGGCAAGCTCCACGTACGCCAACTGAAGTAAGGTCTTTTCTTGGGCTTGCTGGCTATTATCGTCGGTTCATTTCAAACTTCTCTCGTATTGCGGTGCCACTCACGGCTTTAACCCATAAAGGGAAACCATTTGTATGGGGGCCCAAGCAAGAAGAAGCTTTTCAAACACTCAAGCGAAAACTTTGTGATGCACCAATCCTCACTCTTCCTGAAGGTTGTGATGATTTTGTAGTCTATTGCGACGCGTCAGGACAAGGATTAGGTTGCGTTCTCATGCAAAGAGGAAAAGTCATAGCTTATGCCTCAAGGCAACTCAAGACGCACGAAAAGAACTACACCACTCATGACCTTGAACTTGGAGCCGTTGTATTCGCTCTTAAGATATGGAGACATTATCTTTATGGTACGAAGTGTGAAATATACACTGACCACAAGAGTCTTCAACATATCTTCAATCAGAAAGAATTAAATATGAGGCAACGAAGATGGGTCGAACTCCTAAATGATTACGATTGTGAAATCAGATACCACCCTGGTAAAGCAAATGTGGTGGCTGATGCACTTAGTCGAAAGGGTTATGCGAACTCCATTCACCTTCTATGTTCGCAAATTATAACCAATATTAAGGACCAAATTCGAGAAGCTCAACACGTTTCAATAACAGAGGAAGATGTACAAAAGGAGATGTCCTGTGGAGCCGAGCTAAAGCTGGAAACTAAATCTGATGGTATTTTGTATTACCTAGATCGTATATGGATTCCTAACCATATCAATCTTCGTGAAACACTCATGCATGAAGCCCATAAGTCGCGATATTCTATACACCCAGGAGCCAATAAGATGTATCAAGACCTACGGTACACCTATTGGTGGCCTGGAATGAAGAAAGATATTGCCGTTTTTGTTTCCAAGTGTTCTATACTCATTGATTTAACATTTATATCATCATACATCTCGACGTATCTCAATCTTATCATTTAAAGAAGTTGGGTTGTATCACACTTTTACATAGACTGACCCCTTCATCATAACCAACGAGAGAGGTACTGTCATCATTTAGTCATGTATCATCTCAGAATTGAGACTTAAGTTTTGTTCGTGTGTTGTTTATGTTTTAGAGTCACATAGAACTGATCATGATTTACTGATAAAGCCAACGAAAATTTGACAAGAATATGGTGGATACGCCGCTGGTACTTCCTATATATAAGTATTCTTGGCAAAGGATCAAAAGTATTACCAGGAGGTTATGAAAAGTTCCGTGTAGGTTTAAATATCGTCATGGTTGAAGTTTTTGTTTTATGATACATACCTTATCATTACAAATGTATCGGTTCCCTCAAAACGGTTATAAATAAAATCGTAAGCGACATCAAAGATCAAAATCCGAGAAGCCCAGCATGTTTCAGTAACAGAAAGGAGACGTACGCAAGGAGCTGTCTTGTGGAGCTGAACTTAAAATTGAAACTAAATCCAACGGTATTCTATACTGTCTAGATCGCATATGGATTCCTGACCACAATAACCTTCGTGATATTTTTTCTTATGAATGAGGCGCACAAAACACGATATTCTATACACCCAGGAGCCGACAAGATGTATCAAGACCTTTGATACACCTACTGGTGGCCTGGAATGAAAAAGGATATTGCTGATTTTGTTTCCAAGTGCCTTTCATGTTCCAAAATAAAAGCTGAACACCAAAGACCCTCAGGACTTCTGGTCCAACCTGAAATACCTATATGGAAGTGGGAAAATATAACCATGGACTTCATTACCAGGTTACCTCGCACTTCTGGTGGGTATGACACTATATGGGTAATAATTGATCGACTTACAAAAATCAGCTCACTCTATTCCTATCCGCGAAGATTTCAAGAACCAAAAGCTAGCTCGTATTTATATCAGCGAAATCGTAAGCCGACATGGTGTACCATTAAGCATTATTTCAGATCGTGATGGTCGTTTCACTTTACGAACATGGCAAGCAGTACAAGCCGCTATGGGTACGCGATTAGATCTCAGTACCGCCTATCATCCTCAAACTGATGGTCAATCTGAACGCACCATTCAAACTCTTGAAGATATGCTTCGAGCATGTGTCATAGACTTCAAGGGAAATTGGGACGCTCATCTACCATTAGTCGAATTTTCGTACAACAACAGCTATCATTCAAGCATTGGCATGGCACCTTTTGAAGCCTTATATGGTCGTAAGTGCCGATCTCCAGTATGTTGGCACGAAATTGGGGAAGCTCAAATCACTGGTCCAGAATTGATCCAAGAAACCACAGACAAGATCCATCGAATCCGAAACAATCTTCTAGCGGCCCAAAGTCGTCAAAAGACTTATGCAGACAAACGACGGAAGCCTTTAGAGTTTAACATTGGTGATCATGTACTTCTAAAAGTATCACTGTGGAAGGGAGTAGTTCGTTTTGGTCAAAAAGGCAAGCTAGCACCACGCTACGTAGGACCTTTCAAGATACTCGAAAGAGTAGGACCTGTAGCATACAAGCTTGATCTACCAGAAGAACTCAACAGGATTCATCCCACATTCCACGTATCAAACTTGAAGAAGTGCCTCGCTGATGAAAACCTCCACATTCCTCTGGAAGATATTCAGATTGATGAATCTATGCATTTTATTGAAAGACCTGTAGAGATCATGGACTTCGGAGAAAAACGTCTTCAACGAAGTCGCATTCCAATTGTTAGGGTACGCTGGGAGTCGAAACGGGGACCTGAGTTTACTTGGGAACGTGAAGACTCAATGCGCGAAAAATACCCGCACCTTTTTCCTACTACTATTACTTAAATTTCGGGACGAAATTCCTAAAAGTAGGGGATACTGTAACATTTGTCAAAAACGGGTTTCCAAACCCGCTCCGTTTGTAATCGGATATTCAGTTATAAATGTTCGTTGCCTATTTATGCTTATTTTAATTTTTAATGATACATAATTAATCAACAAACTAAAGCATAAAAGTTATAATTGATAAAAAGTATAAATAAAGTGATTAAAAATAAATTGGGGCTGCCGGGACTCGAACCCGGGTCAGCCGGATTGTAACATCAAAGATTTAACACTCACCCGCATAACCACTCCGCCACTTGTTTGTTTTCTGTCAACTCTAGGAAACAAATAAGTCTTATATACAAACCTAGATGAACCGGTTGCGCCAACTGAAAACCGAAATCGGCTATTCAACCGTCTAACCGTTTGAATGATCACGAATTCAGATTTATAACCGATGCACCGACAATTCTAATCAATTCAGACTTGAATTGACTTGAATTCTGATGATGATGGGTTTTATAACCGAAGTTATCCAATAATCCGAATTACTGCAATCAAACATCTTTCTCGCGACTCAGAAACATTCCACAAACCTCCAATTACATTTCCGCACCCTTTACAGTCCACCGGAGAAGTTTATTTTATTCGCCGGAAATTTCTGCAAGTTCGCCGGAAAACCGTATTTTTCCTCAAAACGGTAAGTCCTTCAATACCGTCGTAGTCTAACAAATGTTAAGCTATTTCTAACTCAAACCTTTCACTTGAAATCGAATTCAGACGCTACTATCGGATAATACCAGTTCGCCGGAAAAGTTCTGGAAATCTTTATTTTCATCTGTGAATCGGTAAGGACATTCAAACACTCTGTTAACGTTTGTTTATCACTTCAATTCCACGATTAGCTAATCAAAACGGTTAATTGTCTTGTTCAGTTGAAGTGCACAAAAACAGAGACCGACACCTTGCCGGAATTCTGAAATAAACCGTTCATCGGTATGTTTACTTCTAATTATCGTTTCTGCCATTTCATATTAGTTTGTACAATGTTTATCAATCGAACTAAACAAGATATAACAGTGTAATCTTCTGCCTGTAAAATCTAACGAAGAAGATGAACTACGATAACATTATAAGAATAATTAAACTGGTATTTTGAACGGGTTAGACACACAATCCAGCGGTGGACTGTGTGCGAACAAAAACACGCATACGTCCCGAGTTCGATCCCTGATACACGCACCCTCTATGTAATAAAATGCCTTGTTGTTTAAAACTGAACCGGGTTAACTCCGTTAGTTGTTAAGTATAATAAAAATCTGTATATTAACCAAGTTAGACACACAGTCCAGCGGTGGACTGTGTGTAGCGTTAAAGCACAGGTCCCGGGTTCGAGACCTGTACATGGCACCGGTTCGACGAATTAAAATGTTTTTGAAAATAAAAGGATTTTGGATAAATTGAGTTAATATATAAGTATAATTAAAAACAGAATTATTTCGGGTTAGACACGTAGCTCAGTTGGTAGAGCTGCGTGCACGCGTACGGGAGGTCTCGGGTTCGAGCCTCACCCAGCGCATTTCGATTTCACAATAAACCGGTCAAACAGTCAAAGTCAAAAAGTCAACGGTTAACCCAAAAAGTCAACATATTTTTATATTTTTATTTATTTAATTTAATCTTAAAAATCAATAAAAAATACTTAAAAATAACGTTTTTAAAGATAGGAAATAGCCTTAAACTCACAAAAATATATCTAAAAACCTTATTAAAATTATTAATAAGATCCACTCATTTGCTAAATTTCCCGTTATTATTTAGGTTAGTTATTTCTCGTTGTTCCGCTCTTCCAATTCGTGCGCATCTCACCATCTCCAATCCAACACACCCAATGTGAGTGAATCTTTACAAATTCCCCGTTTTAATCACGTTTTGGGGTGTATCATGTGTCTTGCTATATATTATATTTAAATCATTGTGCATACATCATATCATGAACATGTATATTCAGCTTGTTTCAACTGTTTGTGTGGTTATTGTTAGATTCAATTTATTATTTTCAGTACATGCAATTTCATAGGCCGCCGCTCCCCATTACATTATGAGCGTTGAGCAAGTTTCCCCATTACATTATGAGCGTGAACCTGGCGTGCCAACATACGATCGGCTCCGTTTGATTGAGCCTTGATCGCACAGACATTTTTCATTTTTAGTACATGCAATACGATTGGCTCTGTTTGATTGAGCCTTGATCGCACAGACATTTATCAGTTTCAGTACATGCGATACGATCGGCTCCGTTTGATTGAGCCTTGATCGCACAGTTTCATTCATGTTATTTATCGTATGATGTTGGTATGTTAATGTATGCTATCATATGTTATTGTATGTTATAGTTGTGATTGCTAATGCTACTGCTTGATTATTTACATTTGCTCATTTATGATTATGCACAATTTTTCATTGATAAACTAACAAGTAAATCAATAATAAATGTTTATCTAGCAAGGTTCACTCGCCAATTTATGTTGACCCAAAAACCCCCATTTTTACACATGATACAGGTGAACCCGCTGCAGCCAGAAACACATAGGATTGGACTAGAAGAATAAAATGATTTAGAGCTTGGAATTATTTTGTTTGGTTATTTTCTTTGTATTGTATGGACATGTTTGGATTATTTGGAATGTAATTTTGACTTTAATAAATATGAAACATATTAGTAAATATCATGAGCTTTGGTGATAACCCAATTATGCCCCGACTTTTATTCCGCTGCGGGTCGGGGTGTGACAGATTGGTATCAGAGCCATGACTATAGGGATATAGGATAGGTTATTAGACCCTTAGAGCCTATACTATAGTTGTTTAGAAATTTTTAAGATTTTTGTGTGTTACATGCCAAATTTCATGATGCTTATATGTTTTATGTTAAATGTTACATTCAATGTTATGCAAGCATGTTCATAAGTATATATTATCATATGATGCCTATCATGAATCATATTCTCATAACATATCATATCCATGAAAGCACACATCACATCATTTTCATGATTGCTTTTACAACGATTTTTGTATTTTCAAATCTCATCAAAGTGAGTTCTCATGACGGGCATGTAGTAACTGGAAGAGTACCAGTACTGGTAGTCGGAACGTCCTGTCTAGGCTGGCATTCGTATAAATCCAAAATAAAGGACCAGTTTGCCTACCTGGGGACTAACGATGAGAGTACGAAGTACCTATTAGGCCAAAGCATGCTATACCAAACGTCGTGTGAGCTAACCCCACTTTGAGTTGTCATTGTGTCTACACCTGGACACATTGCGACCATACATCTCGTAAGCATATTTTGTGGTTTGCATTCGGGTGATGCGAGTGTTAAATTGCCAATACTAATGTGAATCCTACCAAGCCAATAGCCATGGGGGCCCACATGACTATACAGGTGAAGGTATGGGGGACATTTGAGGCCCAACATGAGCAAACCCAAGACATCCTATGGATGTAGTTGCATTATTGATATTTATGTTATTTTCATTTTTCTAAAGACACATGACACCTAAAAAGACTCCATAAACTCACAATCTTCTTATATACGTTCCTGTAGATGTCGGCTAGACAACAACGAGGGGGTAAAAGATCAGGAAGATCTCACGAACGCTTGGCCGCACAAATCGCGAAACAAATGGCCACGGTGCTTCCTGACATTGTGGTTCAAGTACAACAAGCCCTCGCTACAAATCCTACTAACCCTCCCCAATAAGACGACCAAAACGTCGGCAACCCTCCTACCAGCAAGTGCTCATATAAACATTTCAAGTCTTGTGATCCTCCTAAATTTGAAGGGACCGAAGGTGTCACTGCTCTCCTCCACTGGTTTGAGGAGATGGAAAACACTTTTCTCAACTGCGATTGTCCTGAGGATCGCAAGGTTCGATAAGCCACCGGAAGACTATTTGGGGTAGCTCTTACCTGGTGGAATACTGAAAAGGGGAAGAGGGGAATTGATGATGCAATGGCCTTAACGTGGGAGGAGTTAAGGGAAATCATGACTAGGCGTTTCTGTCCTAGGAGTGAGATTAAAAAGTTGGAGGACGAATTTCATTCTTTGAAGCAGAAGGAGGGAGATCATACCTCCTACAACAAGAGGTTCTTAGAGTTGAACCAAATGGTCCCTAACTTGTTCACCCCAACTTATCGCTTGATCGAGCATTATATTCGAGGTCTTCCCTCGAAAATTCAAGATTCAGTTCTCAGCACTTCACCAGCAACACTTGAAGCTGCTATGGAACTAGCCATTGAACTGACCGAAAATCGCATTCGAAACGGTAAATTCAAAGAGGAGAAAAAGAAAGCCCCCATTGAGGCTCAAACTTCAAACCATTCTGGTTCCTCCTCGAAGTTTACTGGTAAAAGGAATCGAAGCACAAGAAACTTCGCCGTCACACAAACCAATTACCCTATTCCTGCTGCACCCATTACCCAAGTCGCCCCTTCACCTGCACCATACAAAAGATCATACTCTGGCCCGTTACCAAAATGCAACCGTTGCCAATACCACCATTCTCCTAATCATCCTTATTAATATTGCACCGGCTGTGGTCGCGCAGGTCATACTGTTCAAACCTGTCGCATACCTCAGCGAACGAACCGTCACCAGCCTTCAACCCAAACCCACCAACAAATAATGGGTCAAGCCCAACAACCCCTACTACTACCACCTACCCAACATTTAGCCCAAACATACTATCAACCCAACTATCCCATGGTACAACCTATGCGGGCTTGCTACAATTGTGGAGACCCAAGCCATTTTAGAAACACTTGTCCACATTTGGTGAACATCATTCATGCCCAAGCTCAAGCAAATCCGGTGAATCAAGCTAACCAAGCTCCACCACCTGCAAGAGGAAGAGCTTATAACATCAACGCCAATACTGTTGAAAATAATAACGGCCCAAACGAATCACCCAACTAAATTTTTTCCTCGCCAAGAATCAAGACTCAACTCCAATCGTCTAGTTTTAATGTTTTCTTTATGTTATCTCAATTTTTCCGTATCCCAGTTGTAAAATTTGGAAATTATGTATCCAAGAATTTTAATGCGATTTGATATTACAGTTTTGTTCTATACTCATTGATTTAACATTTATATCATCATACATCTCGACGTATCTCAATCTTATCATTTAAAGAAGTTGGGTTGTATCACACTTTTACATAGACTGACCCCTTCATCATAACCAACGAGAGAGGTACTGTCATCATTTAGTCATGTATCATCTCAGAATTGAGACTTAAGTTTTGTTCGTGTGTTGTTTATGTTTTAGAGTCACATAGAACTGATCATGATTTACTGATAAAGCCAACGAAAATTTGACAAGAATATGGTGGATACGCCGCTGGTACTTCCTATATATAAGTATTCTTGGCAAAGGATCAAAAGTATTACCAGGAGGTTATGAAAAGTTCCGTGTAGGTTTAAATATCGTCATGGTTGAAGTTTTTGTTTTATGATACATACCTTATCATTACAAATGTATCGGTTCCCTCAAAACTGTTATAAATAAAATCGTAAGCGACATCAAAGATCAAAATCCGAGAAGCCCAGCATGTTTCAGTAACAGAAAGGAGACGTACGCAAGGAGCTGTCTTGTGGAGCTGAACTTAAAATTGAAACTAAATCCAACGGTATTCTATACTGTCTAGATCGCATATGGATTCCTGACCACAATAACCTTCGTGATATTTTTTCTTATGAATGAGGCGCACAAAACACGATATTCTATACACCCAGGAGCCGACAAGATGTATCAAGACCTTTGATACACCTACTGGTGGCCTGGAATGAAAAAGGATATTGCTGATTTTGTTTCCAAGTGCCTTTCATGTTCCAAAATAAAAGCTGAACACCAAAGACCCTCAGGACTTCTGGTCCAACCTGAAATACCTATATGGAAGTGGGAAAATATAACCATGGACTTCATTACCAGGTTACCTCGCACTTCTGGTGGGTATGACACTATATGGGTAATAATTGATCGACTTACAAAAATCAGCTCACTCTATTCCTATCCGCGAAGATTTCAAGAACCAAAAGCTAGCTCGTATTTATATCAGCGAAATCGTAAGCCGACATGGTGTACCATTAAGCATTATTTCAGATCGTGATGGTCGTTTCACTTTACGAACATGGCAAGCAGTACAAGCCGCTATGGGTACGCGATTAGATCTCAGTACCGCCTATCATCCTCAAACTGATGGTCAATCTGAACGCACCATTCAAACTCTTGAAGATATGCTTCGAGCATGTGTCATAGACTTCAAGGGAAATTGGGACGCTCATCTACCATTAGTCGAATTTTCGTACAACAACAGCTATCATTCAAGCATTGGCATGGCACCTTTTGAAGCCTTATATGGTCGTACGTGCCGATCTCCAGTATGTTGACACGAAATTGGGGAAGCTCAAATCACTGGTCCAGAATTGATCCAAGAAGAAACCACAGACAAGATCCATCGAATCCGAAACAATCTTCTATCGGCCCAAAGTCGTCAAAAGAGTTATGCAGACAAACGACGGAAGCCTTTAGAGTTTAACATTGGTGATCATGTACTTCTAAAAGTATCACCGTGGAAGGGAGTAGTTCGTTTTGGTCAAAAAGGCAAGCTAGCACCACGCTACGTAGGACCTTTCAAGATACTCGAAAGAGTAGGACCTGTAGCATACAAGCTTGATCTACCAGAAGAACTCAACAGGATTCATCCCACATTCCACGTATCAAACTTGAAGAAGTGCCTCGCTGATGAAAACCTCCACATTCCTCTGGAAGATATTCAGATTGATGAATCTATGCATTTTATTGAAAGACCTGTAGAGATCATGGACTTCGGAGAAAAAGTCTTCAACGAAGTCGCATTCCAATTGTTAGGGTACGCTGGGAGTCGAAACGGGGACCTGAGTTTACTTGGGAACGTGAAGACTCAATGCGCGAAAAATACCCGCACCTTTTTCCTACTACTATTACTTAAATTTCGGGACGAAATTCCTAAAAGTAGGGGATACTGTAACATTTGTCAAAAACGGGTTTCCAAACCCGCTCCGTTTGTAATCGGATATTCAGTTATAAATGTTCGTTGCCTATTTATGCTTATTTTAATTTTTAATGATACATAATTAATCAACAAACTAAAGCATAAAAGTTATAATTGATAAAAAGTATAAATAAAGTGATTAAAAATAAATTGGGGCTGCCGGGACTCGAACCCGGGTCAGCCGGATTGTAACATCAAAGATTTAACACTCACCCGCATAACCACTCCGCCACTTGTTTGTTTTCTGTCAACTCTAGGAAACAAATAAGTCTTATATACAAACCTAGATGAACCGGTTGCGCCAACTGAAAACCGAAATCGGCTATTCAACCGTCTAACCGTTTGAATGATCACGAATTCAGATTTATAACCGATGCACCGACAATTCTAATCAATTCAGACTTGAATTGACTTGAATTCTGATGATGATGGGTTTTATAACCGAAGTTATCCAATAATCCGAATTACTGCAATCAAACATCTTTCTCGCGACTCAGAAACATTCCACAAACCTCCAATTACATTTCCGCACCCTTTACAGTCCACCGGAGAAGTTTATTTTATTCGCCGGAAATTTCTGCAAGTTCGCCGGAAAACCGTATTTTTCCTTAAAACGGTAAGTCCTTCAATACCGTCGTAGTCTAACAAATGTTAAGCTATTTCTAACTCAAACCTTTCACTTGAAATCGAATTCAGACGCTACTATCGGATAATACCAGTTCGCCGGAAAAGTTCTGGAAATCTTTATTTTCATCTGTGAATCGGTAAGGACATTCAAACACTCTGTTAACGTTTGTTTATCACTTCAATTCCACGATTAGCTAATCAAAACGGTTAATTGTCATGTTCAGTTGAAGTGCACAAAAACAGAGACCGACACCTTGCCGGAATTCTGAAATAAACCGTTCATCGGTATGTTTACTTCTAATTATCGTTTCTGCCATTTCATATTAGTTTGTACAATGTTTATCAATCGAACTAAACAAGATATAACAGTGTAATCTTCTGCCTGTAAAATCTAACGAAGAAGATGAACTACGATAACATTATAAGAATAATTAAACTGGTATTTTGAACGGGTTAGACACACAATCCAGCGGTGGACTGTGTGCGAACAAAAACACGCATACGTCCCGAGTTCGATCCCTGATACACGCACCCTCTATGTAATAAAATGCCTTTTTGTTTAAAACTGAACCGGGTTAACTCCGTTAGTTGTTAAGTATAATAAAAATCTGTATATTAACCAAGTTAGACACACAGTCCAGCGGTGGACTGTGTGTAGCGTTAAAGCACAGGTCCCGGGTTCGAGACCTGTACATGGCACCGGTTCGACGAATTAAAATGTTTTTGAAAATAAAAGGATTTTGGATAAATTGAGTTAATATATAAGTATAATTAAAAACAGAATTATTTCGGGTTAGACACGTAGCTCAGTTGGTAGAGCTGCGTGCACGCGTACGGGAGGTCTCGGGTTCGAGCCTCACCCAGCGCATTTCGATTTCACAATAAACCGGTCAAACAGTCAAAGTCAAAAAGTCAACGGTTAACCCAAAAAGTCAACATATTTTTATATTTTTATTTATTTAATTTAATCTTAAAAATCAATAAACAAATACTTAAAAATAACGTTTTTAAAGATAGGAAATAGCCTTAAACTCACAAAAATATATCTAAAAACCTTATTAAAATTATTAATAAGATCCACTCATTTGCTAAATTTCCCGTTATTATTTAGGTTAGTTATTTCTCGTTGTTCCGCTCTTCCAATTCGTGCGCATCTCACCATCTCCAATCCAACACACCCCAATGTGAGTGAATCTTTACAAATTCCCCGTTTTAATCACGTTTTGGGGTGTATCATGTGTCTTGCTATATATTATATTTAAATCATTGTGCATACATCATATCATGAACATGTATATTCAGCTTGTTTCAACTGTTTGTGTGGTTATTGTTAGATTCAATTTATTATTTTCAGTACATGCAATTTCATAGGCCGCCGCTCCCCATTACATTATGAGCGTTGAGCAAGTTTCCCCATTACATTATGAGCGTGAACCTGGCGTGCCAACATACGATCGGCTCCGTTTGATTGAGCCTTGATCGCACAGACATTTTTCATTTTCAGTACATGCAATACGATTGGCTCTGTTTGATTGAGCCTTGATCGCACAGACATTTATCAGTTTCAGTACATGCGATACGATCGGCTCCGTTTGATTGAGCCTTGATCGCACAGTTTCATTCATGTTATTTATCGTATGATGTTGGTATGTTAATGTATGCTATCATATGTTATTGTATGTTATAGTTGTGATTGCTAATGCTACTGCTTGATTATTTACATTTGCTCATTTATGATTATGAACAATTTTTCATTGATAAACTAACAAGTAAATCAATAATAAATGTTTATCTAACAAGGTTCACTCGCCAACTTATGTTGACCCAAAAACCCCCATTTTTACACATGATACAGGTGAACCCGCTGCAGCCAGAAACACATAGGATTGGACTAGAAGAATAAAATGATTTAGAGCTTGGAATTATTTTGTTTGGTTATTTTCTTTATATTGTATGGACATGTTTGGATTGTTTGGAATGTTATTTTGACTTTAATAAATATGAAACATATTAGTAAATATCATGAGCTTTGGTGATAACCCAATTATGCCCCGACTTTTATTCCGCTGCGGGTCGGGGTGTGACACTCTAAATGCGAAAGTTGGCTTAGAGAAGTACAATTTATTGGACATATGATAAGTGAGCGTGGTATCCTAGTGGATCCCTCCAAAATTGAGGCCATAATGAATTGGGAAGTGCCCAAGACCCCAACAGAAGTTCGTAGTTTCCTAGGACTGGCATGTTACTATAGGAGGTTCATTGAAAACTTTTCAAGGATAGCCACTCCTTTAACTTCCTTGACCCGTAAGAATATTAAGTATAATTGGGGTCCAAAGCAACAAGAATCTTTTGAGATTCTTAAACACAAGTTGAGAAACGCTCCTGTGTTATCTCTACTTGAGGGTATTAAGGAATTTGTAGTTTATTGTGATGCTTCGCACACTGGCATGGGCTGTGTGCTAATGTAAAACGGCAAAGTAATTGCCTATGCATCACGACAATTAAAGGTGCATGAAAAGAATTACACCACCCATGATTTGGAACTGGGTGCCGTTGTATTTGCACTAAAATTGTGGAGACATTACTTGTATGGCACAAAGTGTGTTATATACACAGACCATAAAAGTCTCCAGCATCTATTCAATCAGAAAGAACTAAACATGCGACAACGCCGTTAGATGGAAACTCTTAATGATTATGATTGCGAGATTCGCTACCATCCAGGCAAGGCAAATGTAGTTGCCGATGCCTTAAGTCGCAAGGAAAAGGTTAAACCTATAAGGATTAACGCTAAGAGCATTGAGCTCAAATAGCTTGAGTGAGAAGCTATTAGATGCGCAGAAGCAAGCCTTGTTAGAGGCTAATATCCCTAATTAGGGATTAGGCGGAACCATTGATCAATTAACGCCCGGAAAGGAGGGAATCCTAAGATTTAATGATAGAATTTGGGTTCCGATCTTTGGAGGACTTAGGAATCTAATCCTCCAGGAAGCACATAATTCAAGATACTCTGTTCACCCGGGTGGTGACAAGATGTATCAAGACTTAAATAAAAATTATTAGTGGATGGGTTTGAAGAAATCCATAGCCACTTATGTAGCTAAGTGTCTGACGTGTTCGCAAGTTAAGGCTGAACATCAGAAACCGTCAGGACTACTACAACAATTGGAAATTCCCACTTGGAAATGGGAAATGGTAACTATGGACTTGATTACCAAGTTGCCTAAGACCAAAAGTGGAAATGAAACTATTTGGGTCAAAGTGGATAGGCTGACCAAGTCAGCACACTTCTTGCCAATAAAAGAAACGTATAATTCAGATAAATTGGCTAAGTTGTATGTGGACAAGATAGTGTCCCTACACGGTGTGCCAGTATCTATTGTATCCGATAGAGATACTAGATACACATCTCACTTTTGAAAAGTTTCCAACAATCGTTAGGCACACGATTAAACTTTAGTACGGCTTACCATCCGCAGACTGATGGTCAAAGTGAACGTACTATTCAAACACTGGAAGACATGATTAGGGCATGTGTGATTGATTTAGGTGGAAGCTGGGATGACCACTTACCTCTAATAGAATTCTCATACAATAACAACTATCATACTAGCATTAAGGCTGCACCTTTTGAGGCCTTATATGGGAGAAAGTGTAGAACGCCCGTGTGCTGGGCAGAAGTTGGGGAAGCCCAACTATCAGGACCTGAGATTGTCCTAGAGACCACGGAAAAGATTATGCAAATCCGTGATCGTCTCAAAACTGTCAGGGATAGGCAGAAAAGCTATGCTGACAAGAGGCGTAAACCTCTTCAGTTCCAAGTAGGGGACAAAGTTATGCTAAAAGTATCACCCTGGAAAGGTGTTATGCGTTTTGGAAAGAAGGGAAAGTTAAGCCCTAGATATATAGGACCCTTCAAGATAGTCGAACGTGTCGGCACTGTAGCTTATAAGCTCAGGTTGCCAGAGAATCTTAGTGGAATCCATGATGTATTCCACATATCTAATCTTAAGAAATGTCTAGCCGATGAGTCGCTAGCAATGTCGCACAAAGATGTGCAGATAGATAAAAAACCTGAGGTTCGTTGAGAAACCAATTTCGATCGAGGATCGACAGGTTAAGAAGCTCCGAAGAAAAATGATACCTATAGTAAAGGTTAAGTGGGACGCTTTTAGAGGTCTCGAGTATACATGGGAGGTTGAGTCCACTGTAAAAACAAAAGTATCCCCATCTTTTTGAATAAAATCTCTAGGTCGAGATTTCTTTTAAGGGGGTGAGGATGTAACACCCAGTAAAATCGTGTCCAATAGTATAGTGACACGTGTTGTATATTTTTTAATACAGTCTATTAAAGACCAATAAGGACTAAAGGCGTCAACATGCTCAACTTCAGCCTCTGAGTGACGAACCGATGTCAACATGCATAAATGACAGCCTCTGAGTGACTGATATGTCAACATGCTTAAATCATTAGCCTCTAAGTGACTAATATGTCAACATGCTTAAATCATTAGCCTCTAAGTGACTAATATGTCAACATGCTTGAAATTTGGCCTCTGAGTGACTGATATGTCAACATGCCCAGCCTCTGAGTGATATCAGAATCAACATGCTTAAGCCTATGAGTGATCCTTTGTGAAGTCCTAACTCTCATACGTGCCGTTTGTTGGACGAGAAAGTTCAATTTTGTAAATATGTGAAAGTTGGATAATGGAGGGATTAAAAGTGTCAACATGTTAATTCTTACATCTGAGTGACCTTTTAACGAACCGAGAGCTTGACAATGTCCGAGCATAATCCCGGGTATGCCAAGTATTGGCTACGGAGGGCTAAAAGTGCCAAAAAGGTGTTTAAAAAGGCTTTTAGAAGCGTTTTTAAAGTTAAGGGGCTAAAGTGTCAAATTTTGAAACTGGCCTTGGGGCGGTCGCGGGCCGCGAGAGACCTGGCCTGAGTCTCTCGCGCCCCGCGAGAAAAGGTCTGACGCAGAAAGTTTTGTTTGGAGACCAAGCAAAACTCCAAAACCATTTAAACGAAACCATGGCTTCTCTAAACTGCTATGCCACGTTTTGAGACACTTGTAAGCTTCTTCTAACACCCATAAACACCTGGCTTCACCTCCTTTGAGTTCTCCAACTATAAATAGGTGTTCAAGTGTTCATTCCAACTTGCACCTTTCTTAAAAGTAACTCTTTTCCCTCCTCTAGAAGTTCCTAGCTGAAAGGAGCATCCAACTTAGTTCTCTTGCATTGTAGGAACCTCTTGTAAGTGTTCCTTGCTCTTGCATTTTCGTTTATAGGCTTCTATAGCCAAAAGTCAAGCGTTTTATGGCAAACGCTTTGACTTTCTGTTAAGACCATTATGGTCCAGCCATTGTTTGAAATGAACATGGCTAAGTGATCATAATAAGGTGGTGTTAGGCCCTATAAAGGGCACCTCCTGAAGATCACGTTTGCTAGACCAATTGACGGGTCAAAGTTATGAAATTAAACATTTTTCGAAAAAATCATAAATTGATCTTATATATGTTATGAAACCTGTTTTGACACATAAAAAAGTTGGTAATAATTATTAGAACATGTAAGAACATGTTCGGCTCGTCAATTTTAGTTCTAGGGTCGGTTTGCAACCGAAAGTCGTAAGGTTTGACTTCTGCTTTGACTTTCGATTTTGACCCGATTTAGATTAGTTACCTACTGATCTAAAGTTACATTATGATCATAATATAATGTAGCATAACCCTCTGAGGTTATATTACATTATCATAATCAGAATCCAAGTTTATGCGCAAGTTCCATAATTATGCCATCTTTGACCAAAATGCCTTTTTTGCATAAAACAAGGTTTTAAATGATAATAAACCTAAAAAGGAGTTTCCTACTGATGTAATATTATAAGTATGATTATTTGGGATGTTAAACCAAGATATAAACTGAGTTTTCAAGCAGGTCCATAAACTATATCGATAAATGACGGTTTTAGTCCTTGTGACTCATAAAATGATTTTAATCAATCTTTTCAAGACAAATCATTTACCAACTGATATGTTATATCAAATAACATATTTTAAACATTTTAATCTGATTCAAATATCAGTTTTCGTAAGCATCGCTTAAAGACGTCATTTTACGACATAAGCACCGTCTCGACGCATATTGTGGTTTTAAACCATATTATTGACCTAGATTTGATACCTACTTATTTCAAGACTTATTTTAAATATAATTACAGTAGGTACATGTTATAAACTCGGAATCCCAAATAATTTATAAAGTATGTGTAAAATGACCAAAATGCCCCTTCGGTGCATAGATTGGTCATAAAAGGTAAAGTACACATATAAGTGATATCCTACTGATATTATATCATAAATAAAGTATTTTTCCAGAATACTTATAACTATAACATTAAATTATATTCAAGTTCCTTTTGTACGATATATAATTACCGAAATGCCCTTATGAGGCATAATTTCGTTTTAAAACGTTAACGGGCATACAATTTGATATCTTACTGATATCTTAACTTATTTAAAATATAATGGCATATAGAACTTGTCCATGACTTATCCGATTACCCTTTATCGCTAATATGCGCACGGTTACGTATATGTAACCATTTTTCGGAAATTAACCGAAACGGGTTTAACCTTGTCATTTAAGTCTCAAAATCTAGAATGTTTATAGTTTACCCATATTATACAAGTCAAGGTACTTGTCGGGATTAAACTACATTCTATCCAATCATCGTTTAATCTAGCGTAATACGTTTTGATCAAGTACGCTAGTCTGTCTAAGTCAATGACTTAAATAAGACTGTTAGTATTTTATTGGTTAGTTTATGCCATAATCCAGACTAGAGACTTGCCGGTAAATGCTATCTGCACTTAGCTCATTTTGAATACGGCTGAGTTATTAAAAAGTTAAAAGAAGACTAGCTCAGGTAAATACTCTCGACTTATTTTCCTATACGGGCTTGGGTTACGGTAAATTATTACCGCTTGGTCGGAAATGAGATTAATCAAACGCAGGTTCGGAATAGAGATCCGCATATTCTGTTTTAATTAGTTTTGTTTGATAACTTAAACATTGGGGGTTAACTACTGTGTCCCGGATATCCTCGGCTTATTACAATCGAAATGGCCATGACTTTAGCGCGGGTGTAGGCATACACTTGATAGACGCTCAATTATGCATTCCCACAAGGTTGGGAGGAATTGACTCCTTCATAAGTCCAAAGTGGTGTGTACGTTAATTGTGTCTCGGTTTTCGTGCCGAGCCCCATATGTATGACAAACATGTAAATCTGTTAACAAGGTTGGACGGTCAATTAACCCAAGTTATAAAAAGATTTTGTGCTGATACACACTTAAAACATTTTTGAAATGTTTTCAAAATGAGTCGGTTGAGTGCATTTACCAGCGAAAGCTAACGTATTTTTTAAAGACTAATCTGTAGGTACAATACGAAAATAGTCCGGAAGTGCTCGGTAGTGATAGAGGATCTTGCAAATCCTAAATCCGCCCAAAGTCTGTTTTATATTCTTTCCATGTACAATTTACGATCCGCCTATGGATCTTCTATTACAAGCTTGTATATTATTTTGCATTTTCGAACATTCGGTTTGTAATAGTAATTTTACTCCAAGACTTCCACTGTGCCGTGTTTAATTGACTATGATGATTATCAACTGACGTCACGATACTCTCCACTCGGGCCCACCGGTGTACGGATTTCGAGGTTAGAAATCCGGGGTGTGACAAGAATGGTGTCGCTGAACGAAGAAATCATACCCTTATGAACATGCGGTGTTAGCTAACACTAATTTACCATTATTCCTCTGGACTGAAGCGTTAAAAGCAGCTGTTAATGTACTCAATAGAGTTCCTTCTAAGTTTGTCCCTAAAACTCCTTATGAACTTTGGACAGGAAGGAAACCGAGTCTTAAATATATTGAAAGTATGGGGCTGCATTACTGAAGTGAAACTTTACAATCCTTTCATAAAGAAACTTGACCCTAAAACAGTTACCTATTTCTTTATCGGGCATCCTGATCACTCCAAGGGTTATCATTTCTATTGTCCTTCCCATGTCACCCGTATTGTTGAAACCAAGCGTGCCGCGTTCCTGGAGGATTTTAAGGTCAGTGGGGGGGGGGGGAGAGATTCGTCGCTTACCATTACTCCGTTTACTCCTCTTGTACCCAATGCAACAACTGCACCTGAAGCTACTTGTAACACCCTGTAAAATCGTGTCCAATAGTATAATGACACGTGTTGTATTTTAAATATAGTCTATTAAGGACCAATAAGGACTAAAGGCGTCAACATGCTCAAACTGAGCCTCTGAGTGATGGTCCAATGTCAACATGCATAAATAACAGCCTGAGAGTGACTGATATGTCTACATGCTTAAATCTTTAGCCTCTGAGTGACTGATATGTCAACATGCTTGAAATTTGGCCTCTGAGTGACTGATATGTCAACATGCCCAGCCTCTGAGTGACATCGAAATCAACATGCTTATAATAAGCCTCTGAATGATCCTTTGCGAAGTCCTAAGTCTCATACGTGCCAATTGTTAGACGAGAGGGTTCAATTTTGTAAATATGTGAAAGTTGGATAATGGAGGGATTAAAAGTGTCAACATGTTAATTTATACCTCTGAATGACCTTTTAACGCACCGAGAGCTCGACAATGTCCGGGCATAATCCCGGGTATGCCAAGTATTGGCTACGGAGGGCTAAAAGTGCCAAAAAGGTGTTTAAAAAGGTTTATAGAAGCTTTATAAAGTTAAGGGGTTAGAAGTGTCAAAGTTTGAAACTGGCCTTATGGGGGTCGCGGGCCGCGAGAAGCCTGCTGCTGTAGAAAGTTTCTTGGCCTCCAAACAAAAATGCCAAGAAACCATGTATTCGAAACTTAGGACTTGCAATCAGCTTTACCACGTTTTAGGACACTTGTAAGCTCCCTCTTACACCCCTAAACACCTGGCATCACATCCTTTGAGTTCTCCAACTATAAATAGGTGCTTAAGTTCACCATTCCAACTTGCACCTTTCTCATTCATACACTCTTCTCCCTCCTCTAGAAGTTTCTAGCTGAAAGGAGCATCCAACATAGTTCTTTTGCACCCTAGGAATCACTGGTAAGTGTTCCTTCCTTGTGCATTTTCGTTTATAGGCTTTTATAGCCAAAAGTCAAGCGTTTTACGGAAAACATTTTGACTTTCGGTTAAGACCATTATGGTCCAGCCATTGTTCAAAATGAATATGGCTAAGTGATCGTAATATGGTAGGTGTTAACCCATATAAAGGACACCTCCTGAAGATCACGTTAACTAGACCAATTGACGGGTCAAAGTTATGTTATTAAAAAAGTCAAACATGCCATTTTTTTGGAAAAATCATGAATTGATCTTATAAATGTTATGAAACATGTTTTGACACTTAAACAAGTCGGTAATAATTATTAGAACATGTAAGAACATGTTCGGCTCGTCAATTTCAGTTTTAGAGTCGGTTCGCAACCGAAAGTCGCGAAGTTTGACTTCTGCTTTGACTTTCGATTCTGACCCGATTTAGATTAGTTACCTACTGATCTAAAGTTGAATTATGATCATAATATTATGTAGCATAACCATCTGAGGTTATATTACATGATCATAATCAGAATCCAAGTTTATGCGCAAGTTCCATAATTATGCCATCTTTGACCCAAATGCTATTTTTGCATAAAACAAGGTTTTAAATTGTAATGAACTTGAAAATGAGATTTATACTGATGTAATATTATAAGTAAGATTATTTGGGAGGTTAAACCAAGTTGTAAACTGAGTTTTCAAACAGGTCCTTAAACTATGTCGATAAATGACGATTTTAGCCCTTTTGCCTCATAAAATGGTTTTAATCAAATCTTTTCAAGGTAAATCCTCTACCTACTGATAAGTTATATTAAATAACATATCTTAGACATTTTAAACTGACCCTAATGTCAGTTTTCGTTAAACATCGCATAAAACGTCATTTTACGACATAAGCGCCGTTTCGGCGCATAGTATGGTTTTAAACCATATTAATTGACCAAGACTTGTTACCTACTGATTTTAAAACTTATTTTAAACATACTTGCAGTAGGTACATGTTATAAACTCAGAATCCCAAATAATTTATAAACTATGTATAAATTGACCAAGATGCCCATTCGGTGCATAGTTTGGTCATATAAGATAAATTTCACATATAATTGATATACCACTGATATTATATCATAAATAAACTTTTTTTCCAGAATATTCATGATTTTAAACTTAAATTATATTCAAGTTCCTTTTATACGGTATGAAATTACCGAAATGCCCTTATGAGGCATAATTTCGTTTTAAAACCTTAACGGGCATATAAGTTGATATCCTACTGATATTTTAACTTATATAAAATATAATGGAATATAGAACTTGTCCATGACTTATCCGGTTACCCATTATTGCTTATAAGCGTACGGTTGATTATACGTAACTAGTTTACGGAATTTAACCAAAACGGGTTTAATCTTATCATTTTAATCTGAAAATCCAGAATGTTAATTGTTTACCCATATTATGCAAGTCAAAGTATTTTTCGGGTTTAAACTACATTCTATCCGATCACCGTTTAATCAAGCGTTATACGTTTTGATCATGTACGCTACTCGGTCTAAGTCTATGACTTAAATAAAGACCGATAGTATTAATTGGTTAGCTTATGCCATAATCCAGACTAGAGCTTTGCCGATAAATGCTATCTGCACGTTAGTACTTTTGTATATGGCTGAGTTATTGAAATTTAAAAAAAGACTAGCTCAGGTAAATACTCTCGACTTATTTTCCCTATACGGGCTTGGGATACGGTAAACTATTACCGCTTGTTCAGAAATAAGATCAATTGAATGCCGGATTTTGGCTAATAAATCGCATATTCTGTTTTAATCAGTTTTGTTTGATAACTTAACATCGGGGTTAAATTACCGTGTCCCAGATATCCTCAGCTCATTAGATTAGTTAATGGCCACAACCTTAGCACGGGGTGTAGGCATACGCCTGACAGACGCTCAAATGCAAATTACCCAAGACGTTGGGGATAACTCATCTGTGAGTTCTAAGTGGTGTGTATTTAATCATGTCTCGGTCTCTGTACTGGGCCCTGTATGTATGGACAAACATGTGAATCTATTAACAAGGTTACAAAGTAACTTTCCCAAGTTATAAAAGATTTTGTGCCCTGTGCACTTAAAATCATTTTAAAATGTTTTCAAAATGAGTCAGTTGGGTGTATTTACCAGCGAAAGCTGACGTATCATCCAAAAACTAAACTGCAGGTACAATACGAAATAGGCCGGAAGCTGCTCGGTAGTGAATAAGAGGATCTTGCAAATCCTTAGATCTGCCCTAAAGTCTGTTTTTATATTCTTTCTTGTACATTTTAATGATCCGCCTGTGGATCTTCTATTACAAGCATGTATATTATTTTGTATTTCCGAACATTTGGTTTGTAATAGTAATTTTACTCCAAGACTTCCGCTGTGCCATGTTTAATTGACAATGATGTTATCAATTGATGTCACGATACTCCCCACCCGGGCCCACCGGTGTATGGATTTGGGTTGGAAATCCGGGGTGTGACACTATTGCACCAACTCCAAATTTACCTCCACAACCAGAACCCATTATACCTCTTAACGAAGGCACATCAAACGCTCAAAACCAAGACACCGCTGAAACCGATAATCAACTCAGGAGGTCATCCAGGCACAGAAGGCCTACTAATTGGGATGATTGTGTTACCTACCTGACTGAAATGGATGCCGGAAAGCTCAATGATCCTATCTCGTATAATGAATCCATTAGCAGTGATCAGTCTTCTGAATGGAATAAAGCAATGAATGATGAGCTTGAATCCATGAAGAAAAATGACGTTTGGGATTTGGTAGAATTACCCAACGGTGTCAAACCCGTAGGATGTAAATGGGTATTCAAAACAAAACTAGATCCGAATGGGAACATTGAACGCTACAAAGAAAGATTGGTTGCAAAGGGCTACACTCAGAAAGAGGGAATTGATTATCAAAAGACGTTTTCACCTGTCTCTTGTAAAGATTCATTAAGGATCGTTATGGCCCTAGTAGCTCATTTTGATTTAGAGCTGCACCAGATGGACGTTAAAACCGCTTTCCTTAACGGAGACTTAGACGAAGATGTTTACATGAAACAACCTGAAGGCTTTAAACCTGAAGGTCAGGAGCATCTAGTCTGAAAGTTGAAGAAATCCATTTACGGTTAAAACAAGCATCACGTCAATAGTACCTTAAGTTTGATGAAGTCATGAAGAGGCAAAGTTTTATAAAGAATCAAGTGGATCTAGCACCTACCTCAAGATGAGTGGGAGCAACTTTACTATCCTTGTCCTTTACGTAGATGATATTCTATTGGCAAGTAATAGTTTAGACATGTTGCATGAGTCGAAGTGGTTACTCTCACATAACTTCGACATGAAGGATCTCGGAGATGCTTCCTACGTTATTGGCATCGAAATTCACCGAGACAAACACAAAGGGATCTTAGGATTGTCCCAAAAGGCTTACATAGATCGTGTCCTTACACGTTGTAACATGCAGTAGTGCAAACCCTCAGTCGTTCCAGTAGTTAAGGGAGATGTTTTCGGTTCATTCCAATGTCCGACAACAGAGGTTGAAAAGGAGCAAATGAGCCAGATACCTTACGCGTCAGTAGTCGGGAGCCTGATGTATGCTCAAGTCTGTACTCGCCCAGATAGCGCTTATATTGCTGGAATGCTAGGTCGTTATCAGACTAATCCTGGCCTAGATCACTGGAAGGCAGCTAAGAAATTACTTAGATATCTGCAAGGGACGAAAGACTATAAACTGACTTATAGAAGAAGTGATCATTTAGAAGTGGTAGGCTATTCTGATTCTGACTTTGCCAAGTGCAAAGATGACAAGAAATCCATTTCGGGCTATATCTTTATGTTAGCAGGCGGACCTACCTCATGGAAGAGTCATAAACAACAGTTAACTTCAACTTCCACAATGATGGCAGAATACATTGCTGTTTATAATGCAACCTGTCTTGGAATGTTGCTTAGAAATCTGATCACTGGACTCAAAATCGTTAATTCCATTTCTAGACCATTGAAGCTTTACTGTGATAACTCAGCTGCCGTTAGTTTCTCGAACAGTAACAGTTCGACTGGAGTTGGTTTATATCTCGATACAAAATTCTTGTTCGTACGTGAACGAGTTGAGGAAAATAATCTTTGTATTGAATATATTAGTACTAAAAATATGCTTGCGGATCCGATGACTAAAGGTCTCCCACCTAAAGTTTTCGAAGAACATGTTTCGAATATTGGACTTACTAAAGACCTTATTTAATAGCATATTGTACTTACTTATGTTTTAATTAATGAATTTTCCTCAGTTTGATTTTGTATGTCTCTAACATATAAAACATATAGACAAATATAACTACAATTCAAACGCTAAAGGTCTTATTTACATATTTTGATCATAATTGTTAGATTTTAAATTGAGGCTGTAGTATGACTAATGGGGGTCCTGAGTCGAATGATGATTCAACGGCTGTATTTCTCTGCTACGGTTATTGGTTAAAGCTAAAATGAGTGTTAACTCCTGATCAGGCTTATTCTAATACTCATGATAAATGATTACTCGGCTAAGTGGGAGAATGTAAGATTAAATATATTATTTATAATATTTAATCATGTAGCCATTATAATCATTTATATTATATTAGATCAAAATATATTAATCCTATAACATAATTAGTTGGTAATTGTTGATGGACTATATTACCCTTATTAACTAATTAGGGTTTCCTTCTGGGTGTATATATAAGGAGATGATTAGAGAGGTTTAGAGTTAGACAATTACAATAACATCACTATCACTAAAGCCGCCACCACCTCTCTCTCCATAACCTAAACCGGACTCCACCCTAGTTCGGTTCTTACCATCATAATCTTACACCCTAAGGAGGAACCAGATCACACTGACAAATATGTCAGACCCCATGGCTGCGTCTCTGACTGGATTCTCTGCTGGCCTGTCTGCCGTCACAGGTATTTCTTTATGTTTTTCATTATGTTTAAACAGAACTGATCTACATGCGTTAGACCAAAATGCCTTTAAGGGTTTCGCATGTACGTATGGACGATCTCTCAAGGGCGGTGAAGATGGGGTCCAACGTAATGTTTTATTTTATATTTTTATATAGCGCATTGATGACTTGGATACTATATACATTAATCATATACACCTTGTATTTATTTTAGTTTTTGAATTATTTTAAAAGTAGTAATTGGGTGATTAAAGCAACAAAAATATGTAATGTTTCAATTTAAAAACTATAACTTGTTTAAATTTTACACTATTTTTTTCTTATAATAAGTATTATAAATGCATATACAAATAACTTGATTTGGTACACAAATTAATTTGAATGTTAAATATCAATGTAGAAAGTGATGCTACTATTGCTGGATCAGTTCATCAGTGCTTCATCATCCAATAGCATCTACTATATGGTTTGAAGTTGAAGTGCAGTATATTGAGGTCTTTTTGGACAGATGAGAACTGGTGTTTTGTGTAGCGTTTAAGGACATATGAAAGGCCAGTTACATATATAATCTACTGTCACACGTACTTGCTTATTTATTGTTCGATTGTTTCTGAATAATCATGATGATTATTTGATTTTCTCCATTTTTAGCATTTCTAGACGTCATGTGCACATTACTTCTCTTTTCGACTACGTCGTCCGTCTGATATTTCACGTTCTCTAAAAACAACTACTATTCAATTTTCATGCAACTTTATATACATTATACATTTTTATACCTTCATGGCTTAGTCTCAAATTGATAATTTATCGACTTTTAATAGTTGTATTGTTTTTCTTTTAGGTACCAAAGCAGGAGACTTAGGTCAAAATAAGTGGACTATTTATGTTTGAATAAGAAAAATAATATAATATTTCATGATTCAACAACTTTATATAGTTTAGGTTTTCGTTTCAAACTCGTTAAATTACGGAGTTGCTTTTAACTTGTAAGCTGTAAACATTGTTACGTAGCTAATTATTATGAAGTTATTAATTGGTTGAACGGTAAAGTTGGATCAGTGACTTAAAGAGATTAGCTTGTTTAGTTTATTAGTTGTTTAATCAATTGAGTTTGAATTAGCTTAGAATTAATGGTTAACATTTTGCGCCCAACATATTTCGTTAAAAAGGGTAAGCAAGATTGTAAACACCACACCTTTAAAAAGTTAGAGAAAAGTTGAGATTAGACAATGGATTTTGTAGTTCTTTAATTAGTTGCTAGCTACTTTATATTCTACTATATTCATGTCCTTGATCTTAAAAAATACCGTAACTTGTTTGACTTACCGATATTTAATATCACATAAACAAAAAAGCCGTTACAAGGTTATATCCTCCTATGTAACAAACACCAATTACTCGAAGTGAGATGATATTTTCTAATGATAGTATTTATCTATATTATATTATAATGTATGAGAGGAGTATTTTCAGATACCAAAAAAATGAAAATTCCTTCTCCTCTTTATTTATAGATAGACCTCTAAAATTAAGGTAGTTTAGTCTTTTAAATACTATTTATTTTTTAACCTCTAAACTTATGTTTAAATCTATGAGTTTTAACAAAATTATAGATAATTAGTTACACTTTTCTCACTACAACAAATTTATAATTATTTTACGTATTCTTGCTATATCTTATAAACTATAGAGTTTAAAAAAATATCCTAAAGTACCGTGACGACCTACTTATTTTTGTCAGACATTTCAATAGTTGTTTTGGTCAATATTAACGTGTGAATTAAGATGTACAAGTGATTAAAGCCTGACATACCTTAGTCATCATCACGTCACAAATAAAATATATAGATTAAAACCTAAAAACAATATCATTTTTAATACTAAAAATGTTGTTGATTAATTGATTAATCCTTTACACTTTAGTCAAATATCAACAAAACTTGCTACTTTAAAGGGGCAACAAAATTATAGGGACATGGGTCACAATTTTATAATAAAAATTATATAAATAAATATAAAAATTGTAAAGATACTCTCTTTACATAATTATAGGAAATTGTAGTACCAGTACTATGTACAAATCATACAAAATTAAATATGAAATACAAAATATTTAAATAAATCGATTCAAATCGTTGTCTTCAACAAGAGCCTTAACCGCGTCTTCTTGTATGGTCCATTGTGTGGGCTTCAACGAGGTCTTGAACCACATCTTCTTATACAATAATTTCCTACAAAATGAACAAAACAAGTGTTGACGTTGTGGCTGAGGCACGTGTTCAACACGCTTCCCTTAAAACAGATTTCGCGCCTCTACTAAAGACGACGCATCTGTCTCCTAGGGTACAACAGTCGAAGCAGTCTGTACTGCCGGAGAAGACCACACGCCCGAGGTTACACCGGGTAAAATCATAGTGTTAGACCTTTTGGAAACTAAGAATAGAAATGTAGTTGAATCGTGTAGAGAAACTTATCTCTATATGTTCCCAACATATGGGTTATCAAGTATTTCTTCTCCAATAACTCTTCATGCATGCATCTCTCTTTCTTGTATTTCTTTTATTTATATTTTTTTCCTTCTAACCCCATCAAAAGAGGCACATAACCTACTATGTATGCAAGAGCCATGAGTGGTGAAAAGTCCAACATAATTAGAGACTTAATTTTGTCATAAAATCTCTAATCAATTGTCATAAAAGAAACTCTACTCAAGAGTTATCATCAATACACCACATAAAGAGTTTATTATTTTAATATAAAACTAAACAAGTGACATAAATAACTCTACTCAAGAGTTTGTTACTATATGTAAATTTTCATTCATCACATTTTAAGAATTTCCAACAATAATCTCATACTTAACCAATCGATTTTCTTTATAAATTTAAACTATAAATTGCAATAATAAAGTTTATCCTCTAAATCTATTTATACTATACTAATGTAAATAGAAAGGGCATGCACCACAATGTTTTAAATAGCAGGGAGAACAATTGACTCGGATGTATTTGAATTTTGAAATACGATTTTAAAATTCACGCCTAAACGTGTACGTGTATAGTTGTATTGATCTATTATTTCGTGTGTCAGGTGATTTGTGTTTTTGTATGATTAGGGTTAGATTTGATTTGGTGCACCAATGATGTTTACGAATTTAGACTAGATTTGTTTTTGTTTTTGTTTTTGTTCTTTTTTTTTTATTAAAGGATGGTTATACGTTTTAAGTCAAGAACAAGTTCGGACATTATTTCTATGCTACTACAAAGCTATGCTAATATGGAGACTGGATTTTAGTGGATTAGTTTGTGTTTACAGGTTAATTAGCCATCTGGTATAACTATACTGACTGTTAAAATGAGACAATACAAAGGGAAAAGTGCAGAGACATCGAAATAGTGGAAAAAGAGGACTTGTATGTCATTATATAATGATTCATTTTATGACATGATTTTGTTCATGAGTTTGCAGGAATAGCAAATTCAAGATTTTATAGATTGTAAGGCATATTAATTAGTAATGTTCAATATTGCTTTTGTTTTTGCAAATTTTCTTAAGTTTTGATATGGAATGTCAATTTACAGGCTCACTGAAAAAACATTTCTCTTGCTTATGAACTTGTTCGTCAGCCACAACTTTAACCTACCAAAGGAGGTTCTGATTCAACGGAGACATTTTAACTTCACTAATAAATCATTTATTAATCTCACAAAATGTGATTCTTACTTTTGTTGGACCTTAGACTGCACGGTGCTGGGGCTTAGAGGCTTAGAACTGGCATGCAAGCCCCTCCACACCTGGTTAACCGTCCTGTGAGGTGGTAGTGAGGGCAAGGGACTATTCACAAGCGTGGGGTGGATGGGTTATGGTGATGTGGCGACGTGTGGTTGGTTGTTGTTGTCTGAGAGGTTTTGTCACACCCTCAATTTCAACTTGTGGGGTTGCGGGGTTTTAGCGTGAGGCGTGACAAACCAGGAATATAGACACTAGTAATATAGAATGACCTCTATATGATAAAAGATACGTTTTAAAATAAAAACCAACTGGAGTAATCGAAGTGCGGAAAGTAAATGCGGAAGCATAAAGATAATAAATGTAAAAGGGTGCCAAAACAAACGCCCATAACCACAAGATTGTTTAAAATGCACGACTCGATAAAATAGTTTTCCATGGCGTGCACCTATTTTCTGAAGCTAGCATCCTGAGAAAACATGTAAGAAACCAGGGTTAACATAAAGAATAGTGAGTTCACATGTTTGATTGATGTTTAATAAATTATCCGTTTACCAAGTTTCCATTATTCCTAACCCGGAATAATAAGTTGTTCAGTTGATAAATAGTTTCATGTTATAATGTAGGTAGCTAACCTAAGCTATGTCCCATAAGAGTTTGAAACCGAAGCAGACTGTTGTTGCCTCTGTATGCCAAGTCTATCACTGACCATAGCGTGTGTTAGGCCAATTCTACACCCGTTGACCATTACCGGTCAGCTAGCGCAACTAGCTCGGGTGGGGCTTGTCGGGCCTAGTAGTACTACTCAAAATTCCCCTGCTATTATACCAATACTAACGGTTCGAAAGTTTGTGAGGACTTTCCGTGATAAGATGCTACTTAGTGACCATAACCGTATAACATAAACTACTTTATCAAATTATGCGACCTTATTCTACAATAACGTTAAAGTGTAAGTTTACCGTAAAGCGTACATGTTTTCTCCCCTATGTATTTAAAAACCTTGAAATATAGGGGTCGTAAACTCACCTTTGGATGCTCGGATTAATGAATCTTAAAGAAATACGCGAGGTGAAACCGGTCAATCACGTCCTAACATGATTACCATTTAAGGGTTAGTGTGTGTGCTCACGCGGAAACACGAATCCTACACGTAACTAGCATGTAGCACATTTTATCATCCTATACTAATTATCATGGATGTATCTATTACGACATCGCTTAGCGACAACACAAGTGTCACCTTAAAATACTCTTCAACAAAAATTCAGCAATATAGTGCATTTTCGGACAGTTTTCGGAGTGTTATCCGGAATGGTTCGTGTACAGGAAAATTCCCAAAAAATTATAGGACGTGTCAATCGGAGCATCGACTATTGTTTAAAATTTTGGTGACCAAAATCGTTACGGATTTTCCGTGAAAAATCTTGCGCCAAACAGTGATCAAATTCATCGTAATCTGACCCTGTTTGCCGAACAACAAAATCACTTAATCGAGCAAGGGCACCTACAGTAACATTTTCACATCTAAACAGTAAACACATACCAAGTTATGACACAAAACGTGAGCTGCATTTTCTGTAGAAAATGACAGCTTATAGCAGTTTTGCGATTTAATCTTAGACCTTTCCGAAAAATATGAAATCACTGCAGTTTGAAAGCTACTTCCGGATACTTGATTTTAGTCTTAGAAAACATAGAGTTTCTGTCACACCCCGACCCACAGCGGAATAACAGCCGGGGCATGATTGGGTTATCACCAAAGCTCATGATATTTACTAATAAGTTTCATATTTATTAAATTTAAATTAAAACTTCAAATATTCAACACAAAGTTCATACAAACACAAACATAAACCAAAAGATTGTTCCAAACGTAATAACTTGTTTATTCTTCTAAGGTCATTCCTATATATTTCTTTCCTCAGCTTGTTCACCTGTATCATGCGTAAAAACAAAAGATTTTGGTCAATAAAAGTTGGCGAGTGAACCTTGATAAAACATTTAAATAGTTGAATTATATTGTTGTTAAATAAAAATGTGCATGAATCATATGTGAGCAGATGTATATATATATATAACCAATCACAAACCACATTATATCCACAATGAACACATGACATGATGAATGATGTATTTGAGATCAAGGCTCAATCAAACGGAACCGATCTAATGACGCACCTGATGTTCAACCCGTATCCCACGAGGAATTAATGGGCCTAATGAAATGATTGCACTGAAATGATAAAAATGTAACCACATATAAACCACATAACAACTATACACATTTGATCACGAGATGATATTAGAACAAGTGTTTAAATAAAATAAAATAAAAATATACGACACATGATACACCCCAAAACATGATTAAAAAGGGAAATTTGTAGAGATTCACTCACAGTGGGTGCGTATTCTTGATTGAAGATGAGAGCGCACGAGTTGAGAATTTAACCGGTGAAGGAGTACTAACCTAAAATAGTAACGCGATAACTCGACAAATAAATAAATTAATATTTCGATTAAAAACCTTTGTGTAGATTTTTAAGTTGTCTTTGTGATTTTTATTGACATAATAAACCCTTTGAAGTATATATTTTTAAATATTTAATTGATTTTTCATTTACTATGAAACCATGGAATAGAATAATAAAATAAAGTAATATAAAAAAATCTTGTCAGTCTGACAAGCTTGTCAGACCGGTTCGATTGGAGTATTGGCATGCGTGTGTTGAGACTCGAACCCGTGACCTCTCGGTTGCGTGCACGCAGCTCTTCCAACTGAGCTACGTGTCTAACCCGAAGGAAACCGGATTTAATTATATTAATACACTATTTAGTTCATTCCAGAAATTAATTTATATTTAAAAAGATTTACAGAGTTAAACCGGTGGGTGGCATAGGTTTCGAACCCGTGACCTCTTAAGTGTTTTGCACCCAGCCCGACCAACTGGGCTGGGTGTCTAACCCGATAAGACTCGCTTTTTAATTATATTTATATACATACTACTGCTTGATATAAATTAACAAAAACAAAACTGTTTATATAACAGTGGTACGGTAGAGAGTCGGATTCGAACCAGGGACGTGTACGTGTGTTTGCACACAGTCCACCACTGGACTGTGTGTCTAACCCATTTGAAACAACCGTTTTAATTATATAAAACACTTCACCCACTTCATCTTCTTCATTTTGAATTTGAACCAAACTCTATACCCGCCCGATTTAATCTGTTTCACTTCTGTTTTTCTATTAACCATCTGTACATTATGTTAATTAAATAAAACTCAAAGGAAAAGAACAAGGGTCTACTGTAAGACAGAAGTGGAGAACCACGATTTCCGGCAGCCAGTGACACAGAGCTTTCCGGCGACAGGGGTGTTTGAGGAGAGGGGAGTAGTGATTTCAAAGAAGGAGCGAGTTGGATTGAGTAAATTCGATCAGTATTTATAGATGGCAAAAGGGTGTGATCGATTTTCGGTTTTGGAAACCATGTAAAGTGATTGATTTCGGTTTTTTAGAAATCAATTTGATTGATTTCACACAATTGAAGTAGATTGGCGCTTGACTTTGGAAAGGTTGACGCGAATGGATAGCTGGAATATCCAGATGCCAGAACAGGGATGAGATCGGCGGTTTGCTGATTTGGTTCTTGAAGGCAGACATTCGGTTTCGCTTATATATAAAAGTTGATCTTAATTTCTAACCAAATTATGTGTGTGCCTCAGCGGTGTTTGTGGTGTGCGTGTATCCGGGGAACCCGGGTTCGATCCCGGTTCACCCATTTTTTTTATTTCAGAATTTTTTTATTATTATTTCAACCAATAATTATTTCCTAAGTATATTATTATTTAATTGATTACTTATTATTTTATTAATTTTAAATTTTATTTATTATCCACATATTAGAAGTATTTAATAAATTTTATAACATTAAATAAATAAATAAAAAGAATTATCGAACGACGTAAAATAAATATACTTTGATTGATAAATTGGGGCGGGTTTTCGAAACCCGATTTACACAAATGTTACAGTTTCGATAAGTTTAGGTCCTGAAAAAGACTGCGGAAGTTGGCGTATTTTCTGCAGAAAATCGTTTGAACGAAACATTACTTATTTTGAATTGTTTTTCGTGTATCCTACGACGGTTCTAAGTGTCGTTATCACGAAATCAGTACTTAATAGCATGTCAACATTCAACACATTCGAGTTTATCGCTAGAGATAACCCATACATAGCCCTATCATGGCTGCTAGCACATCGGACCTTCACATAAAATCAAAATCACATATTCTTACACAGTACATTACCGATATTACACAGATTCAGGTACGGGTTTTCATGGGTTTATGACGAAATCGAATCGGGATTCTAGTTCATACAGTCAAGTACAAAAGCTTTTATGCTTAAAATAACCATCTACCAGAGTTCACTAATATGATACTATACATGCATGGCTATTAACATTACATGAAAGTCTCTCACCCATGGGTACATACATAATCACTATTCACTCATATATATATACACATATATTCGACACCATTAACTTGTTTCATGTCCACACACATTCATGTAATGTACGGCTATATATTTACATGTATATTCAGATCAACAAGTTCCGGCTAATACCCATTCAGGCGATTACGTTCATACATATCTCACTTATATGTATATATATATATATATATATTGTACTCTACATGTCAACGGATCTATGTATTTACGCATGCATATCGATTCATACATCCTGCTCAAATTTGCAAAGACACATATATATAGCATGGTACCACGTACCATGAATTTACAACTCCAAACCGAACCGTGACGAAGGAAACTAGGACGAAAGTATCTAAAAAAAGTTACGGATGAGGGCGAGAGTGTTACCGGCTATCGGAGGCTGCGTTTGGACTAGAAAAGAGTGGTGGTGATGATGATGGCTGTCACACGTTTGGGATGAAGAGGTAGATGATGGATGCCGTAAACTTAGGATGAGGAAGTTAGAGTTTGTGAGCAATACTCCTTGAAGATATATCAAATATATCTTGTAAGTTTTACGGAATGGTAGAGTGGTGGTTTGAGGAGATGGGCTAAGAGAGAGTGGGCCGGACAAGTGAAGGGGTCGGAGTTTGGGTCGAGAATGAAGGTGTTGGACTGGGATTTTGAATTTGTTTAGCTTGGGCTTCCATTTCAACGAGAGAGAGAGAAGAGTTGCTTGGGATGGTAACATATGGTATGCTATTATCTATATATTTATTTATTATTGTTATTATTTTTTTTTCAACCAATAATAATAATATATAACTAAGCATAAGCATTCACTTAATTAATGTAATACATATATTAATCGGGTTACGGTTCGGGTCAAGTATCGGGTCATACCACACTAGTTTGCTCGGTTACCTACTTAAAACACGTATAAAAGTTAATTTATAACTGCGAAAAAAAATCTAACGGTTGTTACCTCGAAATGTCGGGTTGTCACATCAACCCCAAGTTAAGAGAATTTCCGTCCCGAAATTGAGTAAGTACAAATCAAGTCGCTAAATTAGTGTGAGGTGGATGGGTTATGGTGATGTGGCGACGTGTGGTTGGTTGTTGTTGTCAGACGGGTTTGTTGATTGGCTGTTGCTTAGTTATATGTGTATATATATATATAGATATAACAAAAAAGGTCGGTCCCTAATAACGCCCACAACCACCCTGCTTTATTGGGCTTGTCCCCTCTACTGACGTTGCAGCCACATATCGCTCCACACTCTCCCCTCCCTTCAGAACCCTCCACACCAAATAGTCTTATAGTGTTATATTAATTGTGATACATTACTACCGCAAAAGGTGGGCCTTTTTATATTTTATATTCTCAAGTTATGTTAGTATGTTTCAATTTGAGTGCGAAGAGGTTATTACCTTTCTGCCATTATCTAATGATGACTTCAATTTGAGTGAAAGCCAAAATCCTTGGCTCCACTTATGGAAGCACTTGGTGCATGTCTACCTCCTTTACTTCAGTCAGTTCTGGTGATGATTTCAAATCAGAGAAACATTGACCTGACAGAGGATGGATCATATGGGTTCTGTCTTATATCTGAGTGTTGGGTTTATTCAGCAGATGAAGTGTTCGAAAGGCTTTTATGCACTCACAAAGGAAATAATGCTAATTACTGTACTGTTGAAATAGTTACTCGAGTAATTGGTTTAGAGCCTGCTTAGATAGTTGTTTCTTTACTTGTAATAAATTTAACAAAGTTTTACATGAAAACTTGGCCATAAAATCATATTCTTTCAAATTAGTAACTCATAAAATTAACTGAGTTACTGGGGCAATACTTTTTAACCCATTTTCTATTCAAGGTTAAGCGTTATTTAATGAAGGACATGTTAGAGTTTTGCTTATTTAGACTTGATTTATACATATTGTTTAACCAAACCTTTCATATTTTCATATATTTCTAAGCTTTTATATACCTGAAGTTCATGTATTTTATATTTTATACGCTCATTTAATGTATTTATTATTCCACTTCATGTATTTTTTATCCACTTCATGTATTTATACCTTAATTTCATGTATTTTTAAGTAAAAGTTTTAGCCTAAGTGTTGTTTTAGCTGTTGATCGAAATTAAAAAAAAAACTAAACAAAAAAAATTGTTAATCTACCCGAAAAACCGAAATAGTTAACTGAAAACGACTACTTAATAAAATAGACTAACCGATGACTTCGATTAAGAATAGTAGTCGAACTAACCAAACCATGCACACCACAATGAATAGATTAATCGATGATTTCCCTTATGACGTATATCCACCACAATGGCACTACAGTATATATTATATAAACAAGAAAACTAACAGAAACGAATACTGCAATACAATTGTGACCCCCGCCGCATCACGTTGGCACCCTTGTATATATATATGTTAGCCCCTATCTATATAAAAAAAAAGAATTACGACCTTGGTGTGGTCACTTTTAATAATTGGGGAGACAAGAGAGCATGACCTGCTCTTCTATACTACTATTGGAAACCACATTTTCACGATAAAAAGAAAGATTTGTCTAAAACCCAACCGTCGTGAACGGTCCAAACTGCACATGATACAATGTTGTTACCTCCAAATTTGTCACCTACACATCATACTTCTACTAGATGTGTGTATATTCGTATTTATGTATGTTATGTTTATACTGTTACTATTAATAATATAATACAATATAAGTGACAAAGTTTAGCGCAGTAATGAACTTTGCGATTTAGCAACATAGATCCACTAGTGATGGTTTAAAATTAATTTTAGCGGGGCTTTTCAAGACTATTTAGCGACAGTTTACAATACCTTTTGGACAATAACTGTTTTCATGACAACTTTGCAACGGATTTCGGTCTCTAGGTGGTCCTATATTAAAAAAGTTACTACAATTCTAGTTTTTTTCACATCATTGTATATTCAAAAATCTCTAGAACAACAATCGAAACAAAGAAACTGATACAAGCTTACATATGTATACGAATCCATAAAGTATACATGTTTTGTTGCAAAATAGTTTCATAATTTCCTTCCGGAATTTTTGGCTTGTCGCTTTTCAACGCAAATACTTCACAAAATTAGGGATGCGAAATTAACGAAATGGACAGTTAACCAGTCAAGCTTATGAAAAATGAACATGCGTTCGCGTCTGTAGGTGCCTCAGTCCTTGGAGATTGTGTCTGTGGACGCCTCACAAAACCTAGCGAATAAGAAGTTAACACGTGTTATTATCCTTAGACTTTTTTTTTTTACTTTTTCACCATGATTTTTACATGAGCATAACTTTTTCATACGTTTTTATTTTTTTAAAGAATTTTATTATCTTTAATTTAGTGTATTTTATAGAAAAAAAAGTATTATTGTAAAAAAAAGTTATAATCGTTTAAAAATCGTAGTGGAAAAGAAAAAAAAATAGGCATGCAAACCCATGGCACGTTTTTTTATACACGTTTGTGTCTCTGACGCAATTTTCTGCATCCGAGACGTAAACTTTTCGTCCCAGATGCAAAAAGTGCATTGTTTTTTTGTGAATGCGACAAGCCTTGACGCGTTCAATGTTTTTTTAGTGTCAAGTGGTTGATCGTAGGATTTTTTTCATGATTTTCCGTTTATCTAGAGATAAATTTAAGATTAAGACATGTAATAAACCATATAACAAAAAGCAAAACGACACTAAAATAATATCAATACTTTGAAGAATTGTACAAAAAGGAAGATGGCGGTTGGATATAATCTTGATTTTCACCTTCTCCGTATCACCCACGACACTTCGCACATTTTTCATGTTAGACACTTTTGTGAGTATGTTTGTTTGTGTCTTCTTTCGTTTTATGATGCAAAAGGTGCATACAAAACATATTTTCAAGTTAGTTATAGTTCTAAAATAATTATCAAGGCTTAAACAATTTTCTTTTAAAGATATACCTCATAGAATAGACACGACTGATCTTACAGATTTAAATTTGTTATTATATTTTTTGTTTTTGATGTGTAAATATATATAGTCATGCAACTTGGTGTCACTACTTAAACCTGTGTAACTCGTATACGAGCCGCTTAACCTATTTATCTAAATATGTCAAATGCGTTGGCGGGTAGTAATCAACTTGTAATTGTCTTAGTCAGGTTATGGGTAAACAAGGTCGTAAACGGGTTGGTGGATCGATGATCAACCCGACACGACCGTTTATTAAACGGGTCAATTTTCCGTGTATTGGGCACCTTTAACAAATTGGGCCGGTTCAAAACTGGAGTTGGGTTTCGACTTTGGAGTACCGCAAAGTTTATAATCCTACTTTGACGTATACAAAGCATTTTCAAAAAGGGAGCCCGCTATTAATGTCAACAAAATGCTTGGAAATCTCTTAATGGGCCGATTACTTGCTATGAGTCCTATGACATGTGATTATGTCCCGTTACAAAATGTGAAGCCCAATACATCTGAACCCGAATTAATCACGCTGTCAACGGATTTGGGTGGCTTGATTTGCGTAGTATCTTGTTATGGGATTGGACCCTGCTACCTGACCTGACAAACAATCCGACATTTGGTATTTAAAAAACCAGGTATCGCATTTCTAGCTCCATACCTAACCCTACCCCCCCCCCCTACCCGATTATATATCGGTTTCATACCCTATGAAAATCTTGAAACAGAACCGAAAAAACCCCATCACGTTTTCTCCAAAAATGTTTCAAAAATGTATTGTTACTTGAAACTTAATACGATTATAAAATGTTTTTATTACTTGAGTTTAAAATCCACGAAATAGGATATATCACTATTAGCCACCAGGATTTGAAGTCACAACTTTTTAGTCATAGAGTAAACTAAATAACTGGGATATACATTTGGGGACATATCACACTCTTATTGGGATCTTTTTCCCGATAACTTTAATCATTTATCAATCAACATAACCGGTTTAAAGTTCGATAATTAATATTAATAACCAGAAGTAAAATACTGTTTTCAAAGACAATATTCTGTGGCCTTTATTATCCCGTTCGAAAGTTCAACGTTGACGCCTATCTAGCAAAAATCATGAGCTTGTACGTACTATGGTGTTGTCATAATATTTTAAAATGTCGACATATTATGAAAGTATACAAGTAGTAATGTGTATAAACTTGTGATTATATTTAATAATATTAAAATCGGATTTTGTTAGCCTTTTACTGAATTTAGTTTGATCATGTGTGAGGATATATTAAGCTAAAGGAATAGAAGTGAAATCTTTTTAATTAGTAATAGTGTAAACTATTTGTTTAAAAGTCTTTAGCCTAATCGTTTATTAATTTACATAATAATAAACTAAAATGAAAGGTCCAACATTGATGCTATCTAAAACATAGCGAAATGATGTTGTGGGTTGGCATTATATACATTTGTTTCTCCGTTCCATCGAGCTTTGTATACATTTTGCATTCAAAGATTAGCCTAATCGGTTATCAAGTTTCTATTTTGCAGATATACACAATGAAAATCATCAGCCTTTTAGGCAGTGGCAGATCTAGAAACTTTTTTCAGTGGGTTCGTTTTGGTAGATTCTCACTAACTTTTTTCAAATCATACAAGGTTCTCACTATTTTTTCCATTTTTTTCCAAACCTGGTGGGTTCATATGAATCCACAAAACAGGGTTGGATCTGTCACTGCTTTTAGGTATCACTTATAATGAATTTCATGCTCGTTTTGATTTCTGGACATCATACATTCATTTTTGGCTAATCATGGGCTGATTTTGGACTTGCTATAGGCTCATTTTAAACTGATTTTGGGTTGATTTTAGACTGGTTTGATAGGATAATTTTATTAATATCAAAATCTAATACGAAATACGAATCATGTTAAAAACAAAAAGTAAACAAGACGCCATGGGTTGATAACGATGACGTCTTGCAAAGAGGGCCAAATTTTCTTACTTTGCCTTGAGTTCCCAAAATGGTTGAGCTGACCCTAACTCTAGCTAAATAAAATTGCAATTAAACTAGGAAACAGCAAACAAGAACACATGACAAGAAACAAGCGATCACAATTAAGTTCGGGTTCAATACATGTAAGCCAAGTAACTCCTAAGAAAACAGACCATGCTTATCAAGTACATAGACATAATTTCACTTGATGATTGAATTGAATACTATCAACACTATATTACATATAATCGTTTTAATACGTTATCGTCTTGCAACATATAACGGTTGATCAAAACACTATATTACATATAATCTCAATGCATTTTACTTCATAGCCGATATGCAATAAAGCATATGTAAAATGCTCCAACTAACAATAAAAAGATTTGTAAATCTACTAAAAAAATCAAATTCTGATGCATTTTGTTTATTACAATACTCTTAGCAAAACTTTGCACTTAGCTTAATCATTTGTCAATCAACATAATAACTAGATTTAAACAAAAAAAATAGCTCAACATTAATGTCATCTAGCGTGGCAAGACTCATGAGGTCGTACGGTGTTGTGGATTGCCATAACATCCCAGAATGTCAACGTCGTTTAAATGTATAACACTCACGTGTGTGAATGCGATATTACAGTAGATGATGATATTAAAATGGGGATTCGGTTGGCCTTTTAGTGTAGTTAAAAGGCACTATAAGTTGTTAATATGTCTTTCAGCTGAAAGAACAAAAAAAAGGAAATCTTGTTAGTGAGTGATAGTGAAATATATTTGTTATAACTTGAGTTTTAGCATATTTGTATCATTGACCTTCCACGGGTAAGCTTTTTTAATATTTTCAGAAATTCAAAAATATAATTTAATTCAATTGTTTGTTTATCAATTAACATAACAAACTTTAGATAAGATACTATGCAAAAGTAACATAGTATGTCCAAACACGTACCATGTATAGCCTTCACTATAGTGTAGCAAAAGTCATGAGTTTTAATGGTGTTGTGGGTTGTCGACATAGCTTGAATGTATAGCATTAATGTGTGAGAATGTGATATGATAAGTAATGATATTAATAAATGGGGGAATTTGGTTGGCTTTTAGTGAAGTTAAAAGGCATTATAAGTTGTTAATATACCTTTCATTTGAAATTAAAAAAAATGAAGTTTTGTTGGTGATTGTGAAATAAATTTGTTTTTTTAACGGTCAACAAAAGCCCAATCACCCGGATAAAACGAATGACGAAATGTCACTCACACACACTAATGCAAACGCTTTGGTGACTCGGCCTGCTAATATTTTATGGAAAACCCACCATCCGAATGTCCATTGCAGTAAAACCCTTGACTCAATTCAGAACATTTTTCGCTGCAGGCAAAACTCGAACTTATGAACTCCATATTAAAAGATCATGGACCCCAATGCACCCGAAGAAAATCGGTGAAATAAATCTGTTTTAACTTGTGAAGAATTTTCGCATGTTTGTATTTATTGACGAAAAGTTTTGTATCTTTCTAGATAAAAAAATGAAATTAATTTTTTAGTATAATGCTTGTACCAAAACTTTCCATTAACTTAATAGTTTATCATTTCACATTTTACTTTAATATATATTACAATAGCTTCAGCTTCATGTTGATGTGTTTGAAATTAAATCTAGTAGAAAAAGCTAAAAACACACTTAGTTAAATTTATGTTTTTTTCTTTAATTTGTTATATTTTAAATGTTGTATTTTCCTTTGAAACAATATATATTCCTATTAGCATGAAAATGAAAAATCGTTACTTTAATACTTGTCATAAATGAAAAGTCCCACCATCTACCATCACCGTTCGTACACCACCGTTAGTTTATTTTAAAATTCTACATACGTTAAAAAACAAACAGCTTTCTTTTTATAGATTGCAGAGGTTTAGTCCATCTTTTCTTCTACAGATGTCTGTAGATGTGGTCAGCATAATACAAACATTTTACCTCTTAAAAAACAAACAACACCGTATTAATGTAATAATGAGGTCTAGTTAACTTTTGGTGAATTTAAAAGTCATTATATGTTTATATCATGTTATGAATATTTATTTTTCAACTAGAACAAAAATAAATGAGATCTTATTAGTTAGTAATATGAAAAGTTTTATGTTTTAACTGGTTACGGTTTTTTAAATAGTTTTATTTATTGAGTTTGGTTCCATGAAGCAAAATTATTTATATCTTTTTGGAAGTAAAGATCAAACTTTAAGAAGTTATAATTACTATAATACTCATAGCAATTTTTTTAATGATAAAACTTGGTTCTACTTTGTTATATCGACAATCTTAAATTATTTTTCTTTGTTTAGGTTTGAATCATCGACATCTCGTCTAAGAGATATATGCCTAACTTTGGCATTTGTCAGTTAATTTAACTTTAAATCTTCTCTATTATAATAAACGATTCCAAAGAATGCAATGTGTAATTACTAGAATCATAATTCTATAGAACTTTAATTTTTGTTTTTCGCCTAAGCCGTATACCCATTTACCTTTAATTTTAAGGGACACATGACATACGAATCCTTACCTGTTTCAAATTTACCAGATTTTCTATCAATATTACCTTTAATACATTCCTTATTCCGTTTTCATCGACCTCGAATGTTTTTCATTATTTAAACTTTACCATTTTTATAATAAAATTTTAATTCACCATTTTTACCGGATATTGGATTCTCTAAACTTAAGAGTTGTGATACTCATTTTTCTCTTTTGTTATTTATAATCTCACATATTTAAAATTACAAAAATAAAACCAAGCTTTACAAATTTAAATTATGTAATATACGGGTTTCTAACTTGGTATAGAATAAACGAAAGTAAAATATAATTATCAACACATACCATGTATGGTCGTTATTGTCCCAAAGTCGGAAGTTGAATGTTGACATAATTTAAAAGTATGACACTAACGTGTGTGATTGTACTCTATAATATTTGACCTGGTAGGATATCATGTGCGATGTGACTGAATTTTGGTTGGTATTGATTTGGTTCATTATGATGTCGGATTTGTTATAGCAACTGAAAGAGAAAAACACACAAAATAATACCACAAGGATATCAAAACGTTGTTTTCAATAAATCAAAAACTATAGAAACGAATATCAATACTTTTCCGATAATACGGATACCGATGTTGGTTAGTCGAAATTGATTCGGTTCATCATGATACCGGTACATTATAGGCACTCGTATAGCCTATAATACCAAAAATATATTATATTTCGCATTACTCCGTTTTCAACAAAATTTATATTGGAATGTCAAGGACAAAAATTTAAACACAACCATATACTCATTTAAAAAAAACTACCTAATGCAAGTTATCAAAGAAAAATTAAATTAGCTAAAATATTAAATGGATAAAATGTGTATATTATTTCATATATAAGAGGTTGAAATGAAAATTAAAATAGAAATTAACAAAAGAACTTTTACTACATTAATTTTTAATAGCGGCGTGGATATTGTATCTGGACGATATAAACAGGTCTAAAATCTGGAAACGTAGATTAAAAACACACTGTAGAGGTATATTCGAAATTTGAATTGATTTTGAACATGGAAACGTACACAAAGGTATAGTTAAAATTTGAAAAAAACATTACGTTGTTGTGAAAATGAGCGTTAAGGAAGACAACTTGTTGTGGAGGAGTGTCATGTGTCAAGAAATCTGTAATGTTTGGTTTAAAATAAAATTTATATGTAAACACAAATAAAATTAAGAACATGTTGAGAGTATATTATATCAACATGTATATATAATTAAGCACGTTGTATCGATATACTAAAAAGATTATAAATATTGTGTGTTAAAAGTTAATAGACAATCCAAATATCCTTAAATAAAAGAAAAAGAAAAAGAAAGAAAGAGTCCATGTTGAGTTACTTATATTCCATGGTAAAAAAAGTCAGGAGTCAATTTTGAATAGAAAATAAAAGTTTGGTGGTTGTTTTAAAATGTTGAAAAGTAAACTTTTGTTTAGGTGGGTTGTTAAATGTATATATTGTCACGTAATCATCAAGTCATTGTCACATAACAATTTAAACAATAACTAAACACCCGTAATCAAATGTAGTAAAATAATTAAATATAAAAAACAAAAATAAATAAAAATGATTGGTCAAACGGGGTGGATCACACTTCTTCCCACATTCTCCTCAATCGCGCATGCCATCCCAATTTCTAGGGCTCTCGTTGATGCCCCCGTTAATTACGAGCATGGGCGAAGCTTTTAAGGGGTGGGAGGGGGCGGCCGAACCCTTAAACTTTTCGCTCAGTAGTAGATAGTATGTAGTTTTCGTATAGAATTTTTGAGTATATACATTTTGACCCCCCGGTTTTATAAAATTTTTGGATCCGATGACTTCGTCCCCCTCCCCCCACGGTCAGAAATCTCAAGCTTCGCCACTAGCCTACGAGGCATGGTATTTAATGCTCCTCGTGTTGATTTATCACGAGGACGTTAACTCATAACACACAACCTAACTAATATAATGGGGTAAAATTGGCATTTCAAATAATTCAAAAGCTATTCTAAGTTTTGATCATGATTAGTATGTCTTTCAGCTAAACAAACATAAGTGAAATAATAAATCTGTTTAACTTGTTACCTTCTTTTTAATTTATAGATCAACGGAGCAAGATTTGTAAATCTTCTTTGAAATAATAATCAAACTTCGTTTACTATAATATTATTCCAACGGTCAACGTTAAGTGTACAAACAATTATAATAATCTGAAATGTCGACATTGTTTGAACTTAAAACACTAGTAGATAAAACAATATACGTTGACTTTGTTCGGTGTATATTCTTTTATTTTATTTTTTGGAAAGTGTCGACACCTTATGTACCAGATTTTCCCTAATGATCAATACCACTGACTTTGATTCGTTTCATAACTAATTGTTCAAACGCGCATATTATTATAGTTTTTGAGTATTACTTGGTGGATCCTACCCACGCCACGTGTCGAGCAATACCACCAACCCAAGCCCCTTCACACCTCCATGGTCTTAGGTCTTAAGTTTGACTCCCACATGAGTGGTTTTCTCATGTTTATTGTGAATTGATATATAGACATTATTGCCTAATGGATATGATCGGGTGTTTCCGCTGGTGGCATGATAATACAACAGTGGTTCGTCAGTAATCCAAATTAGCCGCTAAAAAACTAATTGCTCAGATCTAAATTATCATTTTTGAAATTAACAAAGTGTTATAAGTAGAGTTGTAAACGAACCGAACGTTCAACGAACAATTCGTGAACAGTTTATCCTGAAGTTCATTTATATTCGTTCATTTAACATGAACAATAAATTTTGTTCAATAAGTTAAATGAATATACACAAAAAAATATCTCATTCGTTTAATTTTGTTCGTGAACATTTGATAATATGTTCATGAACGTTCGTTCATATACATTCATTTTTTATGTTGTTCATGTAAGGTTCATGTACATTTATTTATTATATCTAAATATTTATATTCTTTAATTTATTACCGTATCAATTTAAATAGAAAACCTTATTCTCACCTTGTTTTTGCATAGTTCTCATTTCTTTCCTCATTATTCGCATCAATGAATACATAGACCTTTGTTCCACTATTAGGACTTTAATTTCCAACGCTTCTTTAGCTGCCATCCATTTCTTGGTTTCTAGCCTTCACTGCCTTCCCCAATTTCATTTGTGTTCGTGAACACATTCATTTCGTTGATGAACGAACATGAACAAAAAACTCCTTCGATAAGTACTCATTAATCGTTCGTGAACACATTATTTCCTTAACGAACGAACATGAACATGGCTTGTACGTGTTCGCTCGATTCGTTTGCAGCCCCAATTATAAGTAATATGAACTAGTAATTTTATCCTGCAAGTTGTGCCGATAGTCGAGTTGGTTCGTCAAGTTAGCAAAAAAAAAACACTAAAGACAGAATACTAATAAGAATAAAAGTATAGGAATTAAATATGTATATTACCTAAGTTAAATTAGAGGGAGTAAACATGTATATAAGCAAATGTAACTAAATAAGACAAAATTGTTATGAATGTATCCATTATGTAGTGATTTTCCACATGTAGAACCCCTATCTATGAATGCATCCATTATGTAGTGACATTCCACATGTATAACCCCTTTCTCTTATTTACTATTGAACTAATGTGAGTGTCTATATAATGGCATTTGTATATGATGTTAGATGAATGAATAAGAATTCTCCATGTTATATTCTCTACATGATTTCATAGTCTAGCTCTCATGTTTATATACATATATATTAGTTGCTAATAGACCGTTGTTTCACAACACGTTATTAGCACGAACATGCTCTATGTGTTTTGCCACCATTGGTATCCCTTTTTCCTTGTCTTTGATGTGCATTATTTTCCAACCTAACTCAATCTCGCATGTTGAGAAAGTAAGTCAATAATTATGCAACTATCTCTACTAATAAAGGTATGATTCTTCGAATGATTATTTCATATTATATTTGATGATGATAAATCAGTCTTACTGGTGACACTTATTAATATACATATATAAACTTAAAACTGATCATTACTATAAATTCTAGAATGTGGTCTCATGATTGAACTCTTATCTATATATCTTTTTTCATTTGCTTTTAGAAGTTATTATATATATATTAGCATGTTGGTATTCATAAGGATTTAAATGTTACATCATAAATTATGACGTTACAATGACTAATTCATTTTTTTCTAATACTCATTATTAATTGAATAACTATAGTTTTCGTTGACGATGACGATATTACGAATATTTATTTTATTTTTCTCTTTTACAAATGATCCTTTCTATTATTCTAAATTGGCTGGATTATCATTTAATTAATTTAATTATAATATATGTTGTTTGGACTCTTACAATCTAGTGATGCTCATCTACATATTCTTTGAGCCACCATAATCATATATTTATGTTTCTTTATTAACCTTGTTAAGTTGTAAATAAAATTGTTGAATCATTTTGATTTGAGAAAGTTAATTTGCAATCTAGAGAATATTACATGTGCTTTTAGAATCCATGAAAAACAATTAAATTCAATATTCAATATTAAAAAGTATGGAACTTAATATTTATGGACTAAACAATGCAATTGTATTAGGTATATATATGCTTGTATTGGTGGTAATATATACATGATGTATGTACTAGATTTTCATTTTGTATAGTTTATAATTTAAATGGATATGAATTTTGTAATTAATTATTTTTATTAGTCATTGTTAATACATAGCATGCCAAAAGACTTTTACATAATTAGATATAAATGAGTTATGTGAGTAAACATCAATTGATTTAATTTTAAATAAACTATACAACTTATAATGTAATATATTATTATTATTATTATTATTATTGTTATAACATGATTATGCAAATATCTTTTGGTATGTATACTAAGGTTAATGCTATAACAAATTTTGCATATAAGAAATTCATATAATAGATTAATATTGCTAGATATCATTAGTTGTTTTTAGAGAAACATTTTCTAGCGATGTCGGTACCACTAATGCATTCATTATGCCATGTCATAATGTTTAACAATTTTTTGCATAGTAACTTTTACTATTGCTAGTATAAAATAGTGACTATTGCTATTGCTTCATATGTTCAATGTGTAGATTGCTTATATACGTCATCGGTTGTTTAAATATCAATATTTGAGAAGAAAAAAATGAGTATGTTATGTAATTCATCAGTATTACAGTTTTCAAATAAAATTTTCAAATACAAGTAATAAATGATCTGAGAACTTGAAAGAGATATATGTTTAAGTTTTAAAGTAAGTGTTCAAAATATATAAGATATTTTTATGTTTGGTTATACCATGATAAGTTATTACATAAATTATATGTGTTTGTTTATTAGTGATAAAAATGTTTCTTATTTTATAAAGGCCCATTATAAGTTGTTTTTATATGATGACATGCTATAAGGTCATGTATTATATGATTTGTTGTTATCTATACCTTGTATTCTATATGCTATCACTTCTTTGCATCGATAATACCGAATAGAACGACTAAACCAAAGTTGTGGTTTATTGTCATTCTCATGAAAAAGTAGAAATATGCTTCGATTTGACACCCAAAGTGTCATACTCCTTGTATCTCATTATCAAGTATAAAAGAAATATTTTATGACTCGGACATATAATTACTTCTCAATTGACGTTATACGAAGAGAAGTTTATTTATAAGGGAAATTGGATAAAACAAATTTTGTTTGTCAAACCTCAAATATACTCCTGAAGTAGCAATATCATTTAAAGGGTATAAACGGTTTGAAACAAATGTATATTTATATGTTCGAGAAAATAATGGAAAACCATAAAAATTGTATGGTTTTACTCTGATGCATGAAATGAATATATATTGATCATTGGCATCACTGAGAAAGAAAGTTGTAATCATGATCATATTAATAATGATATTGACCATTAGAAGTGCAACAATCATCATGTTAATAAGAGATCAAACTATCAGAAATTATAAGATAGCCAAGCTAATAATGAGATCGAATATCAGTATTATAATGATAGTCATGATGAGACCGACCACCAAAATGGTAAACTAGTGATTACATAACACGATGGTTTGAACTTTGAAGTTATAATACATTATTTCATATCTTATGTTTTGTATTACATACGTGCAAGTAATACATATACAATATCATAAACCATAAGTTTATGGATCATGATTATTTACTTTATTGGTATGACTGATTAGACCACACCGAGTCAATGATGATGTGAAATATAATGAAGAACTTGAAGAATCTTCTAGTTGATAGCATATTATCTTTGCTCTTGAGGGAAATTATTTATTTGCCAATTGATGGTATAAATCCCTAAAATACTATGGAATGAATGAAGGATGTATATATCCAAACATGATACCGTTTAGTGTTTTTAAATCGATGCATCGTCTAAATGGTCATCAAATTTACAATTTGAAGTTGTGTGTAGCTTAGCTAATGAGATAGCAAGCATATTATTCCATATTATCATATTTATGGTGGTTATAACACTGAATTTAGTATCCATGTTACTAATGCTTATTGGAATAAGTATTGAACTTTCTAAATGCTTAAGACACAAATTGCTTTTGTTAAAGACGATGATCAAACGTCTACAATTTGATTGCATAGCCAATAATCAAGAGAGCAAAAGTTCATACTTGAGCACATGTGATTTTACATGCAGTAACATTATTTCACATCAAGCCAACATGTTGTAATAGTTTCTCCCCATTATAGTTGGTTTTGGTCAGTAACCAAGTATTTTCCATCAAACCTTTTATTGTGCGGTATACATTGGAATTAATCCACCACAACGCATAAAAATTGAAACTCAAATAATGTTGGGAATGTGTGTTGGATGAAAATACTATTTATGATTACATACTTAGAGCAATTAACGAGAGATTTATTTATGGCTTATTAAATCTTACTTTAAGTAAGTTAACATTTTCAACATTACGGGGAGATTAATGGTAGTTGAAAAAGAATGGGTATGCATGAATTATCATTGATCCTCAAACTAAATTGTGTGAACAAGAAGTTCAAAAGATAATTCGTTACCTAGATTAAAGAATCAATTACCAGACATGTTAACTCACCTAAATTCAGTGACTAAGGAAGTCACGTAGTCAACTGCTAATGCTCCAATTAAGTTAATTGTCCTAGTAGGGCAAACCATATATTAATGAGTCTATTGACGCCTGAAGCGTGGTAGACTAGTCGATTCCAAGAAAATAAAAAAAAATCCTCGAAAAATTGGAGCAAGTAATGAATAAGATGGTCAAGTCGAGTTATAGTAAAAAAAGGGTCTCTTTTAGAGACATTAGACATGATGGTTCTGGAAGAACCGCAGGTACCTGAAAATAAAAAGCTCTTAGTAAATTATATCATATCTAGAAGTGTATGGAATCGAAACAAAATCGACGCCGTTATACTTTTGTATATATAGCGCTTGAAAAGGTGAAATGATGGGATCAAGATTTAAAATCTGCCTATGAACAAATACAAAGAAATGATTGGCCAAAATGGAACGACGCAAATGAGGCGAGTTGAATTCTCTATTGAATGGAAAGCTTACGGGCCAGTAGTCCATAAAAAAAGGTTGTAAATTATATTTAATATAATTAGGTCTTTTATGTGGATCAATAATTGATGGCACAAGGATTTCGCAAAGACCTATGATTAATTATGCGGAGACGTATTCTCCTGTGGTGGATGCAATAGCTTTTTAGTATTTAATTAGTCTGGTAATATAAAGAGAGAATTGATATGCGTCTTTTAAATGTTATGTATCATTTAGATACTAAAGTTTACATGCAAGTCCTTGAAGGATTTAAATTATGTTTTTAATGTAAAGTAAGTTCTCGAGAACAATATGATCGTTGTATACAGATTCATTTTTGAATACGATTGAACTCCTAATAAGTTTCTTAAAGCAATTGAGTTCTTTAAAGGTGAATCAAAACATCTTAACGATGTAATTCTTGTGCACCAATAAACATATATTGAAAATTGTACCCAGTGATTGTGATATCTTAATAAATAGTGTACAAGCATGGTACAATATGGATTTTGGAGATAAAAGCAAGTGTTCATGACACTTTTACATGATATAGATATCTATGTGTTAAATGAGTAAATTTATATAGCAAAACTCCTGAAGAGTGAAAGCACATGCATATATGGATAAGATGGAACGAATTCCCTCATGGATTGATAATGCTAGAAGCATTGATGTCAAAACCTCAAGAATATACTATATGAAGTTGATAAAATATGTGGACTAAAATAGTCGAGTCAAATATAATATAATTGACTCACCAGTGAGCTCGAAAACGAGAAATACATATGGTGAAGTTGGTCCATTTGTTTTCATTTGCAAATTCTTACTTAAATATTTGAGCTCTTTTTTTCTCTTCGGGAGATTCAATGACATCATCAACATATATTGCAATTTATGGCTCGATACGTTCGACATACATTTATATTATAATCCATCAATCATAATACATCTAGAAAATGTTGGACATTTTCATATGGACAAAGCTTTTGGTGTAAGTAGATTTAATGATGTTCAAATATTTGATATAGATAAAAATGACTTTTATCATCTTCTATCAAAGAAGTAAAGATCATTGGTCATGAAGTACCATAATTCAATACAAATTGTATTAATATATCTTGCTAGCTATACACGAACATATACCATTAAATTCATTGGCAAGATTTAACTTGTGTACGACGAGGAGATAGTGAAATGAGTAAAACATTTATTTTCTATACCCTTAAGGTACGAAAGATATGGGTTCATATTTTACTAACCCATCAACAAGTTTGGTTAGTTTTGTAAATGCATGGATTATAACAAAACACATTATGGATCTTATGGTATCTACTTACAAGATGAGGTAATTAAAGTTTTACATGAAGATCATACATCAAGTTCATTAATCGATTGCACATCAAGCGACAAATCACTCACTACAAAAGTTTTTCAACAACTTTCATAGAAGATTGGCACTTGTTACTTGAAATAATACATATTATATTGAGGGGGAGACAATACGCGTTGCACTCTTTTTCCCTTAGCTGAGGTTTTGTCCCATTGGGTTTTTCTAGCAAGGTTTTTAATGAGGCAACATCATTAAGCGTATTAAAGAATAGTATTCCATCATGTGGATAGTCAAGGGGGAGTGTTATGAATGTATCCATTATGTAGTGACTTTCCACATGTATAACCCCTATCTATGAATGCATCTATTATGTAGTGACATTCCACATGTATAACCCATTTCTCTTATTTACTATTGTACTAATGTGAGTGCCTATATATAATGGCATTTGTATATGATGTTAGATGAATGAATAAGAATTCTCCATGTTATATTCTCTACATGATTTCATAGTCTAGCTCTCATGTTTATGTACATATATATTAGTTACTAATAGACCGTTGTTTCACAACAAAAATACTTTATTAAAGTAGAGTGACTAAACATACATATTATGCAAATTGAAGTAGAAGGACTAAACATATATATTAGCGAAGTTAAGGATGTAAAACGAAAAACACACCTCGTGTGTTGTTGCGGTATCAGTACAGTATTGGCACGCGGTGTAGTTACTAAGGAACGGGAAAAGTAACTTTATTAGAGTTTAAGAACTATACGACAGCTTTGGTATTTTACCTCGCACGTTGTGACTGTATCAATGCTATACTGGCACGCAGTGTACTCGCCAAAGAATAGAGAAAAGTAACTTTATTGAAGTTTATGGACTATATGATAACTTTACTAAAGTATAAGGTGAAAACGAAAGTAAAAGTAAAAGACAAAAGAGATAAAAAAAGGAAAAATAAAATAAGAGGGGTGTGACATGGCAGCGCTTGATTAGATAGAAAGAAAAGTAACTTTAATGGTTTTACAATAATATAGTGAATACTTTTTGTAAATAAAATTAGAGCTAGGGATAAAACACAAATAGTATAAAAACGACCATTTTCATGTTTGACGTCATAAAACAAATACAGAACATAAGAAATAGAGAAAAAAATGTTAGCATACATGAATGAGATACAATAATGGTAAGGCTTTTTAGGATAACAACGAAGAGAAAGAAAAGAGTAATAATTATATTAGGGTATATGGGGAGGGTACGTGATAGTGATGCGTGATGGTATATGATCGTATGATAGGTATGGAAATTATGATGAGTATCGCACTGTGATGGTGAAATGGTTTGAAGAATATAGCCATTGGCAACAATGACTATATTCGGGGTGGGGGTGGCACTTTAAAAAAAAAAACTTAACCTATAAATACATCCAGTCTTTACACATTACACTACAAATTACCTCTCAACTATCTATTTCTATAATAATTCTCTATTTTTATAGTTTTTTGACAAATACTTATGGGGATATGGAGTACCCAGGTACATTTTTGCCCAACTCGTCTAGCACGTCTGACTTTTCAGGATGTGTTATGGAACTTTTTAAAAAGATTTATGAGCACAAGAAGCTTAAAGATACGAGACTATCAAAGAAAAAATATGTGCGTCATGATGGGGAAGGGGCTAATGAAGTTCTAATGAATAATTACTTTGTTGAATATGGGTCCCTATCACACGTGGATTGATACGAAATTAACAATCAATCAAGGGTGCAGAATCCTCTTGATAGATCACACGAACACAGAAACAAGTTAAGATGAAGAACACACAAAATACTTCAAACTGATCTTCTATAATTATCAAATAAAATGTTTACAATCACTCAAGATCATAAGAACTCATAGTCTATCTCTGTGTTTTCTCTCACAAACTCTCTGTAACTGCTCTCTCTAGTGTCTAACCTAAACCCTAATGCATAAAGCTGTTTATATAACACAACCATGCAAACTGGGCTAGACCCACGTACATACACACACAAATTCAGAATATACGAATATAAAGACAAAATCAGAATACACATTAAACATAAACTCGGACTCCATATACTTAACACAAATTCGGAATTCTCTTGAGAATAAACTTTGACAGGAGCCACAAAGTCAGACCTCTTCATTACTTATCTTCACAAATTCGAACTTCAATTCTTCAATCATATACTCGGACTAAAAGTCATAAATTCGGAATTCCTCATTTCCCTAAACTCGTAATTCCTTCATTGTCTTCAATTTTTTTTAACCCAAGTCTTGATTAAGATATCCAAAGACAAACACAAAGTTGTTATCACATAACATGAACCAAAAATCTCCCCCTTGACAATAGCTTGCAAAGGTAGTCTTCAGAATCTCGTAACTTTGGTCTTTGGATAGCGTTAGCTTCAACACGAATTCTGTCAGCAACATTGAAAACCCAAACTATGATGCCGAGACGTTTAAAGCTAGGTTTCGTATGTCGAAGAATTATTTTTAAATATCGTAGGAGATATTAAAACTGGATTTAAATAGTTTCAAGAAGGCTACGACGCTAAGGGCAAAAAGAGTTTCACAACGATACAAAGATGCACATCCATGGTTCGACAACTTGCAACCAGTAACAATGCTGACGAATATGATGAATAATTAGCTATGTTTTCTAGGACTTATAGTGAATTTACATCAATCACCGCTATTCGGTGTGGTGTTACAAGGAACCTGATGGGTTGGTTAAATTTCATAGCTTAATGGTTTTAATTTTGATTAATTACACGAAGTTAATTTCTATAATATAGTAATTTGATATGGTTAGTCTTTTGCAGGTCTTTACAAGTTTAAGGTGCATTTTGGAGGTTTACCGAAACTTTGGAAGGATGCTAGAGAGAATGGGATTGAAAAGATGCGAAAAAGTCAAAACTGAGTTAAACATTGCGCTAGAAACAATCAAACTTCATTTGGGCAATGTCTGAGCTAGAAAATGAGTTTCGGGCTTATAATATATGCGTTTGGAATAACTTGACGAGCAAATCCAAATATGAGTGATGATGATGACTATTGCAAGTGTGATAGAGTGAAATGTGATGACACGAAGTGTCAAATGATAATTGGGTGTGATAGTGTGATGGGTGATGGAGTGTGATGTCCATCCTTACAAGTTATATGTATAAGAGTATTTAAGAGTATGTTAGTTTGCCATTTAAAAAAGTAATGATCATTTAGTGACATCCATTATGCTATATTGAAATGATAAAAATATATTAATTACAAAGGTGAAACAAAAGATTTTCCCCTAAATACAGATAGTAAACAAACCTAATGATATGTTCAACTTAGGGTTGAGTTATAGTACAAAAGATTTAGAAATAAAAAGTATAAAAAGTCATTATAGAGTGACAAATGTCTAAGAAGAAATCAAGTGGGAAGGGTAATTTTGTCAAAGTAAATAAAAGGATTATGCACATGCTACCCCCCCCCCCCAATTTTTTAAACGTCCGTAACTTTATATATGAGTACCCTATTATTATATTTTGGAAAAAAAATCGAAAACTCAGTTGCGTATTACACAATTGACATAACGTAAAACACAATGGAAAGTAGACAAAAAAACACAATCGATGACAACATATAAAAGAAAAAATGGACAGAAGACTAAACATAATGGACATAGGGTATAATACAATGAGTGTCAAACTAAAAACGCAATGGAAAGTAGACTTAAAACACAATTGATGACAACAGATAAAAGACATGATGGACAACAGACTAAAATACAGTAGACAACAAACTAAAACACAGTGGACAACATATTAAAACATAATGGACAACAATCCAAAAACACAATAGACAACAGACTAAAACACAATCGATAACATGATAAACAGAATGATCAGAACCTATAACACAATGTACAAAAAACCTAAATATAACACCATCTTCATTGTGTTATAGGTTCTAATAAAAACGCATTGGACACAACCCAAGTTAACACTATGTTATAAGTTTTGATAATAATATAATATATAGAAACCTTAGTAAAAAAATAAGGACCATCTAGTTGAAGACATAACGACCAGAATCTTTAACATAATACAAAGAAAACCCAACAAAAATGATTTTTTATTGGAATAATGGAATTTAATAATCCAAACTATTAGCTGTTGGCCGACAACAGTCCAAACTTTAAAAATAACTAGTGGTGGTCTCACATTTCACATTGTAAACTAATAGATCTTTACCAATAGAACTTTAATTTCTTTTTGACCTCTTATCCTTTCCGATTTAGTAAAGGTCCATTAGTTTACAGTATATGAAAAGGTTGGACCAACACTAGTTATTTTTTAAGTTGGGACTATTGCCGGCCAACGGCTAATAGTTAGGATTATTAAAATCTATTATTCTTTTTTTTTTTCTTTTATTTATATATAACAATATCATACTCATATTAAAGATATAAAAGATGTATGTTAGTTATTATGTTGAATATCTTTTTTAAATAAATGTCGTATGAAAAAGTTATAGACATTTTAAATTGATAGAGAAAATTGGTATGTGCCTTTCTGAAGGAAAAGTCGATAAACGTAGGATTTCATTTATGCCTTCTATTATTCTTTTTCTTAAAACTAATAGAAATGATTAGAATCGTTATTATTTATGTTTTTTTATTTGATCCTAATCCGTTAGACAAACAAAAAGTGTAATACTAAAATAATAGGTACTGTCTGAGGGGACACCAAAAATGCGTGTAGAATAAAAATCTCCTATAAAACAATTATATGAAATTTGAACTCCCCTATAAATCTAATAGATATGTATAAGTTAAATTTCTGGTATTTGATGCTTTATTACTCCTTTAGGATTAAAAAAGAAGAATACTAATTAATAGCTTTCAAATATACAAATAGCAGCTGGTAAACGGTTGGTGTATAGAAGGTGACTTCGTTGGTGCTTATCTAACGGATAAGTGTCGACATTTTGCGTTAAGTGTCGACATTTTTTTGTTGATCTTTTTTTAATCAAGCATTTGACTTTTCGAATAATTTTTATTAAAATAACCGATCTTTTTTTTAACCTTTAGTTCTAAACAAGAAATGATTTAAAGACATTAAAGATAACCGATCTTTAATTGTTTTTTAACCTTTAATATAACTGATCTTTAACTGTTTTTTAACCTTTCGTTTATACAAGAAATGATTTTAAGACATTAAAATAACCGGTCTTTAATTGTTTTTAACCTTTAGTTTAAACAAGAAATGATTTTAAGAGCATTCATAATTCACAGCGAAGTCTTCAATCTTTAAATACAGAGAAATCGTACAAAAACTCTAAATTCTTTAATCATAAGAAAACTATTCATCTTTATAAACATCTGTGAGTGGTCGTTCATGTAAAAAAGAGAAAATAATAATAAAATAGTAGTTAATTGAATAGAAGTAAACATAGAGTGATGAGTTTTTAAAAGATGAAGTTTTAGTTCATGTAGATAAAGAATTCAATACGAATGTTCTAAAACATATAACTAGTTTCTAAAGAGACTGAGGTTTATCGTATATTACAAATACCAAAGTTTAGCTAAATTCTAAAGCAAATTAATAACTAAAAATTGAATAGAAAATTCAAAAGCAGTTTATATATATATATATATATATATATATATATATATATATATATATATATATATTATCTACATTTAGAAAAAAAAACTAACTAGTATCTAAAATAAAATTATATTTTACTCAGTAAGAAGAAGAAATAATATTTAAAAAATAACAAATTTTTAATCAAATTGATATAGAAGTATATATAAAAAAACAAGAGTAAAATGGCAAAATGGTCCTGAGTTTAGGTAAGGTTTGCCACTTCAATCCAAATATGAAACATTTTGCATCTGGGCATCTAAGGTTTCATTTTTGTTATCATTTTCATCCAATTGGCAAATTGTGTTATAATTTTCTATTAACTTCTTACCTTTTTTGGTTTCCTTATTTAAATGAAGGGTGTAATCATCATTTTTATGCCAATATATATCTTAATTAAATGAGGAAAACGACAAAAAATGAGATAAGTTAACAGAAAGTTCTAACCCAATTTGTCAATTGGATGAAAATGGTAACAAAAATAAAACCTCAAGGAACCAAATACAAAAAGTTTTATTTTTGGACTGAAGTGACAAAACTGACCTGACCATTCTGACATTTTACTAAAAAAAAAATAAACAACATTACATATTTGGATTTAAATTGAATAATAATGAGTTACAAATAATTAGAGACCAACTAAATTACAGTTAAATAAAATATGAAAAATAAAAGAGATTTTAAAGTTTATAAAAGTTGAGTAGGAGATATCCGTGGTTTGAATTACAACATTTTACAAATAAAAAACACCATTCTTACATAAATTAATAAAAAATTCAATACACACCATTAAAATAAAAGTTCTAATTGATGATGAATTCGGGAAATAAGATCCTAAAAAACAGTGATTTAATTCACAGCTTGTCTCTTAATCAATGGTCTCATGCTATTAGCTCGCTTTAATAAAAAAAATGTGATCTAGTTTTATATTTGTCACGATCTTACATTATTATTCTATATATGAACCAAACGCTTCCAAATTAAATATCCAAAATTTTTATTTCTTCTGAGAAAGAAGAAAAAAAAAAGGAAAACTGATTCTTCAATAGTGCCTCCACTAGCATGATCAAAATGGGATCAGGAAAGCTAGCTTTTGTTGCTTTCTTGCTTTTAGATATAATAACCATCAATGTTTTAGCTGAGTGCACTTGTGAACCTGAAGAAAACGAGGGTAAAAAGAGTGAAGCTCTCAAATACAAACTCATAGCACTTGCTTCCATCCTAGTCGCAGGCGTGCTCGGTGTATGTATACCCTTCATCGGTAGAGTTGTTCCCGCTTTAAGCCCCGAGAAAGATGGTTTCTTTATAATTAAGGCGTTTGCGGCCGGTGTAATATTGGCTACTGGATTTATACATGTACTTCCTGACGCATTCGAGAGCTTAACGAATCCATGTTTGAAAGAACACCCATGGGGAGACTTCCCTTTCACGGGTTTTATTGCGATGGTGGCTACCATGCTGACACTCTTATTTGAGACCTCGTCTGCCGCTTATCAGCTCAGATCTCATGAGTCTAGAACGGCTCTAAAGCCTGATGACGGTATTGGAGATGAAGAGCGGAACTCACGGCATATCGGTCAAGTGGCGGCTCACACTCATGCGACTCATGGACATGCCCATGGATCAATATCTAACTTGTCACAAGTCGATCGGTATAGGATAGTTTCCAAGGTAAGTAATGCATTAAATTTTTATGTACTTGAGTTCTCTCTTTTTTCTGTACTTTTGCTCAAAATTGGAAACTACTAAGAGCATTCACAACGCTCCCCGTCCAAAGAATCCAAACCAACCAAAGGCGGACGTGCAACGTACGAGACGTGGTGGCCCCCACTCTCTAATCTCTCCCTTTCTCTCTCACACAATGTGTGTAAAATTTTCTAACGTTGTGAAAGAAATAAGTATTTTTTAAGGATGTGTTAGAATGTGTGGAATTTTAACACTGAGAAAGAAATTATGTAGGTAATTATTTGAACTTTTTGCATTATGGATGCTATAAGTTATTTAATAGCATGTTAAGTTAAAATTTGAACCAGTCAATTGATTAATCTGATTTATTGTCTTAATGGTCCAAAATCCAAATAACAGAATTGCCATAATTCATTTTGGTGCATTCGCGAAAAGATAAAAGCTTTTTGCCTATTGCTCTAGCATACAAAAAATCCTACTCGTTATCAATATTTTTAAAACTTGGTCCTTGGACTAACTTTAGCTTGGGAGTAAAATATTACTGGTTTTTTTTTTTCTAATTAATTTATATTTTAACCACTAAACTATTATAAACTTTTTCTATAAGCAATGTACGTTATTATCAATAACTTTAATATGCATGTTTAATAATAATTCGTTTTCTATAAGTGATTTACGTTTTGACTCTTCAAACTTTAATTTGAAGTTTAATAAAGTCATTATTTCACTTATTATTTATTTAATTTATTTTAACTAAAGCTAACTTTTAACTTTGTATATGTTATTTAATTGTGTTGCTTGCTTATTTTACTGTCATTTAGATTAAAGCCTACTTGGTCTAAATTCACCCTTAATATGACTCGTAACATATTTAATTATCTGTGGTTACCTTATTACAGTTAAAACTAACCCCTATACATGTTTACTTACTCATGTTGATTGCTTAGTTTTACTATCGTTAAAATTAAAATTTGCATGATAAAAAATAACCATATATATAAGGTAATAAATACATATTCGCCAACATTCTCCTACGACCCTATCGCGAAGCGCGGACTCCAATCCTAATTCTACACGTTATCAATCATCATTATATAAAAGGGCCTCATCAGACCACATCGATCGAAGATGTAAACACCATATTGTTTTGTATAATAAAGAGTCACAACCTCACAAAATATTTAGTCGGCCAACCTTAATCAACGGCTCACCAGATTAACCTTTGACCGGCTTAACCAACTCGTTAATTTAGGATAGTTCAACACTGATCAACTGGAACACTCATGTCTACTGGCCGCGATCCAATCGATCCGATCCTAAAATCATCGTTCTGTCACAAGAAAAACAAAATGACTTCTAGAAAAAAAAAACACATTTTAAAATTAGAACGTGATTTACTAAGACTAAAAGGAAATCATAATAAAGATTGATATGGGCCAGGAGATGTGGAAGACACGCTCGTATGATATTAATTGGGTCTGATCAGTGTCTTATCCACCGATTTTATGCTCGTAGTGTTAATTTTATCAAAAATTTTCAAATTTTTTTAGTATAAAATATTGGTTTATATATGAGAGGGTTATCTTGAGAATGCTAAATATTGCGAGAACCGTGAGAACGAATGAACAAACCAATCAAAACAATTTTTTAATACAATCATCATTTTAATTAAAATACAACATCAAAAAAGGAAATTACAACATTAAATAATTTATTTCTTCTCTCAAAATCACTCTTATAAGATTTTTTAGACGTGTGTAAATATAACAAATTTACACATGTGTAAATTTTCTTTAATTCCGAAGTCACGTAAATTTAAATGTGTAAATTAAATGTCTAGAATTGTATTTGAATGGTAACGACAACTGTAAAAGGAAATTTTGAATTTCACTTGTTTTTTACCAAGTTCTAGTGGTTTTTATATTCGTTTTCATGGTTATCGCAATATTTAGCGTTCTTATTTAAACTCTCCCCTGTATATATACACACTTGCCATTAATGCTGCAGGTGTTGGAACTGGGTATCATTGTACATTCAGTAGTAATAGGATTGTCTTTGGGTGCATCTGAGAGTCCAAAAATCATCAAACCACTCGTTGTCGCATTGACTTTCCACCAATTCTTTGAGGGAATAGGCCTTGGAGGATGCATTTTTCAGGTACGTATTCCATTTCCAATTTTCCACCCAATCTGGACTCATTTTTAGGGTCCTAATGAGCTTGTTTCTAAGTTTTCTTTGGCATTGATTAATAATCAATCTTTTTGTTGATTATTGGATATTAAGAAAACTGATTATGCGATAACATAAGTATAAAAGTAAAAGACATAATTCAAAAGAATCAAAATAAAAATTGTGATGATTTGGTGAGATAAACATAAGAGTCACACCAAATATAATCATGTAAATGATGCAGTGAATAATGTTACACCAAAAATTTGTACAAGTGTCATGTCTTAGTGGCATAAGATTTTCATATTAGTTATGCTTAACAAAAAGTATGATTAATATCAATGTTGAATTTACATATAACATCAAGGGGGGCGGTGAGGGATAGTATTATTTGCATGATGTGTCAAATTTGAATCCTCTAAACTAAATTGCCTTAAAATTATTGAGTTAACTGTCCTTTACATCTATGTGGTTTTTCCACTTATGACATTTCGGGTCAAATTTCAAAATTGTACCATTATCCTCCTTAACATTCTCGAAACGTGACATTTCAGTCCAAAAAACAAACTCCAGTTAAAAAACTCAATTAACTCAAGGGTAAAATGATCATTATGGATGTGACAGAGCCATTTTACATAGATCTTTTATTTTGCATTTTACATAGATTTTATCAAACAAAAAATAAAAAATCTATATAACATGACCATTTTACCCCTGAACTAAGTTTTTTAATTGGGGTTAGTTTTTTGAACTAAAATGTCACGTTTTGAGAATGCCAGCTAGAAAAATAATACAATTTTAAAATTTGTCCTGAAATAGCATAAGTGGATAAACTACGGAGACGTAAACGGCGTTAACTCAAAATTATTCTATTGATCCTAAAATTCTCAGTGCACGACCAAAAAAAAATGAAAATTTGACACCTTTAAAAAGGGCACACTGTCAGGATCAGTTATATATATATAAACTAACACAACGAACTGAATTATATGAATTTGGCAAATAAATAACTATTAGCATTTGAGTACTACTTATGATATCATAAAGAACACGAATCAACTAAAAATACAAAGAAAATACTTCTAACAATTTGATTATATAGAAATTTACAACAATTTATATATCCTCACTAAGAGATAGAAATTTTTATATTAAAGTGACATGTGAAACGATTTTACAGGCAGAATTCAAGTCATTAGCTGCCACAATCATGGGAGCATGTTTTAGCATTACAACCCCATTCGGTATCGTGATTGGGATATTGGTAACAAGTAGTTATAAGGAGGATAGTTCAACAACACTTATCGTCGAGGGTGTATTAAACTCGGCGTCCGCAGGGATATTGATCTACATGGCACTTGTTGACCTTCTTTCACCTGACTTCATGAACCCTCGGATGCAAAAGAATAAGTTGCTTCAATTGGGTTCAAATGTTTCGCTTCTTTTGGGTGCTGGGCTTATGTCTCTTCTAGCAAAATGGGCTTGAGTTATGTTTTCTAACTATATATACTTGATACTTGTTGTGTATAGTGAATGTCTATTTTCAAAGATATATGTTCTACTAGTGGTGTTCTTAATTGTTAGGGGTTTTGATGTTTGTTTTTTAACCGAATATATTGTGAATAACGAGTCGATCAATTGTAAAGGAACTTAATAATTGACAAATTCTTGTTGTAAAAAGAAGTAATAAACAAATTGAAATAAAGTATACATTACTTTTTTTCTATTTGAGCTAATATTGTTAGTTTGTTATCATGACTTGTGACAGCACAAACCTTCCAATTTTACTTTTTTCTTTAAAGTATTTTAGTTATTAAATGTAATAAAAGTAGGGGTAAAAGCATTAAGAAAAAACAAAGAGGGTAGAAAGGAGACGAAAGTGCCCGCTCGGGAGACTCAAACACGCTACCTCCTTTATGCAGGCGTTGGCAAGCAACCAGTTGCTCTTGTTTGCTTTTGAGATTCAAGCCGCACATAATTGTCAAAATACATGGATTGCTACCAAAATCTTATTAACAACAAAACTGAAACATAATTAAAGACAAAATCGATATACAACCACTCGTCTCACAAACAGATCATCAACATGATGATCTGCATACACTCTTACCAATATCTAACTAAAGAGTACAAGATCTCAACATGAGATCATCAAACAAGACCAGATAGTGTAACCATAAGAGAGAGAAAGTGTAACGATCAGTGAATGAATGAACTCATCAACATGATGATTTCATTTATAGTGATCCAGAAACAGCATCCAGCAACTCAGCACCTGATCCAATCCTTTAAGCCCATATCTAGTCCAGCCCAATAGCTTTAAGTCAAGTCAGTCCAGTCCACGTCCGGTCCACTCTCAACATGTAACATAAATTATAACAACTTTATATTTAACTACAACTAGTTTTTGTCTCGCCCACGTTGTGGGCTACTAAGCCGAATATTTATCTATCATAACATGTATGTATGTGTTTTGGTTACTTGTATATACTACTCATAACACAATCTAAAAAAAATTACATCGAGTCAACCAATTAAAACAAAACACTACGATACTTTTGCTAAACAAAAAAAACTAAAACGATGGAAAAACTTTAATTTTTTCAAGACAAATGAGCGTGTGTCAGGCAGCCGCCTGACGCGAATAAAAATTACACTGAGCCAACTAATTAAAACAAAACACTACCATAGTTTTGTAAAAAAAAAACTAAAACGATGGCATAACTATAATTTTACATTGGGGCAAATTCGTAATTTGACAGTGAAAAAAAAACAAAAACAATGGCAAAACAACAAAGTTGAACGGAGGGCAAAATCGAAATGTGGCTGGAAGGAAAAAACAAAACCAATGACAAGATTGTAAATGTAAACCGGGAAAAATCATAATTTGACTGGACCAATGGGGAAGTGTAAGCCTAACACTATCCCCACCCTTCCATATAGTGTGTTGTATAGAAGATACAAAAGGCCACGATCAATTACGAAAAGGAATAAAAACAGAAGGATTAAACATGTACACTACTAAAGTTATAGAAGAGGAACTAAAAATGCATATAAACATACTTAACCAATTCAAAGAAAACTTTTTTTTAAAAGCAGAGGGGCTAAACACGTATATTAGCGAAGTTGAAGGTTCGAAAATATAATACAAAAAGCCACAACCAATGAGGGGGGTGCTAGGTAGCGAAAGTGTTGAAAAAGGAACCAGATAATTCTGTCAATTATGGGAAAGTTAATATGGCAACAAAAAGATATAACAAAATAATAATGATTCATGGATATTTGATTGTGTAGCTACCGATACAATGACCTTTGAAAGTTCGGATATATGCTCAAAATCAAAGCCTGAAAAACTCGAATTCATACTGCAAATGGGGAAGCTATCCAAGTTAAAGGAGGAGGAATTATTCAAATTTCACCAAATTTGAAATTATCAAACTGCCTTTATGTTCCTTTCTTGTCGTCTGACACTATTCTCCTTCATGGTGAATGTGGTGTATATAAAAAACGAAATTGTATGTGATATGATATAATTTCAACAATAATTACAAATATACCATGTAATCCGCGAAAAAAACAAGGAAAGCAATTTTCGAGAAATGGGCCTTGTGCGGTCGCCCATCCCATACTCTCTTTGTGCCGTCCCCGCAAGTAACTCGCATGAATAGGAAATCACCATATAAAAAATTGCAAACAGAATAAAATCATGCATTTAAATTGAACATGAGATCCACGGGTGATTTGTTTAACAAAACAAATAATTCATCAATCGGCTTGAATTAGTAAAATAATGTAATAAACTATGATTTATATTTGAATTTGAGCTGTTTGTCATTTTTCTTAATTGGAAGATGCTCATTCTATTTTAAACATAAAACGACTGCTACACTTGTTTGGACAAAAACACGAAAACTATGCCAACTCCTTTGAAGGTGGCCGTCATTGGAGCCGGTTTAAGCGGGTTGATCGCGGCTCGGTAGCTAGAACGAGAATCCCATGAAATTGTAGTTTTAGAAAAATCGCATCGATTGGGTGGAGTGTGGATCTATGATCCAAGGACCGAGTCAGATTTACTTGGAATTGATCCGGATAGAGATATTGTTCACGCTACGATATAAAAATCTTTACGGACGAATAGCCCACGCCAAATCATGGGATTCTCGGATTATATGTTTGAAGGGAAAGAATACGGCGATCCAAGGATGTTTCCGGGCACCAAGAGTTTTTAAGTTACTTGGAAGATTTTGCGGAGAAATTTGGAGTAACCAAACTCATAATTATCAATTCAGAGGTAACTAGAGTTGAATTACTTGACTCGTGGAATGAGCTTGTAGTCGAGTGGAAGACCAAGGGGGTGAGTTCGAGCGAGGTGTTTGACGCGGTGGTTGTTTGCAATGGTCACAACAGTCAACCTAGAGCCGCTTTGGACATACCAGGTATATAATGTTCAACTTATAACCAATCTAGTTTAACTGGCTGTTATGTTTAGTTGGTTAAGTAATGATGGTTAAGTGATCAAATAAGATCCACCTTTTAATAAGAGCTAGGTTTACTTACAAAAAAAACTATAAATATAACTAGCATTGTTATAATCCTTGCAAAAATCCTAGCTTATTAGCCACACCATATATATCTATGTACAGTATCCCTTCTAATGTCTCAAAAATGTTTACAGGCATATTTGATATGCATAGTATTGAAACTAATAGGTAATTATTCCAAGTAGATTTCAAAAACAATGTGCGAAGTAGTGTATTGTATAGTTTTTTTTTAACGGCCAACGAATCCTTCAAATGGGCTACTGGCGAAATTCACCGCATCGGGATACACTCGCCTCCGAATCGGGGAAAACCCTCACCTAGGGCCGAAGCCCGTGAACACTCGCCTCGAAGGCACGACAGTGCGGTGAGGTAAAACCCGCTCAGTTCAAGTATGAGATAGGACTCGATGAATAGTGAACTCTCAAATATGGGGACTTACTCTATTTGGGGTATAGGGTATGAGGACGAGGGCTCCGATATATACGAGTGAAAATAAACAAAATCTCACATTTTCTCAATAAAATGAATATGTATGAGGGAAGGGATAGAGACTCCATTATGAGTGTACGGAGTTGCATTTTATAATTTGCTAAATTAATATTTCTTCTTATATTACCCAACTCATTCTTCACTCGGCCTATTTTCGCCCCATAAAACATACATATTTTTAATCATCCACCACTAAGGATACCAAGACATCATATAATAACATTTATCGATCCACATGATACTAAGACATCATATAAAAATATTTATCGAACTGCTAATTAACAGTACCTCACGTGTGTAACAATTGGTTCAAACAGACCAACGCAAACACATTAACCAACTAATGTACAGTTATTTACATATATTCGATTAGACATCTTATTTGGCACTAAGAGATTCACTTTATGCAATATTATTATTGTTCTGTATTTAACACAAACAGGTATACTTGAGTGGCCAAAGAAGCAATTGCATGCTCATAACTATCGAGTTCCAGAACCATTTCAAGATCAGGTTTGATTAAATAAATGCTAGTACAAATTTATTTAACGTATGACATTGAGAATTTAGTTATATCTTAAATCATACTATACATAATATATATCTGACTAATTAAATCATGAAACTTGACAGGTTGTGGTTATTATCGGGAACGGATCAAGTGCATACGACATATCAAGAGAACTATCCACTGTTGCTAAAGAAGTTCACCTGTCCTCTAGATCACCAAATGTTAAGGTCTCGAAACTAGAGAAATACAATAATGTATGGCAGCACTCCAAGGTAATCTGATAAAAAAATATGTTTAAGTTAATATGCATAAATGTAAAGGTCTCAAAACTGAAACTCATGATTATTAATTTATATGTTTGTAATAGATAGATCGTGTTTTCAAAGATGGCATAGTTAAGTTTCAAGATGAAGTCTCCATTAAAGCAGATGCAATTATTCATTTCACTGGGTGAGAATCATAATTAATCCTTCATCCATAAAATAATACGGGAAATTTACAAATCTAGTCATTGACTAAAACCACTTTCAAAACTAGCCACCTTCGGCATCCTTGGAGTGACGCATCATGCATGGGATATGGGATGCGTCTTTGGAGCCATGACATTGAAACCCAATACAAAAAGGACACGTGACGTTGCATAATCCTCGACGCATCAGGAGAGTCCCAGACCCCACAGACGTATGAGGAGAACCCACAGACACATCCCGTGCATAAAATATCTCCGAAGATGCATCATGTGCATGAAATCTCTCCAAAGATGCACCTCGTTCATGAAATCTCTCTAAAGACGCATCCCGTGCATGAAATCTCTCCAAATGTGTCGCTCTAAGGACGCTGTAGGTGGCTAGTTTTGAAAGTGGTTTTGGTCAATGGCTAGTTTTGTAATTTTCCCATATAATAATTACACAGCCATAGACTCGTCGTTATTTTTTTATATGTTGACAATGTGTTACACATATATAGGTACGAGTTTCACATTCCCTTTCTTAAAACACACGGCATTGTAACCATCGAAGACAAGTGTGTTTCGCCTACTTATGGGAATGTTTTCCCTCCACAATTGGCCCCTAGACTGTCTTTCGTCGGATTATTTCACAAGGTGGGTTCATGGTGCTTGGGTTTTTAGTTTTTCATCACAACAAATAATTTCAATTAAATAGTGCAAGATTTAGGGCAAGATTTTTAACATTTGTAATTTATTAGGGTATGACATTCCTTCCAGCAGAACTACAGTCGAAGTGGATAGCTCGAGCGTTATCCGGGAAGATTTCATTGCCTTCAGAAACCGAAATGTTGCATAACGTGGAACAAGTTTATAGAGAAATGGAGGAAAAGGGAATCCCTAAGAGTTACACTCATTCTCTTAATTTTCAAGTAAATTTAGACATTTCACATATCTTTAGATGTCAATTCTATGGTATCCTGATTATATACAATACTCATTTTTTTTTATCTTAATAGATGGATTACATGGATTGGTTATCAGATCAGTTGGGGATAACGCGGCCTCCACAAAAGTTAAAGGACTTTTATTCCCGTTTTATAGAACGGTTTCTTTATGATAATGAAGGGTTTCGTGAAACGTTTGTAGATGATTTATTAATTTGTGATGAGATTTAGCTTGATCATTTCATTGGATTAATTTTAATTAATTGATAATTAAATTATTTATGTTTGATATTTTTTAATAAATAAATTTAAGATTGAGCATGAGGGATGTATTTATTTTTAACTTAAGTATCAATTGTAAGTCGATTGTAGTTAAATTTATAGTAAACTATTTTTTATCCCTGTGTTTTCATCATATTTGATGTTTTAATGATAATCTTTTTATTTTCATTTTCCAAAAATACAATGCGTTTCCTCAAGCATTTCCATTTCAATTCAACCTGTTAACGCCATCCACCTCTAGCATTGAAAATAGTCGTGTGCCACTCACCTGATGAGCAATTTAGTAATTTTCTGCATACGCATTATTTAAAAAAACCACCATTCTACCACCGCATCTAAAATATATGGTCCATATACTCACATGGTTTCCAACTTTCTCTCACTCCCTTTTCATCTCCCCCCTCCCCCACACCCTCTCTTTCTCCCACCATTGCACCACCACCACTACAACCCCACCCCATCTCCACCTTAACCACCACACAATTAACACACTAACTTCACCCCCAAAAAAACCCGCTTTTGGAAACATCAAATTTACCACAAACCCCCTTTTGTTCACCGCTGATTACCAAATTCTAAACTTCATCTTTGAAACCCTAGATCCCAAATCAACCATCGTCCGTTTTGATGACTTGTATAGAGGATTTCTATAATTAACTTTTTTAAATTAAAAGATAAATAAGATTTCGCATAATGTGAATATAGCTTACTTGATAGAGGCTCTTGCATTTTAGTGAGAATTATTGGGTTTAATCCCAAGCAAAGACTAGATTATGAATTATTTGGTGTAATTTAGGAATATATAAGGTTTGCGATTCAAAAAAAGAAGAAGAAAAAAATTAGAGTTCATCTATTTTAATAAATACTTTTCAAATCATCCGTTTACTAAATAAGTTTTTTAAGAACATCCTTTAAAAAAAATAAAAAAACCCTTATAAATAGCAGAGTTGTGAATACGAAACTTCGTTAATGACCAATCCTAATTTATCATAGGAATCAATGATTAATTGAACCATGCAAACTTGAAAAACTTTTTCTTAGATAGAGAAACATATTGCTCTATGATATATATGATATCATTACATCCATTTCAATTGTAGATTCCATTATATTCTTACAATAACTTTTCACGAAGCTGGATTCAGATTATGTGGAATTTATGTGTGTGTGGGGTGTGGGGGGGGGGGGGGGTGGGGGGGGGCGTCTCCACTAGGGCCACTCTTTCGTGGTCATTCTCCAGAGAGTGTATCGTTCACTCTTTGGCAAAATCCTTTGAGTAAAATAAAAAAAAACATAGTATAAAAATTGTGTAATTACTTATTTATGTTGAATAAAGCGTGTAAAATATAATAATAATTAAGGAAAGGAATATCGTTCCTTAATAACTAAAAGTTTGATTCAAAACTCTTTACAAGACAAATCTGTTAAAATAAAACGAAACTGAGTCGAGTAAATACCACAGGGTTTACCCGAAAAGTTCAATTAGATTGTGGTCTAAAAACTAAAAATGTTAAATTTATTTTTAGTATAATAATAAATATAAATATAAACATAAACATAAATATAATTAAAAAAACAACTTTTAAATACGCCCACATGGCAACTTGTGGTTGCTTGAGATATTATTTTAATAAAAAAATCATTTATCTAACTTATAATAAATGACTTCAAATCATAACATATGACATTTTATCTTTTAACCTTATAAATTTCACTTATATTTGTTTAATAAATTTCTTTCAATATTAATAACTAATATATAGATATCTTTATCCTTATGTTTATTTAAAATTAATAAATAACTTCAAATTGCAATTTAAATCCTTTGTTTTTTACTTTTAATTCAAAGTTTTTCATCTTTTACAATTTAATCCCAACTCTTTTTTATTTTCAATTTTGGTCCACCTATTTTTCATCTTTCTCAAGTTTTTCGTTTCGTTCTAAATTTGTGAGTTAACACATGCAACGTGCGTGTGAGGTTCAATTTTTTTTTGTTAATTTTCCCTTTTGACTGGCCCGTCACATCACATAGATTTTTTTTTTTTGCATTTGACAAGTTCTTCCAACGCACGGATACTAGATTGATTTAGTTATTTTTTTCAATGTTTTATTTTTCGGTTTAATTTCTTTGCAACGAGCATGCGTGATTCAAAGATTTTACATCTATTTTTCGCTCGGCGTTATTTTTTTCCGTTTTTATTTTTGTTGTTTTACGAGTTTTTCCATAGTATAGCACTAGTACTATTTAATACAGTTTTACGACAACCGTTGCAACACAGCAACTTAATACTAGTGTTCAATAAAGAAGTCATGAAACCTTGGTAAGTAAAATAGTTTAAGGACATTTTGTCAAAAACCCGGTCAATATTATCAGTTCGTGATTCTCCCTTTATTTTATTTATGAATTCTGATAACTTGTGGATAGACATAAAGATATTAAAAAGGTTTGCGTTGACATGAAGAAAAAGTAAACTTGCTATGCAAGAACAAGGAAGTAGGCTTGGAGAGGAAGACATTACACTCCTTATAAATAATAATCTTTAATATTGAAACACTAATTTATATAACAATACGTCTCTTACCAAGAGTAGAGGTGAAATACAAATGGGGGTTTTGTCTTTCATGTTGGGAGGAGTTTTTGGAGCATATATTGCTAAAAACTACGTTTTTTCAGACATCAAAAGTACATTTAACGAGTTTCACAGACGGCGGGTGAAACATGTATGTCCTCACACCGCCATCACTACTGTTGTAAAAATGCAACAGACAAGGACAATTGTCAACCGGAAATAGTGGATGGTAGCCGGAGCTAGGGGCGGGCTCATCCATGTACACATCCAAGTGACATGCAGGAAACCCTTGAGATAAATGGACACAAGTAGACTTTGATGTCAGCTGATTATTATGTGTATGTGTGTTTTAATATTTTATGCCATGTTATAGCATTTGGTAATATTATACTTGATTCTATGGTTTCAATGGTTTGTTCTTTGTAATTTTATGAATTTCATGATTAACAATTAAGCACTTATTTTTCCTTAATGTATACATCACTTTCGCTTTTAGTGTATTAGTGCCTATAATTTTATTGCTTAGAGCTGGTTAGATTTAGATGCATGTTGATTATATTTTTAGTTATACCGTACTACTATTATATTCCGTAGATTGAAGAACTACTTGATAATTTAGGGGCACAAATAATCTTGTATTAAAATATTTTGCTTTTTTTGGTTATTTTTTGTCGGAAATGTGTGGCTAAAAAAATTCTATAAAATAATAATTAATATTTTATCATAAAATAGATTAATCTTTGTAGGAAAAGCGTAGGAAGTTGCGTGTGAAATACATTACATCACGTTTTTGTCACAAATGCGTTAGGAATCCTTTTTTGTGACATATTTCTTACGAAAACTGGTTTAAGAGATTTCAGATTTTCTAGTAATCTTGCACGGGGTGACACTCGCGAAATAATTTTCCAAACACATCATTTCAATTTAAATTTGTAGTAATACACTTTCATGAACCTAGAAAAGCATTAATGTAACTAGTACTCATGCGAGGCTAAGAACTAAACAAGGCGTCTCCAGTTAGTTATTAGTTATAGTACTCATATATTAATATGATGACTAGTCCAATCACATTCTACCATGTGGAGTACTTTCTAATTTTCTTTTCAGAAATAAATACCAAATGCAGTGGCGGAACACAGAGGTCAGGAGGGTTCGTTGACCCTTCGGCCAGCTAGATTCTATGTTAATCTGCATAAGTAACGCATAAACTTTTTTGTCATTTTTCAGCTTTGACCCTTGAACATGTATTTGCAGAGAAGTTAAAGTGATGTAAATAAGACCTTTGTTGTTTTCCGGTGGCCAGCGCCGAACTATGTGCGGTGAAGAGAATTAACATGAAGTTGAGAATAAGTGATTATTAAGTTAATAGGATAGGGTTCTAGAGTGAACACTAGGTTGAGAGTGAATTGTGTTAACTAATTTGAGCCATTGGATTATATCATTTAGAGATTTTTAAACAATGACAAGATTGTAATTATAATGTTGTAACTTCCTTTTAAATTAATTGACAGAAGAGTATTTGCGTCTTTTGTAAATTGCATTTATTAAACAATATAATCAAAATTTCTAAAATCTTGCTAGTTTCCGTATATACAAGATACTCAGTTGTTAGTTTATACACATGTATACAGTCTCGCTAACTATCAATTTATACAAGATACATAGCTGTTAGTTTATACACATACGTACTTGAATAATACACATGTGTATAAATCTGGTTTATACCGATCTGTGGGAAAAAGGTGTAATTATACACAAGTGTATAAGTCTTGTATATACTGACCTGTATACACATATATAAAAAACATAAATTAATTAGTTTTAATATTTAATTTTAAAAATAACACAAGAGTTTGTTAAAATAAACATTAGCACTTTAATCTCTTATAATTAAAATAATAGAGAAATAATTAAAGAGAGAGAGAGAGTTAAGAGATGAGAAAATTAAGGAATTTTAATTAAAAGTACTTGATTAATATCAATCTTGCCCTTTATATCTAAAAAATAATCAAAAGCCAAGATTAGTTCATTTAGTTCACTCTTAAAAAATTGTTCACAACTAATTCTAATCCCTTATTAAATAATTAAAAGGGCAAAACAAATATTTTATTAATATGTTGACCAATAGACTTGTGAATTGACAGTGACCCATGCGTTACCTTCTCATTTAATGAAAACTCATTTTCTCTTTATCTTTTATATTTATTGGTTTAAAAAGAATAAGATGTATAAAAATTTCAGTTTTTCTTTCTTTGTTACTTGATTATATATTTTCATTTAGTTATGATTTAGTTTTCTTTAGCATCTTACTTAATATAATTTTTGTCACAATTTTTTTTATCATGGATAAAAATATATATAACTAGATACTATAGTTTTTCCATATCTTTTAGAAAAATAATTAAAGTGAAAAAGTCGTATAAGTATCCCTAGCGTTTTATTGTTAATAAAATTTCTATTGCATATATATTAGATTAGATTTATAAAGAAAAAAAACTATAAAAAACTCACACCGAACATAAGGAGTATCAAGTTTGTAAGACAAAAATTATATAACAATATAAGAGTTCAGTGATTAATTCATAATCTCTATTGAATGCAAGAAAATACATTACGACCCTAAATTAAAAAATTCTGATTCCTTCACTGACCAAATGCAATTAAGCATAGCCCATGCAATATAAAGTTCATGGGTTTGATACTTTTGCCAATAGATTTTTTTTTATTGTCTCCTCCGGTTTATTCCAAAATCCAACTACAACCCCTCATGATCTTTCCCTTAATCTGGGTTGTTTACTCCCTCCATTTTTGTTATTTTACCATATTATTATTATTATTATTATTATTATTATAAACAAATTTATGAATTAAATGTTTACCTTTTCGATCAATAACTAGATCATGGGTTATAATTCTATGGAATTAATGTATTAATTTTCTAAAGCGTTTTCAACAATTTGCAAGACATGAATAGTATTCACTCAAGGGAAGGTGGACTAAAATATTAGACATCCATGTATTTCACTAGCAGGCCCTGAAATGCCCCTTATTTCACTATAAGTTGTTGGATGAAAATGCGAACGATTTCATTTGGGACATCAGGGGGTTTAACGGAGTGTTTTGGTCTTGAAAGAGGCTAACTTATGGAGAAGAGAAGCTAGCCCATGGAAAATATTTACAAAATTTGACCTAGTCTATTTTTGTAGCATCATTACTTTTTTTTTTTTTCTTCTTAATACTTTTAATTTATGCATTCAATTAACCTTTAATTTCTTTTTATTTTTATTAAAATCATGTGAAATCAAACTTTTACGTGACAAAGCGTAACTTTTCCTATGGTTTATACTTTATGATTTATAATCAAATTATTAAAAAAAATTGTGTAAACAAGTATGATATGAGTTTAGATTCATTGTTAATTAGACTTTGGAACTTTTTTATAAATAAACATATACTATAACGCTCTTTTTAATTCGTGTTTTATCTACCAAGTAATAATGTAGCATCTAAGTTGCAAGTAATAGGATTGGACTTTAAGCTCCCTTCAAGTTGCTATTCATTTTAGTCAATCTACTTAAGCAACACGTCTTAACCACCCTCGTTTATACACATCCTGGCGACAAATCCTGAATCTATCACTGATTCACCCCAATAAGCTTTTGACATGTGTAGTATCAGTTAAATAATGTAAGAGGTAAATTTAAACAACAAAATGTTTTTCCATGTAGTGAGGGCCACAAAATACCTGAGAAGATATGCATATGATGTAGGTTGTTAAGTTATGTGCACTTACCATATCTTGGGCAGGTGGGAAGGGGGTACTAGTGGTCACCCTTTTGATTCCTTACGAAAGATTTGCTTCCATGGTCATTTGCCGATCTATGTATTTACATGCACTCACCATCATCATTATCATCATAGTCGTCGTCTTCTTCTACGTTTCTTCCTTTCTTTCTACATCTACTTGAATGAATGCATCATGCATGTATGTTAATATGTTATGTTGTATTGTGTGTACGGATTGATATGATAAGAAAATGAACCCATTGATAACACTCCAACTGTATTCTGATTTTATGTTAAGTTAATCAATTTTTTTTATAAACAACTCTTGGAGTAAATGTTTTTAGTGAGTTTTTGAGGGTATGATTGTTTTTTGATACATTTTCAATCCTCTTTAAAGATTTGTATTAAGTAATCTTCTTTTGAAAGGCAAACGATTTAAAAACTGTAGTTTGGTCCATTCGGCATCCATGGTTGAATTTTGTATGCCCTTATATGTTTCTTTTATAAGTTTCTGTTCAAAATAAATAAAAATAAAAAGCATATAAATGGACTTATTTGAATATTATTATATATATAATTTACCAACTTGTGAAACAATAATTTTTTTTTATGTTTTTGTCTTTTTATTTCCTATCAACTTTGACTTCTAAAGTCCAGAGATGAACATTTTTATATGTGACATTTAAATTTAACACACATTTTCACTGCCTAGGGTTACTTAGAATGAGAGTAGGTGTAACATGTAACATTTGTGTAAATCGGGTTTCGAAAACCCGCCCCAAGTTCTCAATCAAAATGTATTTATTTAAGTTGAGTGTTTTCTTTAAAACTTTCGTTTATTGTTTTATACATTCAGAGTTCTATACATGTATATTAATGATTAAGATCTAATAGATTATTAATAAATTAAAGAATCAATTAAATATTTAAAACTTAAAATAAATAAAATATATAAACTCAAAAAATGGGTGAAACCGGGATCAAACCCGGGTCCCACCGAAGACACACACACCACCAACACCAACTGGACTGCACAAGCTATTGTGCAAAGTTTAGGATTTTAAACCTCTTATGTTGAACCTAAGTTGAACCTGCAACCAAATCCGAATCTTTCACGCGCTTTCCTTTTTTCTTTTAAATCTCCGACAACTGTCGGAGCTTAATCTTGGCAAATTGCTTCAATCTCGGACGCGTTATCAATCAATCCAAAGCTGTAGAACCGAGTAAGCACCCCTATAAATACAGGTCTAAACTCCTCGATCCAACTCGTTTTTTTTCTTCCTTCTGTTCGTCAGAAAACACAGCAGTTCGCTGAAGTTCAACCGCCGGACATCGCGATTTCTCCACCACTGTGTTTCGGTAGTTTTCTTGTCCTATCCTTTTTAAGTTTTCTTAAATTAGCATCGTATACATTCAATTGATAAAAATCACAAAGAATCAGGGAATCGATTCAGGCGGGTAAAGTTTTATTCAAACGAAGAAGACGAAGTCAACAAGCATATTTGTAAAATAAAAACTTGTGTTTTAAACGGGTTAGACACACAATCCAGCGGTAGGCTGTGTGCATTTATGTATACGATACAGAGTTCGAATCCATGCCCAATCACTGAACCGGTGATTTTTAAACAACTTTTAAGAGACTACTGTCAGAACGTCACTGGTATATAAGAATAATAAACGCCGGAGTCTTTAACGGGTTAGACACCCAGCCCAACGGTTGGGCTGGGAGCACACTAATCACGAGGTCTCGGGTTCGAGACTGCACTGTCTCAACCGGCTTTGAAGATTTACAAACCTTTTTAAAATAAATAAATTCTGTATTAACCTAACTAGTATATATATATATTAAATTTGATATTATTTCGGTTTAGACACGTAGCTCAGTTGGTAGAGCTGCGTGCACGCAACCGAGAGGTCACGAGTTCGAGCCTCACTACCGCATACGGATTCCCGCGGTTCGACCGGTCTGATAACCCTCCTGTCAGACTGACAGCCTTTTTAATTTTTATTTTTTTATTTTTATTTTCCTGTTTTATTTTATTTTATTTATGAATGTACGTTAAAGTTAAATCTAAAAATAAATAAAAAGGGTTAAAATACCAATAAAGGAGAAACCCACATCAATAACTTAAAAATCTAAACAAATGTTTTAAAACAAAAAGTTAGTTTATTTATTTATTGAATTATCGCGTTATTATTTCTAGGTTAGTACCTTCTCCTCGATTAAAATTCCAACTCGTGCGCTCTCTTTACCACTCAAGAATACGCACCCAAGGTGAGTGAATCTCTACTAATTCCCCGTTTTAATCACGTTTTGGGGTGTATCATGTGTCGTACTATTCCTTTATTTTATCTAAACACATGTGCATATATCATTCCGTGATCAAATGTGTATCGATTGTTGTGTGATTTATATGTAGATCAGTGCACGCATTTCATTAGGCCCATCAGTTCCCCGTGGGATACGGGTTGAGCATCAGGTGCCTCATTAGATCGGCTCCGTTTGATTGAGTCTTGATCTCAAATTCATCATCATTCATGTCATATATTCATCCAAAGTGGTTTGTGATTGTTTACATATATATGTTTGCTCACATATGATTAATGCACGAATTTTCTTTAATGAATAAAACAAGCAATTATTTAAAATGTTTTATCAAGATTCACTCGCCAACTTTTGTTGACCCAAAATCTCCCCTGTTTTACACATGATACAGGTGATCCAGTTGAGGAAAGAAACACTTAGGATGGCCTAGAAGAATAAACAAGTTAATTCTTTGGAATGAACGTTTAGTTTTGTTTTCCTTTGTAATTGTATGAATTTTGTTTATTGGATATTTTAGTTTGTAATTTGAATTTAATAAATATGAAACTTCTTAGTAAACATCATGAGCTTTGGTGATAACCCAATTATGCCCCGACTTTTATTCCGCTGCGGGTCGGGGTGTGACAGATTGGTATCAGAGCTTGTGACTATAGGGATATAGGATAGGTTATTAGACCCTTAGAGCCTATACTATAGTTGATTAAATTTTAATTGTTTATGCGTTACATGTAAAATTCATGATGTTTATATGTTTAATGTTTATTTTCACACCCAATATTATGCAAGCACGCTCACAAGTACATGTTAATATGCAATGCTCATCATAATTCATATCCTCATAACATATCATATCTATGAGAGCACACACCTCACGATTTCCATGATTTTTGCAATGATTTTGTATTTTTCAAATCACATCAAAGTGAGTTCTCACGACGGGCATGTAGTAACTGGAAGGGTACGAGTACCGGTAGTCAGAACGTCCTGTCTAGGCTTGGCATTCGTATAAATCCAAAATAAAGGACCAGTTTGCCTACCTGGGGACTAACGATGAGAGTACGAAGGACCTATTAGGCCAAAGCATGCCATACCAAACGTCGTGTGAACTAACCCCACTTTGAGCTGTCATTGTGTCTACTCCTGGACACCCTCCTACCATACATCTCGCAATCATGTTTTACGATTTTCATTCGGGTGGTGCGAGTGTTAACCCGCCGACACCAATGTGAATCCTACCAAGCCCAATAGTCATGGGGGCCCACATGACTACACAGGCAATGGTATGGGGGACATTTGGAGGCCCAAACATGAGCAAACCCAAGACATCCTATGGATGTAGTTAAAGTATTTCCAGTTATGTTGTTTTCATTTTTTTTACGACACATGACACCTAGGAAATTCTTAAACTCACAATCTTCCTACATATATTCCTGTAGATGTCGGCTAGGCAATTACGTGGAGGTAGAAGGTCAGGAAAATCAAACGAACGCTTGGCCACGCAAATTGCTAAACAAATGGCCGCAGTACTTCCCGACATCGTGCTACAAGTTCAACAAGCTCTCACTGCTAATCCCATCAACCCTCCAAACCAAGAAGACCAAAGCGTCTCCAACTCTCCTTCCAAAACCCCCAAGTGCACCTACAAACACTTCAAATCCTGCGATCCCCCGAAATATGAAGGGACTGAAGGTGTCACCGCTCTCCTTCACTGGTTTGAAGAGATGGAAAACACTTTCCTCAATTGCGACTGTCCCGAGGAACGTAAGGTACGTTACGCAACTGGAAGACTGTTTGGGGTAGCCCTTACCTAGTGGAACACGGAAAAGGGTAAGCGAGGAGTTGAAGATGCCATGGCCTTAACATGGGAAGAGTTAAGGGAAATCATGACCAGACGTTTCTGTCCAAGAAGCGAAATCAAAAGCTGGAAGACGATTTCCACGCATTGAAACAAAAGGAAGGAGACCACACTTCATACAATAAAAGATTTCTCGAGTTGAACCAGATGATCCCCAATTTGTTCACCCCCTTGTACCGCTTAGTCGAACACTACATTCGAGGCCTCCCCTCGAAAATCCAAGATTCGGTTTTAAGCACTTCGCCTGCAACACTTGAAGCCGCAATGGAGTTAGCTACATAACTCACTGAAAATCGCATTCGAAACGGCAAATTCAAAGATGAGAAGAAGAAAGCACCCATTGAGACCCCTACTCGAAGCCACCCCGTCTCATCCTCGAAGTTTGCTGGTAAGAGGAAGCGAAATAGCAAGAATTTTGCTGTCACTCAAACCAACCCTCCAATCACTGCTGCACCAATCACCTAAATTGCTCCTCCAGCTACACCATTCAAAAGGCCATACACTGGCCCACACCCAAAGTGCAACCGTTGTCAATACCATCACCCTCCCGAAAACCCCTGCCAACATTGCACAAGTTGTGGCCGTGCGGGTCACACCATCCAAACCTGCCGTACCCTTCAGCGAATGAACCGCAGTCCACCTCCAACCCAAACCCAAAATCAAATAGTGGGCCAAGCCCAACAACCCTTACTTCTACCACCTGCACAACACGCAGCCAACCTTACTACCAACCCAACTACCCCATGAAGCAACCCATGCGAGCTTGTTTCAACTGTGGGGACCCAAACCACTTCAGGAACACTTGTCCACGCCTAGTGAACATCATCTATGCCCAAGCTCAATCGAACCCGGTAAACCAAGCTAACCAAGCTACTCTACCTGCCAGAGGAAGAGCTTTCAATATCAATGCCAACCAAGCCAGGGCTGACAACAACGTGGTCAACGGTACGTTTCTCATCAGTGGTAGTTATGCATCCATATTATTCGATACTGGTGCGGATAAGAGCTTTGTGTCCTTAGAATTCGAACCTATCCTCGACCAACCTCGTGTTAATCTCATTGAATCTCTAACGGTGGAAGTTGCTGACGTAAAACCCACTTCATTAAATTCTATTATACGAAATTGTACTCTCACCCTAAACGATCACGATTTTCCAATTGACCTCATTCCTATGAAGTTGGGAAGTTTCGATGTTATAATCGGTATGGACTGGCTCAGTCAGCATCACGCTGAGGTGGTGTGCCACGAAAAATTCATTCGCATTCCTCTTGCAGACGGTCAGACACTACGTATTTTTGGGGAAACCCCTTCGAAAGGACTCAAATTGAAGCCCTGCCTTCAAGCCCGAAGTTATCTCCGCAAGAACTATGTCGCATTCCTAACTCACGTCGTCAAGAAGGGAGGCAAGGAGAGGAAACTCGAAGATATCCCAATTGTGAAGGAATTCCCACAAGTTTTTCCCGACGATGTTTCAGGACTTCCTCCTGTGAGATAAGTCGAATTTCGCATCGATCTTGTACCTGGCGCTACGCCGGTCGCAAAGGTCTCCTTATAGGTTAGCCCCATCCGAGATGCAAGAGTTGGCCAGTCAACTGCAAGAGCTGACTGACAAAGGATTCATACGTCCTAGCTCATCGCCTTAGGGTGCACCTGTTCTTTTTGTGAAGAAGAAAGATGGAATGTTTCGCATGTACATTGATTATAGAGAACTCAACAAGTTGACGGTTAAAAATCGCTATCCACTGCCTCGCATTGATGACCTCCTAGACCAACTTCAAGGCGCCACCTGCTTTTCAAAAATCGACCTTCGTTCTGGTTATCATCAGCTTAGAGTGCACGAATGTCACACCCCGACCCGCAGCGGAAAAGGTGATCGGGGCATGATTGGGTTATCATCAAAGCTCATGACATTTATTATAACGTTTCATATTCATTAATACAATTTAATGGGAAATATACAATCATAATTACATCATGTCCTAAACATCAATCTAGGCTTCATTGTTTTCTTCTAAGGCATTTCCTATGTTTTCCTTGCTTCATCCTGTTCACCTGTATCATGTGTAAAAATGGTTTTTGGGTCAACAAAAAGTTGGCGAGTGAATCCTATGAAAAACATTTGAACAAGTTTATTTAATTGATTATAAAATAAAGTGCACAACCACACATGAGTAAAAATAGATGTAAACTTATTCACCAATCATTTAATATTAAATAATGCACACATGAACAATAATGGATCGTTTTGAGGCACGCGTTGCTCAACTCGTCTCCCACGAGGAACTGATGGGCCTAATGAATGATTTGTATAAACTTGACAATATGAAATACATAACTACAAACAATATAAACTAAATAATACACACACGAACAATAATGGATTTGTTTTGAGGCACGCGTTGCTCAACTCGTCTCCCACGAGGAACTGATGGGCCTAATGAATGAATTGCATATAACTTGACAATATGAAATACATAACTACAAACAATATATACAATCTAAGTTTAGATCACAATATGGTATGGCACAAGTTTAAATAAACGAGTTAATTTTGGTGACACATGACACACCCCAAAACGTGTAATTAAAAAGGGGAGTTGTAAGATTCACTCACATTGGGTGCGTTCGGTTGATGATCTTGAATACGCACGAAGTTGGATTTAACCACGAGTGAAACTAACCTAGATAATAACATAATGGTTCGGTAAGTAAGCGGATTTTATTAATCAATTTTAGTAGGATTGTTGGATGTATTTTTGTGAGTTTAAGGCCATTTTCTAACCTTAAAAATGTTATTTTTTAAGTATTTTTAATTGATTTTTTAAATAAAATAATTAAATAAAAATAATAAAAAAAATGTTGAATTTTTGACCGTTGACTTGTTGACCATTGACTTTGACTGTTGACTGTTGACCGGTTCGTATGTGTGTATGTATGCGCTGGGTGAGGCTCGAACCCGAGACCTCCCGTACGCGTGCACGCAGCTCTACCAACTGAGCTACGTGTCTAACCCGAAATATTTCTTTTTTTAATTAAATTTATATACTAATTAGATTAATCCGAAAATCATTTATTTTTAAAAAGATTTTAACACAACGACTCGGTGCGCTCCACAGGTCTCGAACCTGGGACCTGTGGGTTAGGTTAACACACAGTCCACCGCTGGACTGTTTGTCTAACTCGTTAAGTAATCTGATTTTTATTATACTTATATATAAACTAAATAATTTCATTTCTGTCTTATATAAAAAGTTTGATAATTATCAAGACCGGTGTGGTAATCCGGACTCGAACTCGTGACGTGTGATTAAACGTTCACACAGTCCACCACTGGACTGTGTGTCTATCTTGGTTATTATTCCGGTTTTTATTAAACTTAACATCTATTGCAGTGAATCCGGTTCGGTAAAAAAAAGAACATTTTTATTAAGGCGAGTGTGCGTGGGACAAGAATCGAACTCGGAACGTATGCGTGTTTATTTGCACACAGTCCACCGCTGGACTGTGTGTCTAACCCGAGATATATCTTGATTTTAATTAAACTTATACGATACTAAGACTTCATCTTCTTCGTTGGACTCAGCCAGAAACGGAGTCTGACTGGTTCGACGACTTAATCATGTTCTTTTTAGTGTGTTGTGAGTAATTACGTGTGAGATAAATAAAAAGAATGAGAGATTAAGTGTTAGATATACCGAACAGCGGCTCCTCTGTTTCGCCGGCAAAACTTCGGTGACAGCAGATTATTCCGACGACGTGTGTCTTGCGGCAGAGGGTCTTCAGGGAGCTTGAGATGAGTGTAGGTGGCTTCGGTATGAGTTCTGGGGGTTCAGTAATGCTTAGAGGTGAAAGGCTCGGTTTTCCGGCGAGTTGCAGAAATTCTCCGGCGAGTGAATTTTTTGTCGGGAATTAGTGTGATTGTGAGCGAAAAAGCTAACAGAGGTTAGAGGGGGTATTTATAGGGCAGGACATCGACGAATTTAGTCCGATTTCCGTCTTGATTCGTCGGTTAAAGATTTTCTGACGGTTATAACTTGCGTCGGACTGGACATCAGTTATAACCGATGTTGAGGTTTAATGTTTACGTTAAGTCATAGATAACCGACGACGTTTGACGAAATCGTCGGATTTTCCGGCGTCAACGGATTTGGGCGCGTCAGTTGACTGGGTTTTGATTTCTATTTCATCATTTGAATTAATTGTCTGGATATGTTGCTAAAAAATACAAGTGGCGGGGTGGTTTTATGGATGAGTGTTAAGGCGTTTGTTGATTCGCTGGCTGACCCGGGTTCGAACCCCGGCAACAGCCTTTTATTTTATATTTCTTATTTTAAGTACTTTTTCAAATATAAATTATATATTCCAATATACTTATTAATTATGTATCGTTTAAAAATAATTTGGGCATTAAATACTCAAAGAAATTTTTAACTGATTGTTCGGTTAATAAACGGAGCGGGTTTGGTAAATCCGGTTTTTGACGGATGTTACAGTATCCCCTGCTTTTTAGAAATTTCGTCCCGAAATTTAAGTAGTGAAATATTTGACTAAAAATGATGGTGTTTAGTTTGACAGTTACATACTTAGAAAAAGAGTAAGAGTTTAAATTTTTGTTTGAGGCGGTAACGTTCCTTGTAAGGGTTAAGTACCCTGCTACAGGAATCGCTTTTTGTTGCCTACGGTAAAAATATTGATAAGAAGAGTTGATTCACTAAATATGATATCATGCGTAAGAGTTTTGATATGTTTGGAAGGATAGGGTTATATCCTAAAACAAAATTTCTAATACTACAACCTACATGGAACTTCTCATAACCGTCTAATAATGCCTCTGATCCTTTGACAAGAATACTTATATATAGGAAGTACCAGCGGCGTATCCACCATATTCTTGTCAAATTTTCATTGGTTTTATCAGTAAGTTATGATTGGTTCTATGATGTGACTCTAAACATAAATAAACGCCACAACCAATGTACCAAGAAATTACTAAATCCTACATAGAACTTCTCATAACCGCCTGACAATGCCTCTGATCCCTTGACAAGAATACTTATATATAGGAAGTACCAGTGGCGTATCCACCATATTCTTGTCAAATTTTCATTGGTTTTATCAGTGAGTTATGATTGGTTCTATGATGTAACTCTAGAACATAAATAAACACAACAACCAATATTTGAGTCCACATTCTGATAGCATACATGTTTGAATGGTGACAGTTCCTCTCTCGTTTGTTATGATGGAGAGGTTAGTTTATGTAGAAATAGAACACAATCCAATTTCTTTGAATGGCGAGATGATATAAATGTAACACAAATTTCAACCAAGACAATACTAAATCCTACATGGAACTTCTCATAACCGCCTGATAATGCCTCCGATCCTTTGACAAGAATACTTATATATAGGAAGTACCAGCGGCGTATCCACCATATTCTTGTCAAATTTTCATTGACTTTATCCACAAGTTATGATTAGTTCTATGTGACTCTACAACAAACACAACAACCACAACTTGAGTCTTAATTTTGACAGTATCCATGTTTGAATGATGACAATACCTCTCTCGTTTGTTGTGATGGAGAGGTTAGTCATTGTGGAAGTGAGACATAGCTCAACTTCTTTAAATGATGAAATTGATTACACTGAAATGTATGATGAACAAACTTCGACCAAAACATACTAAATCCTACATGGAACCTCTCATAACCGCCTGATAATGCCTCCGATCCTTTGACAAGAATACTTATATATAGGAAGTACCAGCGGCGTATCCACCATATTCTCGTCAAATTTTCATTGACTTTATCCGCAAGTTATGATTAGTTCTATGTGACTCTACAACAAACACAACAACCACAAGATCGTATTGCATGTACTGAAAATGAAAAATGTCTGTGCGATCAAGGCTCAATCAAACGGAGCCGATCGTATTGCATGTACTGAAAATGAAAAATGTCTGTGCGATCAAGGCTCAATCAAACGGAGCCGATCGTATTGCATGTACTGAAAATAATAAATTTAATCTAAACAATAATCACTCAAACAGTTTATACATGGAACCTCTCATAACCGCCAGATAATGCCTCTGATCCTTTGGCAAGAATACTTATATATATAGGAAGTACCAGCGGCGTATCCACCATATTCTCGTCAAATTTTCATTGACTTTATCCGCAAGTTATGATTAGTTCTATGTGGCTCTACAACAAACACAACAACCACAAGATCGTATTGCATGTACTGAAAATGAAAAATATCTGTGCGATCAAGGCTCAATCAAACGGAGCCGATCGTATTGCATGTACTGAAAATGAAAAATGTCTGTGCTATCAAGGCTCAATCAAACGGAGCCGATCGTATTGCATGTACTGAAAATAATAAATTTAATCTAAACAATAATCACTCAAACAGTTTATACATGGAACCTCTCATAACCGCCAGACAATGCCTCTGATCCTTTGGCAAGAATACTTATATATAGGAAGTACCAGCGGCGTATCCACCATATTCTTGTCAAAATTTCATTGGCTTTATCCTTAAGTTATGATTGTTCTATGTGATTCTAAAACATAAAGAAAAACATAAAACTAAACGATTGGAGTTGAATCTGGATTTTCGGTGAAGAGGACTAGTTGGGTGGTTTCGTTTGGGCCGTCATTATCTTCGACAGGATTGGCGTTGATGTTGAAAACTCTTCCTCTTGCTGGTGGCCTAGTGATTGGGTTTTCTTGATTTACTTGGTTAACTGGGTTTGATTGAGCTTGAGCGTTTATGATGTTAACCAATCGAGGGCACGTGTTTCTAAAGTGGGTAGGGTCGCCACAATTGAAACAAGCTCGAACATATGGGAACATGGTGTATTGGGGTTGTTGATAGGTTTGGATCATGTTTTGAGTAGGGGGTGAGGTTTGGTTTTGAGGGGTGCGGCAAACCTTGCTCAAATGACCATAGCGTCCACAATTCGCACATAGTCGACAAGGTAAGGTAGATGGATGGTGATAAAAACAGGTGTTACATCGAGGGTGAGGTCCAAGGTATGGTTTCTTATTTGGGTAAGTTGAGTTAGGTGCTATTTGCGTGATTGGGATAGCTTGGATTGGTATGGCTTGTAAAACTGGTTGATTACGTTGGGTAGTAGCGAAAAGTTGGCCGTCTTTTTTTCTCTTAGAAATGGGTTGAGAAGGGGATTCGGTTTGGGTAGAGTTTGAAGTTTCAGTCGATGCCTTATCCTTCTTCTTCTCCTCCTTGAAGTCTTTGTTCCGGATTCGGTTTTCGGTGAGCTCTGTAGCTAACTCCATAGCTGCTTCCAAAGTTGCAGGCGTGGTACTTATTACAGAGTCTTGAATTTTTGACGGAAGACCTCGAATGTAGTGCTCGATCAAACGGTAGAGGGGAGTGAACAAGTTGGGAACCATTTGATTCAACTCGAGGAATCTTTTGTTGTATGTGGTGTGGTCGCCTTCCTTTTGCTTCAACGAATAGAACTCATCTTCTAATTTCTTGATTTCGCTCCTTGGGCAAAACCGTCTTGTCATGATTTCCTTCAACTCTTCCCAAGTCAAAGTCATAGCGTCTTCAACACCTCGTTTGGCCTTCTCTGTATTCCACCAAGTAAGTGCTATTCCATATAAACGACCAGTAGCATATCGCACTTTGCGATCATCGGGGCAATAAAGTGTTCTCCATTTCTTCAAACCAATGGAGGAGAGCGGTGACACCTTCAGTCCCTTCGTATTTTGGAGGGTCGCAGGATTTGAAATGCTTGTAGGTGCATTTAGTGGTATTTGGGGGAGGGTTGATAATATTTTGATCTTCTAGGTTGACAGGATTAGCGGTAAGGGCTTGTTGGACTTGAATTACAATGTTGGGTATTACGGCAGCCATTTGTTGAGCGATTAGGGCAGCCATGCGCTCGCGAGCTTTTCCGGCTCTCATCTTCCTACGGGCGAGATTAGAAGACATCTACAAGGAATACATATCAAGAGTATGAGTTGGATGTTTTTGGGATCATGGGTCGTACTTAGGGATGAACATTCATAAAATAAATATAGAAAAATAAATCTACTACATCCATAGGATGTCTTGGGCTTTGCTCGTCATTGGGCCTTGCATGCCGCCATACTTCACCTTCGTAATCATGTGGGCCCCCATGAATACCGGGTTTTTCATATGGTTCGCATGTGTTAGCCTGGTTACGTACACTAAAACCCGGAGAAAATCGAGAAATATATAACGTATGATATTCGGAATGTGCCCAGGTATAGACACGGTGACACCTCAAAGTGGGGTTAGTTCGAACGACGTTTGGTGTGGCATGCTTTGGCCTAATAGGTCCTTCGTACTCTCATCGTTAGTCCCCAGGTAGGCAAACTGGTCCGTTATATTGGATTTATACGATTGCCAACCAAGACAGGACGTTCCGACTACCGGTACTTGTACCCTTCCAAGTACTATATGCCCGTCGCAGAACTTACTTTGATGAGATTTGAAAATTGCGACAAAATCTTTGAATAACAAAAGTATGAAGATGATTTGAATATATGAACATTGAAATATGTATGATGAATGTGTATGTAAGTATGTATGTTTGACTGTAAGTATAAACAAATATGAAACAAATAAACATCATAAGTTTGTATGTAACCACCTAAACAATTAAAATTTAGGCAACTATAGTATAGGCTCTAAGGGTCTAATAACCTATCCTATATCCCTATAGTCATGGCTCTGATACCAATCTGTCACACCCCGACCCGCAGCGGAAAAGGTGATCGGGGCATGATTGGGTTATCATTAAAGCTCATGACATTTATTATAACGTTTCATATTCATTAATACAATTTAATGGGAAATATACAATCATAATTACATCATGTCCTAAACATCAATCTAGGCTTCATTGTTTTCTTCTAAGGCATTTCCTATGTTTTCCTTGCTTCATCCTGTTCACCTGTATCATGTGTAAAAATGGTTTTTGGATCAACAAAAAGTTGGCGAGTGAATCCTATGAAAAACATTTGAACAAGTTTATTTAATTGATTATAAAGTAAGTGCACAACCACACATGAGTAAAAATAGATGTAAACTTATTCACCAATCATTTAATATTAAATAATGCACACATGAACAATAATGGATCGTTTTGAGGCAAGCGTTGCTCAACTCGTCTCCCACGAGTAACTGATGGGCCTAATGAATGATTTGTATAAACTTGACAATATGAAATACATAACTACAAACAATATAAACTAAATAATACACACACGAACAATAATGGATTTGTTTTGAGGCACGCGTTGCTCAACTCGTCTCCCACGAGGAACTGATGGGCCTAATGAATAAATTGCATATAACTTGACAATATGAAATACATAACTACAAACAATATATACAATATAAATTTAGATCACAACATGGTACGGCACAAGTTTAAATAAACGAGTTAATTTTGGTGACACATGACACACCCCAAAACGTGTAATTAAAAAGGGGAATTGTAAGATTCACTCACATCGGGTGCGTTCGGTTGATGATGTTGAATACGCACGAAGTTGGATTTAACCACGAGCGAAACTAACCTAGATAATAACATAATGGTTCGGTAAGTAAGCGGATTTTATTAATCAATTTTAGTAGGATTGTTGGATGTATTTTTGTGAGTTTAAGGCCATTTTCTAACCTTAAAAATGTTATTTTTAAGTATTTTTATTGATTTTTTTAAATAAAATAATTAAATAAAAATAATAAAAAAAATGTTGACTTTTTGACCGTTGACTTGTTGACCATTGACTGTTGACTGTTGACCGGTTCGTATGTGTGTATGTATGCGCTGGGTGAGGCTCGAACCCGAGACCTCCCGTACGCGTGCACGCAGCTCTACCAACTGAGCTACGTGTCTAACCCGAAATATTTCTGTTTTTAATTAAATTTATATACTAATTAGATTAATCCGAAAATCATTTATTTTTAAAAAGATTTTAACACAACGACTCGGTGCGCTCCACAGGTCTCGAACCCGGGACCTGTGGGTTAGGTTAACACACAGTCCACCGCTGGACTGTGTGTCTAACTCGTTAAGTAATCTGATTTCTATTATACTTATATACAAACTAAATAATTTCATTTATGTCTTATATAAAAAGTTTGATAATTATCAAGACCGGTGTGGTAATCCGGACTCGAACTCGTGACGTGTGATTAAACGTTCACACAGTCCACCACTGGACTGTGTGTCTATCTTGGTTATTATTCCGGTTTTTATTAAACTTAACATCTATTGCAGTGAATCCGGTTCGGTAAAGAAAAGAACATTTTTATTAAGGCGAGTGTGCGTGGGACAAGAATCGAACTCGGAACGTATGCGTGTTTATTTGCACGCAGTCCACCGTTGGACTGTGTGTCTAACCCGAGATATATCTTGATTTTAATTAAACTTATACGATACTAAGACTTCATCTTCTTCGTTGGACTCAGCCAGAAACGGAGTCTGACTGGTTCGACGACTTAATCATGTTCTTTAGTGTGTTGTGAGTAATTACGTGTGAGATAAAGAAAAAGAATGAGAGATTAAGTGTTAGATATACCGAACAGTGGCTCCTCTGTTTCGCCGGCGAAACTCCGGTGACAGCAGATTATTCCGGTGACGTGTGTCTTGCGGCAGAGGGTCTTCAGGGAGCTTGAGATGAGTGTAGGTGGCTTCGGTATGAGTTCTGGGGGTTCAGTAAGGCTCAGAGGTGAAAGGCTCGGTTTTCTGGCGAGTTGCAGAAAGTCTCCGGCGAGTGAATTTTTTGTCGGGAATGAGTGTGATTGTGAGCGAAAAAGCTAACAGAGGTTAGAGGGGGTATTTATAGGGCAGGACATCGACGAATTTAGTCCGATTTCCGTCTTGATTCGTCGATTAAAGATTTTCCGGCGGTTATAACTTGCGTCGCGGACTGGACATCAGTTATAACCGATGTTGAGGTTTAATGTTTACGTTAAGTCATAGATAACCGACGATGTTTGACGAAATCGTCGGATTTTCCGGCGTCAACGGATTTGGGCGCGTCAGTTGACTGGGTTTTGATTTCTGTTTCATCATTTGAATTAATTGTCTGGATATATTGCTAAAAAATACAAGTGGCGGAGTGGTTTGATGGATGAGTGTTAAGGCGTTTGTTGATTCGCTGGCTGACCCGGGTTCGAAACCCGGCAGCAGCCTTTTATTTTTATTTTCTTATTTTAAGTACTTTTTCAAATATAAATTATATATTCCAATATACTTATTAATTATGTATCGCTTAAAAATAATTTGGGCATTAAATACGCAAAGAAATTTTTAACTGATTGTTCGGTTAATAAATGGAGCGGGTTTGGTAAATCTGGTTTTTGACGGATGTTACAGCGAAGAAGATATCCCAAAAACCGCCTTCCGGACTCGTTATGGTCATTACGAGTTCATGGTTATGCCCTTCGGTTTAACCAACGCCCCCGCTGTCTTTATGGATTTGATGAATAGGGTATGCAAACCCTACCTCGACCGTTTCGTCATAGTCTTCATCGACGACATCCTTATCTACTCCAAGTCTAAATCCGATCATGAGCGACACCTTCGACTCATTCTTACACTCTTAAGGACTGAAAAGCTTTACGCTAAGTTCTCAAAATGCGAATTCTGGTTAGGAGAAGTACAATTCCTTGGTCATGTCGTCAATGACAAGGGAATTCATGTCGATCCTTCAAAAATCAAGGCAGTACAGGAATGGCAAGCGCCACGTACCCCTACCAAAGTTAGGTCATTTCTTGGTTTGGCCGGTTACTACCGACGCTTTATTGCCAATTTTTCCCGTATCGCCGTACCGCTCACGGCCTTGACTCACAAAGGAAAACCCTTCATTTGGGGGCCTAAGCAAGAAGAGGCCTTCCAAACTTTAAAGCAAAGGCTTTGTGACGCACCTGTCCTTACACTCCCTGAGGGCTGCGATGACTTCGTGGTTTATTGCGACGCGTCAGGGCAAGGACTAGGTTGTGTATTGATGCAAAGAGGAAAAGTGATAGCCTATGCCTCTCGACAACTCAAGGTTCATGAGAAGAATTACACCACCCACGACCTAGAACTTGGAGCCGTTGTGTCGCTCTCAAGATCTGGAGGCATTACCTCTACGGTACCAAGTGTGAAATATACACTGACCACAAGAGTCTCCAACATATCTTCAACCAAAAAGAGTTGAATATGAGGCAACGAAGATGGGTCGAACTCCTCAACGACTACGACTGTGAAATTCGGTATCATCCTGGCAAGGCAAACGTGGTGGCCGATGCGCTCAGTCGAAAAGGTTATGCGAACTCTATTCGTCTTCTATGTTCGCAAATCATAACCAACATCAAAGATCGAATCCGGGCAGCTCAACATGTTTCTGTAACAGAAAATGACGTACGCGAAGAGCTGTCATGTGGAGCTAAACTCAAAATTGAAACCAAATCCGACGGCATTCTATACTATTTAAACCGCATATGGATTCCTGATCGCGATAACCTTCGTGATTTCCTCATGAATGAGGCACACAAAACACGATACTCTGTACACCCAGGAGCCGATAAGATGTATCAAGACCTACGATACACCTACTGGTGGCCTGGCATGAAAAAGGACATCGCTGTTTTTGTTTCCAAGTCTAACATCCGTCAAAAAACGGATGTTAGCAAACCCGCTCCGTTTATTAACCGAACAATCAGTTAAAAATTTCGTTGCGAATTAAATGCCCAAAATAATTTTAACGATACATAATCAATTATTATATGGGAATATATATTTAGTTTTTGGAAAACTGTTAAAAATATGAAAATAAAAACAATTTGGCACTGCCGGGTTTCGAACCCGGGTCAGTCGCCGGGTCAACACGGACTTAACATTCAACACTTAAACCACTGCGCCACTGATGTTTCTTGTTAAATATTAGAATCATTTAATTCATAACATGACTTTCCGAATTCAAAACCGGCGCCCAAAGTTCAGTCGTCGGAAATCCCGGCGATCTCGCGACATTTAACGACATCTTCAGTTATAACGTAAACATTTACTAGGACATCGGTTATAACCGACGCCTGAGTCCGCGACACCAACTATAACCGCCGGAGAAATTATAACCGACGAATCAAGTCGGAAATCGGACCAAGTTCATCGATAACCTGCCTTATAAATACCCCCTCGAACCTCTGCAAACATTTTCGCTCAAAACCGCACCCTTTCTCGGCGAAAACTCACTCGCCGGAAATCTTCTGCTCATCGCCGGAAAACCGAACTCTCCACTTCTAAGCCTTACTAAACCCCCTGAGCTTATACCGAAGTCACCCACATCCTTTGTAAGCTTTCTGAAGACTCGCTGTGCAAGACACCCGACGCCGGAGCCTGTTGCTGTCGCCGGAGTTTTGCCGGAAAAACGGAGGAAGCCAGTCGGTATACCTCACGCCTAATTTCTTCATTCTTTTTATTTAACCTCACCTGTAATTAACTAAAAAACGCTAAAGAAACCGATTAAAACACCGATTCTGGTTAAAACTGACGAAGAAGACGAAGTTCGATAACATATAAGTATAATTAAAATCAAGTTATTACTCGGGTTAGACACACAGTCCAGCGGTGGACTGTGTGCACATCAAACACACTAACGTCTCGAATTCGAATCTTGTTCCACACACGCTGCCTTAATAAAAAAATGCCTTTTTTTGTTAACCGAACCGGTCACTACTGTTATATGTTAAGTATATTAATAACCGGAATAATAACCAAGTTAGACACACAGTCCAGTGGTGGACTGTGTGTATGTTTAAATCACAGGTCACGAGTTCGAGTCCGGGCTACCGCACCGGCCCGGATAATTATTAAACTTTTTATTTAAAACAGAAAAGGAAATGTTTAGTTTGTATTTAAGTATAATAAAAATCGGTTTATATAACATGTGAAACACACAGTCCAGCGGTGGACTGTGTGTTAACGCAACCCACAGGTCCCGGGTTCGAGACCTGTGGAGCGCACCGAGTCTTGGATTAAAATCGTTTTTTAGAAAATAAAGGATTTTCTGTTTAATCTAATTAATATATAAATATAATTAAAAACAGAAATATTTCGGGTTAGACACATAGCTCAGTTGGTAGAGGTGCGTGCACGCGTACGGGAGGTCTCGGGTTCGAGCCTCACTCAGCGCACATATACTCGCAAGCGAACCGGTCAAAGTCAACAGTCAACGGTCAAATGGTCAACGGTCAAAAAAATCAATTTTTTTTATTATTTTTATTTATTTATTTTAATTAAAAATCAATTAAAAATACTTAAAAATAACATTTTTAGGGTTAGAAAATAGCCTTAAACTCACATAAATACACCCAACAATCCTACTAAAATGGATTAATAAAACCCGTTTACTTACCGAACCATAATGCTATTTATCTAGGTTAATTTCACTCGTGGTTAAAACCACTTCGCGTGCATTCAACATCATCAACCGAACGCACCCACTGTGAGTGAATCTTACAACTCCCCCTTTTAATTACACGTTTTAGGGTGTGTCATGTGTCACAAAATAATTAACTCGTTTATTTAAACTTGTGCCATACCATATCGTGATCTAAACTTAGATTGTTTATATTGTTGTGATTACTTATTTCATTTTGTCAAATTATATGAAATTCATTCATTAAGCCCATCAGTTCCTCGTGGGAGACGAGTTGAACAACGCGTGCCTCAAAACCAATCCATTATTGTTCATGTGTGTATCATTGAGTTTATATTGTTTGTAGTTGTGTCATTCATATTATCATGTTTATGCAATTCATTCATTAGGCCCATCAGTTCCTCGTGAGAGACGAGTAGAGCAACGCGTGCCTCTAAACGTTCCATTATTGTTCATGTGTGCTTTATTTAATATCTAATGATTGTTGAATAAGTTTACATCTATTTTTACTCATGTGTGGTTGTGCACTCATTTCATAATCAATTAAATAAACTTGTTCAAATGTTTTCCATAGGATTCACTCGCCAACTTTTTGTTGATCCAAAAACCTTTTTACACATGATACAGGTGAACAGGTTGAAGCAAGGAAAACATAGGAAATGCCTTAGAAGAGAACAAAGAAGCTTAGATTTATAGTTAGAACATGTTGTAATATTTATTGTAAATTTCCATTAAATTGTATTAATGAATATGAAACGTTAAAATAAATGTCATGAGCTTTGATGATAACCCAATCATGCCCCGGTCACCTTTTCCGCTGCGGGTCGGGGTGTGACACCAAGTGCCTTACTTGTTCCAAAGTAAAAGCTGAACATCAAAGACCTTCAGGACTTCTAGTCCAACCCGAAATACCTGTATGGAAGTGGGAAAACATAACCATGGACTTCATTACCGGGTTACCTCGCACCTCCAGTGGGTATGACACCATATGGGTAATCATTGATCGTCTTACAAAATCATCTCATTTCATTCCGATTCGCGAGGACTTCAAGAACGAGAAGTTAGCTCGTATCTACATCAGCGAGATCGTAAGCCGTCATGGTGTACCATTAAGCATCATTTCAGACCGTGATGGTCGTTTCACTTCACGAACATGGCGAGCCGTACAAACCGCTTTGGGTACACGATTAGACCTCAGTACCGCCTTTCATCCTCAAACTGATGGTCAATCTGAACGCACCATCCAAACCCTTGAAGACATGCTACGAGCATGTGTCATAGACTTCAAAGGGAACTTGGACGCTCACCTACCATCAGTTGAGTTTTCGTACAACAATAGCTATCATTCAAGTATCGGCATGGCTCCTTTCGAAGCTTTATATGGTCGTAAGTGCCGATCTCCAGTATGTTGGCACGAAATTGGGGAAGCGCAAATCACCGGACCAGAATTGATTCAAGAGACAACCGACAAGATCCTTCAAATTCGAAACAATCTTCTAGCGGCTCAAAGTCGTCAAAAGAGTTATGCTGACAAACGACGAAAGCCCTTGGAGTTTGACATTGGTGATCAAGTACTTTTAAAAGTATCACCGTGGAAGGGAGTGGTTCGTTTTGGCCAGAAGGGCAAGCTAGCACCACGCTACGTAGGACCTTTCAAGATACTCGAAAGAGTAGGTCCTGTAGCATACAAGCTTGACCTACCAGAAGAGCTCAACAGAATTCATCCCACGTTCCACGTATCAAACTTGAAAAAGTGTCTCGCCGATGAAAACCCCATATTCCTTAGAAGACATTCAAGTCGATGAATCGACGCACTTCGTCGAAAGACTAGTAGACATCATGGATTTCGGTGAGAAGCGCTTAAGGCGAAGTCGTATTCCAATCGTCAGGGTACGTTGGGAGTCAAAACGAGGACCCGAGTTCACTTGGGAACGTGAAGACTCAATGCGCGAGAAATACCCGCATCTTTTTCCGGTTACCACTACTACTTAAATTTCGGGACGAAATTTCTAAAAGTTGGGAATACTATAACATTTGTGTAAATCGGGTTTCGAAAACCCGCCCCAAGTTCTCAATCAAAATGTATTTATTTAAGTTGAGTGTTTTCTTTAAAACTTTCGTTTATTGTTTTATACATTCAGAGTTCTATACATGTATATTAATGATTAAGATCTAATAGAATATAATAAATTAAAGAATCAATTAAATATTTAAAACTTAAAATAAATAAAATATATAAACTCAAAAAATGGGTGAAACCGGGATCAAACCCGGGTCCCCCCGAAGACACACACACCACCAACACCAACTGGACTGCACACGCTATTGTGCAAAGTTTAGGATTTTAAACCTCTTATGTTGAACCTAAGTTGAACCTGCAACCAAATCTGAATCTTTCACGTGCTTTCCTTTTTTTTTTAAATCTCCGACAACTGTCAGAGCTTAATCTTGGCAAATTGCTTCAATCTCGGACGCGTTATCAATCAATCCAAAGCTGTAGAACCGAGTAAGCACCCCTATAAATACAGGTCTAAACTCCTCGATCCAACTAGTTTTTTTTCTTCCTTCTGTTCGTCGGAAAACACAGCAGTTCGCTGAAGTTCAACCGCCGGACATCGCGATTTCTCCACCACTGTGTTTCGGTAGTTTTCTTGTCCTATCCTTTTTAAGTTTTCTTAAATTAGCATCGTATACATTCAATTGATAAAAATCACAAAGAATCAGGGAATCGATTCAGGCGGGTAAGTTTTATTCAAACGAAGAAGACGAAGTCAACAAGCATATTTGTAAATAAAAACTTGTGTTTTAAACGGGTTAGACACACAGTCCAGCGGTGGACTGTGTGCATTTTATGTATACGATACAGAGTTCGAATCCATGCCCAATCACTGAACCGGTGATTTTTGAACAACTTTTTAAGAGACTACTGTCAGAACGTCACTGGTATATAAGAATAATAAAAGCCGGAGTCTTTAACGGGTTAGACACCCAGCCCAACGGTTGGGCTGGGAGCACACTAATCACGAGGTCTCGGGTTCGAGACTGCACTGTCTCAACCGGCTTTGAAGATTTACAAACCTTTTTAAAATAAATAAATTCTGTATTAACCTAACTAGTATATATATAATTAAAATTGATATTATTTCGGGTTAGACACGTAGCTCAGTTGGTAGAGCTGCGTGCACGCAACCGAGAGGTCACGAGTTCGAGCCTCACTACCGCATACAGATTCCCGCGGTTCGACCGGTCTGACAACCCTCCTGTCAGATTGACAGCCTTTTTATTTTTTATTTTTTTATTTTTATTTTCCTGTTTTATTTTATTTTATTTATGAATGTACGTTAAAGTTAAATCTAAAAATAAATAAAAAGGGTCTAAAATACCAATAAAGGAGAAACCCACATCAATAATTTAAAAATCTAAACAAATGTTTTAAAACAAAAAGTTAGTTTATTTATTTATTGAGTTATCGCGTTATTATTTCTAGGTTAGTACCTTCTCCTCGATTAAAATTCCAACTCGTGCGCTCTCTTTACCACTCAAGAATACGCACCCAAGGTGAGTGAATCTCTACTAATTCCCCGTTTTAATCACGTTTTGGGGTGTATCATTTGTCGTACTATTCCTTTATTTTATCTAAACACATGTGCATATATCATTCCGTGATCTAATGTGTATCGATTGTTGTGTGATTTATATGTAGATTAAATTTATCATTTCAGTGCATGTATTTCATTAGGCCCATCAGTTCCCCGTGGGATACGGGTTGAGCATTAGGTGCCTCATTAGATCGGCTCCGTTTGATTGAGCCTTGATCTCAAATTCATCATCATTCATGTCATACATTCATCCAAAGTGGTTTGTGATTGTTTACATATATATGTTTGCTCACATATGATTAATGCACGAATTTTCTTTAATGAATAAAACAAGCAATTATTTAAAATGTTTATCAAGATTCACTCGCCAACTTTTGTTGAGCCAAAATCTCCCCTGTTTTACACATGATACAGGTGATCCAGTTGAGGAAAGAAACACTTAGGATGGCCTAGAAGAATAAACAAGTTAATGCTTTGGATGAATGTTTAGTTTTGTTTTCCTTTGTAATTGTATGAATTTTGTTTATTGGATATTTTAGTTTGTAATTTGAATTTAATAAATATGAAACTTCTTAGTAAACATCATGAGCTTTGGTGATAACCCAATTATGCCCCGACTTTTATTCCGCTACGGGTCGGGGTGTGACATAACACCCCAAATTCCATATACTAATCAATAAAAATTGAGAGATAAATAAGTATGAAAATAAAATCTTAGCCACTATTAAAATAAACACCAAACTTGAGGGACTGAAAGTGAATAGAATGAAAGTTGAAATTATATTAAGTTAAATAAAAAAATACACACACATCATCAGAGATGTGTGTGTCAAATAGAAGCAGGAGTAGAATAAGAAGAACCATAAACACTACAAATCTACAAAATTGAAAGGAAGATTGAAGTTAAAGCCATGTATGAACTAAGATTCATAATCATTTAAGTGTTTTTAACGCCAAGTAAGTTAAATTTTTAGTTTTAGTGATGAATGATGAAATGGATTATGTGTAATCTGTGAATGAAATATGAAATTGGACATGAATATTAGTTATTATCAATGTGTAGGAGTTATAGTGTGCTTAATTTCGATTATATTGATGATTTGGGATAAAACCCATTTGTGTTTATAGAATGATAAAGGTTAGAGAAACTTATGTATAGTATGATGTCCATGATTAGGATAGTGTTGAGGAAGATATGTTGGTAGATGATTTGATATAAAACATGAGGTGCATGATTATGATGAAGGATTGTGAGAATTGAATGATTATATTAAACCATAGATGAACTAGAAAGAATGTACCTTAACTACTTGTACATTATGCTTTGTTGATGATATGCACAACACATATTCGATGAAATGCTTAAATTGAATTAGTTGGGTTTTAATACCAAAATTTGTTAGATTGATGAATTAGTATGAAAATGGAATTATATGCCGTTAATTAACACCATGATTGAAAGTCAAAGTGTGTGTATGTAATGGATAATAAGAAAGCTAAATATGTAATGATGCATCTTATAGGAGTGAAGAAAGAAGGAGATACAAGTCAAACGAAGACACTCGAAACGCAAGATCACGGTAAGTTCTTATGAACTTCGTCTACTTTTAAAATGAGTAAGATAATAATTCTATTGGGATGATTTTAAAGTAAAGCGGTTGAATAGATGTAGCGAATTGTTGAAGTGGATTTAAAGTAATCATTGAAATGAGAAAGTAAGAGACATGTTTACATCTGTTATTGACGGATGAGAATGGAAATGATAATTGAACGTCGTTCTTGGAAATGATATGATTCTTTGTCATTTGAGCTAAGGCGAATAAATTACCATTAGAATGAAAGTCATTTTGTTGACTTTAACAAATGGGTCAACAATCCATAATACTAATCAATATAATTTAAGTGATTGTTGATTTATACTTATTAATTATGATGATAGGTAAATCGCATGCTTAAATTGACAAGCTTGGAGCAAACACATCTTAATGCCCTCAATGCGCTTCCGGTTATGTTTGAACATCAAATGGGTCAAAACTCTTTTAGACTTAAAAATGTAAAATATTGTAATGTGGTCTTTTGTTAGTATTATGAATTGATATTACAGTCTGGTAAGTACTTTTTAATGTTATTAAGAAGGTCTTGATGATAATGAAAACGAAATTAGAGAAAAGGTATTTTGGTCAAAAATTTATGTTACGGAGATAACCTTTTCAGAGAAATTTTGGCATTGTGGTTTTTATGGATTTTGGGCATTTCAGTTGGGATATTTAATGTATTTTATTAGAGATTAGATATTAAATTGAGATAGCTTAACTTCTATAAATGAAAATTTGTTTGATTTATTTATATTAATATATATATATATATATATATATTATATATATATATATATATAGGGGATGGTTTAAATGAGAACGCTAAATATCGCGAGAACTGTGAGAACGAATAGAAAAAAAATGAGAACTTAGTAAAAAATAATTCTAATTTAAAATTTCTTTTTACACTTATCATTATTTCTTGAATACAATATTATAAATTAAATTTAAATGTCTAAATTTACATGAATTCGTAAATAAAGAAAATCTATGCATGTGTATTGTTGAGGATATATTTGTTACATGATATGTCGATGAGTTATTATAGACCGTGCAGGCTTTAACCTAAACGATGGTAAAAAAAACAAAAAAATAATCAGCCAACACGGTTAAGTAAACATGTTGAGGAGGTATGGTCCCAAATGACCATACCCTTGACCAAATTTCTACAAGGATAACCTTGTGTGCAATGTGCAATGGTGCACCTTCCTTGGATCCAATAGATCATACAATGAACCTTGCGCACTCAGCGCAACAGTGAATTAGACCAGCTTTTATAGGTCACACAATGAGCCTCGCGCAATGGTGAATTAGACCAGCTTTTATAGGTCGTACAATGAACCTTGCGCACTCAACGCAATGGTGAATTAGACCAGCAACAATAGGTCGTACAATGAACCTTGCGCACTTAGCGCAACGGTGAATTAGACCAATACAATAAAGTCACACAACGAACCTTGTGTACTCACCACAATGACAAGTTAGACTTACACCCGCAGGTTACTAGACCCTACGCACAACAACATTCCTCTGAGCTGTGAATCCCAAAACCTTGCATGGATAAGACACACATGAGAAGCGCCTCATAGTCTTAGGACAAAAGTATGTACCCCTGACACCCTGCGCTGGCGGGAAAAACCTTGACAGCCTCGTAAAAGGGGTAAGCACTAAGAGATGTTGACCATACTTTAGGGTACGAAATGGCAGAACTGTGACCAAAGGTCACTTGGCATGTTGCGTGTGGCAGTGCTCATGACCAGTGAGGCAGACGTCAGACCATACACCAACCACGTACCTGCCAGTGACTGTTCAACTTTCTCCATCTTCGGCTGGCAACAGGCCTGACACCAGAGACGGCTGCCTTTACACATGGCACAACTCAACATCTGACAAAGCATACCTCCCGACAGTGGACATTAATTCTCCTGCAGGGAGCATTTAATGTCTGACGCAGAGGGACAAAAAGGATGTCTCTGGCTGTATGGGCCGGGCCCAAGGTCCACCAGCATTTCTCCTGAACATACCTTTCTCGGCTATAAATAAGTATCGGATCTCCAAGTAAAACACGTGCTGACACACTTACAATACTATACACCACACACATAAGCTCTTGCTTATACTTTCAATCACTTGCTTACCATCCCAGATACTTATTCTCACGTTGGAGTGTGGTCACGGAGAAAACCACCCCTTTTCCGCGTGACGAGAAGAGTCTCGTCTGCTAGTTTTACAGATCAGCCGGAGCGAGCTTACAACCCAAAAAGTGAAGTGAGGGGGTAACCTTTTATGCAGAAAAACCCTGGTTGTGACTTATATATCCCCGAATATCACTAGATTAAACCGGTGCTTCTTTACATGTTTAGAGTTAAAAGTTAGCTTTGATTTAAATGACAGTAAAAATAAGCAAGCAACACGATTAAGTTAAATAAATAATAAGCAAAATAGAAAAGAATTAAACTTATAAAAAGTTAAAAGAACAAACATTCATTAAATAATTAACTTTATTAAACTTTAAAGGATGTATGATAACTCTGTTAAGTTTAGGGTTGAAACGTAAATCGTTTATAGAATAAAAATTATTATTATACTTTCGTATAATAAATAATATTAAAAATCATAGGTATAAAGTAAATCTTTTATAAAATAATATTAGAGTTTAGAGATTATTTAATAACTTTATTAAAGTTTAGTATTTCAACTGTTAATTAATTAATTAAAAAATATTAATATTGTAGCTCTATAATTCTATATACTAACAAAAGCAATTGTGAACAGTAATATCTAATTGGTTAAGTTGACTTGTAGGGTTATAATTTTATTGTTTTAGTTAATTCCTTTTGATTTTTCCCAGGTTTGAAAAAAAATTCTCTTCTTTCTTTTTCTTTATTTTTTTTTTCAAATCCATTTTGTTACCTTTACCACAAATTTAGCTTGTTTTTTAGTTTTCTTTTTATTTTATATTATAACTCTAGTTGTATTCAATTTATAAATAAAGGTTAAATGAAACAAATAAATATTTACTGCTATTCACAGTTTGTTTTGTTAGTATATACAGTCACATACTAATAATCATATATCATGACTCAATTTCGATCCTACCTACTTTTTATTTTATTTTTCTTTCTACCTTATCAAATTAAAATATTATTTTAATATACAGTCTTTTTACTATTTGGTTAAAGATTTATAAGCACTAGATTATAAGAATACCACGATTTTGATTGTATTTTGTGTTAAACAAATAAATTTAATAAATAAAAGAGTTATGAAATAATCATTAGGGTTCAACATAACTAAATCATTATTACTTCCTCACAACAAAATGTTAAGAAATTTAATCCACTAAGCATGAATCAAAGTGAAATTATATGGAGTTGAATTTACATTTAAACATTGATATTGTCTATCTGTATATTTCATATTCATTAATCAGTTTAAGCTTGAATAATAAGTAAATACATATGAATTGATGCATATTGATTACGCTCAAGAATAATATTGGACATCAATCGTTCCTAGCTCTCGTTCAATCAATTGATTGTTCTTGGAATGTGAAATCAGTTCGAATTAACAATTATTCATGTGTGTGCATGCACGTGAGCAGATGAGAGAGAGTGGCCGATGAGGATCGACAACACCCATTGGGTGGCTCCAATGGTGATAACTACAACCCGACAACTAGTTGTTGTGTTGGGAGTCAAGGAACAACAATAACGAAGAAAGGATTAGTGGAAATGGCGTATGCGAGGACCAACACTGATAGTAATGGAGATCATAGCGGTGAATGCGACATTAGTGTTGTCGTGATAATGATGGCAACGATTGCAGTGGGGGTCAATTAGCAATGGTGGACAAAAACAAATATGAAGATCTCATCTATGAGTTCTAGTAGACTAAGGGGTTGTTTGGTAACTTCTAAATAGTTAAGTGCTGAACCAGTAAAATGTCTGAACCATTAAGTGTTGAACAACTAAGAGGTCTGAACTATTAAGAGCCAGTATAATGCTTAACCATTCAGAGACAAATGTCTAACTCATTCACATTAGAGGTCTTAACCATTCAGACTCTTTATAATGCTTAACCATTCAAAGACAAATGTTTGAACCATTCAGACATCTGTTCATGGAACAAACAGTCTGAACCATTAAGTGCTTAACCAGTAAGAGGTTTGAACCATTAAGAGGTAAACAAACAGCTCCAAGTAAAAATTAAGATAGTGACAAAGTGTCCGAGTAGCACCTAAGAACAACCAATTCAACGCTTTGTTAAAGAGTAATACAATCCAAATTCCCAAGTGACAGCATGGTGACCCGACACTATGTTAGCTCAAAAATGGATATAATATCATATCATTATTGTTTTTACTTAATGAAGGTGAGTTTTGTTAATTTTGTATACTTTTATAAAAGTTAAAGACTTAAATTGTGCTGAAGAACATGTGGCGAGCCACAACGATGAGCATCGCTAATGTTGTGGGTTAGGTGATCCAAGTTTAGCATGAATATTAATGTAGTAAGAACGTTATGATTATAGGTGTGATATCATGCATGTGGTGAGCAAGTAACGGAGGTTAATAGTGTTAACCGAACAATTATGTTATTTGTACATTGATTTATATAGATTGAGATAACACCCTAGTGTGCATAACTCTAATGAGCTTTACCCTAATAAGTTGAACCCTAATTATAATATTACTAAATTCGTATATGAAAAAACTTTTCATGACATGTTGCTTTGAATCTGTAAATGTCAATTACATTAAACTGAATGTTATAGTTTAGATTTGAGATTTTTTATTTTCAACTCAAGAATTGCAATAAATATAATATAATTCTTGTAACAGTTAGATTAATATAAATTCTTAAAAGTTTGTCAGTGTTGAATGTGTATTTTGTAGAAACATGAGCTAGCAGCCAAATACGCACTTAAGTGATATACATGTGGAGGGGTGAGGGTGACAAAGGTATTTCAATGTGTCTATAAAAGGGACATCCCGATCCCTATATTAAGTGAAAATAAACACATGCTTCATTTTCTTGTGGAGAGAACGAAAAAGTCACAACGTAAAAATAGAACACCACTTGTATAGAGAACAAAAGAATGAGCCAGAATTGTAATACGAGTTTAGTCTTGAGGAAAGGTGCATGGACTGCCGAAGAAGATATGCTTCTCAAGAATTGTGTCGAGAATTTTTGGCGAAGGCAAATGGCACCTTGTTCCTCTCAGAGCAGGTTAAACATACTCGTGTTCAGATGATTCCATAATTATACTGATAGAAATATGTATTAGAGAATTAAAGAAGAGATAATATTTCCCATGATATGCAGGCTTAAACCGATGCAGGAAGAGTTGTAGGCTACGATGGTTAAATTATCTAAGGCCAAATATAAAAAGAGGAGATTTTGACGAAGATGAAGTTGATCTCATGCTTAGGCTTCACAAGCTTCTAGGTAATAGGTGAGTAAAAAAAGTATGATATATATTTAAACCTAGATTAGTCATATTACACTTGATTTCACATGAAAAACCAACATATGTATTCATTGGTGAGTTCTTTCATATATTTTTGTGAATATGTACATATATGAGTAAAAATATAGATTAACCTAGATTTTAATTTTAGATGGTCATTGATTGCGGGGAGACTACCAGGAAGAACCGCTAATGATGTGAAAAATTATTGGAACACCCATCTTAGATCCCGTCTCAATAAACAGAAAGAAAAACTTAAAGATGGTAAACAATCAGAGCATACCATGGTCACAGTTATTAAGCCTCAACCACGTACCATTTCCAATACCTTAAATTTGTACCCACACGTTACACCCCATGACACCTATAACTTAATAACATCATCAAACAATGACAGTAACAATGACAATATCGACAACATCTCCCCAAACGTAGTCTCGTCACCAACATTTGTTGACAAGATTAACGGGTATTTGGAGGAGTTATTTGACAACCAGGAGAAGAAAATTGATGATGAAGTTGGGTGGTCTTTGGGTCTGGAGGCAGAAGGTTTAGATGTTGTTAAGCAAGTAGATTGCCAAAACAGTGTGTTTGATTTACCCATGGATGACGTCGTCATGTTGGACCTTCTTTACTGAGAACAATGAAGATTCTTAAAACTAGTCTTCTTAATGTATCCAATTTATAAATAAAGGTTGATGTCAATTAGGTGTCACATGAAATTATTATAGCACCTGAAGAATGTACTACAAAATCTACATGGTTGGTGGTTTATGAAGCAAACCCTACCAAAATTCTATATCAATATTGTTGAGTGCAACTTATTATTATTTATGTTATTACAATAAACAAATTAAGCATACGAGTCACTAGCCATCACTTATTAAAGTTAAGGAATCACAAATGTAAATTAAATTACACCTAACTTGGATGAACATATAAAAATAAGTAGTTGTGATGTATAAGAAAATTTCAATATTTTATTTCATGCTTGTCGCATATTTTTCCCTTAAATTAAATTTATTTATTTAGACTTTCTTTTAGAAAGGCAAACTTAATATAAAAAACCACCCATCTAGCAAACAACTAACAGGGGGAATCACCATAAATAGTCACGTAACAAGGAGGGAAATTTTTACTCACTCGGTCCACCCGATTTTTTTGCACTTAGAATTGCGACTCGAAAACCATAAAAACAAAAAAATGCAACATAATCAAGCAAAGGACAAAGCGACTGAGATTTGCTTCTTAAACATCTTCATTCTTTGATTGCCAAATAATCCACCAGGTCATGAAAACAATAAGGTCATGAAAATTCTTCTTATCCCTCAATAACACCCTAGACGTGATGGAATCCAAGATGCGAGTATAGCCTATCTAATATGGTAACGAGATATCAAGCCATTTATAAATGCCCTCCCAAAATCCATAGACAATAATACAATATCCGAAAACATCATTCACCAATTATGCCGAAACCGAACAAACCGGGCAAACAATCTATGGAAAATCAAAACCTTTTTTACTAAGATTTAGTCCGGTAGAAAACTGCCGGTACAAAAGCAACCTCCAATCATGAATGTTAACTTTCCTTGACACAAACTTATTTCACCGTATAGGATGATTGCCATTCAATAAGATTTTAAAATCGACATACTTTATGACATTTTTTAACCAAATATTATTTTTCAAGATCCCAATGCCATATATCTTATCTTCTAAATTCCAATCCCATTCCCATATATCTTCTGAATTCCTTAAAATCACTCATTTCTAAAGTCTCCTTTAAATCAATAAATTGCCTCAAAGCCCAAGAACAACCTGAAAGTTATTTTAAAATCTTAATAACCAATTTTAACTATTCATTTTGTTCAATTTTCATTACTTTATATTATATTATATTATATTATATTATATTATATTATATTATATTATATTACATATACAATTGCAGATGTGATGAACAGTTGCTTTTTTTTGTCTCTTTATGTTTTTTTTATAATTTTAACCTTCAACTTTCAGAAGTGACCCTTACAACCCTATAACTTTCTAAGTGCTTTGTAATCGATTTTAACGTCATTATTTTTATTTACGTGTCGATATAAACTTAAGTTGATTTACATTTCGACATAATTTTTTTTTGTTTTCTCAACTTTCAGCATTGACACTTACAATCCTTTAACTTTTTATATCTTTTGAATTCCTTAAAATCACTCATTTGTCTCCTTTAAATTAATAAATTGCCTCAAAGCCCAAGAACAACCTGAAAAATATTTTAAAATCTTAATAACCAATTTTAACTATTCGTTTTGTTCAATTTTCATTAATTAATAATAATAATAATAATAATAATAATAATAATAAAGTAACAACAATAATAATAAGGGAAATTGGAGCGAGAGTTACGTTGTTACTGAGCAATTTATACTGCTCATGTTGATGGAGTGAGATCTGTAACTCGTACTGTATTTTGTAATTTAATTTTAAGAATTTTATACTATTTTACATAACCACCTTCTTAGAGGAAATAATAATAATAAATCAGCATGTAATGTACAACCCACATCAATTCCTCTAGGGAGATCTTGAGAGCCATCGATGGCAGACACCTCACATCGGACAAATGCACAAATTGACCATACACAACCAAAAGCTCCCATGCCAACTAAACATTTAACCTCTTTTGTTCCTATGTGCCTGAGGCCAACCTACCAAACTTTCACCAGTTTATATATTTAATGTTAGTTTTGATTGATTTATTTATTTATTTTGACAACTGTTATATCTTACTTATAACCGGTATCTATGAGTCGTGCTTTGCAGCGGGACCGTTAAGTCGAACAAAAAGTAAACGTAAAATAATGAATCATACACGCACGTTATGACGTGTTAACTCGCAAAAAACTACACCGAAAAAGTAAATTATAGAAAAGAATATGATGTGTGTTATTCCATTCCTAAAAGTAAAAATGCATTTTTTTTGTTATTTTTGAAGTAGCTCAAGACGATATTAGTGGACTCTCAAAGTTTTGTGATACTTTATTTGAGGATGTTGTTAAATATACATCTGTTTCCTTTATTTTAGTAAACGTGTTCGCTTCTCTCAAGTTTTATATTAATACATAGTTCAAACCTTTTTGTGTTGTTTTCTCATTTTGTTATCTTTTATTATTATTATTATTATTATTATTATTATTATTATTATTATTATTATTATTATTATTATTATTATTATTATTATTATTATTGTTATTAGTATTATTAGTATTATTATTATTATTATTATTATTTTCTTAACATGTTTTTTATTCTTAAAAGAAAACTTAATAAATATTTTCATTTTTTATTTTTTTATAAACCGTTTTTGGTTTTCTTAAATAACATTTTTTTTCTAATTTTGAAAACATTTTTTGTTTGTTGATAAATAAAATTGATCGAACATGTTCATGATCGCTTGTTTAGAAAATGATCGTGTTTGTTCTCGTTCGTTAACATTTTAAACGGACAATTCAGTTCGTTTACATGCCCGGGGGCAGGGGTATGACAAAAAATATACCAAACCTTTTTTTATTGTTTAAAGAAAAGCTTTATATTTATTCTTTAAAGACGTCTTATAAGGAATTAAAATACTAATTAAAGCAAATGTTTCTAAAATGGTTTGAGGTTATAAAAGGTGTTTTTTTGTTTAAAGTTATTTTTTATTTTTTAAGAAAAATGTTCTTTTTTTCAACAAAAGTATTTTGTTTTGATAATTTTTTTGAAACTTGATAATAAAAAACCTATTCATCTATAATGATTTTTTCATAAGTGCTGAATATTACAAGTTTAAAATTGATTTTTTGTTCAATTGGAAAGTCATGGCTATATGTAGCCTACATACTCAACAGAAAGAAAATAACAATGTTCATTCAAATACAAATTCGAATCGAATTGGTTGATCTTAATCGAATTTGAAACGAATATGAATTCAAGCAAATAAAATAAATTATATGAAAAATTTGATTCGAGCAATTCGAAAATTCAATATTTAATTCGAGAAAAAAAGCATTTCCATGTGGCTCCACATGGGTGACGCGTATGCGCCATTTTTTCACCCTTGAGGCCATTTGGGTGTAATGGATGGGCTTTGTTGATGATTTTTCAATCATTGTTTTCTCAATTATTATTTATTATTTTATTTACTTATTACTTAAATATTTAATTTAATTATTATTAAAATTAAAATAAATAGACTAGATTACTTCGCTAGATTACATGGGCTTAATGGTGGTAAAGGAAATCCAAATCATGGTTAAAGCCTTAAAAGAACCCTAATAGCTTTGAGCTTTTTAAATCATGGTTCATCATCTCTCAGGAGTTCTTCAACCATCCTATAAACCCAGTCGATCTTCATTCACCTCATCTTTGTGAATTCTTTTTTTTTTGTTTCAGTCAAACGCCAACGACGGTATTTCCAAGATTCAAAAGGTCACTTTTTGGCCTCCACGCCCACGATCCCCTCCACGGGTTGCCCCGCACCACACGACAGAGCTCCGGTGTGGTGTTTTTCGCGTTGTCTGCGTGGCCACAATGGCAGGGCCACGCCCTCCAATCGGTTCCCAAGACCAAATTCTAAGGTTTTAAAGCAAAGGAATTCATCGTTTTTCTAATTATTTATTTTGTTACTTTAATATGTAATGTAATGTAATGTAATTGATATTAAATAAAAGCAAAATAAATTATAATAAAAAGAACATATTATTAAAACTCATAAATAAAAAAAGAAAATACAATACGTGAGGTATATGTGGGCAAATTAAAACATTAGGTATGGGCCAATTTCAGATTTTCAGGAGCTAAATGGGCCAGATTGGAAAGAACCCAAACCACAGTTGAAGCTTTGAAACAAACAATAACCCTCATGGCCTGTGCGGCGGCTGTGATCTCATCTTCTTCTGATCTTCAGCCATCAAAACAAACTCACAAACCCAAACCATCGTCTTCTGATATGCTTTTGTTTAACGGTCAACACCCCATGAGCCTCGCTCATCCCCCTTTCTTGACCGAACCCAACCCAACCCAACCCAAATATTTCCTAACCTCCCATTTTCAAGTACAAAACACGGATTATGTTCACTTGCTGCTCAAGTCGGTTAGACACACATAAAACATATTCAACCCAACATGAATTACCTCCTGCATGTTACAGTGTCTAAATGGGACGCTGTGTATGTATGTTTAAAGAAATTTATTTTTCATGGCGAATTTTAGACACCAACTATCCGATCACTATGTTTCTCTAATTCAAAGTACCCTTGTTAACAAAGACCCCTGTATGGGGAAAACAATTCATGCTCAGATTATCAAGTCTGGTGTTCATATTGGTGTGATCTTAATGAACAATCTGATTAACTTGTACGCGAAAACCGGGTTTCTTGTACATGCTCGCCAGCTGTTCGATGAAATGCCTGAGAGAAACGCGTCTTCCTGGAACACGGTTATCTCTGCTTATGCGAAACAGGGACGGATTGACTATGCACGCCAACTGTTTGAACAAATGCCTGAGCCTGATTCTGTCTCATGGACTGCAATGATGGTGGGTTTTAATCAGACGGGTCGTTTTGAAAAGGCTATTAAGATGCTCAGTGACATGATACATTCGAAAGTAATGCCGACCCAGTATACATTTACGATTGTTCTTGCCTCTTGTGCTGCTATAAAGTCATTGGAAATTGGCAGGATGGTTCACTCGTGTGTGGTGAAAGTCGGGCTCAGTAGTTACATTAGTGTTGCTAATTCTCTTCTAAACATGTATGCAAAATCGGGTGATGTGTTGACAGCAGAGAGTGTGTTTGGTAGGATGAAGATGAAGAGTTTGTCAAGTTGGAATACCATGATTTCAATGCATATGCTAAATAAACGATTCGATCTTGCACTCGCTCAGTTTGAGCAAATGACCGATCGAGATATAGTTACATGGAATTCAATGATTTCGGGGTACACTCAGCATGGTTACGACGCTGAAGCTCTTAACATATTCTCAAATATGCTAAAAGATCCAATTCTAAAGCCGGATAAGTATACACTGGCAAGTGTTTTATCCGCCTGTGCAAATCTTAACGACTCGAACTCGGGAAAACAAATTCATGGTCACATTGTGAGAACGCAATTTGATTTATACGGGGCTGTCGGAAATGCTTTGATTTCCATGTACTCTAAGTTCGGCGATCTCAAGACGGCTCAAAAGATCATACAACAAAATCAGATTTCGAACGTAAACATAATCGCATTTACATCCCTTTTAGACGGATACCTCAAGCAAGGGGACATGAATTCCGCCAGACGAATATTTGATTCTTTGAAAGACCGTGATGTTGTAGTATGGACCGCCATGATCGTCGGCTATACGCAGAACGGATTTAATAACGAAGCGATCAAACTCTTTAGATCGATGATCAAAGAAGGCCCCGAACCTAATAGTTACACTCTAGCGACTATGTTGAGTGTAAGTTCAAGTCTGGCTTCTCTAGAGCATGGCAAACAAATCCATGTGCGGGCGTTAAAATCCGAATCTGCATTGTCGATTTCTGTCGGTAATGCTTTGATTAACATGTATGCTAAATCTGGAAATATTGATAATGCAAAACGCGTGTTTGACATAATACGTTGTTCAAAAGATACTGTCACGTGGACTTCGATGGTCATTTCTTTAGCTCAACATGGGCATGGAAAAGAATCGTTGGAATTATTTGTAAAAATGTTGAGTTTTGATATAAAACCGGACCATATAACTTATGTTGGAGTAATTTCGGCTTGCACGCATATGGGATTGGTTGAAGAAGGTGTTAGATACTTCAAATTAATGCAAGAAAAACACGGGATTGAACCGACGTTAAGTCATCATGCGTGCATGGTTGATCTTTATGGGCGTGCGGGAAAACTTCAAGAAGCGTATAACGTCATACAAAATATGCCAATTGAACCGGATGTTATAGTTTGGGGCTCTCTTTTAGCTTCGAGTATCGTTCACAAAAACATGGATCTTGCAAAAATTGCAGCGGAAAAAACTGCTGCTAATCGAACCAGATAACAGTGGGGCCTACTCGACTCTAGCGAATCTCTATTCTGCTTGCGGGAATTGGGACGATGCTGCTGACGTTAGAAAGTTAATGAAGGCGAAACAAGTTAAAAAAGATCAAGGTTTAAGTTGGGTTCAAATAAGGAACCGAGTCCATGTGTTTGGAGCTGAAGATAGCGTTCATCCAGAACGACGTGAAATTTATAAAAATATGGCGGAACTTTGGAAGGATATCAAGAAATTAGGGTTTGTACCGAAAACGGAAGTGGTTTTGCATGATCTTGGTGAAGAGGTTAAAGAGGAAATTCTTATGCATCATAGTGAAAAACTTGCTATTGTTTATGCACTCATGAAGACTTCAAGAAATAGTACGTTGAGAATCATGAAGAACTTGAGGGTATGTAAAGATTGTCACTCTGCTATTAAGTTTATTTCGAAACTTGTTGGTAGGGAAATCGTTGTTAGAGATGCAACTCGGTTTCATCATTTTAAAAATGGAGAATGCTCGTGTCGTGATTACTGGTAACCATGTCATGACACAGTGTAAAAGATGTACAATGGGCTTATTTTTTTTAGAAACTGTCAAGTTATATATCGCTATTCAATTTACTTTCAGTTTCTTGTATCGTGCTTAAAAGCATACTTTGGGTAGTCAAATGTGCTTTTTTATAAAATTGCCTATTATAGGGTCTAAACAGGCAAAGTGATTTCACATAATTATCTATTTAAGCTAAGTATAGATGATTTCACATAATTGCTTCATTTTATGTAATTAATCAATTTGGTAAGTTGATTTTTGCTTTATACTTGTGCGCGCATATATGTGCATAACATGTTCATATGAATAAGACTAGATGGTGACTGGAGGTCGCGTGTTGTGGTGACGACGCCTTAACATCATAGTTGTTTATAGTCGTCAAACATACACTACATATCTTGTAGCGTTTTAAGTAACACTGCTACAGATTTTATGTTTTATGTTTCCAGGAGTTATATTACATCCCCTAGGTTGGCATTGAAGTTGTCACAAAAGGCCACCTTGAAGTCTTGTTTCTCCCATAGGAGCTGCATACATGATTTGTTGGTCTCTCTTATCCACTACGGTCATAGGCTTTGTAGTTTCCCAAAACGTTGTTTTCCAAAACGCTTTGCAACTTTCCAAAAGGTTGTTGCTGTCTTTCAAAAGGTTTTACATCTCTTGGTTAACCCGTGTGCTTTGCTTTCTTGGCCGAGTCTGCTCCTGATATGCAATCTATTTGGTTAGTAACAGTTGCAACAACTAAATCCTTTGAATGTTTCTATGGCATGCATATAACTCTTAATCAGCATGCATTTAACTCTTAATCAGCTTAGACCAATAGTAGACATAATAGAAAACCACAAAAACCATCTGAATATGCAACCACACAAAAAATAATATTCCAAATACATACAACATCCCCATATAACAAAACATTCAAGAGACCATGAGCTTCCACACTATAATAGCACGAAAAATAGATTATCTAGTATAATTTACATTGTAGCCTCTCTATTCACTTATAAAAAATAGAGATTCAATTCACCCTTTAAACACACAATAAATAACCACTACAACTTTTACGTTATTTTAAAAGGGCCCTTTATTCATTTTGAAAGAATGTACTAATGGGATTTGAGAAGTTTCTTTTGGAATAAATAATTTTCTATGAAATGAAATTAGTAAGTAAAAGTAAAAACATTAAAAGATTTGATATACTTTAAGAACTAACCAAGTGTAGTAAAAAAAAAACGAACTTAGTTGATAGAATCTATTTCATACATTCAAACCACATCTTTGTTGGTTATCAAGCCTCAAAGCTCTCTCTCAAACTCACCAAGTTGTTAGTAATAGGATTGCACTTTAAGCTCCCTTCAAGTTGCTACTCGTTTTAGCCAACCTACTTTACCAACATGTTTTAACCACCCTGGTTTATGCACCTCCTGACGAGAAATCCTGAATCCATCACTAATTCACCCCTATCATCTTTTAACATGCGTAGTATCGGCTAAATAAAATAAGAGGCCAAATTAAACAACAAATGTATTGGGGGCCACAAAATACTTGAGAAGATATGCATGTGATGTAGTTGTTAAGTCATGTGCACTTACCATATCTTGGGCAGGTGGGAAGGGGTAGTAGTGGTCACCCTTTTGATTCCTTACAGCTTACATGGTCATGCCGATCTATGTATTTACATGCACTCACATTCATCATCATCATCATAGTCGTCGTCGTCTTCTTTGACGTTTCCTCCTTTCTTTCTACATCTACTTGAATGACTACATCATGCATGTATGTTAATTTGTTATGTTGTGTGTACGGATTGATAAGAAAATGAACCCATTGATGACACTCCAACTATGTTAAGTTAATTAAATCTATTACAAAAGAAATCTTCAAATTTCATCCATATGCACATTTACAAATTTGAGAATTGTGGATTTCAAAGTTTAGAAATAGTACTAGAAATACTTCCGTAGATGTTTAAGTGTTAATTTTTTTAATCAGCCGACTCATATGAGTTGAAAACGTAACTTTGCTTAGTTTTATTATATAGGTTCTTATTAAATATAATTATATACCCATATATATTACAAAGAAGCTATAATATAAAAGCATGTGTGCCACTTAGGTTATAGTCTAGTGGTCAAGAGAAATTATCTCTTGTGGGGAGACCAATATTCAATACTTGGGATGTGTAAGTATTTAAAGAAAAATTAGCCGTTCAAAAAAAGAAAAATATATATATAAAAAAGCATGTGTGTATCATGATAATATTTTGTAAATACTGGAGTAGGTATTAAGACACGGTCGAGAAAGCAAATGCATAGCCACAGCTATCGTGTTCCAGAACCATTTCGAGATCAGGTTAGTGATAATCAAGGCTAATTCTAAAAAAATAATGACCAATATGTTTTCCATTCGGCATTCATTTATTTATTATTTCGCATAAACTTTTAATTTAACCAATTAGATAATGTTTACCAGCGTACTACTTTTTTGTTTATTTCACAACATAGTATCATACATTCATACATGGAGGTTACATCATGTTCAAGTGTTAATGATTGTTTTATCACTTCAACATTCATAAAACTAATAATGATACGTGTTTCTGGGAATTCAATATTTAAAATTTACTCTAAACTAATGTTTGAATTTCTAATATTATGTATTATGAAATCAACATTCATATAACTAGTACTTATATTGTTTTCGGTAGTTAAGATTAACATTTAATATGAAGTTTAATTTAAGATGATCAGATTGTAGTTGTAATTGGGAATGGACTGAGTGCAGTAGACATATCAAGAGAAATAGCAATGGTTGCCAAAGAAGTTCACATGTCCTCAAGATCTCCACTTGTTAAAGTCGCAAAATCAGATACATTAATATGTGGCAGCATTCCAAGGTAATATATTAACTTACTATTGAAGTGTTTTTAGAACCTTATAATGCATGATTTTAGGTTTCATCTTTACTACTTATAATATATAATATTATATGTATATTTTAATCAAAGTTTTGTGGTAGATTGTCTATGAGGGTTACATCTTTTGTTAATATATGATATTACATGTGTATTTTAATCAAAGTTTTGTGATAGATTGTTTATGAGGGTTATATCTTTTGATTGTGTCAGTGAACCTTCAGGCTCGACCTAGAGGATGTGCGACCACACAGGCGCACAGTGCCCAAAATAAAAATTTCCTTGTTTATATATAAGGGGAAAGCGTTGATAAAACTTAGATGGTTGAGCCGGACATGGCTATAGGAGAAATGCATGTGCAAACATAGGGTCTTCAAAAACTTTTCACTTCCTTAGATCATGTGCAGTGGTCAAGCTTCATGGAGTCTTAATGAGGGGTAATGTAACAAGTGACAATGTTGTGTAAAAAGAGAGGTTATATAACATGCGTGTGTAGTGGATGGAGTCCCATGAAGCCCCCTAGCATGCCAATGTTGCCGTATGCTCACCTCGGGGAAAAAGAAATCAGCTCATAGTGCCTAGGGGGCCGGTGTGGCCCGGCGCTATGGGGTGTTATGCCCAGTTATGAGCCCGGTCACGAGCCACTACACATGGGCTAAGTAGTGGTGGATACAAGGTGTCAATAGGGGCGACTTTTGGGCCTGGTATTTACTAAATTGGCCCAAAGTTTTTTTTAATGGGGACGCTATTTTTAATTGAATGGAAATCGCTTAGAATATACTTTAGTAAAAAATCATTTTTTTTAATTGTAGGTGGCAATTTTTTTCTCACTTAAAGTTTTGATCAAATTTAACTTAGAGCCAATATTGGTCTTCTGTCTGAATGTATCTTATTTGTGGAAGAAGAAAGGTAAATTGTATTAGTGTTTGGTGAAGATGATAATATATATAAACTGTCCTAGAAATATGCTTTAAAATTTCATATGATTTTTTTATACAGTTAACAGATAAACTGTATTAGTGCAGATGGTTGGATAACATTTCAAGATGGATTCTCTATAGATGCAGCAGATATTATATTACATTACACTGGGTACATCCAAGATAATATTCTATAATGTGAAATGCTACAAACATATAACCGGAAAATCACTTTACGGGCCGGAGAAAACAAACAGTTATATTGCTTCACATTTAGGTACAAACTGCATTTTCCATTCCTTAGAACAAAGGGCATTGTAACTGTTGAAGACAAACGTATTGGACCTCTTTACAAGCATGTTTTCCCCCCACGACTTGCTCCGCGACTCTCCTTTGTTGGAATACTTGGAAGGGTAAGTTTAATATACATTAATTATGTTGAAATACATTCATATGATGGAGTAGCTAACAACACTTTGTAAAAAAAAAAAAAAAAAAAGACCTTTCCATTTATAATAATGGAGTGCCGATAGCACACGCGTTATCGGCTAAGGTTTCTTTGCCATCGGAAGATGAAATGTTGAGTGAAGTCCTAAAATATTACCAACAAATGAAAGAAAAAGGCCTTCCAGAACACTCAACTCATCAACTTGGATTTCAGGTTCTTTTTTTGTTAAAAGTTGTTATAAATTACTTTTTAGAGTCAATCATTATAACATATATATAAATAACACTTGGACATCAAACGACTGCAGCTTGATTACATAAGAAACATGATTGAATACTGGATTTATTGTCTAATGACAGCTGGTATAGATGGATTTGTTCTCCCAGAAATATGGGATATAGTAAACGTATTCTTACATTAAGCCTTTGTTTATGTTTCAAACTAATTGACTAGAGAAAAAATGTAACAAAAATGACTTATCATAACTTTCACTTCATCTCTAAACTTCAACGCCATATTACGATCAAATTTTCTTCCACGTGTGTTTTACTTTCTACTTCGAAGATCTATCACAGGTATGAGTAGTAAAACTGCCCTTACGATATGCACGCTACAGCAAGACCCTTAAGAAATTTGCGTTGAATGACAAGGCAAAGACTCAAAAGTGATAATTTGTATATAAATTTAGGAACAATTTTTTAGTTTAAAAAAGAGAAGTTTTCAAACTATCAATGTTATATTCTACCTAGCGTATTTCTTGATTACGTTCATAGATAACTAACAAGTTCATTACATTTGAAGGTCTGTTACTAGCTAATGCAATAATCTAATTTTATTGAATATCACAAATGCGTTGCATCAGAATAAATGACTTTCAAATCATTGGGTACCATGTTTTTTTGTTTTATTCATCAACCAATTAATATATGAATTTTGATCTAACCTTATCGAAACTGCATTCATGTATTATGTATTCCAAATTAACTTGGTGTTGGTTGCTACAAAAAAATCCTACTCCTCTAGACTTGACCCATTTAGGAGTGCTAAAGTAGACATGGATTACCGGATTTGTTCACCGTCACCGTCTGCAAAGAACAACCGTTAGTCTCGCCACCGCATAAACAAGAGGTTTCTCTTTCTATCATCAGAGTTTGACGTGATTGATTTATATGGATATAAACCATAAGGATGCATTCTCGGGGAAACACAGTAATAGCCGCTAAAATCAAGGCAATCAACATTGAATTTAAATATTTGTAGAATAGTCAAAGATTGATTTTTGTATATTTTAGTAAGGAATCATTCTCTCCTTAATTCATGTCATGCCCTCTGTATATATTTGTTTTGTATTCGACAATTGAAATATATAGCAAAGTATATATTTGTTTTGTATTCGACTATTCGACAATTGAAATATATAGCAAAGTATATATTTGTTTTGTATTCGACAATTGAAATATATAGCAAAGTATTTTTCATTTCATGGTATCAAGCCTTGGTCCCACCTAAACAATCCATCATCATCCCTTGTTCATCCCTCCCTTCTCCATTCGACCTATTGTTTCGTTTCTTTTTTTTTCTTCCTTTACTCACCATGGCTGGTACATCCTCAACTCCCCCTCCACACTCTTCTCCACCTAATAACAATCAAACTATCTTCATCCAATTTTCTGGTTTGGAAGAGTCAAGTTGAACCAGTTCTTTCATACCTTAGTCTCCTTGGTCACATCGACGGCTCCTCCGTCGCACCACCGGAATCTATATCCAAAGATGATAAAACCCTTCTCAACCCAGATTTTCTCAAATGGAAAGAGGCTGATCAACGGATGCTTTTTCTCCTTCACTACACCTTAACCGAAGAGGCCATGTCGTAAGTCATCGGTCACAACTCTGCTCTTCAAGTTTGACAGACCCTTGCGCATGCCTACAGCCACCAATCCGTCGAACGGATGCATACACTCCATGACTCTCTAAGACAACTCCAAAAAGGCACCGCACCAGTTTCCGATTTCGGTCGAAAATTCAAGTCCCTTTGCGACCAACTCACTGCCATTGGCTACCCCGTCACCGATGAAGATAAATGCCACTGGTTTCTATGTGGCCTTGGACCCTCTCTCGAAACATTTTCCACTACCCAGCGATACGTTAAACCATCTGCACCATTCCGTGACCTACTCGCTCAGGCAGAAGACCATGAACTATTTCTTCAAACCATCCATGTTCCTTCTACCCCATAACCCGCTTTCTCGGTTCACTCCAACCGGTTCAACCCACCTGCTAAAAACACTCGTGACTCCTCCCAAAGGAGCCGTTTTAGAGGCTCCTCTTCCAACCGTGGTCATTCCTCAAACACAAGATGCCCTCCCCATTGTCAATTATGTGGACCGAGGGTCATTATGCTAGTGCGTGCCCAAATCTCTCAAGCTATGCTCAACGTGCTACACCGCTTGATTCAAACCTTGCCCAAGCATTTCATGCTCAATGCAACATAGCTCCAAACATTCCCGACTGGACCACCGACTCCGGGGCCACGGCTCACTTGCTTAGATCCACTGATGGGGTTCATCAGTTTCATCCAGACTCGGGTGATAGTGTTACTTTTGGTAATGGTCAAACGTTACCCGTCACACAAATTGGTAACTCTAAACTCAATAATATACCGCTACATAATGTGCTTGTCGTTCCAAATCTCACAAAAATCTACTTTCTATCAATAGGTTAACAAATGATTCGCCCATGGATGTTTTGTTTTCTAATAATTTCTTTCAGATTTAGGATCGAAAAACGGTGGCGGTTCTTGCTAGAGGTACTTGTGAAAATGGATTTTATGTGCTCTCCCAAAGTCACAAGTCTTTTGTTGCCGCTCTTGCTGCTCCTCATCTTCGTGCTTCATTTCATAAATGGCATAGCCACTTAGGCCACGCCTCGTTTGATACTATTTCCATTTTAAATAAATTTGGGCATGTCTTTGTTACATCATTATTACCCAAACCGGGTCTATGTTCGTCTTATGAATTGTCAAAAGCCCATCGTTTATCTTTTATTGAAAATAATAAACGGGCCACTCATGTATTGGATTTGATTCATTGTGATCTTTGGGGTCCAACGTCGATTTCGTCTATGGATGGGTACTTATATTACGTCATTTTTGTAGACGATTTTTCACGATTTACTTGGCTTTACCCATGAAATTACAAGTCGGACTTTTACACTGTACTTGTCACTTTTTTAAACTTCGTACAAAATCAATTTACAAAACGTTTCTAAGTCTTCCAAAGTGATGGTGGCACCAAGTTCACCAATGATCGTGTTCAAACTCTTTTTCAACAACATGGCATACATCATAGACATTCATGTCCCCGCACACCACAACAAAATGGATGTGCCGAACGCAAACATCGTCACATAACTGAAACGGGGTTAGCTATGATGTTTAATTCTCATTCACCAACCAAATTATGGCTAGATACTTTTGCTTCTGCCACATACATAAATCGTCTTTTGACACCTATTCTAGAAATAAATCTCCCTTCGAAGTTCTCTTCAATTGTCCACCGTCTTATGCCATGTTTCGAGTATTTGGGTGTCATGTATTTCCATATTTAAGAGACTATACAAAACACAAACTTCTCCCAAGAAGTGCATCTTGCATTTTTATCCGGTATAGTCCAAAACACAAAGGTTATAAATGTCTTGAACAAATAACCTCCCGGGTTTATATTACATGACATGCAAAATTCGATGAAGACACCTTTCCTTTCAGTGGTGTTGTTCCCGCCATTGATCAAGAAAAATTACTTCTATCAAATTTTGATGACAACATCCCACAACCCATTACCAATCTCACAGGAACTCCATCTCCTCCTCACATCACTCACAATAAATCATCAACACACAACATATGCACTCTCTGTCCCCAACATAACAATTCATCCACATCTATAAACCCATCTCAAAATTCTGCCCAATTAAATCTAACCCCTTCAGCTCATTTTACCCAACCCACACCCATACCACAAGCCCATTCCACTCAACCGCCAATCCTATCCGCACCCTACCAACCCGATGACATTGATCCAGCCCAGCCCACAAATATTCGAGCCCACATAAACAACTCTCCATCCCAAACAGAACCTAATGCCACAGTTCACACCCCATGGTAAACCACCTTCGTTCACCCCGTGCATACACGTTCTAAATCCGGCATACTAAACCAAAACACTTTGCCGACCTAGCCGATCTCAGCACAAATCCTTTACATCCTGCCCTTTTTGCTGCTTCCATTCTCAAAGGTGTTAAAACTGCCTCAAAAAATAAAAAATGGGTGGCCGCCATGCGTGAAGAACTCAGCGCCCTAAAAAATAACAACACATGGGAACTCGTTACCCATCCGTCACACTCCAACATTGTTGGTTCAAAATGGATATATCACCATCAAATTTAAGGTAGACGGTTCCTTAGATCGGTATAAAGCTCGGTTGGTAGCTCAAGGTTTTACACAAGTTCCCAGTCTCGATTTTTCACATACTTTGAGTCCCGTTGTAAATGCCTCAACAATTCGAGTTGTACTTAGTCTCGCCACCATTTATGGTTGGAATCTCCGACAACTCGATGTCAACAATGCCTTTCTAAACGGGAACTTAATTTAAACCGTTTACATGGAACAACCATCGTGTTTCATAGATCCTAAATTTCCAAATCATGTGTGTCGTCTCAAACGTGCTCTGGTCTCAAACAAGCCCAAAGAGCGTGGTTTCAACATTTAAGCACATTTCTTATATCTCTCGAGTTTAAATGTAGCCGGCCTAACCCATCACTTTTTGTCTACAAAACTGATAAGGTTTTACTTTATCACCTTGTGTACGTTGATGATGTCATAATTACCGGTAACAATTCTCAATTCGTAAATGACTTCACAACTCGTTTACACAAGGAATTCAAAATCAAGGATCTTGGAAGTTTGAATTATTTTCTTGGCCTTGAAGTCATTCAAAACCATTCGGGTCTATTTTTAAGCCAAGCTAAATATGCCACCGACATTCTTTTAAGAGCATGCCTTCTTGATGCCAAACAGGTTGCGACCCCACTCACCACTACCGATACTTTTACCTCAACTGGCACTCCATTTCACGATCGTACAAGGTTTCTCAACCTTTACAACTTGTACTTTGCCAACTTCATTTACCTCTGAACCTACCTTGGTTAGATTTGACATTAAAGCTTTATCGGCAATGTCCTAGAGGTTTTCGGCATTCACTTCTTGAGTAACATCATTGACTTCTTCAGCAATAGATTTCTCCTCAGCAACTTGTTCCTGAGAACTTCCATCAAAATGACCTGCAAAACTATCACAAGAGTTAGGAGATAAAATTCATTGTTTCTGCATGTGGATATACTCCTCTTCCTCCTGTTGTTGTTGCAGATATTGTTCCAGCAAAATATTCTGTAGAACTGCTGCGTCTTCGGCAGATGTATCTTCAACAATGTTTTTCGTTCCTTAGTAGGCACTCTTCAGTATCTCACCATCACAAAACCAGATTTATCGTATGCCGTAAATCAAGCAAGTCAATATCTCCGAAACCCAACCATTGTCCATCTTCAACTTGTTCAAAGAATACTTCAGTATGTCAAAGGCACTTTATCCTTTGGTTTAACTTTTGATCACCCAATCAAAACGGCTTTGGTCGGTTACTCAGATGCAAATTGGGTACTTATGGATACTCTATCTACCTAGGAGGCAATCTAGTATCTTGGATTGCAAATAAACAACCAACAGTTTCCCGATCAAGCTGCGGGTCAGAGTATTGTGCCATGGCCAACACCGCTTCAGAAATTGTTTGGCTAACCCAACTGTTATGACAACTATATGCTCTCCCACCAGCCCGACCCACCCTATTATGCGACAACAAAAATGCATTATTTCTCAGTCAAAATCCGGTGTCACATAAACGAGCCAAACATATTGATATTGACTACCACTTTATTAGGGACCAAGTTTATTCTTACCACGCTCCAGGTAGCCGATATCTTCACAAAGAGCCTCCCAAGACCACTTTTTGAACGATTTCGTACGATGCTTCGTGTCGGACCACTACCTGTTCGCTTGAAGGGGGTAATAGCCGCTAAAATCAAGGCAATCAACATTGAATTTAAATATTTGTAGAATAGTCAAAGATTGATTTTTGTATATTTTAGTAAGGAGCCATTCTCTCCTTAATTCATGTCATGCCCTCTGTATATATTTGTTCTGTATTCGGCAATTGAAATATACAGCAAAGTGTTTTTCATTTCACACAGGATGTGACTGAAAGATTCTCTTATTCAAGTGTTTACTTTGTGTTAAAACTTGTTAATCTTTATAAACAAGTGTCGTCTTATGTAGAAAGATTTGAATGTATGCATCTTTTGTCCTAGGTGACCAATAGAAAAAATGTTTGTCAAGCATGCTAAATGAGATATTGTTGTTAAACATGTCTCAAACAATTAGTCAAACAAAAAATTGTACTCATATTCAGGTACTGAAGTCATAGATTGCACTATGTTTCAACTAGATGAAAAATTTTACAACTAAAAAGTAATCCCGTTCAAACTTACAATAGCAGCCTGTATTCAAATCAGACTCATGAGAATTCGCTTTTGAAATAAATGAAAAATTATCATTTCTCTTTTACGTCTGCTTGATAAGGTACCAAACCACGAAACTTATTATACGAATCAGCACCAAATATGATATTGAATAGCCGCTTTTCGCAGCTTCTTTTCTCAGTAACTCGTGTTCAAATCTTATACTTCAACTATAAATGTGAATCAAGGCATATCTGATTGAGTGAATCCAATAACCTGCTTAGTATTTAAAATTATACAGCAATTATGATGTATAGACTGGGGAAAGTTTGGCATGTGTCTCAGCACATGGAATTAAAGATGCTTAGATGGCATGGGAACTTCAGGTTATGGTCAACTTTGTGAACTAGTCCCATGTGAGGTGTATAGTAATTTATTATTTCCTCCTAGAGGATACTTTACTAATTATCAACCAAATAATCTTTCAAATTCACCAAATGTCCAACTCCTGGAAAACAAATAGGAGCCATCAGCTATGACAGGATCCTTAAAGGTAGCTGTAATCGGTGCCGGTGTTGCTGGGCTAGTCGCTGCTCGTGAGCTTCAAAGAGAAAATCTTCAAGTAGTGGTGTTCGAAAAGTCACACCAACTTGGAGGGACATGGGCCTACGATGCACGAGTAGAGTCCGATCTAATGGGAATAGACCCAAATAGAGATGTTGTTCATTCATCTACCTACAAATCCTTGAAAACAAATGTTCCACGTGCGCTCATGAGCTTCACCGACTTCAAATTTAGTGAAAAAGTGTACGGCGATCCAAGGATTTATCCAGGGCATGAAGAAGTTCTAAAGTTCTTGACAGACTTTGCAAGTCATTTTGAACTCACAGAATTGATTAGGTTCAATACCTTGGTGACCCGGGTGGAGGTTGTTGACTCGGTCATCACTGAGTTTGTTGTTGAGTCGAATACGAATGGAGCGATATCCGTGGAGGTGTTTGATGCAGTCGTCGTATGTAACGGTCACAACACTCAACCTCGGCTGGCAAATGATATTCCTGGTAACAAAATATTGAACCCATTTTATTCCAAGATATATCGAGAAATAGATATTTAATATAATACATGTTTATTTTTTAAGTAATAATATTTTTTGCTTTCACTTTGATGTTTAGTTGTTCCTATGAGAATTTGATTTTTTTTTTAAATCTAAGGGAGTAATAGGAGGAGCTTATCCATGCCAAAACCATATTATAACAAGATTAATATATTTTCTTTTTTATTTTAAACCAACTAACTCACACATTAAGAAAGAAGCTATAAATATAAAAAGTATGCGTGTATCATGACAAAGTTTTGTAAACATTGGAGTAGGTATTCAGACGTGGTCGAGAAAGCAAATGCATAGCCACAACTATCGTGTTCCTGAGCCATTTCGTGATCAGGTTAGTGATAAGTTATGCTAACTCTCAAGAAGATGAGCAATATATTATCTATCAGTCATCCTTATATGTATTATTTCGCTTTAAACTTTTAAGCTATCAGATAATATTGACCAAGTTGCTTAACTAAATAAGTCTTTTTGAAAATTCACAACAAAATGTCATATATATACATGGAGCATATCGTTTAATATGAGGTTTTAAATGACCAGGTTGTAGTTGTAATTGGGAGTGGAGCTAGTGCAGTAGACATATCAAAAGAAATAGCAATGGTTGCCAAAGAAGTTCACATGTCCTCAAGATCTCCTCTTGTTAAGATCGGAAAATCAGATAAATTCACCAATATGTGGCAGCATTCCAAGGTAATGTAATTTACGCATTTAAGTTTTTTTTTTTAAATTTATAATGCATGATTATAGGTTTCATCTTTCCTATTTAAAATATATATAGATTTATATGTTCATTCAACAATCTAAAAATAAGTATGAAGTAGATTGTCTATTACCAATGATCTCTTGGCGTAGTGGTCAAAGAGGAGGTGGAAAACTTTGCTTCTCTTAGAGGTCTGGGGTGAAGTCTAGGCAAAAAGGAATTTTAATACTAACTTGGTAATTTTAACATACTAACTGCTAAGCCGGTTAGCTACATCATAACCGTACGCCATTTAAAAAAAAGAAACATCAACATTTAACTAATGTAAGAATATTTCACCATTTTACAACTTCTCCGTTCTTCATCTGAACCAAAACTTGTTATCTTCTGTTTCTAATCTATTTTAGTTTATTTTATCTAGTGTGTGTGTATATATATGTGCGTGTGTGTATATATATGTGTGTGTAAAAACTATTTCTTAACTACCAAGGAAAATAGGAATCAACGAATGATCTTAAAGGCGTGTCATCATTTTCAGATTAAATTATTTCATTGTTTATCTTGAATAACTCAGCTAGATACAACTCAGAATTCGAAAACAAGAACCTAGTATGTGTGTGTTGTTCAATTAGTATGAACCAGAATTTGTGTGTCAAGAACAAATTCGAATTAGGGAAAAAAAACCTCTGGTGATTGCTTGGCAATTATCATTTTAAATTCAAAATTGCCTCAAGATGCCTTATTTTTTCCATCTCGAAAAAGAGGAAAACCAAAAAATTATTTTCCTTGTGCATTTTTTATTAAGCATTTTTATTAAAACCGACCAGGGCTCTACTGCTTTGCTCCTTGGACCCTGCTACAATGGTTGCTGTCCCCGGACCCCTCCAAGGGGAGTTTTCACTTCCCCTCTTGGAACCCCCATTGATTAGTGGCTTCGCCCAAACACTTTGAACTGCAGCAACTCAAATAAGCGTACACTCTCGCACTTCCTAATTAACTTGATTGATGTGTATTACAATTCACCTTGATCATCAAATAATTCCCGATTACACTGATATATGCAACATTAGCTGAATTTGTATATTAGTTTTAATTGAAAGTTACTATATATCTTTCTTTTTTGGTACCTTGTTAAAAGTGTGCTTGGACTGTTAGTCTATAACCTTCAAGTTTAACTATTATTATAGTTGGTGATGAAGAATAGTTTATGAAAATACGTGTATAGAGAATTCAGTTTGATAAACATATTTTTTTCCAAACGTTAATCCATTTGTAGATTAGTTAGATGAAAATGTCTTTATATTTTTAATGCACAATAAATCCAAGCCATGAAATCAATCCATTAGTAACAGTTCGATTTTAAATTTTAAACGTTCAATTATAGTTTTTGGTAATAAAAAACCGTGATTAACGGTTTAGCTTACAATTTGTCAAAAGCCGTAGAAACCGGCTCGTGAACACCCTTAAGTACAGGGATGAAATCCGTACTGGTATCGTACAGCATGGCACACTGATACTAATTTGAAGTAAATTCGCGAATACCATATTATATATATTTGGTCTTTACCAGTATGGTACGATATTGCTAAATGTCCAGAATCCCGAACCGGTACCATACCACATAGTACGCAGTGGCAGAGCTAACCCATTAATTTAGGGATATCCCAAAAAAATTACTTTACAATCATACATTAATAAAAAAATAATAATAAATAGCTTGATATCGTTCCATCACATCGTCATTTTTTACTTTATCAAAATTTTATTTTTCGACCATTGTTCAAATTTTTTCGAGCCCTTTCGATTGCACCCTTAATAAAAAATGGATATTTTATTGTTTTGTACTTTGGGGCTTCGGTTATGTTTATCAATTGGGTCTTCTTTCATTAAAGTTTAAACTATGCTTAATTTGGACTATCTTTTTATCATTTGGGCTAATTAATTATATAAGTTTTGGGTTATAAAATGTTTGAGTTTAAAAAAATTAGGGATTTTAATAAACTCAAGTATCTTGTTTTTTAGGGTATCCTTGTATTTATTCAGGAGTATCCTTTGTACAAAACCGAAAAATAATACAAATTACACTATGAAGACGAGGTGAGCCGTAGCCCATGCTACACCTAACAAGACTTTACCTTCGCCCCTTATAGTATGGATACTTAAATTAAGCTAAATTCAAAATAAAATATTATACCTTTATATGTTCGGTTGATATTGATATGACAGGATACAATATGTTATATGTTAGGATGCCTGTATTGCCTAAAAAGTATCTCATCCCCACAAAATACCATGTCCTATTTACTTGGAATCATCATTGTGAACTATTCACTTATTTTTACAATGTGTCTATATAGAATGCTCTAACTTTCCAAAAAAGAATATTCACAAATAAATGAGTAGATTGAAAACAATAACATGTAGATTGTTGTTAATTGGGGCTAGCTTAGTTGGTAGAGACACTTGCCTCTTAATGGAAGTTTTAGAGTTAAATCCAGACAAGAGTGTAAATAAAGGAATTTTAGGGGTTTTGTTTAGGACATTCTTGGGTGTTGCCCTCCTTATCCCAGGAGTCCTATGGGTGGTGTTGTTAATTTAAATTGTTAATACCTATGACTATGGGGATTATAAACATTAAGATGAAACAAACATCACTAAATGTTAGATTTAAGAAACTGATGATCAGTTTCCGGAAAGAAAAAGCATTATTCACAAATAAATGTATAGATTGAAAACAATAACATAAATAGTACTTATAACTTTGGAGATTATAAAATTAAGATGCATCAAACATCACTAAATGTTGAGATTTTAGAAATTGATGGATGATGTTAGAGCACCCACAACATTATGGGTGGTCCAAAATTTAAACTATGTAGTTACTCATATCATTTTAAACTACCATTATTTTAAATCTCATTTTTCTTTACAACACTAAATCATTTCAAATCACCACCCCATTATTCACCTTATCACCTATTTTTACTTTTATTTAAACTATTTATAACTTATATAATCTATTTTGAATTTATGTACTTAATTATATTATTATTTATTTTTTTATTAAATATTAAAAATATAAAAAAATCATAACAAGATAACTATTATATATATACTTTGTGAACTTTTTAGCTACAGGGATTATTGTCCTTTTGTGAAATTTTTTCATATTTTCTTTTTCTTTTCTATTTTTTGGTTTTTCTTTTTCTTTTTTAAATTTCAATCGAACCTGGTGTTGTACATGTAACAAAACGAACAGTTTAATACTGATCGAACAACGTCAGTACCGAAATTGATATTCGTTTTTATTGTTTCGATCGATATAAACACATCTCAGTATATTTTTGGTCGTATCATGAATTTTTATTGTTCTATTTCGGTAAGTGTATGTATCTTAATAAACCGGACCAATATCAAACGAATTCCTGCCGTTAATGTTATTTTTACTATTTCGTCTACGTGTCCATTATAGTTTGGGTCACCCCGTCGCAGAGCGCGAATGTCACCCACTACGTTATTTATTATTTGTTTTATAATCTTCATTTCATAGTCTAATTTTTTTAATAATAAATTCAAATAAAATACTAAAAATATATTTAATTCTTGCAACAACTCTTTCGCAACGGCTAGATAAAATACCATAAATAAGCAATATTTGTATGCATAGAGGTGTATATCTCATGCTTTGGGAGGTTTTAAAAAAAAAGTTTTGTTTTTTCACTTTTAAGCCAAAATTATATATTTTTTTACTTATAACACAAAAAGTTTCATCATTTACATTTAACCTTACAATTTTTGTACTTTTAACTTTGATCCTTATACTTTTCATCTCACGCAAATTTTTCATTTTACCTTCCGTTTTAAATTTTGAGAGTTAACACGGCGCTACATGTGTGTGGTTCAACGTTTTTACGTCGCCTATTTTTCCCGTTTGACAGGTTCATCGCAACGCGCATGTCCTAGATCAACTTAGTTATTCTTTTCTATGTTTTACATTTCCGTCTAAGTTATTCGTATTAACACGTCGCAAGTTCATTGTTGGTGCCCCTGCCGGAATGCGGAAGTGCTTAATGCTAGTTATTTTATTTAATAAAAAATTCAAATAAAGTCCTAAAAATTAATATTTTATTCTTACAATAGCTCTTTTGTAACGTTACTTTTAAAAAACTATTTTTGCAATGACTAGTTTTTCAAACAGCTACTTTTGCAACGGCTAGTTTTTTCCGGCTATAAATTCAATTCATATTTCAAGCAACATGCGCACTTCTCAACTCATAATTCATTATAAAGATTCATCAAAAAAGATGGCAAGAAACCCTTGACCGAAGAAGAAGAGATGGCTCTGATCAACTCTTGGATTGACTTATGCGATAACAGACAAGTAGTCAGGTCAACTAAAGAAATCTTAATTGAAGGATTTCGTCAATGTGTAGGAGATATTAATTGCTCTTCGTACGTCACTTTGTCATGGTTTCGTATTTTGCGCGGGGAGGTTTCATTTCATGCATTCTTCAACCATATATATGATGGCTCAAGGTGACGGCATAACGGAGTCACAACCGATTACCTAGACTCGTCGAGAATAAAACATACACAACAGAAGATTATTTCACATGGCAGCCTAACAATTAATAAGAAACCATTCTCGTAAGTTTTGTTTTATTGTTTATTTTTATTTTACGAATTTGTTTACTAAATTTAACAATTTTAAGTTTATTTTATTCAAATCAAGGGGGTCCACGCCTCCACCCCAAACCATCGTCCACTCTACCAGACCACCACCCAAGCGGACAATCCTAGTCACCCACCTTCAACGCCTCTCTCGTCCGCTCTTCTCGTCTACAACCACATCGCCGGACTTGGCGATGTAGGTGCTCTTAAACTTAAAGTTTTGACAAAAGTATACATTCTGTATCTATACTGAAAATTATTTGTGTGATCCTTTAAATACAATAACTATACTTGGTATTCTTTTCTTTAAATATTTTTATTTTAGATTACATCCTTACCACTAACTAATTCATGTTAAAGTTTTAATTCCAAACGTCGTTTTGAGGCCATGATCTTGTAAAAATAATTGAACTTTTAGTTTCGGTCAATGAAAGGATGGAACCGTAAAAAATATTGAACGAAAACGAAACAATAAGTGTATATGGAAAGTGTCAAATCATGTTTGTGTGTTTGATTATAATAAATATCTAACAATTTTGAAGACACATTCATACTAAAAAATCATATCTTGTATGCTATGAATACTTATATGATTTTTTTTATATTTTTATTGTACTTAATAGATCGACTACATTAGCAAAGATGGTTCAGTATCATTTCAAGGTGGATTCTCTATAGATGCAGCAGATATTATACTACATTGCACCGGGTACGTCCAAGATAAATTCTTTTATTTAAACCTATAAACATATAACAAGAAAATCAAGGGAAAAAATTGCATAATAATAATAATAAAGGATTCACTCTGTAGGGATGAAACAAAAATAAAACCAGACAAAAACATTTATATCTTTTTTACATTTAGGTACAAATTCCATCTTCCGTTTCTTAGAACAAATGGCATTGTAAGTGTTGAAGACAAACGTATTGGACCTCTTTACAAACATGTTTTCCCCCCACAACTTGCCCCACGACTCTCCTTTGTTGGAATACCAGATAGGGTAAGTTTAATGTATCCTCGTGTTTTCATTAAAATATATTAGTTCAGTTGAAATATATATATATATATATATATATATATATATATATATATATATATATATATATATATATATATATATATATAATGGACTAACAGTACTTTGTAAAATGTAGACCATTCCATTTATAATAACTGAGTGCCAATCAAGATGGATAGCACACGCATTGTCGGCTAAGGTTTCATTGCCATCGGAAAATGATATGTTGAATGAAGTCTTAAAACATTACGAAGAAATGAAAGAAAAAGGCCTTCCGGAACACTCAACTCATCAAATTGGATTTCAGGTTTTTGTTTTAATATTTTGTTATAAATCTCTTAGAATCAATCGTTAAATATAACATAGGAATAACATTTTGACTTCAAACGACAGCATGATTATATCGAACGGATGTGGGCTCAAACTGGAATGATCATGGAGATGAACATAAAAGACATGATTGAATACTTGATTCATTGCTTGATGATCGCTGGTTTAGATGGGTATATGGATTTGTTCTCCCAGAAATATGGGATCTAATAATTGAATTTTTCACATTAAGCACTTGTTTAGAGTAATGATACCAACTGAATGTAACAAAACTCACTTGATCATTACTCACACATGTAATTAATCAATTTCTTTTTTTTAAGTTGTGAATTATCCTTCTCACTTATAGTCTATAATAATATCTAAATAAATAAAAAGGTTGCAATTGGTATTCTTATTTCTCTCTTATTTTATAAACATGTGTACGTGCTTTTTTATAAACATATGTATAAAAAACATATTTCATTTAGTTTCTTAAGGCCTATCATAACTAGTTATTTTGGTTTTCTACTAACTACTTTAACTATATAACCTCATCTCCATTTATTATTACTAAAAGGGTGCCTGCGCAATGCGACGGGAAAATCACAGACACTACCAGGGTGTATATTATTCGGTTCATTCGGTTATCGTTCTCAATTGAAACCGAAGTCATTAGCTAGCCTGTTTTATTAACTAATCGGTTTTCAGTTAAACAGCTCAGGTTTTCAATCGGTAAGATTAATTGTTTTTTGTTTGATTTGTTTAATTTCGGTTAATATCCAAAACCAAACTTGCTCTAAAACTTTTTCTTAGTAATACATGAAGTTGAGGTATAAGTTGATAAAATGGGTGCATAAAATATGAATACATGAATTGAAGTTCTAAAAGTTTAAAGGGATCAAAATATGTATAATTCGGTTCATTTTGGTTAATTTTGGTTAAACAAGGGTAAAAAGAACCGTTCACTGGTTTTGGTTAATTTAGGTTTCGGTTAATCGATTTTCAGTTAATTCAGTTTTTTATTAATTTCTATTTAGTTTCGGTTAACGTTTCAAGTATTGCTCACCCTTAGACACTTTTAAAACGTAACATATCAACTTTTTAATTAAAAAAAAAACTATAGTAATACTATACTCAAACTAAAAAGAATAAAAAACTCGTTTTAGGGTATAATTTTTTTTTTAATAATAACATATAAATAATATTTGAACATTTAAAAATTGTGAGGGTATTATTTTTTATAAGAGGATAAAGTGTAACTATTAACTAATGAATTAGAATTTATTAAAGATGGGATAATTAAAATGTAATTAAGATTAAGAAATTAAAGTGTAACTAGTGTATAAAAATTAATTTACCATTAATTTAAGTTGTACCTATGCATTAAAGCAAAAAATAAAAATCTTAAACTTATGTGTATCGTAGATAGAAAATTTGGAACTAATATTATTATAAAATGTACATGTAAAAAAATATTGTATTCTAATAAAATAACAAACTTGGAATTAATTTTTGCTCAAGGCAGTATTTGCAACCACTTTGACCTAGGCTAGCTGTCTCCTATGATAATTAACGCAACAAAGGTATTGCATATTTTTTTTTTGCTATAAGACATTTTAAATGACTCATTCACTTAACAGACTATTATTGTAATGGTTTTGTTTCTGTAAACGTTATTAACGCATTGATTCTTCATATAAAAATTGAAATACATACCATTTTGACCACACTTTTTAGGCCAAAAGGATAAAACTAGGAAGAAAGCTTCTGATGCTAGTTCTGATGAGGAAACGGAATTAGGGTAGAATGTAGAATATGGGTGTGATTGCCGAAGGAATTGAAATATGTGGTTTGAAAATTCATGTGAAAGGAAACGGAGGAGTTTTTGGAAGAAAGCAGTATTCCAAATCGTTGCACGGGACGGGAGTCGAACAGACGCAAATTATGTCATGAACATGTGTAACTACCAGCCTAACGATGTGTAGGTTGTGTTATAAAAACGTGTTAATTTCTTATGAAGGGGTGTGACTTAAGTCACTTTTTGTAGTTATATATAATATAATATATAATATACGGAAGCTTGTGACTTTTTGTAAGGGGTGTAGTATCTTTAAAATTAGTTTAAGCTATATGACTTTTTGAAGGGCTGTGATAATTTTAAAGGGTTGGTGTGATTAGTTTAGATGGTTGTGACTTTTTGAAGGGGTGATACATTTTAAAAATAGTTTGAAGAGTTGTAATCTTTTGAAAGCAAAAACACAGAAAAGGAATCAAAGCAAAAACAAAATCAAATCCGCAAATCGAAGGAACATGGATGAACATCCGCGAGTATTATGAACATCAGACTTAGGATGCTTACATGTTTCACACACAGGACTGTGTATTATTTGTATATTTTCTCAGAATTTTTCGATCAAATCGAAGGCTTATTCGATTGTTGATCATCATCTTTGGACAAATTTGTGTCGGATCAGGGATCGATATACGTTTATGAACATGGATGAACATCAGTGAGTATGCACAGATTCTGTGCAGGGACTCGAAACACCACAATCACAGGGACGATACACACAAACACACTAATATATTATGTATCATACAATTACAAATGAGAGATCCTATCCTATTTATAGGTATAAGATGCCTTGCAGAACAAGATAAATAACTAACATAACATAAATAACCGTCATAACTTGTTCATCACGTTTTAACTTCTGCACAGTTGACTTTTTATGAACAAGTTTGAACTTGTTCATTAGTGATTGTATGGTGAGATGCTGGAATGATTATGGTTGTTTGGCGTTTGACTCTCGTGATAATGGAGTTGGATGTAATATATGGCAACCAAATCAGCCAAGTTTTCAGTTGATCCACAAGGGACTTCTGTTCGAAAGTATGTGCTTCTCCAAATCCGAGCAAGAGCAAAGGTAAAATCATTTTTTATAATTCAGTGATTTGTTGGTTAATTGTTATGTATTTCTATTGCTACATTTTTTTCAAATCCGAGCAAATGTTGGCCAGAGCTAAATTAGGATGTACATTGAGCTTGAATAGAGGATATGGCGTCAAGATCTAACACAAGGCGTATGCAGGAAACGATGCTAAAGTCGTGATTTGGGTACCCGTTGTTGCTGGCACTTTTCTACTTATCTTTTGCTTCGGTCTATTGTGGTATTGTGAAAATAGAAAGCTTAAACGAGAAGGTCACCATTTACATTATATTGGTCTACTTTTGAAGTATATACCTATTTCACATGGTTTTGATTGTAGAACAGAAACAAGAAGACAACGATATACATTTTCTTGAGCTGATGGCTTCCGAAAGCTTCAATACTTCAAGTGATACTTACAAAGCTGGCTGAAAAGGAAGAGATATAGTAGTGTTCAGCTTTGCTGCTATAGTTTCAGCATTCAACAACAAATGATTTCTCAAATGAAAATAAGCTTGGACAGGGTGGTTTTGGACCTTTTTATAAGGTATTTGTATATTTTTTATTTGACATGTGTTTTAAAAAGTGTCAGTAGTTTATGTTGACAAAAGCGCAATTTAATGTGGCTGTGACAAAAGGGGAAACTTAGCGATGAACAAGAAATCGCAATCAAAAGGCTTTCAAGAACATCAGCGCAAGGGATTGTGGAATTCAAGAATGAACTTATTCCAAACTTCAACATACAAATCTTGTCTGAGTTCTAAGTTGTTGTATTCATAGAGAAGAAAAGATGTTAATTTACGAGTACGTGCCAAACAAGAGTTTAGATTTCTTTCTCTTTGGTAAGAAATTTAACAATCTACAATCCTAGATGTCTATGATGGTATGGATTTTTTTACTTGATTGTTTTATCTAACTTGTAATACCGATTGTATAGATGAAACAAGGAAGGCGCTACTAGATGGCCAAAACGATGGAACATCATTGAAGGAACCGCTCAAGGATTGCTTTACCTACATAAATACTCTAGAGAGCGGGTAATCCATAGAGATCTCAAAGCTAGTAATGTTTTGCTAGATGAAAGTATGAACCCAAGATCGCTGATTTTGGTATGGCAAGAATTTTCAAACAAGATGAGACGGAAGCAATGACCCAAAGGGTAGTCGGTACATAGTATGAACACTCTCTTTCTAAATTAACTTTGTAGTCAGGTTACTTCAAAATTAAATTTTACAGAATCTAACTCAGTCACATTATGTAGTGGCTACATGTCTCCTGAGTATGCAATGGACGGGACTTTCTTGGTGAAGTCCGATGTCTTCAGTTTTGGAGTCTTAATCCTAGAAATTGTGAGTGGAAGAAGAAATACGAGTTTCTCCCATCTTGCCAAGACAGTAAATCTTATTGGATATGTAAGCCTAATTTGAAATTTGAATCTTCTACACCTAGCATACCAGCAAAAGCAATTTGTTTGACCAAAACGTAGCACATATAATTCACTTCTGAATATTTTTAGGCCTGGAAGATGTGGCAACAAGGGGATGCATTGCAAGTGTAGGATCTAACACTTGGTGATACTTGTGTTACACACCAATTGTTGATTGCACTTCTTCGCGTACAAGAAAACGCAGTTGAAAGACAAGAAATGTTAGAGGTGATAGCTATGCTTATTAATGATACTATGTTGTTACATGTCCCAAAGCGGCCAGCATTCTTTTTTGTCAGAATTGTGTCTAAGTCAACTTTAGTCGAAGGGAAGACAGAGTGCGGCTCTGTAAACAACATAACCATTACACAAACGGAGGATATTCTCGTAGCTCATGGCCAAATATTATATAATTAGATCTTGTCTAATTAAACCCACTTTTTTATTTTTTTCTCGTGATTGGCCAAAAAAGATATGTTTTACTTTAAATGGGTACCTTTTATTTCGTCCATCCTTTTTTACAACAAAAGTTTTTGAGTTAATGACACACTGATTCTCGTGGCTTCTCGAGATGTTCAGAGTTCAGAATCTCTAAATATTTGTTTTTTCCATTTCATACATGGTGGTAGAATTTTGATTCTCAAAAAGCGTGCTCTCTTTTGAAAGTGCATATAAATGTACAATAAACATATCAACTCCATCATCATTCATAAACCATTTGCATATTGATGAAAGTGAACTATGAAATAAAATGTACGAATCAACAAACTAGCGAACTAGCTATAATTACATGTGAAATACCAACACAAATATGAGAAATTACACAAGAGCTAACATGTCACATGGAATATTCTAAATTTTTTTGATGCAAAATATGGCCCAAAAGGGAACGTACCAGACATCACATCCATAAATGAACAATAAAAAAGGTAGCAAACTTTAAACGGGATATAAATAGAAACTTCAAATTATGGATCACATGCTTTGGGCCCAAACTATTGGGCTGGGGTGTAGGCATCCCCCCATATATATATATATATATATATATATATATATATATATATATATGTTAAAAGGTTGATTCATAAACACTGAATTGATGTGTGTATTTTTTCGTATTTTCATTACAAAGAAAGGTATTGAATTTATACACAAAACCGTAATCTATACATAGAAGACAGCTGCTGATTTCTAGCTGTTTTAACATTGCAGTGATTTGCTGTTGATTAGCTGGATGTCCGGCTGTTGATTAGCTGCTGAAGGATGTCCGGCTGTTGATTAGCTGCGATTATCTCCAAGGTTTGACTTTCCTTTCTAACACTCCCCCTCAAGTTGAATAGTTGGATTTCCAAAATTCAACTTGCCCAAACAATCGTTGAGAATTTTCCCGTTAACTGCTTTTGTTAGAATGTCAGCAAGTTGATCCTTTGATCGAACGAATGGTAGTTCGATCGTACCATCTTCCAATTTTTCTTTGATGAAGTTCCTATCAATTTCCACGTGTTTTGTTCGATCATGTTGCACTGGGTTTTCTGAAATCTGAATTGCAGCTTTATTATCACACATAATCTTACTTGTTTCTTTTGACGGAAAACCAATCTCAGCTAAGAGTCTTCGCATCCACATGGCTTCTGTTAAACCTCGAGCTATACCTCTAAATTCAGCTTCTGCACTTGAAAGAGCAACCACCTTTTGTTTTTTACTTCTCCAAGTAACAAGATTTCCTCCAACTAAAGTGAAATAGCCTGTTGTTGATCTCCGACTTCCCTTATCTCCTGCCCAGTCTGCATCGGTATAGATTTGAACATTTAGGTGTCCATGTGATTGAAACAGGACTCCATGACCCACTGTTCCTTTGAGATATCTAATAATTCTCCAAACTGCTTCCATATGTGACTGTTGAGGTTGGTGCATGAACTGGCTTACTACCCCTACAGCATAGGCAATGTCTGGACGAGTATGTGAGAGATATATTAGCTTTCCCACCAGCCGTTGGTATCTTTCTTTGTTTGCTAACTTTGCTCCTTCCTCCATATAAAGCTTTTGGTTTACACTCATAGGAGTGTCTGCTGGTTTGCAATCGATCATTCCGATCTCTGCCAACAAGTCTAAGACATACTTCTTCTGGCTAATGAAAATTCCTTGTTTTGACCTTAGTACTTCGATTCCGAGGAAATACTTAAGTCTGCCCAAATCTTTCATTTCAAATTCAGCAAACAAGTTTTCTTTGAGTCTTACCATTTCTTCTTTATCGTTCCCCGTAATGATCATATCATCTACATAGATAATTAGGCAGGTTACGAATTTTCCTCTTTTTTTGAGAAACAAAGTATGATCAGCATTACTCTGTTTATATCCAAACTTTTTCATAGCTACCGTGAATCTGCCAAACCAAGCCCGGGGAGATTGCTTCAAACCATAAAGAGACTTCTTCAGACGGCAAACTTCTCCAGTTTTGAAATCTTCTGTGAATCCTGGAGGAGCGTCCATAAATACCTCTTCATCTAGGTCCCCATGTAAAAAGGCATTTTTTACATCAAACTGTTGAAGCGGCCACCCTTCATTTGCAGCTATCGAAAAAAGGACCCTAATTGTGTTCATTTTTGCAACTGGGGAGAATGTTTCAGCATAGTCAATCCCATGTGTCTAGGTATACCCTTTTGCTACCAGTCGGGCTTTATATCTTTCAATTGTACCATCTGGTTTATACTTAACCGTATAGACCCAACGACACCCCACGGATTTCTTTCCCAATGGGAGAGTACACTTTTCCCAAGTATTGTTCTTGATTAGGGCTTCCATTTCCGTTTTCATTGCTTCCTTCCAATGTTTAGATTTTAAGGCTTGATCCACGTTTGTAGGAGTTTCTTCGGAATACACAGATGAGATAAATGCTTTGGCTTCCTTAGTGAAATTTCCATCGGCCACACTAGCTATAGGATAACTGGATCTTCTTGGTTCCTTTCCAGGAGAATACCGTTTCGGAGGAACTCCTCTGTTTGTTCTAGGGGGCAACACATATCTTGATGGTGGTTCTTCTTGTCTGGATTCATTTGCCTGCAAATTTTCAGTTTGTTCTGTGGCAGTTTCATGGTTAGAAGTATTGGTATCCTCGGAGTCATTAGAAACTTCAAAGGTACCACCAGACTGAATAGGGTGAGTATTACTTACCTCGGACACCAGGTTAGGAGGAACATTAGGATCGTCAGTGGCACTGAAATTGAAGTCTGGTGACTCTGTAGTAGGTGACTCTTTAGTTGGTACATAGGGAACATATTTTAACCAGCTTAGTGTGTCTAAACATTCCTTCTCCCCCTGACCACTGAGTTGGGAATTGTAGTAATACTCGGTTTCAAGAAAGTCACAGTTTATCGTGGTGAACATATGACGTGTTTTTGGATTATAACATCTGTATCCCTTTTGATTCATTCCATACCCAACAAAGACACATTTTTCAGCACAAGGGTCAAGCTTGGTTCGATCTGATTTAGGTATGTGAACAAAGGCAGTACATCCAAAGATTCTTGGTTGAAGAGTAAGAACTGAGGGTAGTTTGAAGAATTTTGAAAGGGTGTGTAACGGAGTGTTAAGCTTTAGGATTTTTGTTGGGAGTCGGTTGAGAAGATAGGTAGCAGTAGCAAGGGCTTCAGGCCAAAAATATTTCGGAACCTGAGATTCAATTAGGAGAGCTCGTGTCATTTCTAGCAAAATGCGATTTTTTCTTTCGGCGACACCGTTTTGTTCTGGGGTGTTTGGGCATGTAGTTTGGTGGATTATTCCCTTGTCTTGGAAAAAGGATTTAAACGAGGTATTAACAAACTCACCGCCATTATCAGATCGGAATATTTGGATGTTTGTTTGAAATTGGGTTTGGATCATGGCGTAAAACATAGTGAACTTTTCAAATACTTCGGATTTGTTTTTCAAAAATAAACCCAGGTCATTCGGGTACAATCATCAACGAACATCACAAAGTACCGAAGGTTTTGCCCCCCAAGAACTGGGGCAGGACCCTATACGTCAGAATGGATTAATGAAAATGGCAAAGCAGTCTTAGTATTATTGGGTTTAAAAGTTTTTCTATGGCTTTTTGCTAAAACGCATGTTTCACAATGTGAAATAGAATTAACTGGAAATAGTTTTGGAAATAAAATATGCGAATAACTTGTAGAAGGATGACCTAATCTTCGGTGCCACAGCCAAGCTTCTCGTTCCGATGTCCCATGAGTCAGCATCACAGCACCACTTTGAGTCACCTCATCCACATAGTACAACCCTTGACTTTCAGTGCCACGCCCAATGATCACTCCCGTCCTGATATCCTGTAAAATACAAAACGTAGGGTACATTAGGACAATACAGTTAAGTTCCTTTGTGACATGGCTGATGGAAAGCAGTTTATGTGATAACGAGGGAACATAAAGACAATTAGAGATTTTTATTGTGGGCGAAATCTCAATAGTCCCTCCCGATTTTACATCCATTATCCCGCCATTCGCCATTTGAATATGTGTTTTTTCTGGTTTAGTTGTTGAAATAATATCCGATGACTCATAAGTCATTGTGTCGGTTGCACCGCCATCGAATATCCATCGTTTTTGTTTACCATGATGTTTTTGGGCCATATTAGCATTCCCATTACTTTCAGGGACCAAATGTGACATATTCACATTTTTATTATATACGCTCGGTTTATCTGCCCCAAACCTATCCACCCCATACCCGTTCCCTTTTTCTTCTTCTTCTCCGCCTTTACCTAAGCATTCATCTCCTTCACCTGTTGCGTCGGCCATTCCGCCGAACCCTGATCTGCTCCGGCTTTCATCTCGGCTGCTGGTGGTAGATGACTTCCCCTTTTCCGTAGTCTTTGTGCCTCTCTTCTGACCATCAGACCACCATTCGGGATATCCAACGAGTTTGAAACATTGTTCCCGGGTATGTTTCGTCATACCGCAATGATCACACTTGAGGTGAGTTTTGTCGTCTCTGTTACTTGTTCCGATTCTTTTTCCCTCGGTCCGTCGGTATCCCTTTGATGCAAGCCCTAATCCGTCAGTTTCAGAGGCCATTAGACCCACTGTGATACCCTGTGTGTCATTGAGAGGTGTTCCCAGAATGTTCTGGTGAGCGGCCTCCTTGCGGATAGTGGCGTATGCAGTTTCTACGGTTGGAAGGGGTTCTAACCGAAGTATTTCCCTCTTTATAGGGTCATATTTCCGGTTGAGGGCGTTTAGAAACTGAAACAGTTTCTGCTCCGTCCTGATTTTGTGATATGCTTGGATATCGGTTGGGCAGGTCATAGGGTTTGGGTCAATCCGATCAATTTCTCCCCATACTCCTTGGAGTATAATCCACAATTCTTCTAGGGAGAGATTGTTCTGCTTGATTTCATTCGCCTTGACATGTAGGTTGAAGGTTTGGAGCTTGTCACGCCCACTGCTATATGTTATAGCTAGGGCATCCCACAGCGATTTTGCTGTCGGGAATTCGGTTAGATTGCTGGCGAGGGTTGGTTCGATGTTTTGTATGAGCCATGAGAAGACGACTAGGTCGTCTTGTTCCCATTGCTCATATTCCTCGCTGGTTTGGTTCGGCGGGTTGGTTGATAAATGGTTTAGAAAGGCTTTTGATTTACCGCCTATGGCTACCCTCATCATCCGGGTCCATAAGGCATAATTCTGGCTGTTGAGCTTGAGGTTTATTTGAAGGTTATCGGACAGTTTTGGGTTTCGGTTTTGTGGGTTTAGGCCATTCTTGAGCAGGTTGGCGATTTGAATTGATAGATCTTCTCCCAAGTTACCGGCTTCGGCCATGGCAGCTTGGTTGAGAGGATGATTTGGTTTGGGTGAGCAAGGTAAATGATGAACAGGTCAAGAACGACACTGCTCTGATACCATGTTAAAAGGTTGATTCATAAACACTGAATTGATGTGTGTATTTTTTCGTATTTTCATTACAAAGAAAGGTATTGAATTTATACACAAAACCGTAATCTATACATAGAAGACAGCTGCTGATTTCTAGCTGTTTTAACATTGCAGTGATTTGCTGTTGATTAGCTGGATGTCCGGCTGTTGATTAGCTGCTGAAGGATGTCCGGCTGTTGATTAGCTGCGATTATCTCCAAGGTTTGACTTTCCTTTCTAACAATATATATATATTTATTTATTATTAATTTATAAAAATAAACACACAAAACACATGACAAATACACATCCGCCATCCTACTATGGGTGGCTTCCATGGCAACCACTAGCACCCTTCCCCACAACATCGCAAATGGAAAAAAGTTCTAATAAAATACAAATACGAATTCCTTATGAATTAATCAATTGCAAGGTTATATTAAAAGCAACTATCTTGAAGCCTCAACGACCCTGCATAGCACTCATCGTTGTGTTGTTTATAGAGCAATCTTCCGGTTTGATTTGGTCTAAAGTTGAATTTGACTCGACTCTAGCAATGAAAAATGCCGGTCTTTTTGGAGCAGGCAATGATATGGCGTCATTGAAAAGCATGGAGATCATATCTGAAGTCGTTGGTCTATCTGTTGCACTTTCTTGTACACAAAGAAGTGCCACATGAAAAGTCCTTAAGAACTGTTGTACAACGCAAGTACTTCCAAGGGTTGGATCCTCCAACTCCATTGCATTCCCTTGTTGCCATAGCTCCCATGCCTAAAAACATCAAGTGGAACTTGTAATCCACACGTATGTTTATCACATCATCTTGTTGAAGAATATAATATGCAAAAGATGTAGAAAAGTTGATGTTAGCGAAACTTACATATCCAAGAAGATTAACTGTCCGATCAAGATAAACAAAGCTACTATTTCTTCTTCCACTGACGATTTCCAGGATCAACACTCCAAAACTGAAAATATCAGACTTGATAGAGAAAGTTCCTTCCATTGCATACTCAGGAGACATGTAACCACTGAACACAAAATGGTTTACTTAATATTTTAAGAAATGGTCAAGTAGATTTTCCAAAGAGTAAAAAAAATAAGTGTTGATAAACGGGCTATGAATGCTTATATTCTATTAATGTTTTTTTGAAGTTGGAACATAGTGATCTTACTATGTTCCGACCACCCTATGAGTCATCGCATGAGTCTCGTTTTGATTGAATATTCTTGCCATACCAAAATCCGAAATCTTTGGGTCCATACTCTCATCTAAAAGGATGTTATTAGATTTTATATCTCTATGAATAACTCTCATTCTTGAGTGCTTATGCAGATATAGCAACCCCTGAGCAATTCCTTCAATGATGCTGAACCGTTTAGGCCAATCCAGCTCAGACCTTTTATTTTCATCTAAAATACAGAAAAAGATATTAAAATCAACAAATATATATATATATATATGTGTGTGTGTGTGTGAGTGTGTGCGCGCGCGCTTACGTTACAAACAATACATACCGAAGAGAAAGAAATCCAAGCTTTTGTTCGGCATATACTCATAAATCAACATCTTTTCTTCACCGTGAATGCAACAACCAAGAATCCGAACAAGATTTGTATGCTGGAGTTTGGCTATGAGAATTAGTTCATTCTTGAATTCCACAAGCCCTTGCCCTGATGATCTCGAAAGCCTTTTGATCGCAATTTCTCGCCCATTGTTTAGTCTTCCCTATTATTGTATATCTCTTGTTATGATATTAACACAATGCAAGAATTTAACAATTACATGAAAGTTGGAAGTAAATCACCTTGTAAACAGGTCCGAAACCACCTTGTCCAAGCTTATTTTCAGGTGAGAAATCACTGGTGGCAGTCCTGATAGAAGCAAAGCTAAATAATAAAAAATCTCCATAACGACCATCACTCTCAAGCTGATGTACATCCTTGAAGCTTTCAGAAGCTGCTAGCTCAAGAAAACACTCATCTCTCTTCCTTCTCTTGTATTCTAGAATCAGTATCAATGAATCAACAAAAGACACAACTAGGTACATAGTTTAAGTACATTTAAGTTCACTTATACCTTTTCTTTTTTGTTTTCGCTTCTTCATATACCATAAAAGCGCAAAACCAAGGAACAAAGGCACAGCAGTGAGTGTCCATATCGGTTTCATGTTCTTGTCTTTTTTGTTTCCTAGATAATGACCTGCAAGTTAGGTGTGAAGAGGCTACAATGGAAGCCAAAAAGAAGAGAGATTCATGTTAAAAGATTCTTACTTGTACTTTGGTTATCAGGATTTTGAGAACTGATCACATACTTCATTGTAGAATTGTCTTCCCCATCAACGAAAAGGTTATTGATTCCAGTCCAAACAACACAACCGGTTCCATTGGTGTTACTGCTATTAAATCCAACACAGCTGCAATCATTCCAACACTTCATGAAACAGTCACTAATGCTTAAGCTCGGGGTACTATCAGTAATATTTCTTGACTTATAAGTAAACTCCCCGTAACTGTAACTAAAATAATCATCCTCTCTCCTGCACATGGGCAAACTTGGGTTCAGGCAGCCATTACTTGAATTGTACCCATAACACAACTCAGGGGTCCATGCATTGGAAATATTATAATTTGTAATCTGCCCTTTCGGTGTCAAAATCCACATGGGAAAAGGATCAGTTGTATCCTCAGAGCAGGGATCATCTGTGTAGCTAAAGTATTGTTCTTCATTGTTGTACACAGATGTGAGATTATATTTAGATTGTATTTCTTCGTTTACTAAGAACATAAACTCAGATGTTTTAACGTCTAGGAACCCACTAGTCCAGTATGGTTGGCCTCTTCGTCGAATCATTAATCTTTGAGATGTTTCATTAATGAGTTCCCAGCTCAAAGTAAAAGCTCCCGAATCGGAGATATTATTGCTTAGCCGAGAAGTCAACATCCAGTTCTGTTTTGCTCTCGTGGAGTGATCAAAACTCTGCCACAAAACCCTCTTGTCGATTTCACTTATTAGACGGAGATTACCGGTGTCTTCAAGTGTTACAGTCACATTTGGGTTTGGACCAGCTTGAACATCAGTAATTTTCATCAGAGTCGTCCCTCCAGCAGTGATGATCAAGTTTCCTGTGTTTGGGTCAATGGAGTGTGCACTGGTTTCTGAGGCGAATATAATTGGCTTGTTGGGATTGGCTACCCATACTTTCCGGGCTTTAGCATCACTAGTGTACCAAATTCCCATGTAAAGTCCATTCTCTTCATCAAAGAACCCTAGTGTGAAATTTCCACCTATGGAAAGAAGCTGGTCATAGGAGTGGAGTTGGCTACCAACTTTGATTATTGATAATGCATCGTCAGGGGACAAAATCTGACAGTGAGATTCTGATAATAACACCTATGATCATTACCTAAGGACCAAATATGATCTGATCTTGGGCACGCTGAACTAAACAACCAAGAGTAAGATGTTGGCTCGCACACCGTAAATGAGCTGTCGCAACACCCTCCTTCACCCTTCAACATCAGCTCCTTGGGGCAGCGTTGATTCAAATCGTAAGTGCAACCTCTCTTTGAGCAATCAGCATATAAATAATCAATTGACTCATCAATAGTCTCTACGGTAATTTGTAAATTATAGCCATTGGTGAGACTGACATCATACAAACCACGAGCGATGTCAAACTCCACAATTGTAACAGGTGGGGCTGCTGATCTTCCATTGCACTCCATTTCACCAGAGCCACAGTCACCTGTTTTACACATCCCATGACCTGACCCATTGAAGGCGCAACCGGTCCTAGCCCATAATTCACCCACCCAGACATCTGGAGGTTGAAAGGAGCTGAATTACCCTCTGCGAGCTCGAATCCAGTAATATTTAGAGCAGGGCTGCCGGAGATTCGAGGCCAAACCGTGAAACCACAGTCATTGACAACAGTGATAGTATTCCCTGAAGCTCCTGCAATTTAATATGTCAACCAATATCTTAGTGTATAACTGCAGTTTTGTGAGTGTATTTTGTGATGCTGATTACAAAACACATTTACTTACCATTATACAACAAGAAGAAGAAAAGCAAGCTCTGAACAAAAGCCATGCTCGGCTTCATTTGATTGTTTGTGGCATCAAATTTTGTTTTTGCAGGCGTGGAGCATATTATTATTATTATTATTATTATTATTATTATTATTATTATTATTATTATTATTATTATTATTATTATTTTATTATTATTATTATTTATTGATCGGAATAGTAATTAGTTAATTACTACAACTACACCCGAGTCTTTTGACGGGTTTAGATTGTTGTTGATTTGATTTGTTATACTTTCGGTCTATTATTATTATTATTATTATTATTATTATATAACCATACATTTTCAAAGTATATGTCTAGTAGCTATACTTAATTGGTTGGACGAAAGCTTCAGGAAACTTTTTTGATTTCAAATATTTTCCACAAAACTTTTATATATTTTTATTATTAAGTATTAAGCCGCAAAACAAACACAGGGAACTTTCTTGGTTTCACATATCCACCACAACTTATATTTCTTATTATTAAAAATTTAGGTGTATGACAAACATCATGATAGCGTCAGGAAACTTTTTGGGTTTCACATATTTTACATAAAACTTATTACCATAACATCAGTGTAAAAAAGATATATTTCATACAAAATGTAAGAAGTCTAAGTAAATATAGTGTTTAAACTTTAGGTATGATGTTTTATATTTTTTTGATATGATATAATATAGAAAACATCAAACACAATAATTTGTAACACAATCATATGTATTCGAGACATTTAATTTAAAACACACTAATTTAATTCTTCGTATGGTGTTTTAGATTTCATATCTAGAATACATTTAATTGTGTTTTAAATTGTTACATTTGGTGTTTTTCTATATAATACCATGTCAAAAAATATATAACAACATACCAAAATTTTAAAACACGATGTCTATATAGACTTTTTACATTTTCTACGAAAAATGTCCTTTTAACAAGACCTATATATATATATATATATATATATATATAAGGTGAATATCATTTAGGAACCACCATTCATGATAAGAACCACGAGAACCAGTTTGAACACTACCAAAACAACTTAAAAAAACACACGACTTTTTAAAAAAAAATACATATTTCCACTAAAATCGCAACTTTTTAGGTTTTTAGGGGTGAGGGTTAGGTTTTCGGGGGGTGGGGGTTCATTGTTTGTTTTGATTTGATTTTTTATTTTATTTTTTATGTTCACAAGTGGTTCTCGTGGTTATCACGATCAATGGTGGTTCCCGCATGAACCATACCCTATACACACACACACACACACATATATATATATATATATATATATATATATATGGGGATCCGTTAGGAACCACCCTTTATTGCGAGAATCATTGTGAACACAACCAAAACTACTTGAAAAACACACAATTTTTTTTATTTTCCGTTAAAAGTCACAACATTTTATTTTATAAAAATTCTTTTTAAACTTTTTTTTGTAAAAAGTCGCGATTTATCTGTTAAAAACATATTTAGTATTTAGTTTGGGTTTAGCTTTAGGGTTTAGTTTTTAGCATTTAGTTTGGGAGGGTGGGTAGGAGGTTTAGGTTTTTTGGGTGTGGGTTTATTTTGGTTGTGTTCACATTGGTTCTCACGATAAGGTGGTTCTCGCATGAACTCTACCCTATATATAGGTTCAAAAGTGAACACTAGTGTATTTGTAAACTGGGCGAACTAATCCTAGCCATACACGTGTGTAAATTAATGGCTAGGATTTGATAATGAAATACATTTGTGTATTTTACAATTTGATGATGAAATCCCAGCCATACACGTGTGTAAATCAATGGTCGAGATTTGTTCACTCAGTTCGCAAATACACTAGTGTTCACTTCTAGATCCCCATCTATATATATATTAAAAACATAAAATACAATATTCCTTAACGTGCGATTATACAATATGAAATTACACATGTTATAAAACAAAAAATCTAATCATGCATGAAGAAAAAACCATAATCACGCATGAAAAAACCATAGTCACGCGTGGTTATGATTTTTGTTCATGTGATATTTATGGTTTTGTTCATGCGTGATTAGGTTTTGAGTTTTATAACATGTGTAATATCATTCGTACCATCGAGCATTAAGGAATATTGTATGCAACCTCCCCCTTATATATATATACATACATATATATATATATATATATATATATATATATATATATATATATATATATGTATTAAGTATTAAGGTGTCACACCTTAATATATATATATATGTATTAAGTATTAAGGTGTCACACCTTAATTTCCCCGTGGGCCCGGGCTTAGGGTATATGCGTGACGATTGATATTAATAATCACAAAACACTAAGAAAGACGGGAATTTAGATTAAATTATACAAAAGTACAAACTAGAAATAAAGTAAATAATTATACAAGTTGTTCGTACTATAAACTCCACAGGTGGACCGAAATATATGAAATGTGACTTGAGACTAATAAGGTCTTTTCGTGAAGTTGCAAATTCCAATAAGTTTAGACCGAGTAGCTCCAGCCTATTCCGTACTTGCTATATAATCTGCGCTTAATCTTTTGAAAATATGTTAGTTTTCACTGATAAATACAATTAACCGACTCTTTTGAAAATCTTTTCTAAAGTTTATTTGATACCATTTGGTACATCATTTTTGAATAACTTGGGACAAACTGTATCTCTTCTACCAGTTTTACATGCTTGTCAATACAGTTGGGGACCGGAACTGAACGTTGATACATGATTAATCGGCACACCACATTTTTAATATAATCAAAATATACCATTAGCGTCTATCAGGTGTGTGCTTACACACCGCACTTAGGTCGTGGTCGTTTGCAATTAACGAGTCGGGATATCAAGGAAACGATCGTATTAACCCCCAATGTAAACAAATTAAAACGGGTTATTTGAATTTCTAGACATCATTTGCCCTTTGTCCGATACCTGACCAAGTGGCTAGTGCCGTATCCCAAGCTTTTATAAAATAAAAGAGGCTAAGAGCATTTACTTGTGCTAGTCTTGACAAATCAAAGATGCTAAGCACAACCGTTAAACAAAACAACCTAAACACTGGCACAATTTACTGGATGTTCCTAGTCTGGAATGAATGGAACTACGATCCGTTAGAATGTGCGGTGTCACACCCCGACCCGCAGCGGAATAAGAGTCGGGGCATAATTGGGTTATCACCAAAGCTCATGATATTTACTATTATGTTTCATATTTATTAAAATCAAAATTACATTCTCAATAATCCAAACATGTCCATACAATACAAAGAAAATTAACCAACTAAACAATCCAAGCTCTAAATCAGTTTATTCTTCTAATCCAATCCTAGGTGTTTCTTGCTGCAGCTGGTTCCCCTGTATCATGTGTAAAAATGGGAGTTTTTGGGTCAACATAAGTTGGCGAGTGAACCTTGTTAGATAAACATTTATTATTGATTTCATGTTATTTTTATTAAGGAAAAAATATGCAATAGTCATATGTGAGCAAATGTACAAAATCAAACAGTAGCAATAACAACCACAAACTATACCCTACAATAACATACAATAACAAACCAACAGCATACCATAACATATCAACTTGCATAAATATATAACATGAATGAAACTGTGCGATCAAGGCTCAATCAAACGGAGCCGATCGTATTGCATGTACTGAAAATGATAAATGTCTGTGCGATCAAGGCTCAATCAAACGGAGCCGATCGTATGTTGGCACGCCAGGTTCACGCTCATAATGTAATGGGGAACATGCTCAACGCTCATATTGTAATGGGGAGCGGCGGCCTATGAAATTGCATGTACTGAAAATAATAAATTTAATCTAAATAATAACCACACAAACAGTTGAAACAAGCTGAATACACATTTGTTCATGATATGATGTATGCACAATGATTTAAATATAATAAATGGCAAGACACATGATACACCCCAAAAACGTGATTAAAACGGGGAATTTGTAAAGATTCACTCACATTGGGTGCGTTTGGTTGGAGATGATGAGATGCGCACGAGTTGGAAGAATGGAACAACGAGAATTAACTAACCTAAATAATAACGGAAAATATAGTAAATGAGCGGATTTTATTAATAATTTTAATAGGATTTTTAGATATTTTTTTGTGAGTTTAAGGCTATTTCCTATCTTTAAAAACATTATTTTTAAGTATTTTTGATTGATTTTTAAATTAAATTAAATAAATAAAAATATAATAATATGTTGACTTTTGCATTGACCGTTGACCGTTGACCGTTTGACTTGTTGACCGGTTTTATTGTGTAGATGTATGCGCCGGGTGAGGCTCGAACCCGAGACCTCCCGTACGCGTGCACGCAGCTCTACCAGCTGAGCTACGTATCTAACCCGAAATAATTCTGTTTTTAATTATACTTATATACTAACTCAGTTTATTCAAAATTCTTTTATTTTCAAAAATGTTTAAAATAATCGAACCGGTGTCACCAACAGGTCTCGAACCCGGGACCTGTGCGTTAACGTTACACACAGTCCACCGCTGGACTGTGTGTCTAACTTGGTTAATATACAGATTTTTATTATACTTAACATCTAACGTAAGTTAATCCGGTTCAATTAGAAAAATAAAACATCTTTATTATAGAGAGGGTGTGTGTATCAAGGATCGAACTCGCGACGTGTGATTTGTATGTGCACACAGTCCACCGCTGGACTGTGTGTCTAACCCGAGATAATAACCAGATTTTATTAATCTTAACAACATTCGCTACTTCGTCTTCTTCGTCTATAACACAGACAACGGTTATCTAGATGTTATCTGTTTAATCCGGTTAACGAATAATATGAACAAGTTGAAAGGTGATGAACGGAGAGGGTTCGGGGAAAGAAAGTACCGGAACAGGTCGTCGTTCTCAAAACTCCGGCAAGGATCGTCGGCTCTGTTTATGAGCTTCCTCTGTTCGGGTCAATTACCAAATTTGATTGATTAGTTATGAAAGTGGGGTACTAAACAAGGATTAACAGAAGTTTTGAATGTTCATACCGATTCACCACGTGAGATTGGAAATTCCAGAAGTTTTCCGGCGAGAGCTGAATATTCCGGCTATGTCGTCTGGGATTGATTCTGATTATTGGTTTGAAGTTAGTAACAGTCTAACAACGGATTGAAACAGAAATAGTCGAAGTACTTACCGTATTAATGAAAGTCTCGGTTTTCCGGCGACTTGCAGAGATTTTCCGGCGAGTTAAAAAAACTTTTCCGACGAACTGAATGTATAGTGAAAGTGAAATTGCAGGTTTGTAGAATGTTTCTGAGTCGCGAGAGAGGTCTTTGATTGAAGTAATTCAGAAATTGAATATCTTCGGTTATAAAAACCGATCATCATCAAAATTTAAGTTAATTCAAGACTGAATTGATTAGGATCGTCGGTGCATTGGTTATAAACCAGAATCTGCGAACACTCAACCGTTTTGGACGGTTGAAAGCCGATTACGGTTTCAGTTTGGCGCAACAGGTTGCTTCAATCCAAGAAACGCACCCACTGTGAGTGAATTCTTACAAATTCCCCTTTTTATTCATGTTTTGGGGTGTATCATGTGTCGCTTAAACTAATTCGCTTATTCAAACTCGTGCTATACCATATTATGATCTAAACTTAGAATGTAAATATTGTTTGTTGTTATGTATTACATATTGTCAAGTTGTATGCAAATTATTTGTTAGGCCCATCAGTTCCTCGTGGGAGACGAGTTGAACAAAGCGTGCCTTAAAACTCATTCATTAGGCCCATCAGTTCGTAGAACAACACGTGCCTCAAAACTCATTCATTAGGCCCATCAGTTCCTCGTGGGAGACGAGTTGAACAACGCGTGCCTCAAAACAATCAATTGTTGTATGTGTGTGCAATATTTAATATTATGTGTTTTGTGAATAAATTTACATCTACATTTACTCATATGTGGTTATGCACTTTATTTTTATAATCAATTCAATAAACACGTTTAAATGTTTTCATAGGATTCACTCGTCAACTTTTTGTTGACCCAAAAACCATTTTTACACATGATACAGGTGGACAGGATGAAGCAAGGAACACATAGGAAAAGTGCCTTAGAAGAAAAATAATGAAGTCTAGAAAGATGTATAGAACATGTTGTACTAGTATAATCTGATTGTATGATCTCCTTTAAATTGTAATAATAAATATGAAACATTATAATAAATGTCATGAGCTTTGATTAAAACCCAATTATGCCCCGATCACCTTTTTCCGCTGCGGGTCGGGGTGTGACAGATTGGTATCAGAGCTTTTGACTATAGGGATATAGGATAGGTTATTAGACCCTTAGAGCCTATACTATAGTTGATTAGATTTTAATTGTTTATGTGGTTACATGCAAACTCATGATATTTATTTCTTTCATATTTATTACATACACAAATGCATGCAAACACTTTCAATATTACATTTTGTGATACATAATAAAATTATACTTACAGTCAAACATACATACTTACATACATATTCATCATACATATTTCAATGTTCGCATATTCAAATCATCTTCATACTTCCGTTATTCAAGATTTTGTCGCATTTTTCATTTTTCAAATCTCATCAAAGTGAGTTCTGCGACGGGCATGTAGTAACTGTAAGGGTACAAGTACCGGTAGTCGGAACGTCCTGTCTAGGTTGGCATTCGTATAAATCCAATAAAACGGACCAGTTTGCCTACCTGGGGACTAACGATGAGAGTACGAAGGACCTATTAGGCCAAAGCATGCCACACCAAACGTCGTTCGAACTAACCCTACTTTGAGGTGTCACCGTGTCCACACCTGGATACATTCCAAATATCATACGTTACATACATATTTCTCGATTTTCTCCGGGTTTTAGTGTACGTAACCAGGCTAACACATGCGAACCATATGAAAAACCCGGTAATCATGGGGGCCCACATGATTACGAATGTGAAGTATGGCGGCATGCAAGGCCCAATTACGAGCAAAGCCCAAGACATCCTATGGATGTAGTAGATTTATTATTCTATATTTATTTTATGAATGTTCATTCCTAAATACGACACATGACCCCTAAAACGTCCAACTCATACTCTTGATATGTATTCCTTGTAGATGTCTTCTAATTCCGCTCGTAGGAAGATGAGGTCAGGAAAAGCCCTTGAGCGCATGGCTGCCCAAATCGCTCAACAAATGGCCGCCGTAATACCCAATATTGTAGTTCAAGTTCAACAAGCCCTTACCGCTAATCCCGTCAATCAAGAAGATCAAAATGTTGTCCCCCCCCCAAGTACCACTAAATGCACCTTCAAGCATTTCAAATCCTGCGACCCTCCAAAATACGAAGGAACTGAAGGTGTCACCGCTCTCCTCCATTGGTTTGAGGAAATGGAAAACACTTTTCTAAATTGCGATTGCCCCGATGATCGCAAAGTGCGATATGCTACCGGTCGTTTGCTTGGAATAGCACTTACATGGTGGAATACAAAGAAGGCCAAACGAGGTGTTGAAGATGCTATGACTTTCACTTGGGAAGAGTTGAAGGAAATCATGACAAGACGGTTTTGCCCAAGAAGCGAAATCAAGAAATTGGAGGATGAGTTCTATTCTTTGAAACAAAAGGAAGGCGATCACACCACATACAACAAGAGATTTCTTGAGTTAAATCAAATGGTCCCCAACTTGTTCACTCCTCTTTACCGTTTGATCGAGCACTACATTCAAGGTCTTCCTTCAAAAATTCAAGACTCTGTAATAAGTACCACACCTGCAACTTTGGAAGCAGCAATGGAGTTAGCTACAGAGCTCACCGAGAACCGCATACGAAATAAGGACTTCAAGGAGGAGAAGAAGAAGGATAAAGCATCAACTGAAACCTCAAACTCCACCCAAACCGAATCCCCTTCTCAACCCATTTCTAAGAGAAAACGAGATGGGCAACTTTTCGCTGTCACCCAACGCAATCAACCAGCCTCACAAGCCGTATCCCTCCAAGCTATCCCAATCACACAAGTAGCACCCAACTCAACTTACCCAAATAAGAAACCTTACCTTGGACCTCACCCTCAATGCAACACCTGTTTTTATCACCATCCATCTACCTTACCTTGTCGACTATGTGCGAATTGTGGACGCTATGGTCATTTGAGCAAGGCTTGCCGCACCTCTCAAAACCAAACCTCACCCCCTACTCAAAACATGATCCAAACATATCAACAACCCCAATACCCCATGTTTCCTTATGTTCGAGCTTGTTTTAATTGTGGCGACCCTACCCATTTTAGAAACACGTGCCCTCGATTGGTTAACATCATAAACGCCCAAGCTCAAGCAAACCCAGTTAACCAAGCAAATCAACAAACCTAACCACTAGGCTACCAGCAAGAGGAAGAGTTTTCAACATCAACGCCAATCCTGTTGAAGATAATGACGGCCCAAACGAACCACCCAACTAGTCTCCTTCACCAAAAATCAAGATTCAACTCCAACCGCTTAGTTTTTATGTTTTTCTTTATGTTATCTCAATTTTCACGTATCTCAGTTATAAATTGGAAATTTATCCAAGAATCTTAATGCGAATTACTATTTCAGTTTTGTTTTATACTCATTGATTTAACATTCATATCATCATACCTCACGACGTATCTCAGTCTCATCATTTAAAGAAGTTGGGTTGTGTCTCACTTCTACATAGACTAACCTTTCCATCATAACAAACGAGAGAGGTATTGTCATCATTCAAACATGTGTACTATCAGAATTAAGACTCAAGCTTTGGTTGTTGTGTTTGTTTATGTTTTAGAGTCACATAGAACTAATCATAACTTGCTGATAAAGCCAATGAAAATTTGACAAGAATATGGTGGATACACCGCTGGTACTTCCTATATATAAGTATTCTTGCCAAAGGATCAGAGGCATTGTCGGGCGGTTATGAGAAGTTCCATGTAGGATTTAGTAATATCATGGTTGAAGTTTGTTTATACTCACTGATTTAGCATTCATATCATCTCATCATTCAAAGAAGTTGGATTGTGTCCCACTTCTACATAGACTAACCTCTTCATCATAACAAACGAGAGAGGTACTGTCATCATTCAAACATGTATAATATCAGAATTAAGGCTCAAGCTTTGGTTGATGTGTTTGTTTATGTTCTAGAGTCACATCATAGAACTAATCTTAATTTACTGATAAAACCAATGAAAATTTGACAAGAATATGGTGGATACGCCGCTGGTACTTCCTATATATAAGTATTCTTGCCAAAGGATCAGAGGCATTGTCAGGCGGTTATGAGAAGTTCCATTGTAGGTTTTAGTGGTAGAAGTTTTGTTTTAGGGTATAACCTTATCTTTCCAAATGTATCAAAACTCATATGCATAAAATCATACTTAGTCAATCAACTCTGTGTATCCATGTTCCGTATTCATACACTTTAGGCAACAAAAAGCGATTCCTGTAGTCGGGTATTCAACCCTTACTAGGAACGTTACCGCCTCAAATAAAAATTTAAACTCTTAACCCTCTTCTAAGTATGTAATTGCCAAAACCACCCTCTTTTCGAGTCAACCATACCACTACTTAAATTTCGGGACGAAATTTCTAAAAGTAGGGGATACTGTAACATCCATCGAAAAACGGGTTTCCAAAACCCGCTTCGTTTATTAAACCGAATAATCAGTTATAAATTTTGTCGCGTATTTAATTCTCAAATTAATTTTATACGATACATAATTAATAAACAAATTAGAATTTTAAAACATAATTATTAAATAAAAAAAAATAGCAAATTAAAAAAAATGTGGAGACGCCGGGTTTCGAACCCGGGTCACCCACAAGTTTTAACCCACACAGTTTTCACCACTCCGCCACACGCTCATGTTGTGAAGAAATTTAAACAAATAAAACTTAAAGTCTCACCGCGAACAATCCGATTTAACCCAAAAACTGAAACCGCCAATCAATCTTCAATCAATGAAGTTTCGCGATTATTTTGGGCATAACGGACAACTGGGCATCGGTTATAATCAGTCAATTGACTCAATCCGAATCAAAACTGATCAACCATATGATTTTGAATTCGAAACCGAAAATGTAATTAAATCCGAGTTATACTTTATTCATCATTTGAGCTCGCGAGTTTATCAAACTTACTCTCTCCAATACGCTCTGAAAACCTTGCCGCAAGTCGCTGGAGTCCTCTGCAACTTGACCGAAAGTGATGGCCGGAAAACCGGAGAATTTATCCCACTGTGTTTTACTTTATAAACCGGGCATCTAGAGCTCATACCGAAATCACCCACACTCACCTTAAACTCCCTGTAGAGTCTCTGTCGCAAGAAATACATCGCCGGAGATTTTCTGCGATCGCCGGACTTTCGTCGGAAAACCGAGACTTTCATCAAAACGGTAAATACCTCGACTCTTTCGATTTCAATCCATTGTTAGACTATTACTAACTTCAATCCATCAACCAGAATCAATCCCAGACGACGTAGCCGGAATATTCTGCACTCGCCGGAAAACCCCTGAAATTTCCAAAATCACGCTGTGAATCGGTATAATCATTCAAACCTTTTGATAATCATTGTTTAAGTAACTCAATTTCATATCTAATCGATCAAAACTGTTAATTGATCCGATCAGACGGAGTTCACAAAACAGAGCCGACGATCCTTGCCGGAGTTCTGAGAAAGACATCTGTTTTGGTACATTCATTTCCAAAACCCTCTCTATCCATCACATTTCAATCACTTATAAATTTCGTTAATCGAATTAAACAAGAACAATTGAATAATCGTTGTCTGTGTCTTTGAACGAAGAAGATGAAGTCGAACTTATGTATAAGTATAATTAAAACAAGATATTAAACCGGGTTAGACACACAGTCCAGCGGTGGACTGTGTGCAAACGATTAACACACGTCTCGAGTTCGATCCCTGACACAACCTCACTCTCTGAAATAAAAATGTTCTTTTTAAACCGAACCGGATCAACTCGCTGTAAGATGTTAAGTTTAATAAAAATCAGTATATTAACCAGGTTAGACACACAGTCCAGCGGTGGACTGTGTGCAACACTAAACAACGGGTCCCGGGTTCGAGACCTGTTGTGTGCACCGGTCCGATATAATTAAATCATTTTTAAAAATAAATGATTTCTGATTAAATTAAATAGTGTATAAATATAATTAAAAACAGAAATATTTCGGGTTAGACATGTAGCTCAGTTGGTAGAGCTGCGTGCACGCGTACGGGAGGTCTCGGGTTCGAGCCTCACCCAGCGCTTACATACACACGTCCGAACCGGTCAACAGTCAACAGTCAAAGTCAACGGTCAACTGGTCAATGGTCAACTGGTCAAAAAGTCAAAATTTTTATTTTCTTTTATTTATTTATTTCATTTAAAAATCAATTAAAAATACTTAAAAATAATATTTTTAAAGTTAGAAAATTTCCTTGAACTCACAAAAATAAACCGAACAATCCCATTAAGAACACTAATTAAAAATACTAATCTCAAATAAAAGTTTATTTATTTATCGAACTATTATTTAGGTTAGTTCCCTTGCCGATTAAATCCGAATTCGTGCGCATTCATCATCAATCCAAGAAACGTACCCACTGTGAGTGAATTCTTACAAATTCCCCTTTTTATTCATGTCTTGGGGTGTATCATGTGTCGCTTAAACTAATTCGCTTATTCAAACTCGTGCTATAGCATATTATGATATAAACTTAGAATGTAAATATTGTTTGTTGTTATGTATTACATATTGTCAAGTTGTATGCAAATTATTTGTTAGGCCCATCAGTTCCTCGTGGGAGACGAGTTGAACAACGCGTGCCTTAAAACTCATTCATTAGGCCCATCAGTTCGTAGAACAACGCGTGCCTCAAAACTCATTCATTAGGCCCATCAGTTCCTCGTGGGAGACGAGTTGAACAACGCGTGCCTCAAAACAATCAATTGTTGTATGTGTGTGCAATATTTAATATTATGTGTTTTGTGAATAAATTTACATCTACATTTACTCATATGTGGTTATGCACTTTATTTTTATAATCAATTCAATAAACACGTTTAAATGTTTTCATAGGATTCACTCGCCAACTTTTTGTTGACCCAAAAACCATTTTTACACATGATACAGGTGGACATGATGAAGCAAGGAACACATAGAAAAAGTGCCTTAGAAGAAAAATAATGAAGTCTAGAAAGATGTATAGAACATGTTGTACTAGTATGATTTGATTGTATGATCTCCTTTAAATTGTAATAATAAATATGAAACATTATAATAAATGTTATGAGCTTTGATGAAAACCCAATCATGCCCCGATCACCTTTTTCCGCTGTGGGCCGGGGTGTGACACTTATATAAGTCATTTGACTTTGACCAGTTAACTTTAATAAATACGTACGGTTCGCTAGATTAAGTGTAGAACGAATAGAATGTGGTTTATACCCTTCCGAGTGTAAGGACTTGTATAATATGGGTTAAATAACCATATATTCTTATTAGAACTGAATTGGAAAGGTTTTGACCTGATTCAACTAGTTTATATAATTAATGCAATTTAAACTAGTCGTACACGCATATGCGGTATCCGGTGGTTGAATAGGTCCATGACAAGTCCATAATGCTAAAACATATTTCATATTGTTATAATATTAGTTTCAAAGTCAGATTACATGTTCATTTGGTTTTAAAACCGTTTTTTTAGGCCATAAGGGCATTTTGGCATTTATAAGGCATAATATGTGGACTTCTCAATAAAGCCGACAAATGATATGATGAGAAGGTATAACCTCAGAGGGTTATTCCCTACAACAATATGATCATATAACAACTTTAATACATGCTCTAAACTTGACCAAACGGGTCACAATCGAAAGTTAAAGTAGAAGTCAAATTATTTGACTTTCGATTGCGAAATGAGCTCTAATAAGGAAATGACAAGTTGGACATGATTAATCATGTCCTAATATGTTATATGAACAGTTATAATGTCAAAAATTAAGGTTTCGATACTTAGAAACCCATTTAGCGTAATTTACAAAAATTTGCATTTTGACTTTTTATTTAACATAACTTTACTCGTCATTTCATCAAACCCTAAAATGTATACATTTATAGTTTAGCTTTTAGGTTTGCAATTTAATTTTTACGATTTAGTATTAGAGTTCACCTTTAGGGTTTATATTTAGAAGTAAGAGATTGGGCGTGACTAACCGTTTCCAACGTCACTCGAATGAGTTCAATAAAAATTTAACTTGATCCCAGTGTTATATGTTTCATACGTTCATGATCACCTATATATATATATATATATATATATATATATATATATATATATATATATAAAAGGGAGAATTGCATATCTTCCCTTGTTTATTAAAATGACTAAGTTAACCTTTTTCAAAATTAAAAACTATTTACAGAAGCAAAACAAGGTTCATAATACAAAATAAAAAAAATCTCACAACCTTTTCAGTGTGTTCTCTAGCATCTCTCCCACGCTATTCCACGGCTGACGAATCAACAGTCAGCAATTCGGTCGCCGGTGATTTCGTCTCCTCAGGAAATATCATTCTCTGGCTATTCGGACGGACAAAAGTTATTCCTTTAGTCGCGATTTCGTAACCAAAAGATTATTAGGTGCAATTTTTTCTTTTGTTGATGTTCATTAACTTGTTTCAATATCATGGTCTAATTCAATGTTTGATACTATTAATGATAAGAGGCTATTTGGTAAACATATTGTTGCAGGGGAGACCATGATAAGGTCAAAGTGCACTGCATATGACCATATATTTACTAATATATCATTGCAAATGCTGTGCTTAAAACATATTATTATATCCTTTTCATCTATATGATATACGGTGTAATCGTTCATTCGAAATTGATATAGGATGTTTTGAGGATGATTTTGGCACGATAATGGATTGAAGTTTGGGTACTTGTTTTTCATTTAAATGAGTACAACTTGTATTAGTGATAGTAGGACCATAATCAGAAAAATGCAAAAAAGTAAATAATTTACTAAAATGTAACAGAAAAAAGTTAGTGAAAAAGACACAAAAAATAGGAAAAATAAGTAAATATACAATTTTTATAAGTTTAATAAAATTAAGGGTAAAATAGCTATTATATACTTTATCTTCAATAAAATAGATTAAAATGGGTAGATTTGTAATTTAATTATATATATATATATATATATGGTTCATTTGAGAAGAAATTTAATGTGCTAAGAAAAAGAAAAAATGACATAATTGTAAAACATTAAATAGTTTATAACTTTTCTCATTAATTATGTTATCTCTCATTAATAAAACAAAAATATTATATCCTACACATTTCAAAATTTATCCTACATATACTAAAATTTATCGTACACATGTCAAGAATTGTCTTTCACCATAAATTATTTTATCTTGAAAAAATATATTAAAAAATGAGTTACAAGTCTAATTAATTAACTAATTAATGACATATTATAGATTTACCTATATGTCCTTTTACATAATATTAAATACACACATTAAATGAAGTAAATAGAGAATTTCTATTGATTTAAAAGTTATTCTTTTTATTCTTATAAATTTTTCTTCTTATTTAAACTTTCCACTATATATATATATAATATATATATACACTTTTTATCTTGTATTAACTAAATAAGTAATTAATAAAATTTACAAAGAGAAACATGCAATTGATCCTAGTAATAATAATAATCCGAAACCGTCCACAAGCACCTAAAGCTCTACAAAAATGTCTCAGCCGTTGATCTTTTAAATCTATAATAAACTCAAATTTTTCACTTCTTGCCAGTTCTGAAACCCTAAAGCTGCTCTTGTAATACTAATCAATCAGCCGCAACGCAAACACCTCCGATCTAAATCGAATGGCAATCGATAATCTGACGACACCTGCTGCTCAGAAGCCGCGATGGGGCGAACTGGAAGAAGAGGATGACGGAAGTGATTACGACTTCTTGTTGCCTCCAAAACAGGTGATTGGACCGGATGAGCACGGTTTGAAGAAGGTGATTGAGTACAAGTTTAATGACGAGGGTAACCGCGTTAAGATAACTACCACTACCCGTGTCCGTAAGCTTGCCAATGCTCGCCTCAGTAAGCGCGCTGTCGAGAGGCGCTCCTGGGCTAAGTTTGGTGATGCTGTTCATGAGGATGTTGGTGCTAGGTTGACTATGGTCTCTACTGAAGAAATTATCTTTGAGCGACCTAGGGCTCCAGGTTATTTCTTTCAAATTTATTATTGTTGTATCTTGTTATGTTTTGTTGCTATATATATTACATCCGTCTTAGTAATCTCTATCTGCTGTTGTAGTGTATAAGCAGCATATTGGTTAAATATAGGTGATATATCGGTCAATATCGCTGATAATATTGGTACTGATACATCGATATTTTATTAAGGGGGTGTTTGGGTTAGCTTATTTTGGAGCAACTTATAACTTATTGACATATAAAAGTTAATAAGTTGTTTTTATAGTGTTTGGGTTAGTTTATTTAAGATGGTTAATTGGTTTTATGTGTTGAGAAGCCATTTTTGAGAACGAATCCCAAACACCCCCTAAGTGCGTAGCTTTGTAGTCATATTATCATGTGGGACTTATGACTTATATAAGTTAAAATAAGTCCTTTTTGAGAACGAATCCCAAACACCCCCTAAGTGCTTAGCTTTGTAGTCATATTATCATGTGGGAGTTGGGAAGTAACTCATGACGACAGGGAGTTATAATGAAATTTATAATCTTTTACGGGATGTGTATGATAATTTTAATGTCTTAGGGGCTGTTTGGCAACTTCTGAATAGTTAAGTGCTGAACTAATAATAGGTTTGAACCACTAAGTGCTGAACCATTATGAGCCAGTATAATAGAGGTAAATGTCTGACAAATTAAAATTAGAGATCTTAACCATTCAGACTCAGTATAATGCTTAACCATTCAGAGGCAAATGTCTGAACCATTCGGACATCTGCTCGCGAAACAAACAGTCTGAACCATTAAGTATTGAACCAGTAAGATCCCTGAACCATTAAGAGTCTCATTAAGAGCTAAACAAACAACCCTTTATTGTCATGTGTGACATCATCTTATTCTTTGAGTTTGCCAATCTTTTAGAATGTATGAATAGCTCTTGTTTACATTTTTAGCACTAAAGTAGATGACTACGGAAGTAACAATGCAGCTCATGTATAGTTTATCTGAATACTCTCTGTTTGAGTCTATAATGTTAAACTTTATTATTTCAAGAATTATATGCCACTTTTCTCTTTTGTATGTACAAGTTTGAACCCAGTATAGTATAAGGCACTATGACAACTGGTTTCAAAGCTTGGTTCATTCTCATTATCTTTAAAAGTATAACCAAGTTCATGAAGTATGGTTTATTTTGGTTATTTTCTCATTTCAAAGTGATTTCATAGCATGCTTCAAGTCTTTAGAAAATAAAGTTCTGGTTTTGGTTCCACTCATGCGTTTTCAGAAGTGATGGATTTTGCGATTGTTTAACGTTTGCTTAGGTTATTAAATAAAAGTTTGTGTAATGTACTTGCTTCTGGTTTTGGTTCCACTCATCCATATTCAGAAGTGATGGATAGCAACTTGCGATTGTTTAAATTCATCAAAGTGGAACATACAAGTTTGTTAATGTACTTGCTTCTGGGTCGTTCAAGTTGCTATAGTTTGAAGCCGAGCATATGGGTCACTATACTGTAATGATTTAACAGGTCAAAATAATTAAAGTGTAACAGACTTTATAAAAATGATAGTATGCTGGCCTGTATTGCAATGAAAAAAATACGATACAGTCCAAGTTCTTGGAAACTGTCTTTAAAGTTTTTGTTTCAATGATATTGACTATTTACGTATGGAAATTATCTGCCGCCTCTAATAAGCAGGTTCAAAAGCGGAAGAGTCAAACGCATCTGGAGACCCGCTGGCTCAAATGTCAAAAGGAGGTGCGGTTCTTATGGTATGCAGAACATGTGGCAAGAAAGGTGACCACTGGACCTCTAAGTGCCCATACAAGGATCTCGCCCAGCCCAGCGAAACCTTCGTTGAGAACCCGAACCCTAACCCCGTGGATGCCGGTGCTTCCGGTCCCAGCAAAGGCGGTGCATACGTTCCACCCACCATGCGTGCCGGTGCAGTCAGGCCTGCAGCTGGTGGTGCTGACATGAGGCGTAGGAACGATGAGAACTCTGTTCGGGTCAATAACCTTTCGGAGGATACCCGTGAGCCTGACTTGCTTGAGCTGTTCCGCCCGTTTGGTAGTGTGTCTCGGGTTTATGTTGCTATGGATCAGAAGACAGGAATGAGCCGAGGGTTTGGGTTTGTTAATTTTGTGAGGAGGGAAGATGGTGAAAGAGCTATTGCGAAACTAAATGGGTATGGGTATGATAACCTTATCTTGAGTGTTGAGTGGGCTGCGCCTCGGGCAAGTTAGTTCTGTTTTTTTGCTTTATGTTTTTAAGAATGGTTATGTAAGCCAGAAAGATTATGAGATTCTCTGTTTAAAAGTTGAAGATTTCAGTGAACTTGTATTACAGCAAGATCTACTTTATTTGATACATAAAACCATGGTGGTTTCTATTTTTTTTTATTGTTTGATACATTGAAATATCTACATTTACTTATCTGGTACTTGTGATCCGTGTTCAGATGGACACGTTTAACGTGAGATGTTTAAACTCCATTAACAACATGCCAACCAGTTTAACTTGAGATGTATAAACTCCATTTACAACATGCCAATCCGTATGTGACTTGTTTAACATGTTTATAACTTGTATAGAACTTGTTTACTACCTGCTAATGTGGTTGGATAAATGGGCTAAACGGGTTGTATTTTATTTTGGTTTATGATTTGATTAAGCACTCGTTTACAACCTGCCTAATAATATGGTTGGATAAACAGGCTAAATGGGTTGTTTGTTTTTAATTTTAGTGTTCGGAATACGGGTGATGTGTTTGGCATGAATAACGAGTTGTTTAGTTCAACAATTCAAGCCATCTGTGATGTGTTTGGTATGAATAAACTGACTTGATTGGTTCAGTAATTCAACCCATTGTGATTGTCACCAGTCTGTATAATAGCTATTGAGTATAAAGGAACGCAACAAAATCTCAAGCTATGTTGTATTGTTGTTTAGTTAAATCAAAGTGTGAAATTGATATCGAAGCTATTAATCTGTCTTGCTCTAGTAATTTGTTATTCAAGCTACTGATTGTTGAAGACTTAAAAGGTACATTTTTTTCTTGCCCAAATTATACCCCCATTTTAGTTTTGTTAGACTGTTCTTTGAGTTATGTTTATCTTGAAGATAAATAGAAAGCATCAAAGTAAACTTATAATCTGTTGATCTTGAAGATAAATACAAGGCATCAAAGAAAACTTATAATCTAATATGCTAATTGTAAATTTATCATGTGATAAGTTGTTGACTGTTCAAAGCATATTATTGTTATTTTTTAACTGTTGGTGCAAGTTAAAGTATCTGCATTTGTAAATATCTATTTGTTATTTGTTCATACTTCAAATTATTGTGTAGGTGTAATTTTATTGCCAAATGAGTTACCCCTTTATCATTTAGGGTCCTTGTAGCAAAAAGTATCTCATCAAGACATTTTTTTAAGGAGGACACATCATTTCTTTTATAGATAAAGCTCGATTAAGATGAGTAACTAGGCCAAGATGTTTGACCCGAAGATGAACACATTATGACACGGATAGCACACTATGATTTAAATATCTAGATGGGTCAAATGAGCGGGTGAGTCGAGTAGTCCAGTTAACTTGAAATTTGTAAAAGGGCCCTAAGATTTTACTTCCGCTTTGGGCCTCCAAAATGGTTGAGCCGGCCCTGCATATTATATAAACGAACAAAAATTGTAATGTAAAAAACAAGTAACTTGACATAGATCGCGAATGAGGAGCAAATCTCGTAGAGAAACTACAAGGCAATGGCATCATCGTCTCCACAACCACCACCATAGTTAAAATTAAAAGCATAATTCTCAGGATCATGCTGAAACGGGGAATTCCTTTTTGTTGGTTTCTTGCTAAACCTTTTACTAAAGTTTTTCCATTTCGAGCCCGCACAACCTCTTAAAACTCCTTCATGCTCTTGAACCGATTCATCAACCAACCATTGTTATCAAAAACATTTCCCGGCCTCAAAAAACATTGTACATCAGCAACTGTGGAGAAGTCAAGGTCACAAAGCCTACCCTCATTACCTTAAATCACTTCACTTGTTTGTTTCACAATTTTTGTTGGAAATTAGCCTCAAAATCTTCTCCGAGTGTTTGTACATGAGATGTATCTAATGTACGTTTTTATTTATATGTAATTACTAGAAAGGTGCTCACACAATGCGACATGAAACACAGACACTGCTAGGGTATGCATTCTTTGGTTGGTTCGGTTATTATCCTCAACCGAAACCGAAGTCATCGATTTATCTATTTTATTAACTAATCGGTTTTCATTTAATTGGTTTGGTTTATTCGATTAGATTGACGGTTTTTTGTTTGATTCGTTTAATTTCGATTAATAGCCAAAACTAAACATGGGCTAAAACTTTTGCTTAGAAATACCTGAAATTGAGGTAATAATACATGAAAAGGAAGTATATATAAATAAATTGGAGGTATAAATACATAAAATTGAAGATATAGATATAAAATACATGAACTAAAGGTATAAAAGCTAGAAATAGATGAAAATATGAATGGTTCGTTTAATTTTGGTTAAACAAGGGTACATGAAAATTGATTAATGGTTTTGGTTAATTCGGGATTAAGTTGGTCGGTTTTCAGTTAATTCAGTTTTTGGTTGATTTTGGTTCAGTTTTGTTTGTTTTCGATTCGGTTTGAGTTAACAATTCAGTTATTGCTCACAGTTATACACTATTAATCACGTAACATATCATTTTTTTAATTAAACAAACTATAGCAATGCTACACTCAAATTAAAAAGAATAAAATACTCTTTTTATAGTGTAATTTTTTCTAGATATTAACATTCAAAAAAGTTATCACTGTTTAAAAACCATAGGGGTGATTAGGTTTCTGGCGATTCATATGGTGGAATCGCAAAAGCATCAGGCGAGTGTGAATGCCATTGCGTGGGAGCCGCATAGTTCGTGTCCTATTTGTACTACGGGGGATGATTCACATGCGCTAATTTGGGATTTGAGTTCTATGGGGCATCCGGTTGATGGGGGTTGGATCTGATTTTGGCGTATATTGCGGGTGCTGAGATTGAACAGTTGCAGTGGTCGTCTTCGCAACCGGATTGGGTTGCTATTGTTTTTGCTTCAAAGTTGTAGTTTCTAAGGGTATGATTATGTGTCTTTTTAGGTTTTAATAAGAGAAACCAAAATGACGACTTTACCCTCACATGTTATGCATGTGAGGCAATTTAACTGAGTAACTTAAACTTGGTTAGTCGTAAAGGATGGAACCCATAACAAAAATAAAATTAAAGGTTATTTTTTAGCAATTTTTAAACATATAGGATGAAACCTGCAAGTTTAAGAAAACTTAAATGACGTTTTGTGCATTTTACTTTACTCTTCGCAAATGTCTATGTTTATGCACCACTTTAAAATAACAGTTAAATTCGTTATACATATTACTTAAAAGAAAAGTGCGTTAGAAAAATTAAGCGTGTCAATTTTATTTTATTTTATATATGAATTTGGAGATATTATGAATAGTGTTTTACTTTTTCCAAGTGATTGTTTTAATTCTTTTAATAAAAAAATAATTTGAGTCGGTATGTGTTGGCTTTTCGTCTTTCATGGAAGACGCTTAGTGAGATTATAGATACTATTCGCTCACGGAAGACGCCTACTCCTGAGACATATCGGCAGTGGGATGAGCATGCCATATCATTCTATCTTAAAATGTGTACCTGCTTTGGTTGGTGTTGATTATCAGCATTTGGAGGCCACTCCTCAACAGGTACTCTCTAATATATGATATATCAAACCTCTTAATTAATTGGTTTGGTTTATAATAGAGTTGTTTTTTTATAACATTTTGGTGAGTCATTATCAATTTTTAATCATGTAGAGGCCATTCAACTTTGTTAGATGTTTACCCCTTGCCAGAAGGGATGTCAATTATGGATCATTTAGTAGAGGTACTGTTACATATCAAAATTGATAATCACGCAATAAACCTATTATAAATCATTTCGTTAAAAGTAAAACAACACCGGTTCTAAGGAGATTGTGTTTTTGATAACATTTTGTGAATAATCATCTAGTGGCTATTGGTCTTTGTTATCATTCTAATTTATTTGAGGACCCTCTCCTGGGCAGATGGGGAGCATTTTGAACAGGTACTGTTACACATCACATAAACCTATCATTAATTAAAAGCAAAACAACACGGGTGATAAACCTTTTGGCGTCTAGCTCGTGTTGTAGAATCTCAATTTGACATGAAGCTTAGTCTTAATCTCTTATGATATTTCAATCAGCATTAAATAATTCTATTTGCTGATCGATCTCTGATTGCTTAGAAAATGCATAAGGAGTATACGGGCCCCCTAAGCAAATCATCCAACCAGCGACAGAAGAGATGTCATTTGACGAGTATCTAGATCAGGTACTGTTATGTATCAAAATTGATAAGTCACAAAAGCCTATTATTAGTTAATTGATTTGGTTAAAAGCAATCAACAAGGGTTTAGTAAATTATGTTTTTGATATGTTGCCCAGACTGATCTTTGATCTCTAGATCGCAGATGATAAAACTAAACTAAACTTTCATAAACTTGATTCATAACTTACAATGAATCGTATGTGTGTATGTATACAAACTTTAACTATGAACGATTACAAATGAAAACTAAAGCCCCTATTTATAGTTTCTCGAGTGAATAGACGCGTCTCTTCGTGAACCGGTGCGTCTCTAGATCTTGTGGTTGCAATTGAGCGTGAAGAGGTGTGTCCATTCAATGAAGAGTTGCGTCCCCTTCTTTTGCTTGTGTGGCTGGTCCCGATCATAGGGGTGTGTCTCCAAGGATTCGCACCCCTTGGGGTGTTGGTTAACAAGTTCTGTTTTGTCACAATCAGCCCCTCAACTTTATAACTGCCATACTATCTTCTAATTACTAATAAACCCTTGTAGTTTAGGATATGAAATGATTAGACTTCATTCACTCCCCTAATCATGAACATCCTTAACTTGTTGAAGATCTTGAACTCCGAGCAGTTCTCGCATTGTAGCAAACTTGACCCTTGCTAGTGCCTTCGTTAGTATGTCTGCCCGTTGTAGTTCTTCGCTTATGTGTTCTATATCAATGTCTTCATTCTCCACGCATTCTCTTATGAAATGATAGCGCGTATCAATGTGCTTGCTTCTTCCATGAAAGTCTGGATTCCTCATGAGTGCTATTGCAGAAACATTATCAACTCTGAGTGTTATCTTTTCTTCCTTCCAGCCTGTAATTTCACTTAATAATCTTTTAAGCCATAGTGCTTGGCATGCTGCTGCAGTTGCTGCCATGAATTCGGATTCACATGATGAGAGTGCCACTGTTTGTTGTTTCTGCGTACACCAAGTTATAGGTGAATCTCCAAAGTAGAATACCAGACTAGTTGTTCCTTTTCCTTGGTCTGTGTTAACTCCATAACTGCTATCACTATAACCGGTGATCTTGCATCCTCCTTGCTTCTTGTAGATGATTCCATGCTCTTTAGTTCCTTTGATATAACGTAGTACTTGCTTCATTGCTTTCAAGTGATGCTCCTTTGGTTCTTGCATGAATCTACTAAGCAGACTGACTTGGTAACATAGGTCTGGCCTTGTATGCAGTAGGTGCCTGAGAGAACCTATCAGGCTTCTGTTATGCGTTGCATCTACCGGATCTCCTTCTTCAGTCTTCAGTAACTGTGTTCCTGGATTCATAGGAATCTTTGCATTGTTGCAGGTTAACATATCAGCTTCTTTGAGTATCTTGTTGATATAGCCTATTTGCTTGATGGCTATCTCACCCCCTGCTTGAATAACTTCTATTCCCAGATAATATGCTAGCAATCCTAGATCGCTCATTTCAAACTTGTTTTCCATCTGAGACTTGAAAACATCTATCTCCTTCCTTGATGTTCCAGTGACTATCAAATCATCAAGGTAGACTCCGACTATGAGTGTAGAAGTCTTACTTATCCTTGTATAGATTGCATGCTCTAAAGTGCACTTCTTGAAGTTAAGTGACTTTAGGGTTTGATCTAACTTTGTATTCCAAGCATGTGGTGCTTGTCTCAATCCATACAGTGCTTTTGATAGTTTGTAAACCTTTCCTTCATCTCCTGGCTTTACGAATTCTTCTGGTTGTGAGACATAGACCTCCTCCTTGAGATCTCCGTGTAAGAATGCAGATTTCACGTCTAAGTGATGTACCTCCCAACCTTGATATGCTGCTAAAGCCAACATTAGTCGAACTGTTTCTATGCGAGCTACTGGTGCAAAGACTTCATCAAAGTCTATTCCGTGTTGCTGAACATATCCTTTTGCTACCAATCTGGCTTTGTGTCTAGTGACCTTTCCATTTGCATCTTTCTTTGTCTTGAATACCCACTTTAATCCTACTGCCTTGTGATCTCTTGGCAACTCTGTCAATCTCCAAGTGTTATTCTTGTTTATCGAATCTAACTCAGCCAATCAAGTGGTAGTGAAGTGACATTGTCATGGAGGTTGCTGTACAACCTACTCAGGAGGTCGCGCGATGCGACGGAGTGCAAATCACCCTATAAACTCCATGAAAACATGGTTTAATCTAATCATCACTACCCCAATCCCATTCCTTATGAAACCCATTAAAGAAAGTTTCCGTATATAAAGAAATACCACTAAGACAAAATATTGCAACATAAATGAAATCAATTTAATCTCTTTCACTGTTTGAAAACGTCCGAGTACCTGAAGCTGACCGCCCAATCCTATCCAATAATACCTATTCAAATATGTCCCCCGCATCTCTCTTGCCTATATGTAGTAAGACAATCAATTAGAGCACGAAAGCAACATATATGTTTTAAAAAGAGTTATAATTTAAAAAGGAAATTACCAATAGGCCAAATGGATGTTGACTTATTTATGAAATTTAACACTAAATTAAGATCTGATTTTTGTTATTACTAAAAGGTGGTACCTGCAGTTTTGAAGCATTTGAGCATTCATATTTCAATCTCTGGGGAGTTACTATGTAAAATGATATCGAGTTTCCCCATCTTCTTGAGTATGTCATGGCACATGCCCAACTTCCACAACATCATACAAAAGGGTGGAGTCTTGTGGACTCGTTTCTGCACTATGTTAAATTAGCAAACCATTGATACACATTCAACAAAATCATTAAAGTAGATTAATAAACATAAGAGCCACACCATCACGTGTTAAGTTAGTTTAGTAATCTGCGAACACGAAATGGACCGTGACGGTGATGGTCCGTTAGTGACGATGAGTCATTCGGACATGTGTCACCTCCTGGCCACGCCCTTAGCCACTATGTAATGGACCGCTACCAAGCCTTTTCGACACGGTACGTCACCACTCAAAAATCCAAACGATCCAAGATTCCAATTCGCACACCAAATAGTCGAATTAGGAGGGGGTGCTAATTTATCTTTGAAAAGTTGGGGTATTACTCCTAAATTATCTAACCCGAACGCCGAAGACACATGGTGTTACATGTATATAGCTTTAAATACTTTAACATGAAATTCAAATCATTATGCCAAAGTTTTAACTTCAGGTACAATGACTCTAAATATGTTTCGATGAAATTTTATAAATACTGATTAAATAGATTGTGAAAGCACATGATGAAGCAAAATCTGACATCTTCTTTTACAAGATTTTATCAATTTATTTGAAGCTTGATAAACCAATTACCTCTTCCTTGAGTTGATAGTGAAAATGCGATTTGTAGGGACTAAAGTCGGGTCCATATGAAATGATCTCCATACTATCATTGTCTTTCTGAAATTAAACAAAGATTTAAGATTTCAGGTGTAGTAAAGACATTTAAAAAAGAATCAGTTACCCAACTTATAATAGGCAATCTAATAGTACATCAGCTTCATCAGATTTAGACGATGTTGAGTGCATTTGCTCCTGCCCCTACACAAACCATGTCAACGATCTGTAAGTATTTCCCATCAAAATTGCAACTATTTTTATTTCAACAGTTGTAGTTTTACGCAATTTGGTAGTACCTAGCTTGACGTGGTTTCAGCGGACTTGCATTTCGTCGTACCCCTTTTCAGTGGATGTTCAAAGCTCCATCTTACATATAAATAAAAAATAAAACAAACAGATTAGTTTCAACCTTATAACATGTATCGAAGATGTTTTCATTGAAATTAACAATGCAAATTGACATACCTTGACGAAGATATAACCTGGTATTTCAATTAACTCAAAACTTAAAACCATGTAAGATGCAAAAACATAAACACAAAATTGATCACTAAAAACTCGCCAATAACTATGATGAATACATATGAAAAAACAAAACCTTTAATTTAATGAAACCTAACAGTCATCAACTTTGAGTCCACCGTCGCCGTTGATTTCGATTGAATTAGTCTGGTCAGATTAGCGACGAGTGGAATCCGAGCAACAATCCACCAACTGCTTTCATTTCTCCTACGGGATGAAATTGTAGGTTATGCCAATCTGATTGTTGATGAAATTCCATTAAAAAATCTGTTGAAATCACACTACTGCACAGGATTGCAAGATGGATGGATTCTGAATAGGTTAGACAAACCCAGTAATCCAAAGCATCAGTAACATTATTAGTCTTTGGTAATTACTTAATTTCTATAACTGGATTTGCTGTTAATACTTGCTTCTGAATTTTGGTCAATTTGACCTGGCAGCATGTAAGCTCAATCTTTATCGCTGAAATTAATAAATTCACATCAACATATCAGCAACAAAATAAGCAAGTTTGACTACCAAAGTAAAAAAGAAATAGTAAATTTGACCATCAACGCAGTATATAATTGAATAAAGTTACCTCAACTAATGGCATGAGAATGAAATGGTTAGCTGTCACCAACAAACATACGTGTTTTGCATTTTAATTTCTTTAAACCCTCAGTAATATGGTAATATTGGGTCTCTTAGCAATTGCTTGAAGATACCTCCACACACTAATGCGGCAATGCCTTATCTTTCATCCAATAACTGATAGAAAAAAAACCCACATGAGCATGATATATTTATATTCAACTTAATTGATAAATGGAAACAAAAACTAACCATTCTGCATGATTAAACTATCGGATTCCGGGATTTCTGGATTGCCTCAAACTTCTTGTTATATTTATATTTATCCTCAGATAATTACAATTCCTACAAGACAAGATTCAATGCACCATTTTCTTCCCGATAAGAATACAAAAGCTGCACAAAGTTGGAGTCATAGCGAACTGGATATAGGCTCTTTGAAATGCTGCACATAGGAAAACACATGTACACCATTAGCTTGCTAACTTCAAATTACAAGAAAAGCAAATAAAGTAAGAAAAAAATTCCCGTCACCAAATCAAGTGTAGGTAACAATTTGTTGATACAATAAGTACTTATCAATTAACTAACGATAAATATAATTATTCAGGTCAGCCCAACCCAACCCCAAAATAAGTTAACCGCCATCCAACCTTGGTGACCCACACAACCAGTTTTCCACTCTGATTTTGTTAATTTTCCACTCTAATTTTGCTCATGAACTTTGAAATAACCTAACAAAAGCACTATGTTAGACAAAAATTATCACAAAAGCAAATTTTAGAATCATACACAAACACATTAACTTATTCATTCTACTATTCTACTGAAGCCGTAGTTGCTGAGTAGATACTTGTTTACTAATAAAACCAGAAAGTTTGATGAGTACCGGGACGTCACGAATCTGATCATGCAGAATCTACTCGATGTTGCGGTTTTGATTTCCATCATTTGTGATTTGGATAGAAACAGAACCAACTGGATTCAATTGATTGATTGTTCTTCTGTGTATGCAATTAGAGGACTAGTGGTAGTGGATCTGAGGTGGCTGAAACGAAGATTTGAAAAGGAAGCTGAAACGAAGGGTTGAATTCCTAAAGCAAACCACCACGATTTACCGCAAAGGGTGCAGGTGCAGTGGTCACGTCCATGATGCCCTACTTGCTTCTCTTTGCTGGGAAGGGGGGAGGAAGGGTGATAAGGATTGGCGAAGAAGATTTGAAGAGGTTTGGTAACCAAAAGTAGTTACAATTTAAGGGGAACATTAGAATATATAATAAGGAGGGAAACATATAACGTTGCTGCGTAGGGTTTCATCGAGATGGTTTTCACCCCTCACGAAGACCAAAAGTGGGTGTGTGTATCTCGAATCAGCAAGGAGAAGGTGTACTTCTCTTCAAATTGGTTCAGGTACCTATTTATTTAATATTATCCATTCCAGTTTGTCGATTGACTTTACATAACTGATTGTGTTGTTGATCGATCAGTGAAGAGGAGAGACTGTGCTTATCTCCAATCGAGAAGAAGAAGAAGAAGAAGAAAAAGAAGAGGAAGAGGCTGTGGTTCTCTTCAATAGGCAAGAGGAGGTATTAGTTTCATATTCTTCATTCAAAGGATCGATTTTTTACATAACTGAGTGTATGTGGCTGTGTTATTGTTGATCGATCAGTAAGAAGACGGCATCTTCAACATATAAGAAGAGGAGGAAGGTAATTAAGAATATAATTATTTGTTTATGATTGAAAGGTGAGGAGGTTCAATGGCGAGTTAAAGGACATGACGAAGCTTAGCAGTAACGATGAGGCTTTTCGTCTTTCATGGAAGACGCTTAGTGAGATTATAGATACTATTGGCTCATGGCAGACGCCTACGCCTGAGACGTATCGGCAGTGGGATGAGTATGCCATGTCATTCTATCTTAAAATGTGTACCTGCTTTGGTGTTGATTATCAGCATTTAGAGGCCACTCCTCAACAGGTACTCACACTAGTATATGATATATCAAACCTCTTAATTAATAGATTTGGTTTATAATCGAGTTATGAAATAAAGTTATGTTTTTATAACATTTTGGTAAGTCGTTATCAATTTTTAATCATGTATTTGTTATTTGTTTATATGCAGGGGTTTGTTGGGGTGTCCCGACCTTTGCCAGAAGGGATGTCATTTGACGAACATTTAGTACGGGTACTGATACATATCAAAATTGATAATCACATAATAAACTTATTATTAATCATTTCGTTAAAAGTAAAACAACCCGAGTTCTAAGGAAATTATGTTTTTAATAGCATTTTTGTGAGTAATCAACCATCTAATGGTTATTGGACTTTGTTATTGTTCGAATTTATATGCTCTGATTGTTTATAGACTAGCGTGGGGTTTGTTTTGAGGACCCTCTCCTGGGCAGATGGGGAGCATTTTGAACCAGTACTTGTGGAATAAAATATTGTCTTCCAAATTTGAAATTAAAGATGGATGGCAGATTTTGGATAAAGTCTGGATGGTGACATGTTTGTCGAAAGTGGATGGTAATAGTCCACTATAAATAGAAATGAGCCTTGCTTTTCATACCATCCGAAAAGTCACAACAAATCCTATTATCATCACAAAACACACACATACATATGCAATAGAGATACAAAAATTCTCTATATTCTCTATGTATTTTTTCCAAACTCTGTAAACACTGCAAAACTATAGTGAATTGTTTCTTGGCTTCCTCCGCCTGTGGTTTTTCCCGGTTTGGTTTTTCCACGTAAATCCTCGTGTCATTTTTTTTTATTTTCTGCATTTGATATTACTCGGGTGCTTGATTACGCTTGATACATTAATTTCATTTCGCATCGAACTAATATTACTAGTTACTACTCGGATTCTTGGGACGAATTTTCACACTCTTTTACCACGATTGGTATCAGAGCATCCGTGTTTTAATATTAGTTCACTGGAATTATTTTATCAAGTGATAAATCATGTCTACGACGAAGTTCGATATTCCGTTGTTAGATTGAAACACCAGGTTTCCTCTGTGGCAAGTAAAAATGAGAGATGTTCTAATTCAGATGGATTTATATAAGGCGCTTTTGGGTTTCGAAAGGACCGCGTCATGGACCAATGAAGAAAAGGAGATGAAAGATCTAAAGGCTCTATCCCAAATTCGTTTGCACTTATCAAACGATGTTTTGCAAGATGTTTTGAAAGAAAGTTCAGCGGCTTCCTTATGGCTAAAGTTGGAGCAATTATTGATGACTAAGAGCTTACCAAACAAGTTGCATTTAAAGCAACGGTTGTTCAATCTATAAATGATTGAAGGAGGTTCTTTAGATGAACACATATCCATATTCAAAGAGTTAGTCAATCACTTAGAGAATATGGATGTTGAGTACGAAGACGAAGACTTGGCTTTATTTTTGTTGTCATCATTGCCCGAATCCTACAATCATTTTCGTGATACTATCATCTATAGCCGTGACACTCTTGTCTTAGATGAAGTTTATACAGCTTTGGATTCAAAAGAAAAGATGAAGCATATTACCGGTGGTGGTTCTGATGATGTAAAAGCCGAAGAGTTAAATGCTAGAGGAGGAACAATAGATAGGGGTAAAAACCCTCAATCTTCCAACAAGACAATATCCAAGACTAAAGGCAAACGAAAGTTTTGCAATTACTGTCACAAGGGGCATACAATTGATGAATGTTTCAAGTTGAAGAATAAAGAAAAGGAAAAAGTAGCAGCAAATGGTAAACAAGCTAGCACTTCGGTGAAGTCGATGTAGCAGAGGTCGATTGTATTGGAGAACTCCTGACAGATTATTCAGATAAACTGGATTCCGCTAATGAATGGATACTTGATTCTGGTTGTACTTTTCGTATGTGTCACAACAGAAGTTGGTTCTATACATTTGAAAAGGTTAACCAGGGTTATGTATTAATGAGCAATAATACTACATGTACAGTTGTTGGACATGGCTCAGTCAGAATCCGTATGTTTGACGGAGTTATCGAACCATTGGGAATGTTCGATACGTTCCTGACCTCAGAAGAAACTTGTTATCTCTCAGCCCCTTTGATAAAAAGGGATACGAGTTTGCTGGTAAAGATGGAGTTCTGAGGGCTAAACGAAAAACCTCATACCTCTACTTTCTTGACGGGCAGACAATTTCGAGTGATGTTGCTGTTGTTTCAAAGTCTCTTTCTAATTCAGATTAGTCCTGTCTTTGGCATCTTCGACTCGGCCATATGAGTTTTCAAGGCATGTCCGAATTGAGTTGAAGAGGATTACTTGGGGAACAAAAGATTGTTGATTTAGAGTTCTGTGAAGACTGTGTATATGGCAAGGCAAAACGAGTGAGTTTTATGAGTGGTATTCATACAACGAAAGGACCACTTGACTATATCCACTCGGACTTATGGGGACCGGCTCGAGTTACCTCGAAAGGTGGAGCTGTGTGGTCTTTCTTCTTGAAACACAAGGGAGACGTCTTTTCTGCCTTCAAAAATTGGAAAGTCCAGGTTGAAAAGCAGTCAGGATTGGTCGTAAAGTATCTTCGCACGGATAATGGACTTGAGTTTTGCTCCGAAGAGTTTAATGCCTATTGCCGAAAGGAAGGCATCACTCGACACCGAACGGTGGTCCATACGCCTCAACAAAATGGTGTAGCCGAAAGGATGAATCGCACCATTATGGAGAAGGTCTGATGTCTGCTTTCTAATTCCAAATTGCCAAAATCTTTATGGGCAGAGGATGCTTCGACTGCCTGCTATCTTATCAACCGATCACCGTCACGAGCAATTGAAAAGAAAACTCCATTTGAGTTACGGTCCGGAAAACCTGCCGATTATACAAGTTTAAAACCTTTTGGATGTCCAGCGTATGCACGTGTTGATAATGGGAAGTTAGAACTGAGAGCAATCAAATGTGTTTTTCTTGGGTACAATCCTGGGGTTAAAGGTTACAAGTTGTGGAGCTTTGATCTCAAGAAAGCTATTATCTCAAGAGATGTTACTTTTGATGAGTTTAGAATGATTCAATCATTTGCAGACTCTTCAAAAAGTACAAATGCATCAGATACATCATCATCTAAAGCAATAAAAGAGCATTCTCAAGTCGAGGTGGAGTTTCCTACTTCACCTACCACCAATCAGAGTACAGTTGAGCTTCAAGAGTCTTCCTTGCCAGATGAGCATGTTGTTGAGGATTCAACACCCTCACAACCACAAGCTACTACTCCAAGCATTGCAAGAGATAGGCCGAGAAGACAAATTGTTCCTCCGAGTAGGTATGCTGAAGCTGGTCTTGTTGCTTATGTTCTTACTGTTGTTGATGATATTGAGTCTGGAATGGAGCTTGTGAATTATGACGAGGCTATCAAGTCTAAAGACTCGAGTGATTGGATGATTGCGATGCATAATGAGATGGAATCCTTGCAAAGAAATGGTACCTAGGATTTAGCTCCTATTCCGAAAGGAAAAATGGCCAGTTAAATGCAAGTGGGTCTACAAGCTCAAAGAAACTATCAACCCAACTAAGAAACCAAAGTACAAAGCTCGACTAGTAGCTAAAGGCTACAGTCAGATTCCTGGTATTGATTATACTGACATTTATTCCCCAGTTGTCAAACATACTCCCATTCGTTTATTGTTGGGGTTAGTTGCTTCTAATGATTATGAGTTAGAGCAACTCGATGTTATTACAGCTTTCTTAAATGCTGAGCTTGAGGAAGAGATCTTTATGCAATAGCCCGAAGGCTTTGTAAACTAAATAAATCTCTTTATGGCCTCAAGCAGTCTCCTCAACAATGGTATAAGAGGTTTGATTCATTTATGACTAGTCACGAATTCAAAAAGTGCACCAGTGATAGTTGCGTTTATTACAAGAAATGTGACGATGGTTTAATGATCTACTTACTCTTATACGTGGATGACATGCTGATTGCAGTGAATAATAAGAAGGAGATTCAGAAATTAAAAGACTAGTTAAAAGCTGACTTTGAAATGAAGGACTTAGGAGCTACTAAAAAGATTTTAGGTATGGAAATTGTTCATGATAGGAAGCCTAGGGTCTTGCGTCTTTCTCAGAAAAGTTATGTTGAGAAAGTCCTAAGACGCTTCAATATGCATGAAGCAAAACCTGTCAAAACACCTTTTGCAGTTCATTTCATGCTATCATCTGCTTTGAGTCCTACTACTTTGAGTCCTACTACTGAGACTGAAAAGGCTTATGGCACGCGTACCATACTCTGGTGCTGTTGGATCTTTGATGTATGCTATGATTTGCACGCGTCCTGATTTGGCTTATGCTGTTAGCATGGTTAGTAGATATATGGCGAACCCGGGGAAGGAACATTGGAAAGCAATGCAATGGATCTTTCGTTATTTGCGCGGTACGTCTTCTATGTGTCTACTTTATGGTAAATCTAACACTGGGGTTGTTTGATATGTTGATTCAGATTATGGCAAAGATTTGGATAGACGGAGATCAATACGGGGTATGTGTTTACTTTGCATGGTTGTGCTATCGGTTGGAAAACCCAGTTGCAGTCTACAGTTGCTTTGTCTTCTACCGAGGCAGAGTATATGGCGATTACAGAAGCTGTTAAGGAAGATATATGGTTGAAAGGATTATTTAGAGAACTTAATGATAGAATAAAGGTTACCACAGTTTTCTGTGATGATCAAAGTGCTACCTTCTTGAGTAATGATCAGATGTTTCATGACCGAACAAAGCACATTGATATTCGTTATCATTTTGTGCGTGATATCATTGAAAAAGGTGATTGTGTCATAGACAAGATTGATACAAACTATAATCCCGCTGATGTGTTCACTAAGAGTCTTCCGATAGCCAAGTTCAAACTATGTTTGGACTTGATGGGTGTTTCTGATTGCAGTTGAGCCTGATAGGCTCATATTGGTGGATGAAGTATTTTATTTTTCAGAAACAATTTTTTTTCTATATGGTGATTGCAGGTTCTTATGGAAATTTGGAGTTTGATGAACTATTGGGTTCTTTTGGCTGATCCAAAAGCAGGTTATAGAATTAATCTATTGCCTTCTGCATTTTGAAGTCAAGGTGGAGATTGTTGAATAAAATATTGCCTTACAAATTTGAAGTCAAAGATGGATGGAAGATTTAGTCTGGATGGTGACATGTTTGTCAAAAGTGGATGGTAATAGTCCACTATAAATAGAAATGAACCTTGCTTTTCATACCATTCGAAAAGTCACAGCAAATCCTATTATCACCACAAAATACACACATACATATGCAATAGAGATACAAAATTCTCTATATTATTTCTATGTATTTTTTCCAAACTTTGTAAACACTGCAAAACTATAGTGAATTATTTCTCGGCTTCCTCCGCCCGTGGTTTTCCTGATTTGGGTTTTCCATGTAAATCCTCGTGTCATTTTTATTTTTATTTTCTGCATTTGATATTACCAGGGTGCTTGATTACGCTTGATACATTAATTCCATTCCACATCGAACTAATATAACTAGTTACTACTCGGATTCTTGGGACGAGTTTTCACACTCTTTTACCACAGTACTGTTACACATCACATAAACCTATCATTAATTAAAAGCAAAACAACACGGGTGATAAACCTTTTGGCGTCTAGCTCGTGTTGTACGAATCTCAATTTGACATGAAGCAACTTAATCTCTTATGAAATCTCAATCAGCATTAGTTAATTCTATTTAGAGGCCATTGGACTTTGTTGATCGATCGATCTCTGATTTGCTTAGAAAAAGCATATGGACGATACGGGCCCTATCCATATCATCCAACCATCGACAGAAGAGATGTCAGTTGACGAGCATGTACATCAGGTACTGTTACATATCAAAATTGATAGTCACATAAACCTGTTATTAGTTAATTGACGAGTTTGCTGGTTAATTGAGCTGTGAGCAGATATCATTCTATTGTAAACTATGTTCCCGCTTTCGGATTGAATATGATCGTTTAGAGGGCGCTCCTGAGGACGCTGTGTGTTTGATGAATATGAGACGAAACTAAAGGCTAGCTTCTATAAGTAAAAACGTACGCCTAGCTTCTAATCGTTTTGAAACAATATCCTTTGATAATAACTTGATTAATCTAATAACTACAATATTGTTTGATGGACACACACGTAGAAACCCATGTTTATTTAGTCAATTGAACTACCATTCCTTTATAACAAAGGAATAAATGAATCTATTAGTAGCTGAAACTAATCGGTTATTATCGGCCGCTGTGACACTGATTAATATGTTGGTTCATCAGTGGACAAGAGGGATGATGTCGTCACTGAGGAGAGAAAGTGAGAGAGAGAGAGAGAGAGAGAGAGAGAAAGAGGAGAGCTTGAAAGTTTATGAAAAGTTTAAGATGATATTATTATAAAGTAGACATATCAATTGTATATTACCAAGCCTGCTATATAATAGTTTTGTAAATTTGAGGTGTGTATGGAACGCTTTGAGCCCAAATCTAATCAAAACCGTCTCATTTACACCCTAATTTATATAACTATTAAATAACTCATTAACTATTGTTGTTAGTAATAGTGGGGGAGAGATGATGTCGCTAGTTGTGAGAGAAAGTGGCAGATGTCGATTTTTGGGTTTTACATGTGAGTTCGATCCGCTTATTGATAATATTTCTATTTTACATATGGGCTTGAAATGGTTTAACCAAAAAAATAATAAATTGTTTTTAAAAATTGTAGCCTAAACTTTTTGTCAAACATGTATTATTGAACTCAAGCTTAAAACTTTTGCCACAAAATAATGAGTGAGTTGTAAATCAAATAATAAACATTTTAAACAGTCTGATGTGGGTTTGTTTCGCAGGTCCATTTCTGTTTGGTTTTGCAACAAGGTTTAACCGAATAAGAATTGTGATTTTCGGTTAAAAAAACAAAACTCAATACTCAACTATATGAAACTTTGTGCAATACCAACATGAAACACTCAAACAAGTGGAAGGGTGGTTCGATTTTGGTCTCATTGAATGGTTGAAGAAGATAACATGTATAATTTTAAAACAGAATAGTTGAAGTTCATAAGTTAAATTTGAATAAATCATATAATTTACCCATACAAGAAAAAAAAATTACTATACTATTTCAATCCTCTCCTATATTTCTGGCAATAAATATATCACATGGTCACCACAAATACTCTATTTCAAGTACTATGAAATAAAGTCAAAAGATAATAAGTATGTTATTTCACTATTAAATTCATATGACTTTTTTACATATTGGTCCTTGTGTTTGTGTTGTCGTGGTTTCCAATAACAGTGTCGTTGAAACAATGTGATTTATTCAAGCATGTTGCTGACTGACATGTTGACTTGCTGACTGTACAGCATAGTTGGCAGGTTGTTATGTTGTTGGCAGTTTGTTATGTTTGTTTGTATATTTGTTAGGCAGGTATGGCTAATTATGTTTACCAGGAAAGTGTAGGGTTCAAAGTGTAATGTTCAAAGTTTACAAGGGCTAGTGTGAGAATGTGCTTTGTGTTGCGGATAGAAAAGGGGCAAGTGTGCGCAGAGTCTTCATTCATCAGATATTTTCTAGGGTTTTCTTCTCTGTTCTTCTTTGTTGGTTTTCAGTAGATTGTTAGAGAAATCTTGCTGATGTTGCAGAGATATTGCATCTCTGTGTAGAGTTTATATCAGATCTGTCTGATCTGATGTGTCTTGTTGTTTGTATTTTGTAGATCTCGTAATCACGAGATCTAGGGTTTTGGTTTGGGATCTTTTGGGTTGGTTAAAGGAATAAAAGCTTTTCTTCGCCGTTTTGTCATTATATCAGGTGTTATCGTTCTTGTTATTCAGTTCATAAAAGTTCATAAAAGCTTTACAAGTGTCAAAAGAAACTGATGATCGAAGAAATCAGACAACTAAACTGCGTCCGTAACCGATAGAAACCGAATTTAATTATGAATTTGGTTTTAGGTTCAGTTCCTAACCGAATTCGATTTGTGAATTTAATTTCAATTTTGTTTTTGAGTACACATATCTTGCTTATTTGGATAACCAAACCAAATACTAACCAGTTTAGTCAGTTTAATCAGATAACCAAACCAAATAAGTCAGTTTAATCAATTGAAAATTAGGTTCTTTAGACACATTTTGAATTCCGAACGTTTCAATTTTCAGTTAGGGCAAAAAATATTCTATAAACGAATCGGATAAACTGAAAACCAGTTCGAACCAATAAACACCTGTCGTCTCCGAACCAAAGCATCATTGTTAGTCTCTCGGTCTATCATTATAGTCTATTATTATATCTACTCATGTGTGATGTAGCATGTCATTCAGTGGTTACTTTAAACTTATAAACTTGTCACGTGCTAAACCCGGGTCCAATGGTTATTATATCATAAACTCATCGTATGTAATCTAGAATATCACAAATTAACCTTTTGTTGATGAGGCATACGATTTTTTTGACAATCAACTCGAACGATGATACCATCATCTCAAAACTCTTTTCATTTTTTTAACCATGAATTTCTTTACTTTATTTAAGAATTAAACCCTAGATCTTACACTTAGGTGTTTTAAAATACTTTACTTTACAAATGGACTACGGACCTTAGTGGTCTCTATTAGGGGTGTTCATCAAATCGCATAACGAATTTTCGAATTACTCGAATCAATTTATTTGAATTATTTTTATTTTTGCTTGAATTCGTATTCGATTAAAAAATGGCTAATTCGATTTGTATTCTATTAAAAGTTCGATTTTGGATAATATGAATAAATTCGTTTTTACTCACATTCATTTAAAATATGTAAAAAAACTACCAAAATCATAACTTTAACACCAAGTATAGATTTTAAAGTAGACACAAATCACAATATCACATTAAAAAGTTTAAAATTGGCACGACGATGCGTGATGGTGGCTGGTGCAGCGATAGGGACGCGGGATGGTGGCTGGTAGGGATGAACATGATACCGATACCGTACCGATCCCGAAATACCGATACCGAATTCCATCAAAGCTGGATACCGATACCAAAATATTCGGTACGGTACCGTATGGTACCGTATTGGTATGGTATTGGTATTTGAAGGTAAAATTCAATATTTTACCGCTACCCTACCGAACCGTAGAGGTGTACAAATCGGTTTTTTTAAAACCGGTTATGGTTATTAACCGAACCGGTTTTTCTATTCAAAAACAATAACCAGTTTTTTTTATTACCGGTTCCGATTACTAACCCTTTTTTTTAACTCAAAACAATAACCGGTCCAACCGGTTAGAGCCGGTTTATGCCAAAAAAACCGTTTTTCCGGTTTAAACCTGTTATTTATAATTCGAAGATAAAGATCACTAACCGGTCTATAAGCGTCGGTTCGGTTCGGTTCTAAAACTGGTTTCGGTTTTTTTTCCGATTTCAGTTCTAAAACCAGTTTTTTTGTACACCTCTACCAAACCGTACTAATCCCGAAAATACCGATACCGAAAATGCCAAAAGCAGATACCAAATCCGGTACCAAAAAAATCGGTACGGTATTTCTGGGATCGGTATCGATAGGGTATTTGATAACAAATGCCCATCCCTAGTGGCTGGTGCGGGTGGGGGATACGAAATTGTGGCTGGTGGGGTGATAAGGGATGAGGAACGGTGGTTAGACAATGGTGCTATGGCCGATGGATGATGGTGGCATCGTTGTCTCAAGGCGTTAAATTATGGTCGTGGTTGATGCAAATAAGTTAGGTTAAAATTGATATATTGAATATATGCTTAAGTTATAGGCTATTTGAGCTTGGTAATGGGCTATCTTTTGAGACCTAGAATAAATTTATTAATTAATTTATACAATAACCAAAATAAAGTTATATGTGTATACATAATAAATAAATATAATTTGAATTTCAATTTTGAATTTAAAAAATTTGTATTTGATTCGTATTTGATTTATTGGACCTGAATTAAATCGAATCCAACTTTGAATTCTTGATAATCGAAACGAATTTTTGATAATCAAATCGAATTAAGTCAAATTTTGAATCTAAATCGAATTTTAAACACCCCTAGTCTCCATGCTCTGCTCTTTTCATACACATCAATCTAATTATGTTTTATATTATTTATTCATCCGATAAAAAATAAAAGTACAAAATCAACCATTTTACCAATGTTTTAAGGACGAGATCGGATGCTGACCCGATCTCCTTCTTGGTCCACTGGTCGGACAGTATGTAAGGGCAGAAGGATGTCATAAATGTTACAAAAATAAAAAAAAAAGATGAAATGATAAAATTTAAAGGATTTCTGTTTGACCAACCCGATTTTCATGTTCCATAGACCAATCGAGACTTGTTACATTCAAAACTGACATATACAGTGAAGCAGACCCGACAAAACCCCGGTTCCCGATCCAACCGGTCCCGTCCTACATCCAAGGAACTGTTGTGCACGCTCTCCACCACACCTGCGGCCACCTCAAACTTTTAAGATTCATACATAAAATAAACAACCACCAATAATCATCACATAATTATGTGATCAAGAAATCAAACAAGATCCAAATGGAATTCAGAGCAACACCCAGTTCAAAACTCCTTCAAATCTCTGACGTGTTCCAAATGTTTGCAATCGCATTCAAAGCAAAAATCGTTGAATTCTTCACCAAAGAAGAAGAAGAATCCACCTCCACCTCCGCCGCCAAAATTCATTATCATCAAACCTTATTTTAATTTTGAAACTCAAAGTTAAGCCGAAAGTTAAACTAAAAGTCAAACTCCAATTCAAAATCAAAATATTGTGTCTATCGTACAGTCGTTTGATACCCACTTCGGTAATTATCTGATCTCTTCTGTTTTTGCTGTGATTTCATCATTTGAAACTTCGTATCTTCAGTTACAAACCGCACATGTTTCGTTTAATGAAGAGGGTATTATGGTAAATGATAAAGCTTTAGTTAATCAGCTACAAAAGTTGTATGATTTGAGGGGGTTATATACAGTGACGGATTCAAGATTTTTTCCACTGGGTTTACTTTTTTAGGTGCTTGAATTTCGATAACTTGACGTTAAAATTTATGGGTCGGGCCGGGCTTACCTAGGGATGCGTTGTGCCAGATTCAATGTCTACATGAGATTCATCTCTGCCACCAAATGTGGACTTATATCACATACTAGGTGGCGTCTCCTTCAACATCCTATCTAAAGGCAACAATAAGTAATTGTTACTTTTCTATAAAGTTGAATGAGCAGTTCTTATTATCATGAAAAATATTGTGGTATCACCAAAACAATCAAATAGGGATATGTACAACTTATTGGCTACTGCTTATGTTACTTATATGTCTAAAAACAAAGATTGGTTTTCTTTTGTAAGGATGAACAAATTTTGTTTCTGATTATCACAAATTAGTAATTAGATAGACAACTTAAAGCATATTAAAAAGAATAAAAGCCAACGAATCTAAACACAGGACAATTTTGATTATATGTTTCAGATAATTTGTTTATGGGTTATTATTGTATTTTTATATAGATTTTTGCTAAAATTACAAAATGAATAGGTGTTTTTAAAACCCAGTGTTTTAACATAGATCCGCCTCTGTCACTTATTACATATAGATTATTAAAAGAGCACGAGTTTTAAGGTTGGTTTTACTAGTGGGTCTTGTTTAGAAGCTCAGGTTTAAGAAATATATCATGTTAATTATTAATTAAAGTCCTTTTAATTAAATATTTTGATTTGAAAATAGAAAAATGATAACTGAAAAAGAGCCACTTTTACAGACTAAGCCAATGATGTGAAAGTAGCAGTCCGAGTGTAGTGGTCGCATGCAAAGTGCAAACAACTTGGAATAAAAATAACATCATTATACATAGCTATGAAAAAGATATCGAATCTTTTTGTAAACTAACGAATTGTTATTTACTTTTTTACACCATGTATACAGTATACATAAACTTTTCTTGTTGTGTCAAATTTTTTTATACGGATCGTATAATTTTATATAACTCGTATACAAAGTATGAAATTAAGATTTTGAGATGTGAGATTATTAGGACTCGTGTATTTAATATTTTTAATAAACACTGGTATTTTGATCATTTTGTAAAAACTAACAAGAAAAATCTAACATAATTAGTCAATTAGATTCAACTAGTTCAAACTGGAAACCATATAGACTCAATGGGTTAAGAATTTGAGGATTGGATTCAACTAGTTGAAATGATCAAATCACTAAGACTTAAATAAAAATTTACTTGATTTAAAAGAGTTAAAGATGTATATTATTTATAATATAAGACGTGAAATTAAAATTAAAAAAATGGCAAAATATAATTAGAGAAATTAGTATTCATAGAACCATAGCTGGTAAATTGTTATTTACATAATCACAAAAATAAAATATGTGTGTTTTTTTACAACAACGATTTTTCTTTACTCCCATCAAGCGAAACCAACGGGTAACTAATTAATTACTGAAACGTCACCAAAACACAACAAATAGATTTAGAACAATCACCATGTCAAAATTTTGTTAGGCTAGCCAATGGAACAAACTACAAGATAAAGAAACAGAACAATAACCATCTGTGTCTTTTTTTTGTCATTCTAACTCTGGTTAGTAGATCCTGACATAGGGTATAATTAGTATTTATTGATGTAGAGTAGGAGTAGGATCAATGTAACATTTGATGTTAAAAAAACATTTGTTTTATCTCTCAGGGGCGGACCTACCTTATTGGTAGGGGTAGCCTCCGCTACCCCTTGGTGCTCCGACGGTAGTGTAAATTTTTGAAAAATTTATCATTTTTTTTATTTCGTTACCCCTTTTCTATAAAACGTTACCCCTATAAAGATTTTCCGAATCCGCCACTGTTATCTCTACTAGACTGCCACGAAAAGAACTTAATATTTACGTCATACACAATCTTGTTGATTGATGTTCTAAACCATGAACAAATCCACTCGTTGCTTTACAAAGTATCCAAATTTACGTGTAAGTAACAAGAATCTTTGCCTTCCTTGTTTTACCCGATATGTGTAAATTTAAACTAGAAATGTTAGAAGTTGATAACTTAAAATCATATAATTTACTCAATATGTTTAGGAAAAAGGTTGTCCACGTTATGTGCTCAAAATACGGACGCCTGTCCTTTTCGTACTTACCAAAGTAAAACCATAATCGTCGATCGGTCTCCTTTCCTAAATTTGTGACAATATTAAATTCATCACATGTTAACCACAAATACTCTTTTTTAAGTTAGCTACAATAAAGTCAAAGATGATTAAAATAAGTAAGTTATTTGACCCCCAACTCCTATGACTTTACATATTAGTCCTTGGATTACAATTGTATATCTAAATGGGTCTCCAAACCAAAGCATCATTGTTAGAGGAGCATATCATTCATTAATTACTTTAAGCATAAAAAAATTTATCATGTGCTAAAAATGTGGTTATATATTTATAAATACCACCTTGCTAGGTCTAGAATATCACAAATTAAACTTTAGTTGACGGGCAACTTTTATTCTAAACATATTAGGTAAATTATATGATTTCTGTCAATTTTGCAACTATTGTTATCGGTTCATATAATTTATCTTTATTGAATGAATCATTTACCCAATATAATTTACCTTTGTTGAATGAATTATATAATTTACTATTTTTTTTTGTTAAAATTCTGTCAGTTTTGCAACTATTGTTACCAATTTGTTAAAATAATTTATAACTTTAAGAAAAGCAGTTTAGTTGATTTAATTTTAAACAACAAAAATCTTTTTCATGATTTGCATAGATTTAATATGAATTCATACTTCTTCTATAAATAAGAGCTTAATCAGTTATTATTCTAACAAACTTATTAAATACATTAGTTATAAATAAGAGCTTAAACAGTTATTATACTAACAAACTTATTAAATACATTATTTTCCTAGTTATTATATCTCATCCAGAATGTTACATTCATCATTCAGATTCATTTGTTTTCTGTAGGGTTCTTAAATTTTGATCATTGCATCTTAATTTATATTTTTGTTTATAAATTACTTCAGTGGTGGTGTGCTTAGTATTTGGACAAACAACTTATAAGATTTACAGGGCATCTAATGATCTAACATACATATCTATTGGTGGTGGAGTTTAAGGGTAACCTACTTTAACACACGTATCTAAGGATCTCGGGGGGTCATGCGATTGGTAGCTTATATGCTCCGAACATTGCGTTGTTAGTCAAGTGGTGGTGGAGATTTAAAGCGGGTAGGTAGAGTGTTTGGGATAGAGGTGTCTCTGCCTTTCATGATAGTTGGAAGCCTTGGAACCCAATTGCAATTAAATCCGGTCTTTCAGGCACGTGGAAAACACATAGCAAAAATAGATGCCAGTTTAGGAAGCCACTCCATAGACATTCAGAGTTATTTTAAGTGGTATGGAAGTGGACACGAAACTGACTTCTGGTCTGATCGATGGGATTGCCTAAGCGTTCTAAAAGATAAGTTTCCCTATTTATATGCATTAGAATCCATAAAATTTTGCAACGTAGAAGAACGATAAATTGGCTCTTTGTGGACTTGGTGTTGGAAGAGAGAGTTGCAAGAAGGAATTGAAGTCACAAAACTTCAAAGATGTCATTCGCTTTTCACTTCATTCTCCCCCACTTATAATGACGAATGGGTTTGCAAAGGGAGTAACTCCAATGACTTCTCAGTTTTAGAAATTCAATGAACATTCACTACCCATGGTAGTTCACTATTTCCAGGGTCAAATTGCCCCCTCCCTCTCATTTTTCTAAAAGTGAAGGCATACCAACATTTGAAGCCCTCTCTAAGAGAGGGGGAAATACCAGATCAAGTGCTAGATTTCTTTGTTCATTGATGGGTTGGCAAAAGTACAAGTCTTAACAGGTTTAATCTTATTAAATTATATGAAATATAATCCTGAATTGCACTACTTTGAGATGGTTTATGTTTTACAGGCCTTGACAAGTCTAAGGTGTGTTCGGGAGGCTTTCTGAAACATTCAGATTGAAGACGAACAAACCGGGGCCGAGAAACAAGAGAAACGAAATTGAAAAACAAAGAAAACGGACCGAACACGGGCCAAGGCGCTGACGACCTGGCTCGCTTCTACGCGTCAGGAAGGGTGGTAACTCACGTCGAACCAAACGGAGCCGTGTCACCAATGCAGTGAGACGCATAGGCGACACTTATGAGTGTTTCAACTCAGATTTTGATGAGATCTGCCCTTTATTCCGATTTTCATGTGGGGGTTTCACAAAAATTCGAATTTCATTGACTCTTGAACAATTCCACTGATACCTACCTATCCTTGACCAATACTAAACACTCACAATCACCCAATTGAAGAACTAACACCAAGAATGGAAGATTCGATCTTGATTTCAACCACAATGCAAGGCTAATTCCTCATAATCATCCCGGGCAAAAATTGTAAGTAGTCTAGGGGTTATTTGCATGTTTGGTTTTATAGAAACATTTTGGTAATATTTTGATTGTAAGATTGGTTCAAATCACTTTTTAGTATTGTTAGGAATTCATGGTTGTTAATGATTTCATAGACATTGTGAAAGGATAATTGCTATTGATTTTGGTATGTATTAGGGTTTGTATGGGTTATTATACTTTCGTCCATTAATTGATGAATGTTGATGTCTATGATTAATGATTTGAATTTTTTTTTCACAAACCGGAGAAATTATTAGAATTCTTAACTTGATCAAATCATTTGTGTGAATTGACCCTAGTTGCTTGTTAATCCAAAACTAGCGTATGAATACTTCTTGTAACAATAGTATGTATACTAGTTGGTATTATGGAGAGCAAGAAAAGACAAGTTCTCGATGATAAGACGTTCTTGATATCAAGTCTCTGAAGACATCAAGACAAATTGATTTACCCGAGTAATACACTTGAGAATCTGCGTTCCTTAGAGCGGAGGGAAGCACACTTTCCATCCATCCCTCCCCACCCTTATAGAGAATGATTAGCTTGGTGGTAGAGCGCGTCCGTGATAATTTCACCGTTGTGCCACAAAATTTATTCAATTATTTTTAAAATAAAATAAAAAATCAAACCACTTTACTCCCTCTGGCACAAAAATTTAACCACAAAATTATATATATAAAAAAAATAGTTTTACATTTCCCATGCGCTCTCTTTCTCTCTCTACACTCATACCTTCCTTCTAAGTCATCCAAGGAACCGTTTCTCTCTCTCTACCGGCGACCACCTCAAACTTTCAAGATTCATACATATACACCCACCCACCCACCCACAAATCTTCTTTATAGTTATGTGATCAAACAAACAATCAAGATCCAAATGGAATTGGGTTCAGCAGCTTCTTCAAAACCCCCACAAATCTCCGATATGTTCCAAAAGTTTGCAATCGCATTCAAAGCAAAAACCGTCGAATTCTTCACTGAAGAAGAACAAGAATCTGCCGCCACCTCCGCCGCCGTCTCCGCCGCCGTCTCCGACAACGAAGATGGCTTCACGTTACTCGACTCTACCGAAGATTTCATCCCGATCAAAAGGTTATTATCATCAAACCTGATTTCAATTTTGAAAATCAAAGTCAAACCGAAAGTCAAACTAAAAGTCAAACTCCAATTCAAAAGCAAAATACTGTTTCCGTCATACAACCGTTTGATACCCACTTCGGTAATTATCTGATCTCTTCTGTTTTCGCTGTGATTTCATCGTTTGAAGCTTCGTATCTTCAGTTACAAACCGCACACGTGCCGTTTGATGAAGAGGGAATTATGGTAAATGATAAAGCTTTAGTTAATCAGCTTCAAAAGTTGTATGATTTAAGAGGGTTATATATAGATTCTCGAAAGAATCCGGATTTTAATGTTGATTTTACTAGTGGGTCTTGTTTAGAAGCTCAGGTTAATGAGAATCAGAACAAGTTACGAACCCTAGAAACTATGTTTAATAGGTTACAGTCTGATATTGATGGTAAAGATGATAAAGTTTCGCTTTTGAGGAAACAATTGGGGGAAATTGAAGAGGGTAATGCGAAATTATCGATGAGATTGTCAAAAAGCTTGAAACCCCCAAATGGGTTTTTGCCAAGAATTAGGGTTTTTGATTCTATGCTGCGGGATGCTTGTCGATCTGCGCACCGGTTTACGAAATGTTTGATCCAGTTGATGAAGAAGGCAGGTTATGATTTGGATGTAGCAGCTAGTTATGTTCATCCGGATGTTGTGTATGTGAAAAGGGGGCATCATCGGTATGCTTTTTTGTCGTATGTTTGTTTAGGTATGTTTCAAGGTTTTGAAACCGAAAATTTCGGTTTGGTTGGATACGAAGGTTCTAATGATAATTCAATGGAATTGTTTGAGCATGTATCCGTTAATCCGTTGGAGACTTTAAATAAGAATCCTGATTTTCCTTTCTCAAAATTTTGTGAAAGAAAATACGAACAGCTTGTGCATCCGACGATGGAATCTTCGATATTCAAGAACGTGGACAGAAAGAATTTGGAGGTTATGGATTCATGGAGATCGGTTACTGTTTTCTATGATGCTTTTGTTAATATGTCTAGCTCAATATGGTTACTTCATAAACTGGCTCATTTGTTTACTTCACCGGTTGAGGTATTTCAGGTGGAAAAAGGGGTCGACTTTTCAATGGTTTATATGGAAGACGTAACAAAAAAGTATTCGATTCTTGAAAACGGTATATCGAAAGTGGGGTTGACAGTGATACCAGGGTTCAAAATAGGGAAGACCGTTGTTCAAGCTCAAGTTTATTTAACCGGATCAAAGAGTACAAAATGAGAACGTTCGCAGCCGCTTGACCATCAATCTTGGTTGGATGTTAAGAGATCTTATCTTGTGGTTTGCAAGTGAAATTTTCGGGTAATGTATTTAATTTCACATTTATTGTTTGTTTTTAGCTTAAGTTTGAGTGTTTAGTGTTGTGTAGAGATTTCTGTACAGATGTTCTTTGCTAGTTTTTTTTCTTTTTTTTGAGTAATGTCTTGATGATACTAAAGAAGATAATGAATTGTATGTTTACTGCAAAATTGTGAAAATGTCATAGCAGTTTCCAAAATCTTGTAATTCAGTTTCTATCAACATTACTTCTTACTTATCAGTGAATTGGTGAAAAAGAAATGCAATTTTTAGCTTCTTGCAGGTCAAAACCTGAATCTCCTTTAGATTTCTTGATTTTGTTGTTTGTTATAGTGAAGAATCTGCTTGAATAATATCAACATATCCTCTTATCTGTGAATTGGTGAAAATGAAATGCATATATTTTAGCCTCCTGTGATTGTGGGTCGAAGACTCAAAATGTGATCCTCCTTTAGTTTTCTTGATTTTTGTTATATGTTGAACTGAAGAATCTGCTTGAATACTGTAGCCTCATAGCAATGGTTTTAAGTTGCCAGATATTAGTTAATCGAACCTTCAAGTAGCTGATGAAAACAGTTTATTCCCATAGTTGTCAAAAGCGGCTATAGTGCTTGCTATAGCGCGCCACGTAGCGATGCGCCTATATGGGGCTATAGGGTGTTCAGTGACAAATAGCGGCTTGTTCCATAATTATTTTATTTTATTTTTATAAATCTAAATATCGAGGCCCATTAGGGTTTTTCTTTATTTCACGATTGAAAAAAGAATTTGTATTTAGATGAAATATACATGTAAAATATTTCTTAAATTTTCTACTACTTATCACTAAACATGAAATAGCGGATGCTATTTCGTCACTATCGCTACATAGCATATTGGCAGCTTGTCGCTATTTACCACTATTCGGTATTGACAACGATGGTTTTTCCCCACTTCTTTGTGTGTACTTTCAATCAATGTGCTTTTGAGGTCGCATCCTATGAACCAGGGGCGGATATAGCCTTTTAATAGGGGTAGCCCCCGCTACCCCTTGACGCTCTGGCGGTAGTGTAAATTTTGGAAGTTAACGTTTTTTCAATTTCGCTGCCCCTATAGAAAAGAAACGTTGCCCCTTGACGCTTTTTTCTAGATCTGCCACTGCTATGAACTAATTCTTCAACAAACATCAAGAAACACAACTTAACCTCTTTCATGTTTCTTGATGTTACTTCTTTTGAATTTATTCATTTATCTTGAGTTATGCAGCCTCATTATGGCGGTTATTATGTGATGATTTTTGAATATTTTACCCTAAGTCAAGAGGTGAAAACAGCTTGTTTTTTGTTTTATTTTATATGAATTTTGAATTCCAATGCTGTAAGGCTGCATCTATTGAGCATATTCTTGAAGAAATTCAACAAACAGAGTCAACTCAGTTTATTTTTCTGGAATTTTGTTAAAAAAGATATTAGAGTCAACAAGATTTCCGTGTTTTATGGTTAAAAGAGTATTTATTTATTTATTTATTTATTTATTTGTTCATATTAGTTTAGGTGGAGTTTGGTGTTGTTTTAAATAAAATAGATTCTTTAGAGTTCATTAGTCCCCAGTGTTTGTCTGTAGCTTTCTCATGGTTGTATTATTAAACGGTTTGACTAAACATTGCTGAATATTTGTAAGAGTAAATTGCACAAAACGTCCTTTAAGTTTCACTAATCTTGCTGGTTTCAGCCTTAATCTTTAAAAGTTGCCAAAACCAGCCTTTAAGATTAATTTTGTTGCATGTTTCATCCTTTATCACTAACCCAGTTACTAATCCATGTTAAATGGCCTCACATGCATAGCATGTGAGGGTAAAACCGTCTTTTCCACAAATAAAACTGATGTGTCATTAAAAAAGTAAGTGGGCTCACAATTGTTCTTCACTGTCAGTACATTTTCTCCAACCCCAACCCTTACTCATCTTCTCCATTAAAAAACACAAAAACTCAATTCCACCATTGATCATCACCAGCTGGTGATTTGGGATGATGATCATCTTCATCATCACCGTCATCGTCATCATCGCTATCTCGCTTTCTCTTACTTGAAGAAGCGGGAAGATGCACCTCATCATCATTGTTGTCATCGTCGTCTTCCTCCTCCACTTCAGGATCATCTTCTTCATCCCCAACACCTTCTGCAACCTGCACTGGTTGTACCAGGTACCCTGTATCAACATCCTCTTCTTCCTGCTACCATTAAACCACACTTGGTTAAACTCACATAACTAAAAACAGTGCACGAAACAAAAACGAAAATTCCCATATCAACTGTTTCCAAATTACAGCAAAAATTAAACTCAGATAACTTAAAACAGAGAACGAAAACAAAAACGAAAAATTCCCATAACAGCTTTCAAATTACAGCAAAAATTAGCTCATTTAAGATGGACTTCCTAAATTCAAAGAAAATTTCCAAAAAACCAGAGCCAATTTAACAACTTTTGCCTTGATTTGGGATAAACTGGACAAACAATGAAGCAAATTGACATAAAGAAACAAAACAGAATATACAAACTATGATATTTCCGTATGTACAAGATTAAAATAGCATACAATCTGTTTTACCACAACTAACCATACATAGTACAAGTCATAACAAAGAAGCAAACTGACATACAGAAACAGAAGAGAAAATAGCGGAAAATTAAGTGTTTCAGAAATGATAAAGCAGAAAAGCACATACAAGATGTTACATGAATAATAGAAGCCTCTATACGACTTATTAGAGCAATCACATGACATGCATAACTAGAGCACATTCCAATCATTATTGGCTAAGCTGAAGACTAACAGCATGTTAGAAGAACAAGATAATTCAATCATGGGACCTTTGTAAAAGCAGAATCTTAATTATAGGCAATTAATTGAAGTAAAATTTTGCTTAAAAGCAACAAAACGCCATATCTTGTGCACAAAAAATGAGTCTCTTATCAGAAAGAGTGACAATCAGGCAACCTATTTTATTCACTACACATATCAAAAAGTATATATAGTAAAATATTGCTTAAAAGCAACAAAACGCCATATCTTGTGCACAAAAAATGAGTCTCTTATCAGAAAGAGTGACAATCAGGCAACCTATTTTATTCACTACACATATAAAAAAGTATATATATTACAAGCAGACAACAACAAAGCATATTAAAAATGATGGGCAAACACAAAAGTACAGCACATAGAAAATTAACAGGTTTCTGGTAAAAGAATGTAATAAATCAAAGAAAAAAGAAACTACCTTATCCTCGGCGTCTTCGTCATCTTCAAAATCTCCTTCTTCAACACCAACCTCCTCTTCTCCAGTTTCTCCATCATCATCTTCATCTACATCATCTTCACCCTGCTCATGCCCATCGATTTCACCTTCTGTGCTAGTTACCCAACCAGAACTCCCAGGCTCACCTACGTCACCATCATCGTTATCAACCTCATCATCATCATCCTCAGCGTCTTCTTCTTCCTCGTCTTCAACCCCATCTTCTTCATCCTCGCTATCCTCGACCTCATGAACCTCAATCACATCCTCCTCATCCTCACCTTCCTCCTCATCAATCTCATCCGAATCATCATCACCATCCCCGTCACCGTCCTCATCGTCATCCTCCACATCAGCAGGCTCGCCATGAAAACCATTTGCCTGACCACCGACACCATTTGACCCGTTTTCATTCACCCCTCGCACAATCTCCGACTCCGGCCGCTCGTTCTCATCCACATCCATCTTATCCAAATACTTCAACAATTTTTAATGACCCATCAGTTTTATTTGTTGAAAAGACGGTTTTACTCTCACATGCTATGCATGTGAGGCCATTTAACATGGATTAGTAACTGGGTTAGTGATAAAGGATGAAACCTGCAACAAAATTAATCTTAAAGGCTGGTTTTGGCAACTTTTAAAGATTAAGGCTGAAACCAGCAAGATTGGTGAAACTTAAAGGACGTTTTGTGCAATTTACTCTATTTGTAATTTAAATAGATCCGAGTTTAAACTTTAAAGCTCGTATTTAGATCCAAGTTTCGCTTGTACTTGGCGATTCGTTGCTACTCAACCGGACCTTGGTTTCATTGTATTGAAACTTCGATGAAGGTACGATAATAGTAAAATAAAAGAAATAGAAATGGTGCAGGTGACATTACAAGCGCATTTCGACTAGAATCATAAGCCACTGAATCACTAGTAGAGACACGTTTTACACACACTTTGATATCACTATAATACAAGCACTTATTGATGCTGGTTTTGTTGGGTTTGAATCATGTGGGTGAACTTGGAAGTCATTTGGGCCGGTTAGCTACCTAAAACTTGGTAAGGCTACTCGGTATGGGTGATGTGCCTCCTTGGAGGATGACCTGCCACGTCAACGCCACGTCAGAGTCCTTGGAGGACGCCCCTCCAAGGATGGAACTAAGGAAATAGGTGACGACCCTACCTCACCTAGTTAATTTATTTATTTTTTAATCTTGGCAATATATTTATAAAACTAAAATTAAATATTAATTCAAACATTAAATTAAAAAAAACCAACCTAATATTAAAAACCAACCTACATCCAGTAGTGGATACGCTGACCAAATCCAGAACCCGCCGTTGGATAAGCCATAACAGGCTCTTCCAAATTAGGTCTTCTTCCGTTGAATTAACCGTCTAGAAGCTCCTTAACTAGAACATGAACTTCTCCGATATCTTTATCCCCGAGCATACCTCCCGTTTTGATCTTAACAACGAGAGTTAATTGGTTTTGTAATGCAGCAGATTCATCAATCTTAAACTTCATAGGATAATTCCAGGTAGGATTGGAATCTCCGTCTTTGTCAATGTGAGTTTTCTGCTTCTGATCTTGATTTCCGGCCAATGTTACCGTTGAATTCAATGGGTGGTTTTTGTCTTTTACCGCCCGTCCTCAACGTCCGAAGGAAGATGTGTGCGACTACGACGATCCACCGGAAATGGTGTTGGGGGGCGTCACCGGGCCAAGCCAGGCCTGGACTACCCCCAACACCGAGCAGCCTAATAAGATTTAGTTAAATGTTGATTGTGACAGTACTACTTGATCTTAGTCAAGTGGTTTTCATTGTATGTACATGTGGATGTTCTCATTAGGTATATGCCATCAAAAAAATGCCAACTAGTGAAGTCCACTTACGTTGGACTTTTTTTCCTGGGCTTAGTCTTTTTATTTTTTATTTTTTCTGGAAACATAATAATCTTTTAAAAATAAGTAAAAAAGAATATATATAGAACTAGTATAACTAGGGATGCGAATATGTGATATCTCTATTAACATGTAAGAAAGAAATCACATTCACAATGACATTTGTCAAAGGTGTCCAATATTCACCCGTATATATATCCCATTAATACGCTCGTAAATGCATATTCTACATGATTATCGGTTACGTATCATCTTTCACCCATCCATGTATCATCAGAATGCAATCACTTTATTGATATTTATAGGTGATAAGCAACATAATAAACTAACATACTATAAACATTTTGTGTGTAAATTCATATTTATTTAGGTTTTTGTTGTATATTTTACCTATTTTCAAACACAAAGAAATGACTAATGAAAATCAACAATGTAAAACTTACTCGTGTGAGTTTACTATTTACGAATGTGTAAGTGGATACATGTAAAAGAATTTGTTAAGCGTAACTTGATGAGAGATTGTTTAATTGGAGAGTAATTTTTTATGTTGTATTTTGATAATAACTAGATTTACCCCTGCCGCGATGCGACGGGGCGTGCGTAACACAGTGCCAAGTAGCACAAAGCTAAGAAGATATGGCAACTCACATCAAAAAGCACTTTAGGACCGTCAACCAAATCACACCATGATTGCTGAATATATATTCGATGCCTAACAGCGTATCTGATTGATTGTATAAGTAATTTACATAAAATTTACAATCAATTTAAAGTACGATTCCTACTTAATAACATATCTTAGCTAAGATTGATTGTATGAGTAATTTACACAAAATTTACAAACAATTTAAAGTATGATTCCTACTTAATAACATATCATAGTCAATCAAAACACCCGTTCTCATTTTCAACTACATGCCAAACGTATAGCACGTCCACTTCAGATTGTAGTTCCAGTTGTTTAGCTCGTACATCAGCAACTCATCGAGTAAGATCATCTAGTTATCCGTAATGCGTCGATTGTATGCAATAACCTCGTCTACCAAGCGTTGTAAGCGTGCAAGAAGTTGTCTTTCATTTGCAGTCGACATATTGAAATCTACAAGATAAATAGGAAGATTTTTAGTAAAAGGCAAGGGAACAACGAATCATCGCCTTCAAAGCTTACAAACATCATAATAAAAAAATCAAACCATGGGTAAGAAAGAGATGCATTGGTAACCAAGACACAAAGGTTAACAAAGCAAATGAAGCTATCCACAATAAAAGGTGAATATCATATACAGATGAAGGCTGATTAAGATTGTAATGGATACACTTAAAAAACCAAACTAGAATGAGTTTTCCCAAACTCATCTTTATAAATATTTGTGTTAAAAGTTATTGCAAACCCATTCCTCACTTTAGGTACATCTTCTTTTTAATAAAATAGAAAACAATACTTCATAACTATTAAAATATATGTTACCATCCTACAAAAAAAAGCATTAACTAAGATAACATTTATACAACTCAAGTTACATTTTTAAACGGTTAGCTTAAAAATAAAAACAAGTTATAGTTTGTATTCATCTATAGCTCAAGGACCTCGAGTTCTCTCGTCCTAACACACTTAAGATCATAAGTTAAAGTTATATGAAATCAAATTTCCACAATCGGGTCAATAACTCATATTAGCTACACTGTTTCTTTTTTGTAAAATTCAGACTTGTATATTTACTTTTTAGAGTTCATCTACACTGTGATGGTTGCACATTTCAACCCATAGCAAATAACATTTTAGTTGACATGAACACTGGAATACAAGGTACACGTACGTTGTCAAATGAGAATTTTAAATGTCAAATTCCAGCTTCATTCACTCTTTTATCATACCTTCATAAATTATCAAAGAGAATAAAACAAAATACACAAATCTTAAAAAAAAACTAAAAACACACAAATTAAGGCAATCGAAAGTAAACCTTAGCCCCAAAAATTCGTCAACAACCACCGCAAAAAAAAAAAAAAAAAAAAATCAAAGTACATACAAGTCGAAATTCAGACGTGGAAGAAGGTTAAATAAAGCCACCAAAGAACAAAAACCTGTAGGATCTAAAAAGCCAAAAGATAGAACAATCAGAATAAAATATTTAATAAGCAAAAGAAATTGAATACATACCTGACGAAATCGAATCAGATTACCCCCCCCCCCCCCTCTCTCCGTCTCACTTTCCTTTCACTTTTCTATTTCTTTCTTTACAAGTAGGCATAAACGATCTAAATGGGCACATGGTGAGATGTGGATTTAGTGGGACATGCAACGGGTACGTGACAGATGATATATATGCATCATCTTGAAACAGGCTACATACGAACCCATAAGTTTACAATAAACCACTCTACAACATTAATACACATTGTACAACTCACACAACACCTTTATGTTGCTAATAATATAATATAATATGATAATTGCTTATTATAGTTATATATAATGGTAATGTATTTTATTTTTGATTAGTTTTTGTCAAACTCTTACGGTTATTATAAAAAAATTCGAGTTCTCATTTAGGGTTTAGAATCACTTATCAAAAATTAAAATGCACTTGGATGATGGCGTTATTTTATGATGAAATTATAATTACTGTTTATTATAGGACTTGAACCATGTACTACTGAATTAACGTTAGATAGAGACCTTTTATAGACTCTTTGATGCTACTACACTACAAAACTAGAAGTACTTATTGATGCTGGTTTTTGTTGGGTTTGAATCATGTGGGTGAATTATTAAAATTATTTGACTTGTTGATTATAAACTAGTCAAGTTTAGCTATTTAATATTATAAATTGACTTTTATCATTTTTTATGGTAAAGAGTACAAGTCCTTTATAATATTTTGGAACTTGGAAGTCTTTGGGCCGCTCAGCTACCTATGACTTGGGACACTAACAAGATTAAGTTAAATGTTGATTGTGACAGTACTTCTTGATCTTAGTCAAGTGGTTGAGATTCATCGTATGTATGTAGATATGGACGTTCTCATTTGGTATATGCCATCAAAAATCGCCAACTAGTGAAGTCCACTTACGTTGGACTTTTTTTCCATATTATAACATGGGTTTCGTCTTTTTTTATTTTTTCTGGAACCATAATGATCTTTCAAAAAATAAGTAAAAAAGAATATATATAGAACTAGTATAACTTGTGATACGAATATGTGATATCTCTATAAATATGTAAGAAAGAAATCACATTCACAGTGACATGCGGCAAAGGTATCCAATATGCAGTTATGTTCATGTATCACCCGTATACATCATTAATACGCTCGTAAATGCATATTCTTTAATCTACATGATCATTGTTCTCGTAAATGCATATTCTACATGATCATTGATCGTGTAACATCTTTCACCCATGTATCATCAGAAAGCAATCACTTTATTGATATTTATAGGTGATAAGCAACATAAACTAGCATACGATAATCAAAATGCAATCAATTTATTGATATTTATAGGGATGGGAAGGTTCATTTGAGAAGAAATTTAATGTGAGAAAAAAAATGGTAAAATATTAAATAGTTTATAACTTCTCTTATTAATTATGTCATTTCTCGTTAACAAAGCAAAATCAATTTATCCTACACATTTCAAAATTTATCCTACATACGTCTTACATTTACCGGAATTTTTCCTACACACATGTAAATTTACCCTACACATTTCAAAATTTATCCTACACATATTAAAATTTATCATACACAGAAAATTGTCCTACACTATAAATTATTTTATCTTGGAAGAGTATATGAAAAAAAATAAGTTACAAGTTTAATTAATTAGCTAATTAATGACAATTATAAATTTACATATATGCCCTTTTTCATAATATTAAATAAACACATTAAACGAAGTAAATAGAGAATTTCTATTGGTTTAAAAGTTATTCTTTTTATTCTTACAAAATTTTTCTTCTCGTTTGAACTCTCCATTATAGGTGATAAGCAACAAAAACTAGCATACGATAAACATACTTATGTATAAGTTCATATTTATTTAGATTTTTGTTGCATACTTTACCTATTTTCAAACATAAAGAAATGACTAATGTAAATCAACAATATAAAATTTAGACATGTGTGAATTTATCATCAACAAACGTGTAAGTGCATATGTGTAGAAGAATTTATACATGGTAACTTAGAGATGAGAGATTGTTTAATTAGATTACAACTATTATTTATAAGACATGCTATATAAATGATTATAAAAAATGTAAAATAATTAAAGTATCATTGACACATTCTTAAGACCGAACCAATTAAAAAGATTTTGAAAAAAGGAATTATATTAATATTATAATTAGTTTATATAAGTATGCTAATGAAGGTTAGGATATAATAGGAAGTGGGAATTGGGAAGTGTAATTTAGTTCAAGAAAAAAAAAAGAATACGCACATGCTTCTCGCAAGCCAAGAAACTTGCACATGCAAGCCACATGATATTCTCCTCTTTTAAATGTCCATAATTTTTTTATATGTCATTTAGAACAAATATACCATAAAATAAAGCGTTTTATTGTCTTTAATACGAGTAACATATAGTTATAATTTAAAAAAATCATATCATAAAATCTAGTTGTTCTATTATCTTTAATATGAGTACCATATTGTTATACTTTGAAAAAAAATCGAAAACCTAGTTGCCTAAAACACAATGGATATAACGTAAAACAAAATGAGTATTAAACTAAAATGCAATGGACAACAAATTAAAATCCAATAAACAACAGACTAAAAACAATAAATAAGAAACTAAAAACGCATTGCATTTTGTTTTAAATTATTATGTTTGGTGTTTTCTAGTCAAAACAACCCAAAACATTATGCTTAAATTTAAACATGCCTACATGCCAAAATCCTATACTTTCTTACAAGTAAAAAAATTTTAAAATTTTGAGGTTGAATGAGAGAATGGCACGTGGAATTAATTGGAATATTTTATTATATACTAGATATGAAAATCTCTTTAGATACGTGCCACACTCTAATGCCTCGTTTTAAATAATAATTTAATACATATCTCCAATCTTTCCTATTAAATAACATTATTACATAATAACTTAACTAAATCTATTTATATTTCATAAATGACTTAAAAAAATATTTATCCTCAGCGTTTAAAAAAGGTTTACAATGTATTGCAATTTGTTTATTGGACATTTTCCGTTTTGAACATGAAAATTTATAGTATGTATGCAACTAAAATAGGATCCCAATAAGTCTTAAACCTATGATATTTTTATTTAAGATTTTATTATTAATAATATTTTTATGACTAAAATAGGATTCAAATACGTCTTAATCTCTCATATTTTAATAAGTAACAGTACATCAAACTTTATTTTTTTAAAAACATATCTTAACGACTATGTGTGTTCACCGTTACATTATATTTATTCAACATATGGAATACATGAATTTATTCAACTCGTACAGTGCAATACAAAGGTTTTTCTAAAGATATAACTTTTTTATATAAAACATATTTATTCAACCCCTTGTTAAACGCCCCTCGCAAACGTCTAGAACTCGAATTTGGGCCTTGACAAGCCCAATGGGTCTCTCCACAGCCCACGAGACAAGTTTTGATATGGTCTTCTAAAATCTAATTCCTTTTTCTCAACATCTTACTATTGATTGAATATCAATATGGTGTGCTTCTATTCGGGTTAAATAATCAATTAAATTTCGTTTACAGTTACATCTGCTTCGGTTTTTTTACCATATCATTTTACTTCTTTAATATGCTGTGTTTTTGTAGGTGCATAGACACCATGTAATTTAATGATAATAATAATTTGTTTCATGGTAATAAATTTTTGTTAATGTTCTTTAACAGACTTTGACTAAACTAGAGGACTTATCTATCATAAATAGTTGAACAAAGGACTTACCAAAAGCATTCCTTATAATACTTTGTTTTAAAATATTTCAGATACTTGCTTCTTGCATGACTTGTTATGCTGCTTTGCATGCAACTATGCTGATTATCTCCTTTAGTCTTTAGTCACGAATGATTTGTTAAGTAAATATAAGAAGATAAAATATTTACAAGATAAATTGTTTGTTTTACTGACTATTTGAACCTAATACTTTGTTTTTGAACAACAATTTTCACATTTAAATACCACATAACCTTTTATTTGTAGAAATTTAAACCCACATCATATTTTTCGAACACTAGACTGCTAAGTCATAGGTTGAAACTAACACTTAAAAGTAAAAACTACTTCTAACAACAAAATATACGCAATTATTTTTCAAGTGATTTGTTAGTGCATGGTTTGATGACAAGAGCTTGAAGATCGTTTTTATGTGTTTATCTTGTTTTGAGTAAGTCTGTAGCGAATATATCTAGGAAGCGAACCTAGATAAGCGAGCTTGCTCTAGTTTGCTTATAGTGTAAAAAACTAACAGAAATTATTGGATTTTCACTATAAATAGGTGTAGGAGTACTTGTTTCATTGTAACCCTTTGAACCTTTTGACATTTCAGGGTCCGTATACCTATTCAACGGGTGAAATCAGAGAAAGAATTGATATTTACATCTTGTGTTCACGTTTCTACCTTACATATCACATTTACATGATGATTGCACTCATAACACTCGTGTATTTGAATTCCGCACTTACGCACAATTGTATTTGATCCTTGTATAGTAGATCCAAAGTGTACTAGGGACGTACATGGTTAATCTACTTTTCTCTAGCGTTCACTAAAATCATAATGATAGATATCTGAACACCAAGTATTAGTGACATCCATGAAAAAAATTCACGTGTCCGCCACTACTCTTCATTAATTGTTAACCCAGATTTACGAGTCTCACTAGCTAGATTGTTGAACTACCCAAGTGTCATACTACTCCTCGAGTATGCATGCCATGGCTAGTCACTAGCTTACCCAGGACTACAACAGAAGTTATCCTCGTTCGAACTACAAACAGCCAAAGCACCTAAGATTTTTGCATCCAAACTTCTAGGCTAACGTACCTACCGAAGCTAAAGCTTTAATCATATCTCCATGTCTTGTAGTACACCTTCAGAGTTGGGTGTTCCTCTCAATCCCATGTCCACTATCGTAATCCCAAATTGTACCGTCTCAATCCCTCTCTCCTCTGCGTTGATGGTGTATTGTTAAAGCTAATCTATATTAGATAAAAAAAACAACTCCATCTGGCCTCTCTTATAGATCAAGAGCTAGTTTTGCCATGAAATTTCATTAATATTGTGTCAAGGCATAGTAGAGAAGAATGGCACGTTCGTAGTCTGGCTAGACACTTTAAAGGCTATTCACATTAAATACGAAATGGAGAACAATGATGATGGCAAGTTTGGTAGGTGGATGAACCACACAACCATCTTCTTCAATCACAAGGATGGTATATCAAATAGTATTCAATGACATAAGAAGATAACCTAGCACATGTCCCTCCATCCTCTATTAATTCCCTCATTTAAAAAAAAGAAATGAAGCCCCAAATTACAATGTCAAAACCAGCTAGGAGATTAAACATGAGATCCCCATTTTGATATGATAAAGCAAGAGACTTTGATTTTGAGATGATAGGATAAAACAAGAACCCCTAATAATTCAGTCTTTATTAGACATTCAAGCAAAAGTACACACCAAATATAAAAACCCTAATTAGCTATTTATAACTTAGCCCTTCCATAATTTTAATAAGGTGAAACACCCACATTGGCTGCAGTCAGAAATCCATCTTTCATGAGCAGGTCCTCTCCCTCCTGTATAAAATCAAACATAAAGAAAGATACATATGTATGCAGTGAAACATAAGCACATGAAGGATAAGAACAAAAAAAGAATTAACTAAGACCAAGGTCCAAGATAGTATTGGACTATTATTATTGTTAGAGTTTGTTAATGTGAGCGTACGGTGTATTATTATTGTTAAGATTTTATTACCTGTTGGCACACATTGGGTTTCTTCACGGGTTGATCAGGCATGAGTCCGAAGTGGATGTGAGGAAAATGGGCCCACTTAGAAAATAAATAATCAGATAAAAGAATTAGATAAAAAGGAACAACCCTAGTTTAAAAGAATACTAGTTAGATGTTTTTTGGATTCAAGCAATTAAAAGACTACTAGTTATAGATGTTTTTTGGATTTAAGCAAGAAAAACAAGAATATTATTTAATCTTACATTCTTTGCAGCTGCACTGAAGGCCTCTCTGTGACTGATATCAGGGTTTCCTGCTTTGATACGTTGGATCTCTTCCCTGCAATTCATAGGTTTAAAATTAGAATATTCAGATTTTCTTTTTCTCAGATCTATTCTTATAAGATATATATTAAGAGTAAATTTAGTATTTGAAGTAGTTCAACAAGGAACTACAAAACTTTAGTTTGTCATATTTCTTTGTGGTTAAGATTGGTTAAAACAAAATAACTTTCTACCTCATAAAATTAAAGTGCATGTATCGCTTATTGTTACACATTATTTCATTATTTGTCATACATGTATCAACATATATATATTTGACTTAGAAGATAATAAACAATTCTTCTGAGCCAAACTTATAAGTGCTTGCAAATTGCAATTTTCATTAACCACACATTAGAATTTATTAACTACAGTGTTAAAACCAACACTTGAGATCAAACATCAATGTATCCACTAGCATATCACAGAGAGTGTGTGTATATATCACTCAAGTGCCTATTTCCGCACATTCAAAACACCTCGTCTAGATCTATACATGGCGTCTAGGCACTAAAATTAAAGGGGCTCTGAGTCAGGGGTAGACCTACCTTAGGGGAAGGGGTAGCCTCTGCTACCCCTTGGCACTCAGGTGGTAATGTAAATTTGGAAAGGTTTGACATTTTTTGACGTTTTTTGATTTCGTTAGCTCTTTTTGTAAAACGTTACTCATACGAAGATTTTCTAGATCCGCCACTGCTCTGAGTAGGTTGTCGGACACAAAATTTAAGGGGTCTAGTAGAGGTGTACAAATTGTTTTTTTAACAACCGGTTTCGGTTTTTAACCGAACCGGTTTTTTACATCAAAAACAAAAACCGATTTTTCTTATAACAGGTTTTGGTTACTAACTGGTTTTTTAAGTCAAAACAATAACTGGTCCAACCGGTTAGGGTCGGTTTTTAACCGGTGTATTTAAAAAAAAAGGTTTTTTACCGGTTTAAAACGGTTTTTTTATAACCGGTTTCGGTTTTAAAACCGGTTTCGAAGCTCAAGATCTCTAACCGGTCTATAACCGCCGGTTCGGTTGTAAAACCGGTTATAGAAGAACCGGTTAAAAAACCGGTTTCGGTTCTAAAACTGGTTTTTTCTACACCTCTACCATATAGGTCTAGACTGGGCGTCTAGGAGGTTGGTGTTTTTTTTATAATAACACATATATTAAAAAATACACGCCGCATACAGGGCTAAACTGGGCGTCTAGGGTGTTTAAATGTCTATTATACCTCTGAATTAGGGCTAGACTAGGGCAAAACAGGGCTAAAATAGTCCTTTAGACCACTCTAGACGCCCAGTCTAGCCCTGTATGCAGTGTGTGTGTGTGTGTATATATATATTTGTTTGTTTTCTCTTTTTAATATCAATAACGCATATATTAAAAAATACGCCACATACTGGGCTAGAGTGGCGTCTAGGGTGTTTAAATAACTATTATACCCCTGAGTTAGGGTTAGACTGTGGGCAAAGCAGGGCTATAATAGTCTTTTGGACCATACTAGACGCCCAGTCTAGCTCTGTATGCAGTGTATATTTTTTGTGTTTTCTCTTTTTCATATCAATAACACTAATATTAAATTATAAAAATTGATATTGATATCAATAACACAAATATTAATTATAAAAAAACTCATACTAATTATAATAACACTAATATTAATTATACGATGCCTGTACAAGACTTATACTACAGTATACGAGACTTATACTACACTGTACGAGACTTACATTACACTATATGATACGATAGGATACGAGACTATAAGATAAGATACAACACTCGTATAGGCATGTAGTATTTTAACACTCGTATTAAACAGTATATTATTTTAATGGAAGAGTAATTTTTGAAAAAGTAAAATGTTAAAAACAATGTAATATTTAAACGATCCAATATTTTTAAAGGACCGATCTTGAAAACGGTAAAATATTTTTATACAAAAAATATTTTTTTAAAAAAAAACCAACTCTAATTACCTCACGAAAACACCCATTTTTTCATTCAAATAAACATTACCCTCCAAATATAATCAAATTACCCCCACCAAAATATCCATTTTTCAACTCAAAATATGGGGCGTCTAGACCCCTTAAATTCAGTGCCCGACAACCCACTCAGAGCCCCATTGATTTCAATACCTAGACGCCCTGTACAGAACTAGACGAGGCGTCTAGGGCACCAAAGGTGTCCAAATTGGCATAATCGGTGTGAATAGATTGAGCTATATATATATATATATTGGTAACTTTTGCAACCATTTGCATATATAGTACAAGAGATACAATTAATAAGTTGTACAATGCTGTCTAAACAGTATCCTTTTAACTTACAAAATTGAAATTAAGGGTACTTTAAAATTTCAGATTTGAAGTTTGTTTATGTTCTTTATGTTATAGCATGTTCATCATACTGTCTTTCAACTTAAATGCTTATATCATAATAAAACAACTTCATGTTTTTGTTTATAAATCAAAAAGTCAATAAATGTACACAAGCAATTAGGTGTTAACATATAGATCCTGTCCTATTAAAGATCATTAGCTTAAATCTTTCAACAAAAAAAAAGTCATCAAGCTCAAATTTTGTAACACAAATAATGTTGAAATTACTTTGATTGGAGTCAGTACACCCACACATGACACATTTCCTTATGTTTTGTACACTGGTTATATATTTTAATGTGTAAAAAGATTTTGTGATCAAAAGTATATCTTTTATGTGTTAAAAGTTAAAAATACTTACTTTATGAATCTGTTGTAAGCAGAAGGCACTCTTTGGCGCTTCTCTGGAGCTGCAAATACAAGACAAACAAAGCGACAAAGTAAACAGACAATACATTTAAATCGTTTCACTTCCGACTATTTTTTAAACTATCTTCTTCATACACCACCTCTCTCGCCCCTATCATAACATCATCATTATCTTTATCCATCAAACAATTGTAACCATTTTACTTTCTGCGGTAGAAACACTTTTGGTTTTGATAAACTTTAAAACATAAAATTAAATAAAAGGTCTGAAATATCAGATCTAAACCGTGAGAAAAAAAGGAAGAAATTAAAAAAAAAAAAACAAACAAAGAGGTGAATATTACTATATATTAGGTCTTGTTAGGAGATAGAATATGTGTGAACTGTTTGGAGTAATATTAGGGTTTCTTGAATGGGCAGTAATGTAACTCGTTGCATAGTTGATGAGGTAAAGTTACCTTTTTGGTTGCAAAAATTATAAATTTCAGAAACAACAAAGAAGGGAAAGACATGAAATAAAATCTAGAGAAAGAGTCTCTTTCTTGTTACTAAAAACAAGAGTTTTCAAGATCCAGTTGAGTGTATAAAGCTTTTGAAAGTACAAACACTGTAATAATTTGGTAATCATGCTTCATTTTCTCAAAACTAGTCAAGATTAGAAGCACTAATATTATAGTATATTATGCCAAAACAACCAATACTTTTATATATCTTCTTACTTAATGTACAGTTAGTGAAACAAAATTAAAAAAAAAACATAGAAATCAAACAAAGGACTGATAAGTCTTACGTCTGTTCGCCACAGGAGGTTTAGGAAGCTCATCAACTCTAACAGGTGCAAAGGGGTCGTTTGGATTTGGTAGATTCATGAACAAGTTAGATGGGGTGTTTCTGCTCATCTCCTCCTGAATATATTTGTTTCACATCTTAAGTAACCATACATGTATACATTTTACAAAATTAGGTCTAGATGATAACTTTTCACACTTTTAAAGAACTCCTGTGATTCTTTTGAAACCCATACATAAGCAACCCAAGATTCCAACAAAGAAAAAGTTGAGAAAAAAACCATAATTATGTGGCAAACACACACACAAAAGATAAGTAAATACAAAAAACCCTAACCCTACAAATCCTTTTTATTATTTTTTGTTCTTGAAAATGAATGGTAGAAAGTAGAGGGTAGATGTTCATCATATGTAATTTGAAAAAAAAAAAAGATTTCATGAATTACCCGTGAAATACCCATCAGCTGGGTTCTCCTTTTAAAAATTTATACCATAATGTTTTGAGGAGAGAAGAAATTATTAGTAAAATGATACCATAATGTTTTGAGGAGAGAAGAAATTATGGCCCAGATGGAATTGAGTAGCAGCAGTGTTGGCGGTGGCCGAAGCTGGAAAGAGTCGCATGTTGACCGACAAGAGATTAGTGCAGTGCCCACATCGGACGGTAACAGTTGTGTACAAACTGCTGCAAGGAACACTCACCTACAACACCAACAAAGATATTATCTATCATCTTATAATATTCCTTTTGTTTTTTTTTCAGGTACAATTAATATTGAAGATCTATTGTTGTAAAGTGTTTTGAGAGTTATCTGGTGATGACTAGAACAAGGAGAGATATGTGTGTGTGTATATATAAGTAATATGGTTGAAAAAGATGATGATGATGATGATGATGTTTTGTACCGCAAGGATAGTTTCACAAAAGTTGCATTGGACATAAAACAGCTGTTCGGAGGGAAGAGAGAGGTGGTGGTGATGGTGGTGGTCCGGTGAAAAAGCAGCTGAAGATGACATAATTTTCCTCACTTTCTACTCTCTATTTTCTCTCTCTTGATGGATTCTCTCTCACAGATTGATTTGATTGATTGATAAGATTGACTGAACAATGTATTTGGATTGATTGATGGACAGATTAACAACCTTTGGGATCTGACCTCCTTCTGTTTATGTTTGTGTGTGTGTGTTCTCAAAGACATGTGAGAAGGAAGCTACAAATGAGAAGGTGAGAGAAAAGAGAACGAGAGAGGGAGACCCACTATATAGGATAGCACTTGGATGAATCAAACCCTACAACCCTTTCTTCCTTGTTTTTTCCTTAATATTATATTATTGTTCTTTTGTTGTTTATGACACATGAATCATTGTATTATTATTGTTATGTTTCTTTCAAATTGATTTTTTTTACTTTACCCCATCAATGTTTATTGCATTGCATATAAGGCTACAAGGGTGTAGGGGGTTCTCGGGTTCATGATTTGGGTTCTTCAAATCGGCAGAAAAATGTGAAAATTAGATAGCTAATTTGAGGTTCAAGCCTTTTGATTATTTGATCTTTTTAACGTTAATTGTATCGTTGGTTATAAAAAGATAGATTATCTTTTACACTATAAATTGCATCGAATTTCAAAACTATTTTTTATTCTTCTACTCAAATGGATCCAAAACAAAAAATCAAAGGCCACCCGCCAATCCTCTAAATTGAAGGGTGGTTCAAGTTCGAGCCAAAATGAACCATTTCCACTACAACTATTTCAATATCCATAATTCTAACCATAATATCGACATACACCAAACATGACTATTCAAATTGTTGTAACTCGAAACCTATTCAACACCCGCTACCAAAATCTACTATATTGTAATCCAACTTGTGTTGAAGAAAGCCAATACCTTACTAATGACAAAGAATAACAACAATGTAAAGAGGAAGATTTGGATGATAACGAAGACGCGTTCAAAATAAATGAAATTTCTCTAAACAGGCACTTCATATCTTTGGAATATCAAACAAGAAGTAGCATTGGCCAAGGCATTTCTTCCTACTTTCAAATACCCAAATGTCAAAAATCAACAAACAACTAGCTCGGAGTTCTTAAACATTTCAAAGCATTACTAGCTAGAACAGCCAAATATATTCATAATGAAAGGATTTAATTTTCAAGATGAGTGGGTTCAACGGACTATAAGTCCAAACACTATAATTTCTATTTCATTATTTTCAAGTTATTAATATTTAGAAATATAAGTTTAATGATGAATATTTATTTTAATATATCTAAAGTCATTAATAAACTAACGCAAGCTCAAAATTTGATATAATGAATAGAACAGTGAATTAGGGACTACTAAGTGATTGAGGGCATTTAACCGTGTTTTAAAGTGTTTAACTTTGAGGTTTTGCATGATAGGTGTATGAAAACGGTGTACTTTGAGTTAGTTTTAATTTGCAGGCATCCAGAGCTTAATGTATGCCTTTTGGAGCTTAAAAAAGGGGTTTCGGGAAGCACTATGGAGACTTGAAAGCATACACGCGCTTACACCAAGTTTGCGTTGCCAGGTTGCACCATTTTTGGCGCAATATAACAAAAAATTTTCACTTGGCGGTGGTTTTGGCCCCACCTTGTGCCATGACTAGATCTGATACACGAATTCCTTATTCTCACCCTATTTAAGGTTAAACATCTCGCAAATGCAAAGATCATCAACCCTAGCCATTTTTAACTTCCCAATGGCGATTTTTGGAGTTCCCAACCTCAATCCATTCAGTTATTCTATGCAATCAAGATCCCAAACAACAATTAAAGATCTAATGACGAATATGAGTGGCTAAACCACCCGTGATCATCTCCGGGACTAGGGTTTGTGTTAATAATCATGATAACGATTGCTACATACTTTTGATTTGGATTTTGTCTACTCATTCAGTTGGTTGAATCTTTATGTTTAGTTATTTTGATTAAAAAAACTTTTGGATTATAAACGTACACTCATTTTCGTAAGCTTTTTGGTTTTGTTCTTCAACAATTGGGATTTAAATCGAAGTTGTCATTGTTTCTTTTTACCTTTAGCCATTGAATTCGATTGTGTTTGTGATACTTAGGATTGGTAATTAATTAGGTTACTATTTTGTTGAATCAATATTTTGGTTTCGATATTGGATCATTACAACCAAATACATTAAATATTTTAATAGTTGATTATCTATCAAAACAAGTAGGTTAACAATCATGTCTATATGATTTTCAATTGGTAATAAACTAGGTTAATCGATATGCTTCACAACCCGAAAACCCATAGATTGGTCCTTTTTCTCATGTTTATAACAATGTAACATTCGTCGTAAAACGGGTTTCGAAACCCGCTTCGTTTTATAATCAAATATTCAGTTATAAGTTCGTTGCGTATTTATTGTGCCGGTTATTTTAAATAATACATAATTAATAAATATTTTAGAGTTTAAAAACCATAATTAATAATAATAATATTAAAATTAAATAAAAGAACAGAACAGGGTAGCCGGGTCTCGAACCCGGCTCTACCGCGTAGACACACACACATCACACCACTCCGCCACACACATCTTTTGTGTTTAATACTTAAACAAATAACACTTATGGTAAAACCAAAAATCAAAACCTGTAAATCAGAAACCTCAGAACCCGAAATCGCCGGCAAGAACGAAGATTCCGCAACCGTTGCTACTTTCCCTTGACTAAAACGCGTAAACTGATTTCGACATCAGTTATAACCGTTGCTTAACACTCAATTTAGTCAAAATCGTTTCCTATGAGAATTGAAATCATTGACCGCGAATCTTGGCCCCTAATTCGAAACCAATCGGCCTATCCCCCTTATAAATACCCACTCAAACTCCTTGTAAACATTTCGCTCAAAACCGCACTCTCTTCCTGAAGCTTTATTCCTTTCAAAGCACGTCGCCGGAGATTTTCGCACTCGCCGGAATATCACCGGAATTTCTAAACCAGAAAACCGTAGTTCTCCAAACCGGTATAATCATCTAACCTCCTTGCTATCTCTTGTTTAGTAAATTAATAGCTCAAAACAGTAATCAAAACTGTTTATTCAGTCGGAATCATTGTCGGGATTTTGAATGGTGAAAACGATGAAGTTGAGTTAGTGTTTAAATATAAATAAAAACGGGTATTTAACCGGGTTAGACACACAGTCCAGCGGTGGACTGTGTGCAATTACAAAGCACACGTCCCGAGTTCGAATCGCACATGTTTCTGATTTTCTGAAATAAAGCCAACACTTTTTAAACTTATTCACATCAATTCACAGTATATATATAAAAGGAATATAATCCAGTATTTAAGCAGATTAGACACACAGCCCAACTGGTTGGGCTGTGTGCACTCGAACCATGGATCCCGAGTTCGAGTCCGGGTTCTGTAATCAGTTTCGGCCATATTAAAACCTTTTTAATAAAAACTAAATAAGGTTAAAGCTAGTTAGTATATATATATAATTAAAACAGAGAATATTTCGGGTTAGACACGTAGCTCAGTTGGTAGAGCTGCGTGCACGTATACGGGAGGTCATGGGTTCGAACCTCACTCGCCGCCTGAAATTCATGCTATTCGACCGGTCAGACCTAACAAAGTCAACCCTTTTTTTTAATTTTTGTTTTCTTATTTTCTTTTTATTAAATTGAAAAATTATTTAAAAATACTTAAAAATAAAGATTTTGAAGGTTAAAAATTTGCATTAAACTCACAAAAATAAATCTAAAAATCTCATTAAGAGCACTAATTAAAAATATTAATCTCAAATAAAACTTATTTATTTATCGAATCATTTCGTTATTATTTAGGTTAGTTTTCCCTCGTCGGTTGAATCATAAATTCGTGGGCATTCATCGTCATCAAGAAACGCATCCACTGTGAGTGAATCTCTACCAATTCCCCGTTTTAATCATGTTTTGGGGTGTATCATGTGTCGTACTATTCTTTTATTTTATTTAAACACTTGTGCATACATCATATCCGTGATCAAATGTGTATTGATTGTTGTGTGAATTATATGTAGATTAAATTTATCATTTCAGTGCACGCATTTCATTAGGCCTATCAGTTCCCCGTGGGATACGGGTTGAGCATCAGGAGCCTCATTAGATCGGCTCCGTTTGATTGAGCCTTGATCTCAAATACATCATCATTCATGTCATATACTCATCCAAAGTGGTTTGTGATTGTTTACATATATATGTTTGCTCACATGTGATTAATGCACGAATTTTCTTTAATAAATAAAACAAGAAATTAGTTAAAATGTTTTATCAAGGTTCACTCGCCAACTTTTGTTGACCCAAAATCTCCCCTGTTTTACACATGATACAGGTGATCCAGCCGAGAAAGGAAACAGTTAGGATGGCCTAGAAGAATAAACAAGTTAATGCTTTGGAATAAATATATAGTTTCAATTTCCTTTGTAATTGTATGAATTTTGTTTTTGGATATTTAAGTTTGTAATTTGAATTTAATAAATATGAAACATCTTAGTAAATATCATGAGCTTTGGTGATAACCCAATTATGCCCCGACTTTTATTCCGCTGCGGGTCGGGAAGTGACAGATTGGTATCGGAGCTTGTGACTATAGGGATATAGGATAGGTTATTAGACCCTTAGAGCCTATACTATAGTTGATTAAATTTTAATTGTTTATGCATTACATGCAAAATTCATGATGTTTATATGTTTTATGTTTATTTTCACACCCAATGTTATGCAAGCACGCTCACAAATACATGTTATTATGCAATGCTCATCATAAATCATATCCTCATAACATATCATATCTATGGAAGCACACACCTCACGATTTCCATGATTTTTGCAATGATTTTTGTATTTTTCAAATCACATCAAAGTGAGTTCTCATGATGGGCATGTAGTAACTGGAAGGGTACGAGTACCGGTAGTCGGAACGTCCTGTCTAGGCTTGGCATTCGTATAAATCCAAAATAAAGGACCAGTTTGCCTACCTGGGGACTAACGATGAGAGTACGAAGGACCTATTAGGCCAAAGCATGCCATACCAAACGTCGTGTGAACTAACCCCACTTTGAGCTGTCATTGTGTCTATACCTGGACACCCTCCTACCATACATCTCGCAATCATGTTTTACGATTTTCATTCGGGTGGTGCGAGTGTTAACCCGCCGACACCAATGTGAATCCTACCAAGCCCAATAGTCATGGGGGCCCACATGACTACGCAGGCAATGGTATGGGGGACATTTAGAGGCCCAAACATGAGCAAACCCAAGACATCCTATGGATGTAGTTAAATTATTGTCAGTTATGTTGTTTTTCATTCTTTTTACGACACATGACCCCTAGAAAATTCTTAAACTCACATTTTCCTATATATGTTCCTGTAGAAGTCGGCTAGGCAACTACGTGGAGGTAGAAAGTCAGGAAAGTCAAGCGAACGCTTGGCCACACAAATTGCTAAACAAATGGCCGCAGTGCTTCCTGACATCGTGCTTCAATTTCAACAAGCTCTCACCGCTAATCCCATCAACCCTCCCTACCAAGAAGACCCGAGCGTCGCCAACCCTCCTTCCAAAACCCCCAAGTGCACCTACAAACACTTCAAATCCTGCGATCCCCCAAAATATGAAGGGACCGAAGGTGTTACCGCCCTCCTTCACTGGTTTGAAGAGATGGAAAACACTTTCCTCAATTGCGATTGTCCCGAGGACCGTAAGGTACGTTACGCAACTGGAAGACTGTTTGGGGTAGCCCTTACCTGATGGAACACGGAAAAGGGTAAGCGAGGAGTTGAAGATGCCATGGCCTTAACATGGGAAGAGTTAAGGGAACTCATGACAAGACGCTTCTGTCCAAGAAGCGAAATCAAAAGCTGGAAGACGAATTCCACGCAATGAAACAAAAGGAAGGAGACCACACTTCATATAATAAGAGATTTCTCGAGTTGAACCAGATGATCCCCAATTTGTTCACCCCCTTGTACCGCTTAGTTGAACACTACATTCGAGGCCTCCCCTTGAAAATCCAAGATTCGGTTTTAAGCACTTCGTCTGCAACGCTTGAAGCCACAATGGAGTTAGCTACAGAACTCACTGAAAATCGCATTCGAAACGGCAAGTTCAAAGATGAGAAGAAGAAAGCAACCATTGAGACCCCAACTCCAAACCACCCAGCCTCATCCTCGAAGTTTACTGGTAAGAGGAGGCGAAATAGCAAAAATTTTGCTGTCACTCAAACCAACCCTCCTATCACTGCTGCACCAATCACCCAAGTTGCTCCTCCGTTCGCACCATTCAAAAAGCCATACAATGGCCCACACCCAAAGTGCAACCGCTGTCAATACGATCACCCTCCCGAAAATCCCTGCCAATATTGCACAAGTTGTGGCCGTGCGGGTCACACCATCCAAACCTGCCGTACCCTTCAATGAATGAACCGCAATCAACCTCCAACCCAAACCCAAAATCAGATCGTGGGCCAAGCCCAACAACCCTTACTTCTACCGCCTGCACAACACACAGCCCAACCTTACTACCAACCCAACTACCCCATGATGCAACCCATGCGAGCCTGTTTCAATTGTGGGGACCCAAACCACTTCAGGAACACTTGTCCACGCCTAGTGAACATCATCCATGCCCAAGCTCAAGCGAATCCGGTAAACCAAGCTAACTAAGCTCCTCCACCTGCCAGAGGAAGAGCTTTCAATATCAATGCCAACCAAGCCAGGGCTGACAACAACATGGTCAACGGTACGTTCCTCATCAATGACAGTTATGCATCCATATTATTCGATACTGGTGCGGATAAGAGCTTTGTGTCCTTAGAATTCGAACCTATCATCGACCAACCTCGTGTTAATCTCATGGAATCTCTAACGGTGGAAGTTGCTGACGGAAAACCCACTTCATTAAATTCTATTATACGCAATTGTACTCTCACCCTAAACGATCAAGATTTTCCAATTTACCTCATTCCTATGAAGTTGGGAAGTTTCGATATTATAATCGGTATGGACTGGCTCAGCCAACATCACGCTGAAGTGGTGTGCCACGAAAAATTCATTCGCATTCCTCTTGCAGACGGTCAGACACTACGTATTTTTGGGGAAACGCCTTCGAAAGGACTCAAATTAATGTCCTGCCTTCAAGCCCAAAGATATCTCCGCAAGAACTATGTCGCATTCCTAACTCACGTCGTCAAGAAGGGAAACAAGGAGAGGAAACTCGAAGATATCCCAATTGTGAAGGAATTCCCACAAGTCTTTCCCGACGACATTTCAGGACTTCCTCCTGTGAGAGAAGTCGAATTTCGCATCGATCTTATACCTGGCGCTACACCAGTCGCAAAATCTCCTTATAGGTTAGCCCCATCCGAAATGCAAGAGCTGGCCAGTCAACTGCAAGAGCTGACTCACAAAGGATTCATACGTCCTAACTCATCGCCTTGGGGTGCACCTGTTCTTTTTGTGAAGAAGAAAGATGGAACGTTTCGCATGTGCATTGATTATAGAGAACTCAACAAGTTAACGGTTAAAAATCGCTATCCACTGCCTCGCATTGATGACCTCCTAGACCAACTTCAAGGCGCCACCTGCTTTTCAAAAATCGACCTTCGTTCTGGTTATCATCAGCTCAGAGTGCACGAAGAAGATATCCCAAAAACCGCATTCCGGACTCGTTATGGTCATTACGAGTTCATGGTCATGCCTTTCGGTTTAACCAACGCCCCCGCTGTCTTCATGGATTTAATGAATAGTGTATGCAAACCCTACCTCGACCGTTTCGTCACAGTCTTCATCGACGACATCCTTATCTACTCCAAGTCTAAATCCGATCATGAGCGACACCTTCGACTCATCCTTACACTCTTAAGGACTGAAAAGCTTTACGCTAAGTTCTCAAGTGCGAATTCTGGTTAGGAGAAGTACAATTCCTTGGACATGTCGTCAATGACAAGGGAATTCATGTCGATCCTTCAAAAATCAAGGCAGTACAGGAATGGCAAGCGCAACGTACCCCTACCGAAGTTAGGTCATTTCTTGGTTTGGCTGGTTACTATCGACGCTTCATTGCCAACTTTTCCCGTATTGCTGTACCACTCACGACCTTGACTCATAAAGGAAAACCCTTCATATGGGGACCTAAGCAAGAGGAGGCCTTCCAAACTCTAAAGCAAAAACTTTGTGACGCACCTATCCTCACACTCCCTGAGGGTTGTGATGACTTTGTGGTATATTGCGATGCATCAGGGAAAGGGCTAGGCTATATTGATACAAAGAGGAAAAGTGATAGCCTATGCCTCTAGGCAACTCAAGGTTCATGAGAAGAATTACACCACCCACGACCTGGAACATGGAGCCGTTGTGTTCGCTCTCAAGATATGGAGACATTACCTCTACGGTACCAAGTGTGAAATATACACTGACCACAAGAGTCTCCAACATATCTTCAACCAGAAAGAGTTGAATATGAGGCAACGAAGATGGGTCGAACTTCTCAACGACTACGACTGTGAAATTCGGTATCATCCTGGCAAGGCAAACGTGGTGGCCGATGCGCTCAGTCGAAAAGGTTATGCGAACTCCATTCGTCTTCTATGTTCGCAAATCATAACCGACATCAAAGATCGAATCCGGGCAGCTCAACATGTTTCTGTAACAGAAAATGACGTACGCGATGAGCTGTCATGTGGAGCTGAACTCAAAATCGAAACCAAATCCGACGATATTCTATACTATTTAAACCGCATATGGATTCCTGATCGCGATAACCTTCGTGATTTCCTCACGAATGAGGCGCACAAAACACGATACTCTGTACACCCAGGAGCCGACAAGATGTATCAAGACCTACGATACACCTACTGGTGGCCTGGCATGAAAAAGGATATCGCTGTTTTTGTTTCCAAGTGCCTTACCTGTTCCAAAGTAAAAGCTGAACATCAAAGACCTTCAGGACTTCTAGTCCAACCCGAAATACATGTATGGAAGTGGGAAAACATAACCATGGATTTCATTACCGGGTTACCTCGCACCTCCAGTGGGTATGACACCATATGGGTAATAATCGATCGTCTTACAAAGTCATCTCACTTCATTCCGATTCGCGAGGACTTCAAGAACGAGAAGTTAGCTCGTATCTACATCAGCGAGATCGTAAGCCGTCATGGTGTACCATTAAGCATCATTTCAGACCGTGATGGTCGTTTCACTTCACGAACATGGCGAGCCGTACAAACCGCTTTGGGTACACGATTAGACCTCAGTACCGCTTTTCATCCTCAAACTGATGGTCAATCTGAACGCACCATCCAAACCCTTGAAGACATGCTGCGAGCATGTGTCATAGACTTCAAAGGGAACTGGGACGCTCACCTACCATTAGTTGAATTTTCGTACAACAATAGCTATCATTCAAGTATCGGCATGGCTCCTTTCGAAGCTTTATATGGTCGTAAGTGCCGATCTCAGTATGTTGGCATGAAATTGGGGAAGCGCAAATCACCGGACCAGAATTAATTCAAGAAACAACCGACAACATCCTTCAAATTCGAAACAATCTTCTAGCGGCTCAAAGTCGTCAAAAGAGTTATGCTGACAAACGACGAAAGCCCTTGGAGTTTGACATTGGTGATCAAGTACTTTTAAAAGTATCACCGTGGAAGGGAGTGGTTCGTTTTGGCCAGAAGGGCAAGCTAGCACCACGCTACGTAGGACCTTTCAAGATACTCGAAAGAGTAGGTCCTGTAGCATACAAGCTTGACCTACCAGAAGAGCTCAACAGAATTCATCCCACATTCCACGTATCAAACTTGAAAAAGTGCCTTGCCGATGAAAACCTCCATATTCCTCTAGAAGACATTTAAGTCGATGAATCGATGCACTTCGTTGAAAGACCTGTAGAAATCATGGATTTCGGAGAGAAGCGTTTGAGGCGAAGTCGTATTCCAATTGTCAGGGTACGTTGGGAGTCAAAACGAGGACCCGAGTTTACTTGGGAACGTGAAAACTCAATGCGCGAAAAATACCCGCATCTTTTTCCGGTTACCACTACTGCTTAAATTTCGGGACGAAATTTTTAAAAGTAGGGGATACTGTAACATTCGTCGTAAAACGGGTTTCGAAACCCGCTTCGTTTTATAATCAAATATTCAGTTATAAGTTCGTTGCGTATTTATTTTGCCGGTTATTTTAAATAATACATAATTAATAAATATTTTAGAGTTTAAAAACCATAATTAATAAATAATAATATTAAAATTAATTAAAAGAACAGAACAGGGTAGTCGGGTCTCGAACCCGGCTCTACCGCTTAGACACACACACATCACACCACTCCGCCACACACATCTTTTGTGTTTAATACTTAAACAAATAACACTTATGGTAAAACCAAAAATCAAAACCTGTAAATCAGAAACCTCAGAACCCGAAATCGCCGGCAAGAACGAAGATTCCGCAACCGTTGCTACTTTCCCTTGACTGAAACGCGTAAACTGATTTCGACATCAGTTATAACCGTTGCTTAACACTCAATTTAGTCAAAACCGTTTCCTATGAGAATTGAAATCATTGACCGCGAATCTTGGCCTCTAATTCGAAACCAATCGGCCTGTCCCCCTTATAAATACCCACTCAAACTCCTTGTAAACATTTCGCTCAGAACCGCATTCTCTTCCTGAAGCTTTATTCCTTTCAAAGCACGTCACCGGAGATTTTCGCACTCGCCGGAATATCGCCAGAATTTCTAAACCAGAAAACCGTAGTTCTCCAAACCGGTATAATCATCTAAACCTCCTTGCTATCTCTTGTTTAGTAAATTAATAGCTCAAAACAGTAATCAAAACTGTTTATTCAGTCGGAATCATTGTCGGGATTTTGAATGGTGAAAACGATGAAGTTGAGTTAGTGTTTAAATATAAATAAAAACGGGTATTTAACCGGGTTAGACACACAGTCCAGCTGTGGACTGTGTGCAATTACAAAGCACACGTCCCGAGTTCGAATCGCACATGTTTCTGATTTTCTGAAATAAAGCCAACACTTTTTAAACTTATTCACATCAATTCACAGTATATATATAAAAGGAATATAATCCAGTATTTAAGCAGATTAGACACACAGCCCAACTGGTTGGGCTGTGTGCACTCGAACCATGGATCCCGAGTTCGAGTCCGGGTTCTGTAATCAGTTTCGGCCATATTAAAACCTTTTTAATAAAAACTAAATAAGGTTAAAGCTAGTTAGTATATATATATAATTAAAACAGAGAATATTTCGGGTTAGACACGTAGCTCAGTTGGTAGAGCTGCGTGCACGTATACGGGAGGTCACGGGTTCGAACCTCACTCGCCGCCTGAAATTCATGCTATTCGACCGGTCAGACCTAACAAAGTCAACCCTTTTTTTTAATTTTTGTTTTCTTATTTTCTTTTTATTAAATTGAAAAATTATTTAAAAATACTTAAAAATAAAGATTTTGAAGGTTAAAAATTTGCATTAAACTCACAAAAATAAATCTAAAAATCTCATTAAGAGCACTAATTAAAAATATTAATCTCAAATAAAATTTATTTATTTATCGAATCATTTCGTTATTATTTAGGTTAGTTTTCCCTCGTCGGTTGAATCATAAATTCGTGGGCATTCATCGTCATCAAGAAACGCATCCACTGTGAGTGAATCTCTACCAATTCCCCGTTTTAATCATGTTTTGGGGTGTATCATGTGTCGTACTATTCTTTTATTTTATTTAAACACTTGTGCATACATCATATCCGTGATCAAATGTGTATTGATTGTTGTGTGAATTATATGTAGATTAAATTTATCATTTCAGTGCACGCATTTCATTAGGCCTATCAGTTCCCCGTGGGATACGGGTTGAGCATCAGGAGCCTCATTAGATCGGCTCCGTTTGATTGAGCCTTGATCTCAAATACATTATCATTCATGTCATATACTCATCCAAAGTGGTTTGTGATTGTTTACATATATATGTTTGCTCACATGTGATTAATGCACGAATTTTCTTTAATAAATAAAACAAGAAATTAGTTAAAATGTTTTATCAAGGTTCACTCGCCAACTTTTGTTGACCCAAAATTCCCCTGTTTTACACATGATACAGGTGATCCAGCCGAGAAAGGAAACAGTTAGGATGGCCTAGAAGAATAAACAAGTTAATGCTTTGGAATAAATATATAGTTTCAATTTCCTTTGTAATTGTATGAATTTTGTTTTTGGATATTTAAGTTTGTAATTTGAATTTAATAAATATGAAACATCTTAGTAAATATCATGAGCTTTGGTGATAACCCAATTATGCCCCGACTTTTATTCCGCTGCGAGTCAGGGTGTGACAAACAAGGCAATCAAACTCGTTTTTCATAGCGACATTTTCAACCAAACAAAAGATAATAGCTTTAGAATTAGTCAATCAATGGAAACCATCAACTGTAACATTTTTCACTAATTCCACGTAGATTCGACACCCTACTTGCTCTTTACTACTAAAGGTGAATATAACACACTTTCTAAACTTTTTTTTTGACCGACCTTACACCACCAATCACCAAGACATGAATGAGGAAAAATTTCCCCCACGTGGATGCATGAGAGATTGTAAGAAACCATGCGAAACGGACCCTTGTGACACCGACCTTCTAATTCCATTTCCATTTCATTTAGAAAACATTCGATGAACCAAACAAACTCTTAGTGTTTTGCGCACTAGTAATCAATCAAACAATTGTAACTTCCTTTAACCATGGGGACTCTCTAGAGGAAAAATATAGAGTGAAAATAAGTTTGTATCGGTGTGTTCAATGTATAGACAAGTTGACTTAAATGTGATTTTAAAGATTCTTGTTAGACTACTTCTATCATAGCCAAATATTGGTAAGATGTACTTTTAATACTCGTGACTCCTTGTCAATTGGTAAAGCCAGTATTTTTGGCCTAATTGACACTCTTTTGCTATCTCTAATTAATGAAACTAGTTATTGTGTTATGAACTATCATCCCATTATTGGTTTTCGTCATATAGTGATAAGGGCCTCAATAGGTTCTTAGCAAGTCCCATTTATAAAAGGCTTCCAACACCTTCGTTAACCCGTTTCATTTTGCTTTATTACAAATGGTCATAATACAACTTTTATCTAAAATGATTACCTTACTATGACAAACTAGATATATCAACAAAATCTAGTAGTAACAACTCTATTTTAGCACAAATCACTAATGCCTTCTTTATCTAATGTCCAACTCATCTTTTATAAGGATTTCAAATTATTTTCCTTTGATCCTATTTCCTTATTACTGCATTATTTATTTTAGCCTTGATTGGTATTTTCCTTTTTTCGCAAAACCAACAGTTTATAAATATTCGTTTTGCTGATTAATAAAACAACCCTCGAAAACCGTATACCATAAGTCGCCGATCACAGCAGCCATGGTCGGCGATGATATTCCAAAATCTTCCAACTCTGATGGAAGCGTCATTGATCAAATTCCCCTTACTGTCTTCACCCATTTGATTATCCAAAATGAATGCATGTTAATGACGTGTTAACCGACAAAAATTATGGCAATTGGGCATAACAGATGACGAAATTTCTGTTCGCCAAAATAGATAGGTATCGTGGATGGCTTGATTAAAAAAAACAGAAAAGGAAGCGCCGGATTACATGATTTGGATGTGATGCGATGCAATGGTGAAGGAGTGCCTTACCATTGCCATGGAAAGAGACATCCAGAACAATGTCAAATATGCAAACACATCAACGAAGATCTAGAATGATCTTCTTGAATGATTCGGGAAGGAAAGCGCTCCGCAAGCATGCGAGTTGAAACAATCGTTAACGACAATGCGACAAGACAGAGCCACTGTGTATGCTTACTACACCAAGTTAAGGGGCCTTTGGGATGAGATGTAGTCCGTTTTACCCACGCCTCGGTGCTCATGCAGTGACTGCAAGTGTCAAGTTGGGAAGAACTAGTCAAAACAAAGGAAATAGGAAAGAACGTATGAGTTCCTTATGGGACTCGATGAAGAATTTTTTGTTATACAAACCCAAAATTTTGGCTACTAAAGCCACATGTAAATTAAAACTAAAATATCATTCTTTTTTAAACACTCCATAAGGTACAATTTCATTATGTATAGAAAACTTTCAAATTAATAATATGTAAACTCTAATAATACCAAGTAAATATGCAAGGTATGTCTATACCTTGGAGCAAATTTGACTAAAATTAATCAAACTTAGATTTTGTGGTGGTTAAATGTAATTCTTTTTAGTTTTAACAAAACATGTGGAGTTTAATGACAAGACTTAAATTCAAGTCAAAATTTTAGAGTTGGGACAGATATTTCACCTATCTCTTATATTTATGGATCTAATTTATTTAATTTAATTTAATGGGATTTTTATCTTACGTTTTTTCCTCCAACCACTTTTAAAAGAGCTACTTGACTCTTGAATTTGTTGCATTCTACTTTCATACAATCCACAATGTTCAAAAATCAATTGTTATTTCATGATTAAGGATGTGATACTCTTTGAAGTCGCAGTTAGGCTTTAAATATCGTATTACCAATTGATATATGGTTAAAAGAAAATTTTCTATGTATGATACGGTTTCTTCCTATACTAGCTATAAGTTCTAATGATCCCATAATTTTTTTACCAGCAAAATGGAATTTTATTTAACCAAAACCTTTAACAAGCAGCTAAAGGCTGGAAAATACAAATGAAGAAGCAAAACAATAAGATAAATACATCATGAAGTCTTGATATCAAAAGAGCTTGAAGTCGTTCACGCCGAGAACTTGAATTTCGATCGCACCGTTATCCACAAAAATGCCATATCTTAATTTCTCCGTACATATTTGCTAAGGCAATTTTTTCCCGATCGAATACATTCTCATTTTTGGCTAACCACACCTTGCATATGGTAGAAGTTAGAACCAAGTGGTATATCTTTTTCTCCATATCAGACTTTTGCAAGTGTTCAACATTCTCAAATAAATGCTTTACAGCAAAGTCTGGCCCTTGAATAGAGAAGCCCATCCACAGTTCCACAGACAAACATTCCACCAAACCATCTTTCGATTCCTATACCATATTGGCTGCAAATAACGAGTTCGCAAGCATCCCCTTGACATTGTGTTTCAAGTTTCTTTTAACGAAGGAAAAATAAATCGAAGGATGTCAAAACAAGTAGTGTTTCAAAGTTTTTAAGGAAGGAAATGGAAAGAAAGTGAAAGAAATGGAAGAAAAACTTATGTTCATTTCCTTTATTTTAAATCCTTCCAAATTGGAGAAATTTGGAAGAAAAAGATTTTTAACACATTAAAAATTTATTTTCTTTTCATTTCTTTTAAACTTGGGAACACGGTAGTTAATTAAATCTTTTCTTTCCACTCCATTTCGTTTCTCTCCTTAATTCATTTTTCTTTTCGTTTATTAAATTCGGGAACACGACATTATGGAGGGTTCCTTCAAGGTAGCAAAGCTACGTTCTTGGGCTCTCCAAATGAATATCCTTTCGTGATAGGGACCCAAGAGTTCCGTCTATTGGACAGAGAAGGATTAATCAAAACAATTACCTCTGATATTTTGTTTCTAATCTGCGTAGTGATTGATCTATGATGTGCATATATTAGGTGTGTTAGTTTTAGTAACTTTTAGCACAATTAAGTGTGCTAATAACACGATTATCTTATTTTTAAATTCATAAAAATGATTTATTTAGGCTAAACACACACAACGGGCAGAGAACCAATCACGTATAGTATAACTTAGATAAGAAACAAAGTATCGTCCAAGAATACGGTTCCCCTACTCAACATATTATTATATTAATCATCCTTCTTTATAGATAGTTTAATAAACGAAACTAGTAATATATTGACTCATGGATAAGTATTCCTTAGTTAATATAGTTTATTTATAAAATAAGGAAAACGGTTAAATCTTTTATTTTATCTTTTATGAAAATAGGAAGCGGCTCCTGTTAAGGTTACCGACATTCTCTCAGCAACATATTGATAGACTGTGTTTTAATTGCTTCCAAATGAACCATCCCTTGCCTCTCGACTAGTAAATGATATGCCACAACAAGATTGGCTGAAGGCCATCTTGGTTATGTTGTCTTTTTATAACTTAATCAGTTTGTGTTTGTTTCAAGCTTACAAATGGGATCAAGGTTAGGATCTTATTAATAGCGACTTATCATCAAATTTGTTAAGTTACCGAATAAACAAGTAAGTACCATTTTACTGGTATCTTTTACTTTGTCGAATTACCCAATCCCCCCATTAATCAAACTTTCTTAACTTTTACCCCAAATCGGATATGGTGTACTACCAGAAGCCTCCCTAAGGATCTGGATGCAATATTAGAAGCCCTTTATTATCCCAAGATCTGTGTGATAATAGAAGCTTGTCATCCGAATCTAGTTCAACACCAAAAAACCCTAGTAAGATCTTGGTCGAATGCCAGAAACTTACACTAGATCTGATTAAAAGGTAGCAGAAGTTGTACGCACACCTAGTCAAGTTAATTTAAGGTAGATTAATTAAGTTAAATTAAGTTGTTAAGTTAATTTAGTTTCAAAAAGGCCATGTAATCTTGTGACAAAAGATAACAAACCAATAATTAGTAAAAGATAAACACATTTGATAAAATAAAATATTGTACTAATAAGATTAACTGGGGTTTAAGAAAACATGCATATTACAACCATAAGAAGATCTTAAGTCTTTTACCCATGGCGATTATCATTCTTTCATGATCTTCAAGCTCAAGTGTAAGTGTGTGTAACAAGTGTCTCTTAATTCTCATTTATTACTTATATTTAGTAAGCTAATCAATAGATGTTATTCTTAACATAGATAATCAAAGATAGAATTTTAGAATTCTAACTTTGGAGAGGTTTCGATTGCATGGAGGCTTTCCCTAATGAGCAACCTCCCAACATCCAAGCAAAACGTGCTTAGGAAGCATCATGATTATGGCATACTTGGACATTGACGAACCAAGATCCATAGATCATCCACACTTTTCCATGGAATTAGAGCCTTTAAGGAAGAGAGAACAAGGAATAGAAGGCACGAGTCTATTAGCTTTGACGCAGAAGGAAACCAGGGAACAAATGAGCAAAGAAGGGCATGCTTGAAATGAAGAGAGGAAAACTCTATTTATAGGGGAGTTGAGGTGCAAGGGTGCACGAACGTGCATGGACAGGATGCATGACCAATCCCACGGTAGGTGTACTTCTGGTCTAGTATTTTGTCTTATATGATTTGTCTTTAGTGGAACCACGGTCGTGCGTGGACATGCACGAGTATGCCTGTATTTTCTTCCTTGCACACCATGCTTATCTCATCTTTGCTAATTTTCTAAAATGTGGTGCACGGTCATGCACCTTTGAGTTCGATTCGATTCGAGCTTTGATTCCAAAGCTTAAGTTTGGTTTGTAGGTATTTTTTCAAGCAAAAGCTTGGTTCTATTATTTTTTTTAATTAATTTATATTAATTATAATTATTATTTTATATGTAAATTTGTTGTATTTCATATTTTTGTACAAATTGTAAATACTTTTGTTCAAATATATATTTATCATATTAGTTAAAAGTTACATAAACAGTGACTCATTTAGGCCCGCGAGCCGGTTCGAGCTCGAAAAGCAAAGTTTAAGCTCGACTCGTTTACTAAACGAGCTTGTTTCTAGGCCCGAGCTCGAGCTTGTCTAAACTCAGCTTGTTTCGAGTATTTTTTATCGAGTCAAACTCGAGTAGCTCGCGAGTAGCTCGGCTCTTTTGCACCCTTAGTTCCAACCATATAGTTGTGGTTTGGAATGAAGTCAAACTCAAATTTGATGCTCTATAACCAATAAGTCTATGTGCCAACAAGTTAAATCAATGGGTTAAGATTTTTATACATGGTAAAAAAGTCAAACTTGCTATGGAGAAGTTAGAACATGGTTACATGAACATTAAAGTTGTAAATTAAGGATGATAAGGCTTTAAATATATGCATATGTATCTAACTAAATATATATATATATATATATATATATATATATATATATATATATATATATTCAGGAGAATAAAAGAATTAATGTTTGGGACAAAACTTTGTGATGGTAAGTTTAAGGTAATGGCAATAAAGGAGATTGAACCAAATGTTGTGTAATCTTCTCATGTGGTTGCATCGAAATTAAGGATAGATGGTGAGTATACAAGTTGTCCGTGTACCCACCACCAGGCATGAGAGAGAAAGTTAGAGAGAGAAATGAATGTATGGTTGACATTTCCGATGAATGCTTGTGTTAGAAAGATGGGTTGCAGGAGCGGCAGAGGTGGGGGAGAGAAGTAAGAAAGGGACGTTTGCATGGTGTGATTAGCTTTCTCAGCTTCACCTGTTGTTTTCAATACTTGACACCTTCCATCTTCTTTTATCACTTTGTTTTTTGTTTCTTTTCTTTTACTTTTTCCCATTATGAACCCTAATTAGGGTTAAAGACCAAACTATCCTTGTCAACTCTAGTTTTAAAATAGTTATGTAATTTATACACAGTCAATGTGTTCCACATAAAATGGAAAGTTGTATACTTTTCAGAAGTAATTTTCCATATTCATTATTTTAAATATGATTTTACTTTTTTCAACATGAAGTACTTTTATATATTCTGTGATATTGTATAAATTTACACTTATTATTTATATTTATATTTATAATTATTTATTTATTATTGTATTATTTTAAGAACTTTCTAGTGTGTCGTTTGGAGAAGATAAGACGTGAGAAAGATTGTGGATAAAATAATTAACACCGTTATTTATTTTCTTTAATGAAAAATAAAAGAATGTATGTCACTAATAAATAGATAACTTTATTTCTGCATATTATTTTTGTACAATAATCACTTAGCAATATGAGTTATATACATGATAAAACTAGTAGAAAAGATAAGATATAGCAAAAAAAAACACATGTCAATATTAGAATGGTTAGGATGATATTCATAGAAAAAGATGAAATAAAGCCTTATATGCCGGGCACCTATTCCCCTATATTTGTCACCATTTGTACAGTCTGAAATTGCCAACTTGTCATTAGCCTTCGAGTGCTTTCTCTATGGTCCAAACAAATCTATTAATATTTTTGTATTTTTTATTGCAATAAAGTAATATATCTTCTTTTTTTTCGGTGGGACTTGACTACGTGAGAAGTTGGGTCAAACTTCCTAGAAGCAGAACTAAAGCTTTAAAATCAAAAGATTATACTAATACAAGAAATAGATCGTCTTTAGCTATCCCCAATTGGTTTGATCATTTTATTACCTTCCTTTTAGTTCTCTATCATTAGATTTTTATAATTCGTTATCATAATATTATTCTTAGTTGTGTTATTGGTTTATAATCTTCTTATACTAATAAATAAAAATATTTTTTAGATATGTATGACTTTCCGGTTTCTCATCTTATTTTCTTATTTACCTCTTACATTAAATAATAATTATTATTTTAAACAAAAAATCAGATAAGAATAAATAATAATTTTAAACAGAAAATTAGATAAGAATAAATATTTGTTTTGCAATAAATAATTAAAAAATTAGATAGGTATAAACGTTTGTTATTTTATATAATCACAAAATTATATCTCGAATGTTATGAGTAGATATATATATATACTTTGAGTTCGATAATTGAAATTATGGTAAAGGAATCAAAGGTTCTCATGTGATAAATACTTAATAATTGTAATGTTGTTTTTATTTTTTTCACTAGAATTAAATAATTATTCTAGGTTTGAGGCATATGTTTCCATTAAGTTACAAGTATTTTTAGACGCATTACTATAATGGTTTGTACTCACTATTATAGTCCCACAATTATTTCAAATGTCAAATCTAGACATGATTGGTTTAACTTATCCTTTATCGCACATTGCATCAACATTTAGAAAAGACATTGTTTTTAAATATAACAATTCTATACTCCATTCAAAAAGAATTTATTCTCAATTTTACGGTATTGTATCATAAAAATGGGATTTACCCCATGTAACACATTTGTTTTTAACCTAATAATAAATAAAGAACAAAGTAAAATGATGTATTAAGTAAATAGTCAATCAAAGTTCATTTTTAAAAGATACATCTTGACGATTGTATTTGTTAACATATAAAATTATATTTTGTTCAATACGTGTCTTTAAAGATGTATATTTTTATTATTTAGTATATAAATTATTTATATAAGTTGTGTAATATAGAAGATTTTAACCTAGTGTAATGAATGAATAAGATTTTTTAAGTCACAAGTTAGATTTTGTGTTGACTTTTGAATTCTCTTGGAGTATCTCGGGAGACTCTTTCAACCAGTATTTTATTTTTGGGATCCTTTTATTTTTTATTAATAAAATTAAGAAGGTATTGTGCCGTTCACTAGAAAAACATGTTTTTTAAAGCAGTTTTGCATGATTTCCACATGTTTTTTTCAGATGTTTATGTATCGTATTCGCCACATGAGGTGATCGATGCTTCTTTAAGATCATGGTGTCTTTTGGACACTCTTTGGATTTGTTTCTCTATTTTTTTTCTTTTATTAATAATCGATCTAACAATGGTTTATTTTAACAAGTGTCATGAAGAGTTATATATAACTAGAAAATATGTGTTGATCGTACTTAATTGTGAAGGTTAGAAACTTGCAATAATATGCAGATTACAAACGTTGCAAAACGGAAATGGATGTATTATCTTTAGGAACACTGTAAAAAACTTAATTATGAAACCAATAAAAACACAAAAAGGGTTTCAGTATCAGATAGGTTCCCACATATATAAGAATATAGTTGTGGCTGAGGGCGGTGGGCCGGATTTTAGTAAGTATTCTAGTGAGAGGAAAGGTGAATGGTCAAATCAAGAAATTGTTATAGAAAAAGAATTATTTCCTAAATCTCTGATGATTATATGATCCTTTTGGATTTCAAATATTTCAACAGTGGTTTTATCATGGAATCCTTTGAGCATTTACGAAGTACGGCTTAATCTAAAATCCAGACCTACTCTATCATCATGTTATATCACTTTAAACTGTAATTATTTCAAATCCACTTTTTTCACAAATACCAGACGATTTAGGTGCGGGTCAGTGTCGTCCAGGCTTTTTCACGCCGCACACACCACACCGGACATAGCGTGGACCTCACCGTTGTCGTGGGGGCGAGTCAGCTTCCCCGATGTGGAGCTTCAAATTGTGTGGACGTGTCGCGTTTCTAAAAGCCCTGGGATGTAGCCATTGGGTGCAACGGTTAATTTTTTATTTTTTTTTACTTTTTAAAAATTAATAGCACTTCCTATATAGATCACCCTTTTTTTTACAATATTTTTACAAACTCTCTCAAATACTCTCAACTTTCTATCATTTTTTATAATATACCTCTTAACCTACGATTTGAAGCTCTACGCCGATGGAAATTGACTGATCCATGTGATCTTAGGGGAAAAATGGATTCAAAATAGTTATAATTTAAAGTGATATAACATGATGATATATTAAGCCATGGGATGAAGCCATTGGGTGCAATGGTTAATTTTTGATTTTTTTTACTTTTTTAAATTTAATAACACCTCCTTTATAGATCACGCTATTTTTACAATTTTTTTACAAACTCTTTTAAATACTCTCTCAACTTTCTACCACTTTTTTACAATATACCTCTTAACTTACAAACAAATGGCAAAAAATACGTGGACTAAAGAAAAAGATACCATGTTATATGATCGTGGGTCGAAGAGCTTAGCCACTACACACAACGTAATCACTCGAGTGGTCCGTTTTGAGCGAGAATTTTCCAATATTTTTGCATTCATAGAGGTGACGCCACCCGAACCGTGGACACACCTTCTTCTCTTTTTAGGACTATCAGCTTGGATAATGAAAAATTCGAGACGGTGCATACCGTTGTGGAGAATGCGGGTGGTGACCTTGGGGAGGACGACATCATACAAGTCGTCCTCATCAACTTTAGACATGACTACAACCGTGAATACAAACACGTTTCGACGTGACAGATAAATAGATTTTTTATTTAATAATATTTAATTGTTAGGTTTTATTTTAATTATTTAATCTTTTTTATCTTATTTCGTGTGTATTCTTTTAATTTTTAAATTATGTAATGTTTAATTATTAACATTATTTGTGTAATTACTATTAGTGTTTTTTTATAATTAAATAGATTTTATATAATTTTTAAATATAATTTAATAATAAAAATTGTTGCAAGTGTCAAATAAAGCCACACTTTCACGCTCGTCCCACATCTCCCGTTTTTTAACCACGCTCCATTTCTGATGCGTACTTACGTGTCATCCACATGTTGCATAATGCTCAGTTTTAAAGTTCTTCCACACCGTATAGTCTAACATTAAATAATTCCAAACTTTCAAATCATCATACTTTTCCTTTTATTTAACTTATATCGAATTTTGTATAATCTATTTATAAGTAATATAAATGATAATTATATTTCTTTTATATGAAAAAAATATATTATTTCATAAATTTACTTTAATATTATTTATTTATATATTGTTTTTTAAATAAAAATTTAATAATAACTATAAAGAGAAGAATATATTAAGTAAATAAATAAATGATAAAATAATATTTAATTTTTCTAAAGGCTACTTTTTTCTTTAAACGACTCCTGTTCTAACGACTCTTTCTCAACGCCTTGTTTCAAACGACTATTTTTTCTGTCTTTATAAATGCAACATTTTGTTTTCTAACCCACATTTGCAATTCTCAATTCACTCCAAATATGTTACTAATTCGAAGGTATGGGTGTTGGTTATCCAAGTGAAACAGCCAGACCTACGAACCTGAACCTTAGACGATCATCTCGTCGATGTTCAAACCATGCTCTGTCAAATCCTCTACCTGGAGCAAGTCTTAAACGATCACCGTGTTTAAACCCTCCACATACACCCCTTCACTTGCAGTAGGCCACCTTCCTCCACCTTAAACCCTTTTCCTCAACCAAACTACCGTCCTTCATCATCAAAACCTTCACACGCACACCTTTTTTCTCATGTAGATGATGATCCAAATCCTCTTACAAACGAGGAGTTGAACTTGGTGTATGAATACACCATGGCTCAACTACAATTTGATCGACTAAGACTTTGGGAAACTCAAACAAACTTTAGTACAAACCCACCGGTCACAAACCTCCGTCCAACACAAGTCATATCTAGATGGGTTGAAGGATAGGAAACAGACCTGACTGAGGAATACATGCCTATATTGGATGAAGAATTGTTTATTCATCTTCTAACGACTCTGGAACCTGTTAGTAACACGAGAGGTTGGATGATCGTGATAGTGATTGTAACATGTCATCTCTTGAGTCCAACCTAGATGATTGAGATGGGATGTATTAGGGCTTATGTGTGATTAATTAGCACTTGTTATGTTTAATTATGTTTTAATTAGGTTTATGTGTAATATTTTAATTAGGTTTGTGTAATATTTTCAGGTTATACATTTTTTGTTTAATATAATTATGTTTAAAGTTTTTTTATTAAAACACAAAAAGATTTTTATATTTAAAACACAGAAAAGTTTTTTAATATAATTATATATTAAATCAAGGGTTCCACATGTGGGTTTTGAACAAGGCCGGTGCATCAAACCAGACTAGCCCATATCATTCTTCACAAAGGAGAGGAGGGCGATCTAGATTAATTATATATTACTATTAACATCTATAGACCTATAGCAAAAATTATAGAAAAAAAATACAAGAAAAACTATGACTATGTGTTGTGTTTCGTGAAATTTAAAAAAAAAGTAATGTTATATAGGTATCACATGTGTAAGGATGGCACTCTTTCCGCTCCTTTGCGCCCCTCCGGTGGCGATGACATAGCGGGGCTTAACGAACCCACAACACACAATTGATTTTTTTCATAAGCTCAAATTTTTTTAAATTCTACTTGTAATATACAAAATGTGTATATTATCTATAAAAAAGCTATTACTTTAACTTATTCAAATCTATTTTTTTAAACGTAGAACTACACTGTGGTGGAGGTACATAGTGGGGAAGAGTGTCCCGCAACACCAATGTTTTTTGTGTTTCATGTAGAACGTAACATAATCGATTTTGGGTCATCCGCAATCTTTTTTAATATTGGCCAAGCGAAAATGAAGATAAAACTCGATAAATGGTTTGGTGTTTAAGTCAGTGTTTTCCATCCAAAGGGTTGCTAGTTCGAATCTCCTAACCACCAAATTTTAATGCTTTTTTTCATGAAAATGTCCAAGTTTTCTTTTTTGGCTTACAACTGATCTTTTCATTTCTGTCGTATCTAAACTCACCCTACTCCCCTTTATACGGCACAACCACAAAATGTTTGGAGATCAACTTTTCAACTTCTAATCGACTTATCAATAGATTCATACATCGTAATTATCCAATATCTTCATGCTTCGATGTGGAGTGGCTGGTAATACTAGTTAATTGCGGCGGTGGTTGGTTGTGGCGGTGGTGGTGGGGGTGGATTGCGGCGGTGGTTGGTTGTGGCGGCAGTCGGTGGCGGTGGTGACGAGTGTCGGGTGATGTTGGTCAGCGGTGGTGTCGGGGTTCGGCGCAAGAAGGTGGCAGGTGGCAGTGGTGCCAGGTGGTCAGTGGTGGTGACTAAGGGTGAGAGAGGTAATGAAATGAAAAAAAAAAATTAGAGGGTGCATGGAATAAATTTGAGGTTTTTAGAAGGGTCTACATATTCACACATCCACTTGCCTATTTAGACACCCTTTAGACGGGGCGTCTAGGGTTATTTTTTCTCCGACCACATTCCTGCACCGTACAACGTCAAATCAGTCACATCAGACGGGGCGTCTAGCAGTAGATGGAGTAGAAGATGACCAGGCCAAGACGCGGCGTCTAGAGCTAGACAACCCGTCTTGAATGTTGTGCTCTGCATGCATGTCAGCCAAGTTGCAAAGTGATACGCCCCGTCTAGGCCTAGAAGGGGCGTATATATCGTTCTTAAATAGAGCCATGCAGAGCATTTGTGTCGCAGAAATTTTTCGATTCGTCGTCGGAATTCTCTCCGACTTCTTCTTTGGCTTATATTACTTCCTCTGATATCATTCAATGCATGTCGGTAAAGTAGTAAAGTGATACGCCCCGCGTAGGCGTTAGATGGGGCGTCTATTTCTTTGTTAAATAGACCCATGCAGAGCATTTGATGTCGCATAAAACTTTCAATTCGTCGTTGTAATTCTGTTTTTCGTGAACTTTGGCTTGTATTACTTCATCTGATATCATCCAAAGGTGGTGAAATGTCATTAAACTAGAACGGGTCATCGGTGCCTGAAGTCAATACGGTAACAATTATTAGGTTAAACTAGTTGTTGTTTTAATTATTTACTAACCGCGATATCGTTGTTAGGGGGAGAGGGTGTTCCCAATTCTCACGACCAAGAGGAGGTTGTGTCTAGTGTACAAGACATTATTCGTGATGGTGGAGGATATAGTGGTGAGGCAACCCCATACGCAGGCACTCTGTATCTCGCGGAGATCGTTTGAAAAACGGCTGAGGTTTCACAGTGAGCATAATACATATTTACCCGATGGAGATCAGCCTTATATATTTTGGAAAAAAAGTATTGGAGGGACGGTTTCCAGCGTGCAAATTTATATCTCAATCGACTACACGTCAAAGAGTGTCTTGTGCTGAATCGAAGACTGTAACCGAAGGGAAACTCGAGGAGCAAATGCAGGTAAATGAGAAATACTATCATTTTTTAAATATATATGGTTTTTTTTTTTTTTTTGCGTAATAGAGTGTGTTGTGGTTTAACGTAGTGATATGTTGTTGAACTTATTTCAGGTGTTTCTACAGCACCTAACGAGTCTCAGTCATCGTCTGATGATTAGTCCTGGTCAACCACGGTCAAGAAAGCAAGAACAATGGCTCGATCTTTTTTATGTTTAATACGATTTATTTGTATAAATAATACAAATATTTTTTTAATACAATAAAAAAACTTTTGGTATAACTAATAGGATTGTATTTACTTAATTTGAACTTTGATATGAACCGATATTCCTTCAGTACACCCAAGGCATAACAATTAAACCATACAAAGCTTTGTATCTAAAAACAACAAACTTTGGGTAATGACAAACAGAGGGTAATTATACTCTCCGAGCTCTCACGTCCAACCGTCGGCACCGGCAGATGACGAAATGTCAATACTGCCCGTGGCGACAGTTGGCCATGAGAGCTCGGATACTAGGATTACCCGCTTTTTGTCAACACCCGAGTTTGTTGTTTTTAGATACAAAGCCCATCTAAAAACCAACAAATTCTGGGTATTGATAAACAACAACAATTATACTCTCCGAGCTTTCACGTCCAACTGTCAGCACCGGCAGACGACAAAATGTCAATACTGCCGGTGGCGACGGTGGGACGTGAGAGCTCGGGGAGTATAATTGTTGGTCAATACCCGGAGTTTGTTGGTTTTTAGATAGGCTTTGTACAGTTTAAAAAACCATACAAAGGCCATCTAAAAACCAACAAACTTTGGGTATTGAGAAACAACAGCAATTATACTCTCCGAGCTCTCACGTCCCACCGCCGGCACCAGCAGACGACGAACTGTCAGTAATGCCGGTGGCGACGGTGGGACGTGCGAGCTCGGAGAGTGTAATTGCTGGTCAATACTCGGAGTTTGTCGGTTTTTAGACAGGCTTTGTATGGTTTATTTGTTGTGCCTTTGGTGTATTGGTAGAATGTCGGCTTAAATCAAAGTTCAAATTAAGTAAATAAAATCCTATTAGTTATACCAAAAAAATTTAAATGTATATATACGGGTCGTCTAGACCTAGACGCCCCGTCTTGGTCTGGCAAGAAGACCAATCTACCCCGGGTTTGTTGGCCATCTAGGCTAAACTCAGGGGCAAAATAGTCATATTATCAAGGCATAGACGGGTCGTCTAGACTTAGACGACCCGTCTAGTTTAAGCGGGATCTTTTATCCCTGGTAAAAGACGAATTTAAATTTTAAATCGTAAATTACCATTCTACCCCTGAACTGTCGACCGTCTAGGACTAATTCAGGGGTAAAATAGTAATTAACCACCTGAGTGTTTCACAGCTCAGCATGGTTAATTACCATTTTGCCCCTGAATTAGTCCTAGACGGGGGCAGTTCAGGGGTAAAAAGGTAATTCGCAGCCTAGACGACCCGTCTAAGAGTCATATATGACCCGCTACCTAGACGACCCGAGGGTTGTGTGTGAATTTGATGATTTTTGGGGTTTAAGGTGTCACACCATGACCCGCAGCGGAATAAAAGTCGGGGCATGATTGGGTTATCACCAAAGCTCATGATATTTACTAATAAGTTATATATTTATTAAATTCAAATTTACTTCAAATATCCAGCACAAATACCATACAAACACAAACATTAAACCAATGATTATTCCAAACGAAATAAATCTAAGGCCATCCTATGTGTTTCTTTCCTCCACTTGTTCACGTGTATCATGCGTAAAACAGAAAGTTTGGGTCAACAAAAGTTGGCGAGTGAACCTTAATAAAACATTTAAGTAATTTATATTGTTGTTTAAATAAAATTGTGCATGAATCATATGTGAACAAATGTATATATATAACCAATCACAAACCACACTGAATGAACGTATGACATGATGTATGATGTAATTGAGATCAAGGCTCAATCAAACGGAGCCGATCTAATAAGGCACCTGATGCTCAACCCGTATCCCACGAGGAACTGATGGGCCTAATGAAATTATTGCACTGAAATGATGAAATGTAACCACATATAAACCACATAACAACTATATACATTTGATCACGAAATGATAAGCACAAGTGTTAATAAAAAGAAATTGTACGATACATGATACACCCCAAAACATTATTAAAACGGGGAATTTGTAGAGATTCACTCACATTGGGTGCGTATTCTTGAGTGGTAATGAGAGCGCAAAAGTTGTGGGTTTAACCGGCGAAGGAGTACTAACTCGGGTTGAAGAACACTTTAGGAACTCAATATAGGAGGCTTCCAAAAGTTGGAAACAAGCTCCAAGAAGGATAGAAAGAAGAACTTCACACTTTACTTTGAAGTGTTTTGAAGTGGTGTGAAAAAAAATGAAAGAATAATGGGGTATTTATAGTATTTTAAGATTAAGGAGGTGATGACAAGTATCTTCAAGTGTGGATTAGTGTCCTAGCATGTGCCAACACCATATAAGTGTGGCAAAGTGAGTGCTATGTGTCAAAAATTGGAGATAGGTGGCAAACTTGGTGAAGAAACAAAAATATTTATTATTTTTTGACATTTTTGGCCCTTGGACTTGTATTTTCACTTGTTTGCCATTTTAACCCCTTTAACCTAATATTTAGGTTATATAAAGGTTTTAAGACATGTGTAACTTGGATTATGCCCGAAAATGTCGTGGATGTCGGTTCGTTCGATTGTACGGTTACGCGTTTCGCAAAATAAGTAAAAAAATTAATATTTATGTTAATTCATTAAGGTTATTTCCATTATTATTAATTTTTATATAAGAAATAGTTTAATACCTTAAGCAATATTAAAGAAGAAAATAACCGAACGCCATAAATTCATATACTTGATTGATAGTTTGGGGCGGGTTTTCAAAACCCGATTTACACAAATGTTACATAAAGGCTGTCATCTTCGAGTAGTTGGGTTATGTGAAGAACAAGACGGGGCGTGCCTATTTTTTTTGTTAACTTCTATAATTTTTTGATTTGTTTGTGTAAAATTACTAATATAATCGCAGATTAGTTATGGACGAGATTGAAAATCCGATTCACGGGGACCCACATCTGCATGGTCCGCGACGGGCCCCGCCAGCGCCGGTTGATCCGCTCCACGGCCACCCCTATCTAGAGTTTCCGCCCGACAGCGAGGCCGCTCGTTTTTGCGGGAAGCTACGGCGGATGCACGTCGGATCGCACTTGGCGGTCGACTGGGATACGATCGAGGCGATTGGTGAGACGCTAAGACTGCGTGTCTTCATTCCTGTTGATTCCCCGTGGCACCGTCTGTTTGACTTGGCCGGCACGCCGAGTTATAGGGAGCTGCTCGTCGAGTTCCTGTCGACCTTCTCGTTCCACCCTCCACGGGTCGACCAGCCGCCTGCCCAGCAACAGGGTCATCCCCTCCGCCTGAGGTTTCATTCAGCCTCGCCAGCGTGTGGCGTTCGATGACGCTTGCGGAGTTTGCCGTTCATAGCGGCATATACCTGCAGGAGGAGATTGCCATCGATATTTATACGGAGGGGCTAGTGGCGGTGGATAGACCCACTCTATTGGGATTTGGGGGTGGTCGCAAGCCCTGACACTTGGGAGCATGTCAGGGCGAAGGGGAGGATTTCTCACGTTGCCGACCCGCTGTACAGGTACGTACGTTTATTACATTTTTGTTTGATTATTAATTGTTTGAATTAATTTACGTATTTCACTAATATAATGTGCAGGCATCTACATCAGATGCTCGTTACGTCTATTATCGCTCGCAGACACAGCCGTGAGTGGTGTACAAGCACCGATTTATTTTTTTACTATTGTCTTTTGTACAGGAGGCCGTGCGCGCTTGCGCACGGTCTCACCCAGTACTTCGCCTCCGCCCATCACCGGCAGGAGCGCGGCTTTTTGTACGGCGGGGCGTATGTCGCCGTCATAGCCAGGTCGTTGGGTCTTGTGCCGGAGGCGGACCCGCACTTGCAGCCGGCCATACCGTCCACGCGGATGGGTTTTCAGATCTTGTGCGGGATAAGGCTGATGAAGAGGTTTGACATGCTCAGCGAGCGGTTTAAAAGCCCCGAAGGTGAGCCATGGATTCCGGAGCCGCTGCCAGATCACTTCGATCCAGTCCATCAGCAGGCAGATGAGGCAGTGGTAGTCCAGGACCCTCCGGTTGATTTTGACAGACCGGCACCACCATCGCCGCCACCACCTCACGGGGCGCCTCAGTTTCCGCAGCACGTCCTTCCAGGTCATGCCCCGGGGGTTGCGGCATACCCGCGCTTACGAGCCGACGTCGACAGGCTTATGGATCTCATGGGCTGGGTGGTCCGGGAGATGCAGGATAGACGTGAGAGAGACGGGTTACCTCCCATACCGCTCCCACCACCTCGAGCATCACATCAGCAGCAGCAGCTGCAGATGCCAGATCCCGATCCCGACTCCGAGACTGACTCGTATGCATAGACATTTTGTATTTACTTTTCAGCTGTACAGATAAATATTGTTTTGGTTGTACAAATTTATGTTATATATGTTATATTTAACTTTGTTTTCAGTTATTCGATTACTTGATGATTGTTTGTGTTATATCGACATTGAAATGTAATATGGAAACAACATACACTTGTTTCATTCATCTTAATATGTTGAAAACAGTATTAAATTTTAGTATTATATTTTTTTAAAAAATATAATGTAAAAACAATTAAATATATAATCGATTGAAAAACATAACTCATTTTTTGTACAACAAACAAAACTTTTTAAAAACCTAAAATTACACCTAAAAAAATCAACCTCCAACAACAACCAAGTTACCTCACCACAACACTATTTTTTCAATCTCCCCACCAAAACACCCATTTTCCAACAAAAAAAACACAACATTCTAGACGGGTCGTCTAGGTCCAGACGGCCCGTTTAAACACTAAAATCTATGGGCCCGTCTAGGGCACAAGGATGTCCAAATAGGCAGCAGTGGTGTGTGAATAGATTGAGCCTTTTAGAAAGAATAAGATGCCTTATATAATGGGTGATTTCATTAATTAGACTACCAAACACATTTTTTATTACCGTACACAGTCTATTACATTCCGCCTCAGATTACTGCATGCCAAATACTACCTTACAGTGTCCTAAATTATTGATTAAATATATGACTTTTTAGTTAGCTCGAATTATTGATAATACTAGTGGAATTCCTCTTTGCGTTGCCACGGGAATTCAGTTGGATTCGATTATGTCCATTACTATTCCAGTTTAGTTTTGATACTCGAAATAACAACCGAAAAAGATAATAACGAATTACGGTACTTGTATTCTGGTCGTAACTCGTAATTGTATATTTCAGAACAACGATCATAACTCGCAATTGTATATTTCAAGACGTTGATGTAAGGAGATCTTAGAAAAATGAAATGTCCTCAAATACCAAACAAAACGTCAATACAAATTAAGAAACCTTGACTAAATAAAAGGAAAAATTGAATAAAAATGTAAAACAGAATAACAAAATGTAATAAAAGAATGCAGATTAAAACCTCCACCCCCAAGGTGCAAACTTAGGAGGATGAAAAGCAGCACTTACTTTTGGATATAATCCTTGAATTAAATGTTATAAACATATATCAAAATCTGAAAACTAAAAGACAAAATAAAAAATCTTTGTGGGTTAATTCAGGAGTGCCAAGTGTCTAAACGACCAATTAAAAGCAATCACTATTCATAAAAATTGAATAAAAATGTAAAACAGAATAACAAAATGTAATAAAAGAATGCAGATTAAAACCTCCACCCCCAAGGTGCAAACTTAGGAGGATGAAAAGCAGCACTTACTTTTGGATATAATCCTTGAATTAAATGTTATAAACATATATCAAAATCTGAAAACTAAAAGACAAAATAAAAAATCTTTGTGGGTTAATTCAGGAGTGCCAAGTGTCTAAACGACCAATTAAAAGCAATCACTATTCATAAATATTGTAAAATTATTAATTATTAATATTAATATTAATTATTAATTATTAATTATTAATTATTAATTATTAATATTAAATATTAATAGTTAATAGTTATAGTTAATAGATAAATTTAGAGTCATATGTATTTGGATTTACTAAAAACAATAAAGATTAGCGCATTCGAATCAAATTATTTGTTATTATAATAATTCTTAACGACAATTCATATCTACACGATGTATTCACTGTGATATTTTATTCACAATGATATTTGAATAATCACCACTTATATAAAACTATTATTTCAACACTTTGATGTACCATTAAGCTATATGTCATTTGGTTCAATGTTATGTTTATTACCCCTTTATTAGGTTTTATAAACTTCACCTTAGAATGTCAAAGAAGCTATCTTCAATTGTGAAATTAATATGTATTTAATATTTGAGGAAAAATACGTGAGTTCATCAAGAATTACTACAAATGGTGTGGAATGTGGAAAATGTAAAGCTAATCAAGTTACACATCCAAAGTCAAAGCATGGCAACTAACATCAAAATTGAGCCTTGCTAAATGGTATTTGTCTAAAAGGTGGTAGTTAAGACAAAAACTTTAAAATTGCGTAAGAAAATGCCTAATAAGATATTATAGAGATGTGAATAGTCTTGATAACGCCTCTAACACTAACCTATTGAGTGTTGTATGGGTATAAAAAGGAAGATACATTTCTATGATAACATCAAATGAAGAGAAAATAAAATGAAAAAAAATATTGAAAGAGCATTAATTGGTATTAACCACACATTTTTAAGGGGTGTTACGGTGATGATGTGACGGAAAATGTCCCTTATGAGCATTAACCATTATGAATGGCTTAATGGAAAACTAGAATTTTTTGAAAACTAACTCAGCCTATAGACCGTCCAACTCGTAAATAGATTTGATGATTCTTAAATACCTTTTCATTTTGGAGGTTTTCAGATCTTAGGATTTTGATTTTACTGTATAAATCATCGTTAAAAAATCTATCAAAACAATTATGGGTCTTTGTTTTAGCAACTTATGCCCATGACCTTGTCGTCTAAGTAGCATAATTGATTGCCCATAAAAATTTGGGATGTGTTTAATTTTCTGTAAATACATGTTGATTTGGTGATATTTATGAATAAAAAAAACATGAAAAGCAATTCCTTTAATTTAATTGTAAGACTAGTTTGGAATGAATCTCTAGATCTGTACAAAGTATAGGTAAGTAAAAAATTGCATTTTTTTTTCTTTTTTCTTTTATTACTTGATGAATATAGAAACGTCAAAATTTCCCATTTTGTTAAAATCTTGCCATTGGTTCATCTATATAACTATAACTAATTGTTGGATCATTAGACTTTTGACACGCACAATTGAGTTCTATCAAACAATTTTCTACGACTTTTATGGTCCTATATAATCAGACTACAATTATTACAATGAAAACGCGTCCAATGTTTTCTAAACATCCCATACTACATTTATCATTAGTAGATGATTTAACTTCATTGATTTAATGTCCCGACATCTAGTCTTTTCAATTTGTTTTTATCAATAATTGAAGTTGATTTTGCATTTTGCTAGTACTAGCAACACCAACCTAAGTACGATACACGATTTAATTTCTACAGGCATACATCTATGTTACAATTAATAACAGCCATATATACCACCTGTCTAAGGCACATGACTTGTAAGTTGGATCTATTAATTTTTTGAGACTCCAATGCTGGATCAATTAAAATTCCCTCAAGTACACACATTTGATGATGTTTGCACTTTTTGTTTTCTGAATACAGCAATAATTTTACTGATCAAGTTATAATCTTAGTGCAAACACAATAATAAAACATTAGCTTTCACTACAAGTCAGAGGACCATCAACGACGGAAAGATTCTTCGACAAATCCTCGGTGAAGGGAAGACATGTCGGTAATCTATCGGTGAAGTTTTAGGAAACCTAGCATGGGTAACGATACACCAACTAATAAGACTTTGCTAGCGGATCACCAACAACCTTTTTCACGGATGGATATTACGGGCAAATCACTTGCCTATATCAGTAGTGAATTATCGATCGATACTTGCCGACAAATCAATGACATAATGGACGAACTGGATCAAAATTGTCACCGGCGAATCACCAACGGCTCTTTCAGTAGTTTTAGTTAATTTTTATGTTAATAAAAAAATAGAAGATGTTGTAGATTTCCATATATGAAAATAAAATATTCCTTATAATAAAAATATTGGAAATCAAATATATTTCATCGATATCAAAATCTATGCAAAGCCCTTAGGAACTTCTAGGTTTTGAGGTCTTGGGTTGAAGTCTCACAAATGACAGGATTAATAATTCATTGTTCTAAAAAATGTGCCTTCCGTTGTGGTAGTCATGACATCAGCTGACAAAAAAACCCGTTGAATCGCTCATTCAAACTCAAACTGTCTTTGGTATGTTTATGTTCGACATGTATGTTTGCTTGGAGGAGTTGGAGCACTTCTACATCCATTAGTGATTACCAATGGACGTATCACGGTGAAAGTCATTTTTCTAGTTGTGATTTCATCATCAAAATATTATTAATTAATTCATTGGGATTAGTTGGTTATTTCAAACCCATCTAGGTTATCTCATAATCCAGTTTTGTGATTGTATACGAATAATTTAGAGATGATTATAGGAGCATGCATCTCTTTGATAACTTTAATATTCATGAGTGTGCATAATCACTTATAAATTCACCGAATAATTGTCGAATTTGAAGTTGTTGGATGCACGAAATAATAATGTTGTTATTACATAAAAACACATATTCTAGTCACTTTCTCCGTCAAATTTTGGTGAATATTTCTACTCAAGATAGTCATGTGCATATATACCTTATTGATGGAATTGATATTCCAACATTCTCCTTCTGTTCATCATTCATTTTCCTGTGTTTTCTTAAAATCAACTCAAAGGCATCATTGTCTTTTTATACACCATTAGGCTTCTTTCTGTATTTATGTTTTTCCCTTATCATATTAATTAGGGCACACTTTCAATTCATTATAGTTTGGTCATTATTTAAATTATTAATAAATTATTTTGTTTTCTTTCAACCTAAAAATATGTTTTAATTTTTTATTATTATTATTACTATTATTATTATTATTACTATTATTATTGTTATTATTATTATTATTATTATTATTATTATTATTATTATTATTATTATTATTATTATTATTATTATATGAGTGGACGTATTAATTAAACACTATTTTCATAGCCAAGCTCAGACTGGAAACCAACTGCATAAGCCATCCGGGCCTCCATTGAAATGGTCAGATCGGTTGAACCAGCGAACCAAATGGGGTGGTTAGATCGGATTGCAGTTCTTTCTGTTTTTTCCTACCGAAATCTCAGTTACTAATCAATTTACTAATTTAGACTCCATATTTTCTTTATTTCAAACATTGCAATTACACAAAGAAAGGTAACATAGATTCATATTTTGTTTTACATAAGTTCCACATACATGTTTCTTAATTTTATATTGTTTATGGATTCATCAGTTTTTTGAAACGAGTCTGACTAGATCAGTTCATCGGTCGGGTCCAGTTATAAAAACATTGGTTTTAGATGTCAAGATAGCTTAGGATTTCTTGGTTTTGTTTTATATGTAGTGTAAAAAGAAGTTTAAATAAAGTGACATGTACCACATATATGCAATGAATGTGACAACAAAAGTGAATAAATGAGTTTATACCAGTTTGATGTTTAGTGGTTGATGGAAGTCAGATTAACAGATGTTGGAGCTGCAAGTATGAAAGCTTTTGTCTGCTTATGTTGTTAGAAAATTGACAAGAGAGACAACACTTTTAGGATTCAGTTAAGGCAGCCATGGTTGCAAGTCTACATGATGTATAGCTACTTCTGTATAAATGCCTATGCCGCCTTCTAGCTAGCTCATATTCATGTATATATATTTATAATAAAGAATCAAATCAAAACCACAAAAAAGAACCTTGAGAACTTCGTTATAGACCGAGGTAGTAATAATTTAAATAAAGAACAAAAGATTAAAAAAGAAGAAGATAAAATTACATATAAATTCCCATATTATTTCATATGGTATCCGTATGATTTGATATGTAATCCGTATTATTATATGTGAACGGGTCAAAAATTGCCTATTCACACAAAATTTTGTGGTTTTTAAACTTGTTTTTTTGTCTCATTTGTGTTAATGTATATCAACAATATATTCATGTATATATCAATTTATTTTTATTCAAATAATGCATATTCCCATGTGACTTCAAACGTATTTTTAAAATTAGTGTTGAATATTATGTTCTTGTTATTTGACACAGCTCAAATTTATCTCTCCAGTTGATTTTAAATAATTGGTTCCTGTCAATGTGCTTGTTTACATTTATGACTTATAAGTGTGTAAATCGGTGTATAGTATAAACGACATATAGATATAGATATGGATGCTGGTGGCCGGATCGTAGTAAGATTGTTAGTAGCCAAAGGTGGTCCGCACAATGTCGACATAGATGATGGTGATAGAAAATGAGATCGTTTATGTGCAACGAGTTTATACAAATTTCTACTAAAATAACTATGACATCATTCGGCTTTCAAGTCCCACTGGTCCGACCAATGAACCATCAACCACTAGTGTGGCCGCATGGAATTAGTTTTCTACATTGTCGTCATAAACCGATTCACTGTTCAATAACGGAACATGGATTAAATTGCACATGATGTTTTTTGGTGTGGATGGTGACCAAAGCTTTTGTACTTAAAGTGGGCACTGGGCAGAGATGGTCATTGCTAAGAGAAGTACATATATTATTGCATAAAGTAAAAGATAGTGAAAAAAGACATCACCATGGAAGGTAGGATATCTTTTCTTACCAAAGGGTTGAAATTGATATAAAATATGTTATTTCAAAAATCAAATAATTATTTTGGTAAATATAAATGTTTATAACATCTAAAAGTTTCAATGGCAGCATATAGAATGAGAATAGCCCATGATTCTTCCATCGAATCAAATGATCACTGTGTTTAGATTACGCTTGAACGAGAAACTAAAGCCATAATTGAGAATCGGCTTCCTTTTCACTTGACATTTAGTTATCTACTACTCAAAATGTATAAAATCTGCCTTCTTTACAAGCTTTGTTAGCTAAAATAGTACCATAACGAATCATGCCTACTACAATATTATCAAGTCCTACCATCCATTCGCGCTTGTGAACCTAGTTTGTCAATATTTACATAAATGGAATGTATTATTTGGGCGTGTTTGTAAACGCTTAACATCATTTGCTACAACTATCAAATCTCAACCACGTGGTTTTAACTATCAAGCATTAAAAAGAAGCACATGATGTTTGGTAAGTTCGCGCTGATAAGATGATAAGTGTTTAGGCTAGAGAAATGTACTATTTAATATGAAAAAGACCGGAAAGGACTTGTAGTATAAACGCCAAATAAAAATGTTTGCTTATTGTAATAATCACGATCTTCTTTTGTACTGCCTTGAAGTTATATCTTCTCTATAAGGTATCACAAGAAAGTCGGAAGAAATCTACCGTCGTTTGTGCATGATGTAACGGAATCAATAATTAAACTAATATAAGTTATAATGATTAACATAATGTGGATTTTCAAACATAGATATACCCTATAAAAATTGCAAGTAGAAATGGCAATACATAGAAAAGGTTGCCATTTGAATCTCTGAAGGGGCATACACTAGTTGATCAGTAGGTGGGGAGTGGTCTAAAGATTAGACGGGGGAGATATGTGTTGATGACGAGGTAGAACGATCAGGGATGAGTGCTGATGTAGAACTAAGTGGAGGAATAGTTTACCCTTTGCAGTTGGTGGGGCAAGTGTCTCTTAAGAGCTGATTAGCAGTGAGATGGATAACAGTAGTGATGAAGGTACAATTAGAACAGCATGTGGCCCAGTAGTTGACTAGTTGTAGAACAAAAGGATAGCCCGCTCAAATCATCGACGATGTATTAAGATAACATAAGGCACAAATAGGTGATAAAGATTGTGAGGGAAAATTTGAGAATCATAGGGGCGGCATGGGAAGAAACAGATGGTCAAAGGTAACGAAACCAAGGAATATCAAAGTGGACACCTAAAGTTTCTGTAAATTCGATTAATGGGAAGAAGTGATGAGTTGTGAAAAAGAAAAAAAGAATGATAGTATGGCTAGAGAAATCATCAGAAAAATGGGGGCTTCCTATGTATGAAAGCGCGGAAGACATCAAGCCAAGGGGAGTAATGTATGAAAGAAAAGTTAGTTGAGGGGCCATGGAAGGTTGAGGGCATTCACTAGAGGCTACAGATATACACCCAACGTATCGTATCGTATGATAGGGGGCCATGGAAGGTTGAGGGCATTGTGACAAGAATAAACATCTAAAAACACACCCAATGTATTGTGATTTTGTTAACATAAGTAGAGATTGCAATAGATCTGCAGATGCACTAGCAACAAGTAGAGATTGCAATAGATCTGCAGATGCACTAGCAACAAGTAGAGATTGCAATAGATCTACTAAGTGTGACAATTGTGAATAAACACAGTGAAAATATAAAGCTGTTGACGCCTTAATATTTGCATTGCATACCATGTTAGTTGTATCTCTGAAATATTGATGATGAACACAGAGGAATATGATTTGATTGCGGGTACAAAGAGGAAACGGTATATCATCATTGATCATTAGTGCCACAGAACAATCTCAATCTCTCTCAGTTTAGCTTCCAGCATCTTCACTTTTTGCTGCTTCAAAACTTTGCCTCAGGCAGTTCACGGTTAGAGCATCTCTAATGGCTAATCCGTTGAGGTGGTCTGCTCTATAAACAATAACAAAAGCAAACTGCACTGTCGAGTAGATGAGGTGGACTGGTCCATTGGTGGGGTGAAAATAGTCATTGGAATAATAACCGTTTGAAAAAGTAGCCGTTGGAACAAGAACCGTTTAAAAAAAATATTTATATAATTTATAAATGAAAAATTGATATAGAAGAAAGATAATTATTATTTATACGATTTATAAATTGAATACATAAATTACAAAATAGTTAAACAAAAGTCAAAGTAGGTGATGAGATGGATAATTAATGAGGTGGTAGTTTGGAATGATTTATTGTTGGAGGAAAAAATGAAGGTTTAGAATGGTGGTGATTTTTAATAATTTGACATGCTGACTAGGCAATCTGGAGTATGGACCAGCTTTATGATTGGAGATGCTCTTAGGAAAACGTTTACCTTTTTTACCACATAAGCAGTCAATAAAAATTATATGGGTTGTTAGTACGAGGTCGATAAGGGATGATAGGCTACCGATAAATATGTCAAAGTTGGGATTAGTGATCAATGAAATCCAATTTTCCAAATTATTATGGATTATTTTAAGTTGTGTAATTTAGAAATTATTTTAATATTATTTAGGAAAAACTTTACCGAATAGTAATCAGGTTCTAGTCATTTTAAGTGTTCCAACTTTCTGAATTTTTCAACAAATGTTTAATATTAAAAAGTTTAAGTGACGTAAATAGAACATACATGAATCCTAAATGTTAGATTGTGTGTAATGGGTTAACTCCCGGTGCCAAATCGGCGGGTCACCAAACACCACGCATAGGTGCCATTAGGGAGCGTTAGGTGAATAACGAGCATGAAGGGGAATGGAAGACAAGGTCCACTAATGCAACCAATCACCAATTTCTTAGCTTTTTTTATTTTTATTTTTCTCTTTTATTTAAGCCACTACAATCTGTAAATGTGTACTTTAGTTGAAGCTTCACTGTTAAGGTTGTAAATGAACCGAACAAACACAAATAAGACTTTGTTCGTGTTCGTTAAGAAATATATGTGTTCGCGAACCGTTCACGAACACTATCGAACAAGATTTTATGTTCGTATTCGTTTGTTAAAGAAATGAAGTTGTTCGTGTTTGTTTGTTAATTTTAGACAACGAACGTTGACGAACACAAATAGGCACAAACTAATGTTCATGAACACAAATGGAAACAAACGAACACAAACAATCGTTCATGAATAGAATATATAATACAATAACACTTATTAGATATATAAGTTGTCGGAATTTTGAAGTATTTAAATAAATATAAAAACTAAAAACACTAATGAACTATCGAACACAAACGAACACGTTACCGAACGTTCACGTACATAAACGAAAGAACACGACCTCTGTTCATGTTTGTTCATTTAATTAAACGAACGAGATTTCTTGTTCATGTTCGTTTGTTTAATAAACAAACGAATACACACAAACTTCCCACCCAACAGTTTACAAATTGTTCGCCGAAAATTTGGTTCGTTTGCAGCCCCTATCCTCTGTCTACGTGACACTAAATTTTACACTTTTTAGTTATTCTATAATACATATTCTTATTTAGTAATTATTCTTTCTAAATTAATTTGAAGTATAACGTAAATAGTAAAGAAAAATATATTAAATAATAATCAAGTTTAATAACCATATTTGTTCAATTTGTTCAAATTAGAGAGAAAAAACAAAGAATCATTAAATAATTTAATTTCATTTCATTTGCATCACTTATTTTTTAAAATTATAACATTTATAGAGATTTCAAATAACTGAAACACAGATATAAGTTGGGTGACTTAAAAGAAAAGACTTTGAGTGATTTTAATAGCATCATTGGAAAACTTGGGTTTATATAAAGTTATGGAATTTTTGGATAATCACATTTAATGTAAAAATTATTTATATTTATATTTTAATGACTTAATCATATTGATCCAACCTACCCACCTTTTTTTCTTTCTGAAAGGCGAACCGTACCCATTTTAATCTTGACCAATTTTGACATTTACCTTAGCATGTTCGTTTTACAGTAACATGTTAATTAGTCTGGTTAGTTTTAAATGAAAAACTATCATTAAATATAAGAGCTAATGTGTGTAAACGATACAAATGTAAAAATTGTGTAGCAACTAGTAATATCACCAAATGTCTCTTTCTCCTGGCTTAATATATAACTAAAAAATATATCGAATTAATCCAAGAAATTTGATCGCCACATGAAAACAAAAACAAAGTATATGACATATAAACAATTATACTCAATCAAAGACCGGAAGTAAATGGCACATTGGTCACAGGCAACCAATAACCTCCGCTAATAAACTTCCCAACCGTAAACTTTGTCGCCTCATTGCTACTTGTGATCACATGATAACCTTTCCAGTCAACCCGTTTCGATGTCGAGGAACCAGGCCCGGTGTTCTTATACTCGCCATAATACAATGTCTTAAGCACGTTATCATCGCCCCATGACATCCACCCCGCTGGGTCTATCAAGTTATCTAGGTTTGATTTCATAACAACCGTCCTCGAGTATTGCCTCCATGGTCGCCCGAGGTATGTTTTAACTGCCGGTACACTGTTTGGGTCGTTAGGGGCCGTGGTGATACGACACTTGTGGATTGAAATTCCCGTGTTTTGGTTTTTATCTGATCGGCCTTGTGCGGTCAAGGTGTTGGTCTTGGTAGGTCCTTTTCGAGAGTAAATGTTGCAATTTTGAAACACGCTTGCGGCGTTACCAAAAATGAAATCAATGGTGCCATAGATGTCGCATTGGCGATAAAACTGTCGGTTTGAGTGCACGTATAATGTGTCTTGGTACCCCTTGAAGCTGCATTGGTAAAAAACCGAAAGGTCAGAGTTGTTGCGGACTGCCACGGCCTGGCTTTTTGGGCCCGCGGTGTTTTTGATGGTGACTCCTCGACAAATGAATCCGTCTCCCAACACAGCTGAAATTCATGAGAAAAACGCGATAATTTTTTTTCTTTGGAATTCAACAGTGGCAGGGCTAAACCTTTTTAGTCAGGGTCATCATAAGATTAATATTTCTATTTGTTACAATTAGGGAGTTCAACTTACATTTTTCTTGTATTTTTTATGAACATGGTCAACTGACCCTCTTGACCCTGATTCCGGCCCCTATAGAATTCTATCACTTTGAAAATAAAATTGAATTTATGTTTGGCTTACCAAGAGTGGCTGATTTATAGGTGGTGCTGCCTCCTCTAACACTTCTACTTCCGGTTATTATAGTTTTTTCAATACCATCTCCTACAAGCATTATATTCTTTAACTTTGAACCAATATCAACATATTCCTTATAAACACCAGCCTTCACATGAATAACATATCTCTTGCTCCCGGACCGCTTCCCTGCGGCCTCTATAGCGGCCCCAATCGTTTTATAGTCACCAGAACCGTCTTTATCCACCACAACATCCGCCTTAGGAGTTTCAGATTGCAACAACTTCCTATCACCCGGCTTCACCCAAGATGGAAACCCTAAAATTTGGGGACTCGGTGCACCATTGTTAACCGACTCGCCACCTTCGTTCATTGCTAACGTATTACTAATCATAGACGACACATTGTTTCCCATCAACGACCACACGTTGTCGCTGACGCCAAGCTCTTCAAACCCAGCCTTGCATGTGTCCATGTTGGTGAGCGCGGTGCTGAGCCACGTCTGCGTGTCCACCTGGCTACACTTATGGTTAGGATCAATAGTCTTGTTAATGTTCATGATGGTGTCCTCATAAAGCTCTAAGCAGTCGGCCCAAGCGGCTTTTTCATAATCGTTACGGCATTTTGAGCCGAGCATTTGAGTGTGTGACCTTGCATGTTGTGCATGATCTAATGTGACCCTTAATAAGGCTTTTACAAAGTCTAGCTTTTGGTTGATGGGACCATGGTTCAAGTTAGTGGTCAAGAAGTGTTGGCATGGTTGTGGGTGAGGTGTTTGGTTACACCATGATGTTATTTCGGACTTTGTGTCACCATACACACCGGAATGAAAAAGGCCCACAAGAAATGTTGCTAAAAGTAATGATGTTTTCATCATAGAAGGTGAAGAATGAAGAGAGGGTGAGGTTATTTTGGCAAGTAATTAGGTTTTGTGGATTTGTGGCATTCATTGGGTTGCCTTTAATTTATAGGAAGTAAAGGGAAGCACCAACACATCACTTTCTATTTTTAAACAAAGTTGTGTATTTTCTATTTAGTTTCTCCAGCCATTATTCTTTTTCTAAATTTAAATAATAACTTGTGATTGTAAATTGAAGATTGTGCCTACTAATATTTCAGTTTAACTTACATTTGTTTGTATGACTAACCAGTTATTAATGTCAACTATCTTTTTCATGAATGAGTATAATAATATTAATATAAAATGAAGCCTTAACTAAATAAATATTACGGCAAATGGGAAATTTTAAGAAGGTATAAAACAAATTATTAAATTCGGTACTCTAATGTGACTATCAATGAAATTGATGTTGTAGCTCATGATCAAGTCAAGCAACCATTGATGCTAGTATGTTGAATTTTCCTCCTACTCTATCCACTAAAGTTCAGAAAATTAAATCAAATATCATTAAAAGAGTAGTTTGAAAAACTAAGAGATCCCGTAGATTTCGTTTCTCTTTGTTTCTAACCCATCCAATCTCCTCTCCCCGTGTCTTCAAAGTAGTAGATCCTTGCTAGATGCCACGACGGTCCTAGGCAGCTCGCTTTACGTATGGTCTAATTTAATTTCGACTTAAATTGTTTAGGATAAGTTGAATTTTAAGCTGACTTGAATAATTGAAAAATCATCATTGTAGCATTAGACCAACAATTATACAATATGATCATGGGATTTTAAATTTTTGGTTGATTTTCTTATAGAAATTTTAAACTAAACACCATTAACCACGCTCACAAATCCTCAAGGAACATATTATGATACTACCAAATGGGTATTTAGAAGTAGCTTAAATTGCTATTAAAAATAAAACGACCACAACTTGGACTCTCTACGCCACGGGGACACATGCCTTTGACTTACCTGCACCGAAGTACCGAATCATAGAGATTTTTATTAATTATTTCAGTTTAATATAAATAGTCCCCACCTTAAGAAAAACTACAGTAGTATTTTTATTCAAAAGTGTAAGTAATAATTTAATGTAATGTAAATCCTCACAAAATCCTTTGCATCATAAGATAAATTTTATAAGATAACCGCATAAGAGAGTAAAATTATACCTTTTTAAAACAAGATTTCAAAACTCCTACCCTCTTGTTAATGGATTGTTTTTCTTATTGGCAGGTGGTAAAATGGTTGCGTAAACTTATAATTATACCTGGGCAAAACAAGCGGGCAAGGCGGAGGAGCAGGTTCAGGTCGAAGTGGGTTGTTTTAGAAAAAAATTATTCTTGTTCAGGCAAAGATGCGTCTTGACAAAAATTCAACCGCGTTGAATCGATTTTAACCAAAATGACATAAGAAAATTACACCATACAATCATAGATATTACTTTACTTGAAGGCCTATAGAGTTTACCATTGCAGAACAATTTTAACAAACTCTATTCCGAATTCTTATTCCTGTTATGCACCACTCAGTCTTAGGTAATCATGGTAATTCAGTATTTCAGTTTATCAGCTATAACCAACCTGCCAACAACTCATGTATCAAACAAACCTCACTAGAATAATTGTTAATTAACACAAGACCTTAGGATAGGAGAGGTCAGAGGTTCAATCATCATGGTGTGCAAGTTTAGCCATTAAAAAAATAACACAAGACACTAGTAATACTAGTCTCAATGCACCAAGTGTAAAAGACAGTGAAATGAAAGCAGCAAGATATTCAATTAATCGCTGACCATATACAAAAGTTTTCCATGCTTGTGTATTGTGTTATGAAATCAGCAAGCGACTCTAATAACTTGTCATGGTAGCCATAGTACCACACAAAGTAGTAGCAGCAATGACATGTAAGAAAGCCACGCTATTTAAAACCCGACAAGTTTCAATCGCCTAAGCACAGAACATACAGATCACCGGAGGGCCCTAATTAGCAGCAGCATATTCAGTCATGACCCACTCGCTATCTATTTCTGCCATTTTGACCTGCTGAAATATTCAGTTCTATATTGTTCACCCCGTACACACCCACTAAATAGTTACTTGTGCTCAACATATCATAACAAACACCCATTATGACCAAAAATTTGATATTTGGCTTATTTTGAGAGGTCTAGGCATAATGGGTTAAAAACGGGTAATTTAGGCATACCACTGAATCAGTCCACAACTCAAAACCAACTTCATCTAAAAAGAACCCTGCGGACCTCAAAATCATGATTTTAACGAGCATAAACAAGATACATATAATGATGAAAAATCACCAAAATCAAATCAAAATCCAGCAGATCCTACTAAGGATGAGTAGGATGCATTTTCATCATCAGGTTTAGCTTTATGTTGTGGTGCTTTTGAAGATGTCTGTGAGCTATGCATAACAAGTTTTCCCGCCTCTAAATTGGCTAAACCGCACAGCTTAAGCTTTTGTCTTTTTGCTTCCTCCACGTCCCCTTCCCAACAACATTCAGACACTATTTCAATTGCAGTTTCTAAATTCTCCTCCGCCACAAGATCCCCATTTTGGATAAGAACCAGATAAACTTGTTCAGCACAAGCCTTTCGAATCTGTTAAAGAAAATGACCCATAAAGTTCATAAAAAACTGTTTTACGGTTTTACCTTGGGATATCATAAAGAAACAGTTATAGCACCACATACCTTGGGATATCGATGGGTAAGGAAAGACACAAGATAAGAGAAAGCTTGGGTATTAACGGGTTCAGAAATTGATGCAATGTATCCAAGTATTGCAATTCCTGCGTATAACTTGGCAAAGTCCTTTGTTCCTTTCAGCTCGGTGGCCAAACACTCCACAACACCCTCACAAAATATTCTAGTCTGAGCCTGGAAATTGTTAGAAAAATTATATTATTTTGATGCTAATATGTAAAAATATAAAATGCCATTTTCGTCCTTGAGGTTTGGCAAGTTTTGCGACTTTCGTCCAAAGGTTTGTTTTTCCGCATCCGGATCCAAAAGGTTTGAAATCTTGTGTTTTCATCCGGCTTGTTAACTCCATCCATTTTTCTCCGTGAAGTCAGGAGTATTTCCGTCTCTTTTGTTAACTTAAAGGGCAATTTGGTCTTTTCAAGTGTATTCAGTTTTTTTACATAGGTGAAAAAGACCAAATTGCCCTTTAAGTTAGCAAAAAAGACGGAAATACCTCTGGTTTAACGGAAAAAAATGGATGAAGTTAACAAGCCGGATGAAAATGGCAAGATTTCAAACCTTTTGGATCCAGATGCGGAAAAACAAACCTTTGAACGAAAGCCGCAAAACTGGCCAAACCTCAGGGACGAAAATGGCATTTTACTCTTTATTAAAACATAATCATGTAGTAGCATTTACACGCTAAGTGAACTAACCTCCATGTGTAATAAGATGCCTTTGCTGAAGAGAATATCTATAGTCTGAAAAACACCTCATGATTACAAAGTTAAAATTACTATTGGGTGGTAAATCTTTAAAGTCAAAAAGATTTTGAAACAATCATACCTTCAAGGTGGGAATTATAACTCGGTCACGTCTTTTATGCTTCTGAAGAACCCAAAGTATGTCATCAGATATACTCAACTCTCTGGAGTTCGTTTCGCTCTCATCGTTAACTTTAATAGCTTGAACATAATCTAACAAAGCACCAAGTGCAGCCTTTTTTAAAGAATCTTCTAATCCACCAATGGAAATTACAAACCCAGACATAACATATTTACTGTAACAACCAAACTGAAGCAGCCGAATGAACCGAGGGAAAGAACAACTGGGTACCTACAGGGAAGTACAGAACAATGAGCGGGTCATGTGGGTTGGATAATGACTCAAACAGGTTGACTCAAATAGATAAAACATAACCCGAATCGACCCATTCATATAAGAAGTAATTATATCAATAAACCAGAAACAGCCTATAAGAACTTACCCCCCACTTCAGTTCCTCTTCATTAGGAACAATCTTTTCTAGTTTTTCTCTATACGGTATTTGGGGAACAAAAACGTCTTCATTGTATAAAATTCTTTGAAGAATTTTTGCAGCTACATCTCTTAATCTGTCCATCTTTTCAACCGCTTGTTTCACAAGGCCGCCAACTAAATTTGTTGCGATATTAGCATCAAAAAGTGATTCGTTTCCGACTATTTTATCTCTCTTAGATAAAATATATGTGCATTTCTCAAGCCCGTTCATGGCAGCTGTACGAACCCATGAGCCCACATCACCTCTGTTATCAACAGAGTAATCTTCCAAAGCTTTGAACAAACTCTGCATTACTTCCGTTTTTATTGTGAGAAATAGAGATGTGTAATCGTGTGGTTGTAAACCGGAATAATCTGTAGTTGAAGTTAGAGTTTCGCACACTGATACAAGTCCTTTAACAGCGTTTACCCGTGCTTCAGCATCCCTATCTTCCGGGTTATCCTAGTATAAACAAACAATCTTGTCAATTTGTCATATGAGATGTTTGTTCATCTGCTAGTACAGGTGGCAAACCTGGCAACACTTTCTTTTGACTAATTTGTTCAATTTTAATTAATAATTAGCGTCAAATAAGAAAATAAAAGGTGTACTATCTCAGAAATAATATACACTTTGAATCATAGTTGTTAACGGCGGCGAATAGCGACAAATAGCGATAAAGTACCTATATGCTACATAGCTAATAGCAATAAATAGCGATACGCTAGTAAAAAAATGTTATGTATATTATATCAAAATACCCTGGTATATACGCTATTTTACATGTATATTTAAAAAAACCTAAAAGCCAGCTATTTTATAGCTTTTTTAATCGCTATTTATATTTAAAAAAAATTGAAATCCCACTATTTATGGCTACACACCCTGTAGCAACCTTCGACCTATATGCTACACTATTCGCTATTGCAACCTAGCGACCGCTATTGACAACTACACTTTGAATAACATAATTTGAAGGTTTTGCCCATTAAAAATACATGGTGAGTGATTATAGGCCAGTTTGACCCATTAAACCGATTTGATCAGTTTCACCTATTAAAGATAAAATAGATCAAAATTGCCACCTCTACCAGCAACTTTTAATTAGCAAACAGTTTCATCAAAAAAAAAAGTTACCTCGATCGCACAAGATTTGCATAGTTTTTGAAGCACCATTTTCCATCTTGAAGCAAGAAACTCAAAGGGCAAAACCCCTAATGCCAAGGCAGATCCCCTTCTCACAGCTACATTCGCATCATTCAACTGCTCCAGGTACTTAAGGGTAATATCAAAAGTTCCTTTATCATCCATTTTTGCAAAGTAAGCTGGAACAAAATGTTTGAAAGCTTCATTCGCAGCACTCTGCATGTATTAGTGAAAACGGAGTAAAAATTAGGGGTTAAAGTTGTAAAAGTTATTAATAAGATGTCGGTAGATAGAAATACCTGTATTTGACCGTTAGGATGCCTCAAATTCTCATTAACAGTTTCAAGCAGACTTCTTTTTATTTTTTCTGTTAACGTTATGTTAACAATAGAAATACACTCAATGAACCGAGAAACTGCAGCACGCATTATCTCTCCACCTTTGCCACGATATAATCTTGCTTTCTCAATAGCAGGTACCACACCAGCAACGACTTTCTGCTTATCTGGAATCGGAAATTTAAACACAAATGTAACTATTTACATGGAAAAACATTAAATAAAATTTCATTAATCAAAGATTACAATGTACAGACCATTTGGAAGAGTATAACCACAGTTATTTAGAGCTAATACAAGCTCACCAACTGCCAATGTTGCACCATGACGCATGCATAAATCAGTAGCAAGAGTGCATGGAATTAATTTTTTGAGCACAAAATTTGCAGAATATTCTGGATTATATTTCACAAGATTGGATAGAGCATTTGATGCAAGTTCTCTTAATCCTTTTTCCTGCAGTATCAGCAGCTAAGCAGTTAATGCGGTAAAAAACGGATATCAGTCAAGGACCGACATTATTGTAATCGTAATCGTGTGGGATATCAGTAATTTTAATATCATGCTGAATTTATATATATAGCAATTTAACACTCACAATTCAGTATACTTTCCTACCATTAACAAATTTACCTTTTGCAACTCGTAAAACACCAACAATTGTTGCAAGTAGGAACTGATTAAGACTTATCACACTATCATTTAGCACTAACAATTAACAACTAAGACTTAAAAAAAACTACTAATTGAAAGACAAATGCTAGAACTAAGAAGAAAGGTACTAATATCGGGAAAATCGGTGATATGTCGGTCCAATATAGGTCAATATTGCCGATAATATCGATACCAATATTCTGACCGACACTTTGCACCGATATCTCACCAAGGGACTGATAACCGATGTATCACCGCGATATTAACTACATATAGAACAGCAGTTAGTTAATTATATGGCCAGAAATAACATATACTTACTTCCTGAAATATCATATTGCACAAGAACATACCCAGTGAGAAATCTTGTTGGATAAAAGTTCATCCATGAATGGATAGAGGTAACCATCATATTGAGCTATACTGACAGCAACATTAAGATACGAATTTACTCGTGAAGAAAGTGCAAAATAGTCAGCTGTGTTCACGATGTCGATTCCATGAGGATAATTTCCTTGTCTACCGACATTTTCCTGAAAAGCAGCTGCAGCTGCTCTTCTACAATTAACCTGTGAATTTTGTTTCATCTGAGATTCAATATATAATTCAGGTAATAAATCATGCAAAAGTGTTACTATATACCTCACGGTCATAACATGCAATTATTAAAAGATGTGGCGCCAGCTCATCCAGTATTCCCTTCATGTCAGTTGATTATATGCACGACCGAAAGCCCAACAAACATAAGCAGCTGCATCACGGACATGAGATCCAACACTATGTGGGCCCCTTCTTACATCATAATGCAGTGCCTGCATTAAGTATTAACATTAGTTTTTATTAAAAAAAATTATACCTGACCATTTTGACCCAAACACTTAAACATGGATTGATTTGGACTTTTAATATAAGGCCATGGGTTGTCGGTTTTCAAAACAGCCCGTTTTTACCCTAGTTGATTTTTGTCAAAACCTATTCTAGCCCAAACCGAATTTAATTTTTTTTAAAATGGCCTGTTCTGCACCCAAACCCATTCTGACCGTTTTTACCCTAATTGATTTTTGTCAAAACCTATTCTAGCCCAAAACAAAATGATCATTTTTCGAAATGGCCTGTTCTGACCCAAACCCATTCTGACCCGTTACCCGCCCAACCCAACCGGCATGTTTTGCCAGGTATGTATGAGATCATGTTTGTTTCAGATGTGCATGTGATGAAGAACCTTTATAACAACAGGTACAACTTTAGGTAGGCTAACAGGTAAGAGCAGTCCTCTACGTGCTAACTCAGCCAATGCCAAGCATCCACCATGCCATGATCCATCACCCTGAAGAGTACACAAAAAGACAAAAGGTCAACATAACAAGCAGAAACCAACATACAAGAAACAAAAACAGGTGGATGTCTGTCTGCCATACCTCACCAGGTGAAAACAATTCTAATACAGACAAGAAGACTTCCTCTGCTAGAGTATATGTGAGACGAGACGTTATACGCCCAATACCTTTTGCAGCAGACCAACGAACAACAGTATCCTGAAAGTTGATGGTTAGAACTTAGAAGTGTAAATTATAAAAAGGATTTGGTTTTTAAAATACCAAAAATATGTACCACTATAAATTATAAACATACTGTATCTTTTAAGCCAGACAATAGTAACTCGATGAACTCTTCGATAATATCAGGAACATCCATTTCTTCTTCTTGAAGAGAAAAATCATGGCCTGTATTGGATGAGCCAGAATTTGGTACAAGACTATTTGGATCCGATTGTGATGAATGTTGTGATATATTTTCTCCAAGTGTACTATGTTTACCCTATATATTATAACAAAGGGCAAATATTAGAAAAAATTTATGATATAAGAATATATAATTGAAAAGGTATAGAATCTTACCACATAACGCCAAGTTGTTGGACGATGAGGCAGACAAGTGAGCCCCATTCGTTGTGCAAGTTTGATTAAATTTTTGCGAAGTAAAGGACTACGGGCTGCAGGGATTGACTTTATCAAGACTGACGTGTCATTCCATACAACAGGTACAATATCAAGTAATGCTTTCCGGCTTCCAGTCTAACATAAAGATCATAAGGTAAGTTTAACAAAAAAATGTTAAAAATTACTATTGTTCATGGTAACATAATGAGAGATTTGATAGCAGACCTTAAAAATAGCAGCAAGAGTTTCTACAGCACCAAGTAATCGGAAATGATGTATTACATCATCTGTGGCAGATGATAGAACTTCATGACTCCATTCAATAAAGCTGAAAAGAGATGGAATAGCATAAACACAAAGCAGAAATCTTTAACTGCATTAATATACACGCGAAAAAATAAAACATTTGGTATCTAGCAACCAAAAAAATCCTATAACTAACCTGGTGAAAGCAGGCGACATATCTGGACGCGTTAGAAGCTTAGAGAGAAGCAACCCAGCTATCGTTTGCATGGGACCCGCGCTTGAAAGGTACTCTTTGGAGATCTTTAATATCCTAGCCACTAACGGGGTGGTTCATTTGCATCCACAGATTGATTATTTACAATACTTGTATCCACAGATGATATATCAAAAGGAACCAATACAAGTATAGATAGCCACAATAATATAACACATTTGGTCTCCATTTCTCCTGTACTTTCTTGCCTCAATGCTGTTCCTACATTTGTGCCATGGCATTTCTCTAAAAGAGACACTGCTGGTTCTAAATCAGAAACTTGATGTGGAAAGAACCTGATTACAGATTTGTAACCACAAACTGTGACCAAAGTATATATTATAATACATAAAGGCTTAATTATTTTAACAAGCTCTTTGGAATCCACGCCTACTTCAATTGTTTTCGTTCGAACAATAAACATCAAGGAGAAATTATGCTCTCCAGGTACGGTTCCAACAAATGTCCTTGTTCCTGATATTTATCCATCTGTAAAAATCACATATTCTACAACTTAGTACATTGAAATCACATTATCTCTTATTTTACCTCATAGATGCAATTTCTTGTTTGGCAACATACATAATGATTTTATAACACTTCATCTAAGAAAGTTATGCATTTAGTTTGAAATTAATTTGGTGACATCAGCTTAAACTTACACTAAACAAGTTCCTAATTCGAATACTTAATATGCTATGCAAGTATGCAACTCGTGTTCATCCAGAGTCAAAAGTTCTCCAACAGTCCAACAGGATATCAAAAGACCTCCAATCACATAACGTACCAATGAATTTAGATAATATCCGACATTCTGACCTAATATCAGTGGCACTAAACGTATGGATTAATTTTAATCATGAACCAGTGGCAAATCAGTTTAAACTTTCACGAAACAAGCCCCCATTCGAATACTTAACATGCTAAGCAACTCATATTCATCCAGAGTCAAAAGTTCTCCAGCAGAATATCAATATACCTCCAATCGCATAACCTACTAATGAATTTAGATCACATCTAACCTAACATCAGTCGCAATAAACCTATAGACTAATTTTGATCATGAACCAGTGGCAAATCAGTATTAACCATAAACTAAACAAGCTCCTATTCAAATACCTAACATGCCAAGCAACTCATATTCATCCGCAGTCAAGTTCACCAACAGAATATCAAATGACCTTGAATCACATAACCTACTAATGAATTTAGATCACATCAGCGTAACATCAATCGCCATAAACTTATGGACTAATTTTGATCATGAACCCGTGGCAATTCAGTTTAAACTTACACTAAACAACCTCCTATTAAAATACATAACATGCTAAGCAACTCGTATTCATCCAGTGTCAAAAATTCACCACAGACATCAAAATACCTTCAATCACATAACCTACTGATGAATTAAGATAATATCTAACCTAACATCACTTGCAATAAACCTATAGATCAATTTTAAACATGAACCACTGGCAAATCAATTTGAAAATCGAATCAAACAAGCTACTGTAAAACTAGCTAACAGAAATCTGAAATGCGAGTGAGTAATTAGACCGTACAATTGATCGGATCTTGCGAACGGATGAGAGATCTACAACACGGCCGTTGGAAACGATGTCGTCGAGTATAGACTTGACGACTTTCCATTCCTGTAGAAAGTATCTCTGAAGCACAACTTCTTTTGCATCGTGTTCGTCATCTTCTTCCATTTGTTCAACCGCTATCGAAGGTTTTGCTTTATCTTCTGCTTCTCTTGCCGCCATTAGAGAGAGTGAAGCGAAGAAGATCTGCTTCCCGCGCTGCTATGCTTTGATTTGGTGGTTTTTGTGGTGAAGAAATCTGTGAAAAGAGTTGTGTTTTGGTTTTTGCAACTTTTTGGGCCTTGTATGTAATTTCTAAAGTGTGTAGGGTTAGTTTGTATAAAATCAAAACCTTGAGGGTCTAGATGAAACTTAGTATTTTAGCCCTAGTATCACGGTTACTGTTGGATCGGTTGATAAGGTACAGGACTACAGCGGCGAAAGAATCGGTTTAGGATCGGAACCGGTTTATAAACCGATTTGAAACTGGTCCGGGTTTGTCCTATTTGGCAAAACTGTTTTGAGAATATATTCACTGAAACCGGTTAAAACTTAAAAAAGTTAAAACCAAACCAAACTGGTTAAAAATAGGTTTTAAACCGAAAGGGTTTATTTGTACTAAAACCGGTTTCAAATCCGATTGGGCCGATCTGGTTTTGACTTCCATTGACCAAATCCGAAGCAGTTTCATGTTTGCTTTTTTATGTAATTTTCTCAATAGTTTGAGTTTTTGAACCTACCATTTAATTATTGACACATGTCAGACAATGTTCATATTCAAATGAATGACATTAGTTTGGCGTTTCGGGCCAACTATTTACATAATAGTGTTGGTCCTCAGCAATTTTATTATTGGGCTTCAGCCTCGAATGTGGTTATGTTGTACACTACGAGACTGAAACTCGCAATCACTTAGAGAGGATAACTTTTAATAGACTTATAAAAGCTATGTTTGATACGCAACGAAACACTTTGAGATAACATTCACGTCATATGGGATAGGTTTTGTCTCGTGCCACTCAAACCTATTATGTGCCCAGTGACGGATCTAGAAAAATCTTCGTAGGGGTAACGTTTTATAAAAAAAGGTAACGAAATCGAAAAAACGTCAAAAAATGTCGAATTTTTCCAAAATTTACACTACCGCCGGAGTGCCAAGGGGTCCCATTCCCCTAAGGTAGGTCCGCCCCTGTTTGTGCCAACTTCGTCTAGGATTGATGATGTTTTGACGAAGGGCTTGATTTGATTGCAATTTGATTTTTAGACTTTGATCAACGCTCGCAGTATTTTGTTTGTAAGGGGATACCAGTCTAAAATTTGAGTCTAGTTTGGGACCAAGCATGTGTAGGATATTAAATTTGTATATATCTCATAAATTTATATTCATAGTTACCATACAATACATACAAGTAACACAATATTATTAACTATATAACATCATAAAACTAAATATATCTCTATACGTGTATATAAAACTAAGTTTATGGATTCTTGACGATATGAGAGGCACGATGTCTTGAAGCGAACCGATTAAACAACGAAAGCGAATTACTAGCAAGTTGTTTCACATTCAACAACTTTGCTTTGATCATAGCCTTTTCCCTACCGCCGATCCCATCCCCTAATAACCCATCGATGCACATATCAACATCGGTTAGACCCGCACTGACCCAACTTTGCACGTTACCCTCGTGCAACACGAAGTTTTCCTCACCGTCTTCTCCCATTTGTTGAAACTCCTTAACCGATAGCGTTATTTGGTTCACCCCATTGTTGATTTGGTGCAAACACTCTTCAATGGCTTGGTTGCTTTCATTGAAACGTTTCGCCACCATATCAACATACTCCTTTGTTTCCCTCGCTTTCGTTAGGCATACAGCTAGTGAAACTCGAGCTAATTGTTGTGGGCCGAGTACATTTTTTGTCACATAAGGTAAAAGAGTTTCGACGCATAACTCACGATATATTGATGTTCGACATTACATTGTTGCACCAGATTTAGACTCGACGGTGCCCGAAAACCCTAACATCATGAGAGAGATGAACAATAAAGAGAGAATAATTTGAGCCATTTTTGTGAAAGAGATATGTGAATTTTGTTTATGGTGTGTGTTTTTGTGATATGGGAAATATGTAAAGAAGGTGAAGGGTTCGTTATATAGAGGAATGTCACATGCACTTGGATGAACATTCCGTTGAAAAATTCAATTCCTTTACGTACGTAAGAAAGTTTGTTTCACGTTCCACATGCAGCTTGCTTGTGAAAATAAGTGCGTTAACCTTTTTTTGGTTTAAGATACTTTTTATATCAAATTCAGCAAATCGAGAAAAAATAGATTAGGATCCTCTTATCGTTGAATATGCAAAAATATAAGGAAAATCACGTGAATGGTCTTTTTCAATTTATTAGCTTTAAACCGTGGAAATTATCGTTTAGTATACAAAATATAAGGAAAATCACGTCAATGATTATTTTCGATTTATTAGCTTTAAACCTAGTCCATTCAAAAAGCCCGTGGTTTGAGGCTCGTTTGAAAAAAATTTATAAAAAGCTCGGTTCGAAGACAGCTCGGTTTAAAACGAGCTGGCTCGGCTCGGCTTGGTTTGTAAACAAGCCGAGCCCGAGCCAAGGTATGTTCGATTTATGGCTCACTCTTTAGTTGGCTCGTTTAAATTAAACCCCAAATTACATATGTGTGTGTGCCTGTATATTCTAATACTAGTGCTAATACCTGGGAACTTCGCGGATTTAACAATATAATGTGTTAAAAGGTATTGACAAAGAACATTATATGTTTATGATGATCATAACGTAACTGTTTGAAAGAAATTATTATGGAACTCTTAGATTTATAAAATAAATAAAACAACCAACGTACTATTGATATAAATAAAACGAAAAGATAAATTATTGATGAAATTACGTTTCCGTAGTTCGAAATATGAATTGAAAGCATATTAATCTAATACTTCTGCTTTTTTTAGCTTCGTAACTAATAAACTCGCATTAGTTGTTGACCAATTGAAAAACCAATCATCACCTAACAAATTTGTTCAACTTGAATTATGTCATACCATTTAATAACACTATAAACTTATTGTAAACAATTGAAAACCTATTAATCTAATACTTTTGCTTTTTAGAGTTGAATGCCAGCCTATCGCAAGATAAATTTGGAGTGATTATGAAACTATAAAATGACTAAAGGGATCGAGTTTGAGTGATACTATTTTAAGTGCATACGGGGCCCTTAGAAAGAGAGGAACAATACAATGTAATAAAAATATATACTTATAACTTATAAAAAGTATCTAATTACACTGTTATCCAATATGCCTTGCCTCTAAAAGCACTGTGAGGCGTAAATGAATCTTCTGCTTTTGACTTAAATTATCGGAGAAAACAAATAAAAAAAGTTCACTTTTAATACAAAAGCAATAGTAATATGCAATTAAGAATTATGACATGTATACATATGAAACTCACTTTTAACCGACAGTCCCCTTTAGTGGACACTCACGTTATTCATATATTTAACAATGGTGATGTCAAAACGCTTCAGTTGAATCATGTTACTACAGAAATGGAAAACTATATAATTACTAAAATCAAATAATGAAAAGTCAGTAAATATATTACATTAGCCTTAGAACCTACCTTGCATTCATTATTGACATTTGCAAGCCCATTCTTGGTGGAGTCATTTAGAGCCACCATTATGGGAATATACACGTGGTAGAAAAATTACGTCAATCGATCGAGATATGTTATGCCACAAGTGAATATTTGCGACAAGAAATGACTCCTAATTTTCGGATGACCAATCCTTTTAATCCAGTCCATATAATGTATTTTTCGGGAGCCAGAGGAAATGCGTCTCAGGTACATCAATTCAAGAGCACTCATCCATAAACCAGTTACTAGTACAAATAACATAAAGAAATGTAACCAACGTTTATTGGAAAAAGCAACCCAAAGATTTGGGACCAAAAGCGATTAGCAGTGACCATTGAATAAGTTTCTTCAGCTTGAGTTGGGTTAAAAGCACGGAATGTATTTGCGCCGATCACCATTTTCAAATAAAGTATTTTCTACGGTAGCACCATGAATAGCGCTGAGGTTCATTAGTTTCATTTTTGACTTTTATTATCATTCTTTCTGGTTTATCTGATTTTATCAATTTGAAACAAAAATAAATTTGATCAATTAATTTAAAATATGTCAATTTTGGATTATTCCAAATTAGGCTTTTCTGAAGCTTTCAAAGGCACATGTCAACCTTTGATCTAGATCATAAGTGCTTTTATGTAACAATTGTCGTAGCAAGAATGACAATGTCATACCTGCCGAGAAAACGGAAGTAAAAGATAAACAGAGGCAATAAACGGCCTAAAACAATGATTAGTTATATATTGCACAAACCCTTCCATTGTATATGATATTGTTTTAAGAAAGTTATTTCCTTAATTAATATAAAAATTCTATATTTTGCATAACAATAAAATTCCAAAAATTTAATTAGAATAAAAAATATTAATAGTTTTGAACCGTAGATAAGTCATATGTGAGTGCTAGATTTTTGTTCTGAGGCCTCACACGACCTTACAACTTTTTAAAAGAAGCAGCTTCATGGCTCTTAACTATTGTTAACTGCACAATGATTTTTTTAATTTTATCAATTACAATATAAAAATGACTTTCTAGTATAAAATGTTCTAAAAAGGTTGGTGGATGCTTACACAATTAACAAAATAATCCATTATGCATACTTGAAAATGCAGCAAATACATCCCAACTGATGTCACCTTAGGAGATAGTGCAACAAATGATCGTTAAACACAATCCAATCCATTAAATGTTAACAAAATATCAAAATGATGAACCCTAACTCAAGGGAGATCAAATTATCTATAAAATTCATGCAAACTGATAAAATTGAACACAAATTGGTTAAGAGAAATTGTAAGAAAAATGAATACCTTTACAATGATGGAAGCAATCTGATATCATCTGGATAACAATTGAGAGGTAAAATAGGATATTTGACCTGAATTAAAGCATTTGGTGCGTGTTTATTTGTTGATATGATGGATCTTTCGCCATGAATTCTTCACTTTTTCTTTTCTTGAAGTTGTGACGGACAATAAATAAAATACACAATCATCCTTCTATAGGAGTTGTGGTAAAAGTGACCAACACATTTTCTTTTTTGGAAGGTGTGACAGACAATAGAGGAAGATAATTATGTGAGCTAAAAGCTACCAGCGAATACAATGATATAAGTGTTAGATCTTTTAATAGATTAAGCAAACATAGAAACATGAGTTGTTGTCTACAGTAACTAATTGTTCGTATGAAAGAGAGAAATGATATGTCCCTAGGAAACACATTTAAAAGTGACGTGTTTACCTGTGTTTGGTTTGTTTGTGTTGATACAAAGCATAGAAGTTCTAGCGATCCAGTTTAACTCTTTCTGCTATGTTCCTTTACCTGATGTAAACAAAAAGCAGTCGGATCATCTTTTTTTCCTTTTTACCAACTTGTCCCATGTACAAACCAAAAATAATAATTATTTTGTTTACCTGAGAGCTTGTGAGGGTTGAATAAATGGGATTACCACTATAACAGCAGTTAAAATAATAAGAAGTTAAATTTCAAAATACTTCAAAAGAATAGTAAATACCATACAAAACATTAAAATTAGAAATATTGGATTTTAATAATTCCAACTATTCGTCGTTGGCTGCCAACAGTCCCATCTTCAAAAATAACCACTGGCAGTCCCAACTATTAACATATTGGCCTCCAATGGACCCTGACTAACAGAACCCTAACTTCGTTAGTCTCCGGTCGCCGGAAAACTCAACATTTTCGTCCCAAACCTTTTTGTAACCTTATTACGGACCTTTAAGAACCTTTTTCTAGTAAAAGGCCCAATTATTGAAGTCGCCGAGAAACTCTTTTTTTCGTCGGAAAACTTCTTTTTGGCCGGAAAACTTAACATCATCGTCCCAAACCTCTTTGTAACCTTAGATCGGACCGTTAGAAACCTTTTTTCTGGTAAAAAAGGTTTTCCGGTGACCTGAGACTAATGGCTTAGGAGTTTGTTAGTCAGGGTCCGTTGGTGGCCATTATGCCAATAGTTGGGACTGTCAATGGTTATTTCTTAAGTTGGGACTGTTGGTAGCGACGAATAAGTTGGGATTATTAAATCCAATATTCCTTAAAATTAAGAAGATAAGATGAATAACTGATGGCAGAGGGTGTTACGGTGCCTGAAGTTTGAGTCCCGCTAGAAGCTTCTTTCTCAGTCAGCTCATGAGCCAACTAAGCATACAAAACCCAAAAAACGAAAGTTTAGACTTGGAACATTTTTGTTCTGCTAGAAATTAAAAATAGCATAGTAATAAGTTATGGTTTAAATGATTAGTTCCTCAGGTATTGTCCATTTAGATTGTTTGGTAAACTTCTAATAATATCTGCATAGAGTATGGACTCGATTAAATAAAAAAAACTATAACACTCAAAATTACATAAAGTTAAAAGCATGTTTGTCGTACTTTTTGCCCTTTGTCGTTGTGATCTCCTTCCAAACAGTAGAAGCATCAGCTCTTTGCCGCATCAAAGCTATAAACATTAATAACGTGTCACATCATTTCTGATATTCACACAAATAATAACAATATGCATGTTCAAGTAATAATATACATAACTCCAAATCAATTCCACCTGTACCATAGCCGCTAGCAACGCCACCATCGAAGTGCTGACAACAACACTTCAACACACCCTCTTTGTTTCTCTCTCTAGAATCCCACCAGAAAAGAATTGGAGAGAAAACATAGAGGGTTTACGTTTAGAGAGAGAAAGAAGAGATCCGTGTGAATGAATCTTGGAAAGAGACGGGCAGGGATTATGGGGTTACAAGTATCACGTTGGGGTTGTAAACATAACAGGATAAGCAAGCATATGGCTTGCTTATTTAATCAAGTTATTTCTGATGGTGGGGGATTTAAGGATGCACACATGTTGCTTGATATTATGTCTCTATGAAGTTTAGTGTTGCCATTGTAAAAGCGGAATGAACAAAAGTGTTGTAAAATAGCATCAAAGTTGCTGAAAAACAACAACAAAAATGCTAAAAAATTGCAGCAAAGTGGTTCAAAAAACAGCAGCAAAAGTGCCGCAAAAATAGCATCACATATGGGTCAAAATTAAGCAGCAACAAAAACACGTTTTAACATCAAAACAACAGCAATTAATGAAGAATAACAGCAGCAAAACAACTTCATGTTAGCAGCAAAATTGCTGTTTATTTCAGCAATAAAATTGCTGAAAAAACAACAGCAAAAGAGCTAGAAAAATATGCATAAAAATTGCTGAAAAACAGTAGTTAAAGAGCTGACACAACATCAAACTACTGAAAATCATTAGCAAATAGGCTATAAAATCAACATCAAGACTGCTGAAGGAAGAAAGACAAAAGCAAATACCTAGTCATAGGTGGTCTTGTGCTCCCGCAAAATAACATATAAGACCAAAAAGTTTAGTCCTGTTTATTTTTTGAAGTTGTTTCCAAAGTAAACTGGAGGCGACGATCATGCCCAAGCAATAGAAATTGTTTCTATAGTGAAATTACCAAGTAAATACAACCCATTTAAGTCAGCTTATTCAAAGTAATAAGACAACTCGATAACGATATAAATGAAATAAGTGAACTTGCTTTGTTCCTCCAACGCTGTTTGAAATTGCTCATGAGCTCGATGTGTGGCCCTTTCTATGTTATTCTGCAATCATTAATAAAAATTGAGATCTTGATTTCTCATATACATCTAATAAATTATGGAGATCATGTAATTGTACCTGCAAAGCAGTTGCTATTTCAAAAGCAATTGTAGGGGTGGAGAAGTCGACCCAAGCAATGGGGTCGTGATATGGAATTCTTAGTATGAGTATATGTCATGTCTTGATAAATATTTCAGATATGTGTTCTTGTTAGCGTAGATGAATATGTATATATATAATTTCAGCTACATGGTTATTATGTAATAGTGTTGGTAGTTCCTTGTCGAGTCCATGATCATAGTACTTCGCACATGCGGGTTTACATGGGTTCGGTTAGGCATAGGGGGTATTTACGCATGTTTCGGGTGATTAAAAACTCAGTTCTTATTGATGATTAAATCAATATGAGCGGGTGTCATGACGGATATGGTAAATTTCGGGTATAAACTGATACATAAGTGTTGATAGGTTGCATGATCGCTAAACATGATAACGGAACCGTTAGGACTCACGATAGGAAGTAGGAACTGAAAAACAGAAAGTTGTTTGGCGATAATATAACAAAATATGAATTTTATGGAGAGCAAAACATAATATTTCGAAATACGCTTCAAATGGCGCTGGAATTGCAATTTTTGGATGTCGTTTACTATTTCGAAAGGATTATTTCGTTTCAGTGGTCAAAGCTGTATTTTTTTGCAGATTTTACGTGTTATGTTTTGAGTCCTAACTTGATGAATAGTTAGATTTAGATCATGGAATTTATACTGTAGATATCCTTGTACGATGGTGTGAATCTTCAACTGGAATTACATCAATCAGATAACCGATGATTTTTAAATGAATTTTTCCGTGAGCTGCAGTCATAAAGTGATGAATCTGATTGCTGCTTGGTAAATGATATTTAATAAATTATTGGTAAAGAGTTAGGCCTTTAAATTTCTACACAAGACCAACCCCTCCGAGAGGTACGTCACATAAAAAGATCATAATTTTTTCAACCCTGTAAATAGGTCAAACGAGTCTCCTAAAACAGCCTATTTTCAGTGATTTTATTCTGCATGAATCATGAATGTATAAGAACCGAACTTGCTACTTTTAGTATTCGCACTTGCCTGATAATTGTATAACTATCATATATCAACCGTAGGATAGGTTATGAACCGTGTATGACACCTGATAATAGGAGTGATATGTGATTACTTGTTTGCGTGCTAGTTGCTAGATACGCATAGGACTTTCATGCTTTGCATAAACAATCACTAATAAACTGGGGTAAATATAATAGGGCGCAATAGATTGTCCTAGATTGCATACACTTACTCTTAATCTACCGAGCAATAGAAAAGTGAGTTCACGGTTCCTATATTTAAATGTTTTGAAACCAAGGGAAGGTAACACGAGCACATTACGGTAATGTAACACCCATCTGTTATAGGATTATAACACTTTTATTTAATAGAACATTGTTATATTGTTATGGTCACAAAGTAGCCTTATCACATAAAGTCCTTGTAAACCTCGGACCGTTAATATTGGGATTGATAGCGGGGGAATTTTGAATAGTACTACTGCGCCCGACAAGCGCTACCCGAGCTAGTTGCGCTAGCTAGACCGGTAATGGTCACGGGGTGTAGAATTAGCCTAACTTACCGCCATGATCAGTGAAGACCTGCAAAACAAGGCAACAATAGTCAGCTTCGGTTTCGAACTCTTTCGTGATGTAACACGGGTTAACTACCTATAAATATAACAATAATATATATAATAATAATTATTGCTATTCGGGTTAAATAGTGGAGACTTGTGTAAACGAAACATGTTATAACCGTGATCTGGATATGTGAACTCACTCATCCGAATTGACTGACACTTGTTTCTCTCGTGTTCTCCCCAGGTCGCTAAGGTACTTGCTACGATTAGGTGCACTGCATGGCGTCAAAAACATTCTCATTCCGTAAATGTTGCATTTTTACATTTAATTATTGTTTGGTTGGGCGTTTGTTTTGACGCATGTTTTTACTTTACATTTGTTACACTTTCGTATTTTTTTTGGATCTATTGATTGGTAAAACTATTTTTCTCATATAGAGGTCATTCGATATGACTGGTGTCTAGATCCTGGTTTGTCACGCGCCTCGCGGTAAAACTCCGCAAGTAGATTTTTGAGGGTGTGACATTGATCTAACCTTGATTTGAAGATGTCTGAAGATCTGATGCGGCTTGAGAGAAAGAGAATACGTGGAAACCCTAATTTGCAGGATGGATGAGAGGGAGAGATAGACTACAAAAACCCTAGGATTCGTGAATGAAGTTTGTGAGTGGTACATATGTCGGGTTATATTCTATTTATACGGAGATGACTTTTTAACCCATATTAGTAAAACGGATCCTTCAAACCCGGTTGCACCAAAGGGAATTATGTTGTGTTTTTGGCGAAAAAACCGAAAATAGAGGCCTTAGATGGATGTCATGTGTCCGCTAGTTATGAACTTTATTAGTTAGGATAGATGTTTAAAAAATGTTGTTTAATTAGTAACATGGTTATTTTTTTGGAAAGAAATAGATTGTTAAACTATACTCTTTTTTTGTTTGTTTTATTTATAGTTTGCCCAAAATTACTATTCAGTAGCCTAAATAATGTTTTTATTTATTGTGTTTTGATTTTATGTATATTATCATGTGTAAAACCGATACAAAAATATAAACTTTTTTTAAACAAACGAGTCGGCTCGACAAGCCACAGCGGCTCGAGATTTTGATGATCCGAGCCCGAGCCCAACTTTCCAGCTTGTAAAGAAAAATGAGCCGGCTCGGCTCGATTCGACTTTTAAATGAGCCGAGCGTAAGCCCACCCTAGTTTGGTTCACCTCAGCTCGTTACAACCCAATTTAAATCATGGAAATATCGTTTTTAAGTCTAAACAATATAATAAGTATCATTATATGTGACATTAATTTATAAAGATGAAGAATTTTTTATTTGTAAAAAGGCTAACACCTTAGTTTATTAGTGTCGATCATTTTCTGGTGCATTGACAGCTTCATGACCTTACAATGTGGAATTCATGGGGTCGAGTCTCGCCCAAACAAAAAATGTTCTGAGTTGAGTCAGAAGTTTTACCACGGTAATGATCAGACTTTTGTTGATCGTTAAAAAAAAGCTTAGTTTATAAATCTAAGTTAGCTTCTTTTGAACAGACATTCATGCAACTTGTATATGTTATATAAACTAGTTTTTGCCACGCCCGCTTTCTGGGGTACTAAATTGAATATTTCCTAGTTTCATAACCTATTGCCGCACCTATTGCTGTCACTTACTATTGCCGCCGCTCATCCTAAATGTAGATATTGGAAAAGGAAATGGAAATTGGAAATATAATACATACACCTGTAAATGTGATACGTCTCAATGGATGAGAAATGACAATGTGACCAAGGTATGTAAACCCATTGAAGATGGCTTGGTGAAAAAAGATATGTTCTGGACCTTCTAGCATAGTTCTTAAGAGCCCAGGCCCAGTCCTTCCATATCTTTTGGACCTTCTGGCATGGTTTCATCCGTCGGTGTATGTGATTGGTAATGGTTTCATCCGGAAGTGTATGTGACTGGTGTGCGGCCGATGTGGACACGATAGATGGATCAAATAGAGAGGGAAAATCAATGGGATGAACACCCACACATGGAGATTGAAAGAGAAGGAGACCGAAGAGAAGAAGCGGCGCCTCTGTTTGGCCTGACCACACAATGCTAAGACCATCTTCAATACAATATCAAAACTTTTACATATAATTTTGCAACATTATCTCCCTGTTCTTTCTCTTTCTTCATTTTTAAACCCCACTACTCACAAACTTCGTTCTCTCTTTACAAATGGCTACACTTAGTTAAGAAAATTTATACCTGAAGAGGTATGATCCCAGATCACATGTGGATACATGGCATGGGGACCACACCACTCCAAGCTGGCGTCTCCGTCACACACTAATATCCAGAAGGTTCTAGAAGCTTCTGTAAAGGGACACCTGGCGAAAGAAAATGCTCTCTATAGACATAAAGGACAACAGGTGACGCCAATAGAAGGACGCCAGCAACGATTGCGAGATCCTAGGACGACAAGGAGACAGCCGGTACAACAACACGCTGACCTAGAGCGAGTAACCGTGCGCCACGTCACCTCAGGACCTGACACCGTCAGAGGGGACAGAACGGATATTCCTCCTGGTTGGACAACTGGCAGGCATCGCCTAGCTGGCAGGTCTCCTTTCTCACTATTCTCCTGCTATAAATAGAAGGCTCAATCCACAGGTTTAAGGGTTCGATTCTTTACTTTCTCACTATACACACACACTTGATCCTCAAAACGATTACTTATTCTCACGTTGGGGGGCGGTTATAAGGAGAACCCCTATCTTCTCCTTCTTGTAACGAGTCACCTGTGTTGTTCGTTTTGTAGGACACCTTGAAGAGTTAGACATTAGTTGAGTGAAGAATAGATATTGAACCTCCATACACGAGACGACCCAACTATTTAACGTAGTGCTATTTAGTGTTTCTTCAATACCCTGTCTTTATTCTCTCTTTTCCAACTCATCATCCATGTCATAAATGCATCTACAATATATTGTATTGGATTTGGTCGAATATGACACATTAGCATTTGAGATGCTCTTTTTATGATAATTTTTGTTTGTACATATATCCTTGAATACATTCATAACTAAGATGACATGTTTCTAAACGTCATATACTTCCATTATTTGAAAAGGGAAAGATAAATATTATTGACTGATTCTGAAAAAAGGTTAAAAGATGAGTCATGCTATAAAATAGGTGAGGATAAGAATGATTTGGGTTATTTTTTACTTAGCACCCTACAATATCTCGAAGTTACAGTTTTATCTAGTACTTCAGTTTGGTTTAACCGTTGAAAATTAAAACACATGTTTGAGAACTTTTTTTAAACAATATAATATTCCATGTATTTTCGAAAGAGTTTCAAACTTTAATTACCATTAATATCATAAATTATCAAGTATTTACTACCATTTACCCAACAAGGACACACACACACACTCATGAACACGTTTCACATTATCCGCCATGCCTAGTTCATAATAAAAAGACTTAACATATATAACTACAAGAATTTTTGTCACTTCTATTGACAAGTAACACACATTATGACAAAGTTTGGGGATTCTTAATGCCACGAGATGCACGATATCGTACAGTGAAACGGCTAAACATCGCAAGCGAATTGCTAGCCAATTGCTTCACATTCAACAACCTTGCTTTGATCATAGCCTGTTCCCTCCTGCTGCTGATCCCACCCATCAATATCCCATCAATGCACGTTGTCGCATCGGTTAACGCAGCACTGACCCAAGTTTGCACGTTGGTTTCATGCCACATAAAATTTTCATCACCATCTTTTCCTATTTTTTGCAACTCCTTAAAAGATTGGGTAATCTGGTTCACTCCATCGTTGATTTGTTGAATACATTCTTCGATCGCTTGATTGTTTCCATAGTTAACATCGGTTTCGTTTAGTTTCTTCGTTACCATGTTCAAATAGGCTTTGGTATACCGCGCTTTGGATAGACATGAAGCTAGTGAAATTTGAGCCAGTAGTTGAGATCTTGGTAGTCCGGCTTTGGTTACATATGGCAAAAGGGTTTGAACACATAGATCAGGGTATAATGCTGATCGACATTGTAGCTCGAGATACATTCTTGCACGAGAACGAGACTCAACAATATTGGAAAATTCTAAGATTGTGAGAGAAATGATCAATAAAGAGAGAAGAATATTTTTTGCCATTTTTTGTGATTTTTTTGTTTGATTTGCTATATGAAAATGAGAAGAAAGGAGATGGTTATATAGAGGATCAGTTGTCACCTGCAATTTGAATAAACTGTGAACTCAATCCATCCAAATTCCTTTACGTAGAAATTCTGTTTCATATCACACATGCAACTTGCTTACAAAAATAGTTGCATTAATTTATTTTTAAAACAGTTTTTCAAATGTTAGGATTGACTAGATAAAGAAAAACCAGGTAACCTTGTTTAACATATCAATTGAATCGTCACTTAGAGATAAAAATTAAAATTCATCTATATACTCTCTTACAATATAAAAAAAGGGAAAATTATCAAATTAGAATAGCTAACCGCCAAAGTTAACAATTTTTTCGTTGACTTTCGGCATGTGCCAAAATAAACACACAAAAAGGGCCAATTAGAACATGACAATTAGGATCCGCCCGCTAGCCTGACTAGCTCTCAGCTTGCACGGAAACTCATAGCCAAGTACAATAGTATCCACATAAAAGTCAAAGTCACTGAGAATTAAAAACATTGTACCTGCGCAACGCTTGCTTGCTCAAGGCTAGTCGTTCGCAACTTAAGCCGTTAGATTTGTGTCACATGTTACTACCGGCCGAATACAAGCTAGCCTAATAAATGTAAAATGGATGAGAGAATATATGGCCTGATTGTATTCAGCCGGCGGTCACACACATGGCACAGATCTAACGACTTAACTTGCGAAGGGCTAATCTTGAGAACCATTGGCTTATATTGCGAAGTAATGGTACCACTCGTCTGATTTTTGGTGGCTCGTATGTGGAACCTATTGTATTTGGATATGAGTCACATGACTTTCCGTGCCGGCTGAAAGCTAGCCAGTCTAGCTAGCGGGTCCTAGGTATCATGTTATGATTGGCCCTTTTTGTAAGTGTCTCTCTTCACATAAGCTGAAAGTCAATGAGTAGCTATATTTTTAACTTTGACGGTCAACTTGTGTAGTGTGGATTGGTTAATTTTCTTATATAAAACACCACTGAGGTACATAGAGCTATTATAAACCAAAATTTTCAAAACAATATCCATGATTTTGTAGTAGTGTGTTTTTACAAGTTAAATGACGATTTATTGAAATATATAAAATTGTTAGGCTAATCAAAGTGGGTTCGGCAAACCCAGTCGGCAACATATGGCAACATGTGGGGAATCGGCAACATGCATACTGTGTAGTTCGGCGAGTTTGGTTTGGTGAGTTGTGTTCGGTGTGTGGTGGCATGTGTGTGCCGATGAAACCGAGAGAGAGAGAGAAATGGACTCATTCCAAAATCTAACTAATCACATTTTAGTTAGGTTTTTTTCTTTTAATCTAATTTATAAATTGGTTGTGGCATCAGAAGTAAGCGTGTGGCAAGTAAAAAACAAGTAGCGTAAAAAATTGATGTGACGCGGATGTAAATGAGAAAGAAGTTGTGGCAAGTGTGGTAACTTTGGCAAACATACCCTCTACCCTTAAAAATTAATTCATTTTTGTCTAATATGGTTTTCTATATCATAGGGTATTTTCAAGGCATTTCAAGATTTGGTCACTCTTCATGTTCATTATCAATAAGTACTCTTGAACTTTTAATCAGCAGTTTATATATGCATCTGCTCGATCAAGCATGTTCATACAAAGTCTAGAGGGAGTGTATCTAAGAGATGCTTACTTCAGGTGTACACTACATTCTTTTGAACTTCAGATAAACCCTAAAGTTTTATTATATAAACTATTGAACCATCACCCAGAACTTGTATCCTCAGAAATAACATTTTGAATTCGATGATCATAATCGCTTATATCATGATCCCTTTTCAAGTTTTGAATGTGCACAAGACACTGGCAGTTAGCATCTTGTGCAAATCAGATTGACAGATTCATTCAAAGATGAGTTATAATTAGCAAACTCATTGAGGGGCGAAGTTCATGGAAACTTGTCTTGAGGAAATGAGACATAAAAATTGCTTGACAAACTAATTTCCTTTACAAGACTTGATTTATCACCATAGTTACGTTAATGATCATATGAGCTGGACTGATACTTGAAGATGAAAGTTAACTTAAGTAAACGTATATTGTTTGCTAATCAATGTACTAGCAAAAAGGAGGTACACGTGTTTAAATTTATTCAATATGTAAAATAAAGTCATTAAATAAAATGGAATTAATTAATAAACGTATTGCGGTATTTTATATCATGATCAAATATTACTAAATATCTTATCCGTTCACAGTTATCCTTTTTTATAAGATTTGATGGTTTTACTTTGTTTTAATTAACTATTAACCTGCTGATAAGATTTGATGGTTTTACTTTGTTTTAATTAATAACTATTAACCTCTAAGCCGGTTATACTTTCGAGGATTGCTAGTTGTTGGGCCAAAATCACGAGTCTTTGTACAAGTGGCCAAGTTGTTGGGGCTTGTCCACGAGTCGGTGTGGAAGAAACCAAATCATAGTGGTGGAAGGGTACTTGGTTCTCGAGAAGCCTTGATCTCTTGGGGTTGTTTTGACCGTGTAAAAGGCCTGAGCACCCCTTGTTCTCGGTAACCTTAGCCAGCTTGATTGATGGCTGGCCTTGCCCGGGCATGGGTTGCTCTAACACCCACCCCTCCCCTGTTATATTTTACCAATAATATCCAACATATACTAGAGAGGATGATATAATAAGAGTATTATTAGGCACATGTTTGAAAACAACAAATAACAAAGAGAATTTATAACAGAAAATGATTTCTTTAAATTTAATCAAAGTAAATAATATAACCTAACTTAAAAAAAAGTATATAAAACGAAATTAGAAGAAATAATAATAATAATAATAATAATAATAATAATAATAATAATAATAATAAAAATAAAAATAACAACAACAACATTATTTGAAACATATTAAACACAAATCAAGTAAACAAAGAAAAGGATAAAAGATGCATACATTTAAAAGTGATTAAACAAAACATCAGCAAAACTATTAAGGGTGTAACGTGGGAGGAGTTTTTTTCACCTTCCATTAAAGCAAATCGTCCTAACTCAAATCCGTCAACCCTTTATACATGGGTTGTTTGTTTCAACTTTTAATGAGCTTTTAATGGTTCTGACATCATATTGGTTTTGGTTTAGACTCTTTGTTTCACAAGCAAATGTTTGAATGGTTTAGACATTTGTCTATAAATGGTTAAGCATTATACTGAGTCTGAATGGTTAAGACATCTTATCTGAATTGGTCAGACATTTGCCTCTGAATGATTAAGCATTATAGTGTCTCTTAATAGTTCAGAATTCTTACTGGTTCAGCACTTAATGGTTTAAACCTCTAACTGGTTAGCACTTACCAATTCAGAAGTTGTCAAACAGCTCCTTATTCTCATCCCTCCGACGCACTCTACACAACAGTAGAAATTTCATTCTGTGGCCCCAAATCATGATTTCTGGTAGCCTACCAATCTACAAGCAAACACAACGATTGATACTTATACTTGAAGTGGGGTACAATTTAAGTCCGACTTTAGATTCAAGATATTAACAAGTCGATTTCAAGTGGTTAACGAGTAGAGAGACTTATTTACACCCTATTATTTTATGTCAATGTAAGTAAAATTCTCCTTAAACCATATTATCTAATGAGATACACGGGAAATGATAATTATTTTACACAAAATTAAACAACAATATATATCTAACAGAGTCAGGGTTAGGGACAGAAAAGGATTAAAAAGATGAAACCACTTGCCACAACGTAACAAAATTTTGGACTCGTTACTAAAGTAGTTAAAATGGTTGAACCTCCATCGATAATGATGAGACGCATGATGATACTCCAATAACCAAGAACCAATGAATGGGGTGCCTGATAGGAGACCAAGATATCACACGAGTCTCCTAGAAAAGATTAAACGCAAATGTAGTTTAGAAAGTAGTTTTCTTATTAGATAAAATATATATAAGTAAAAGAAAAATCATATGTCTCCTAGTGTGTTTTGTATGTGCGGCTATGACGAAATGTCAAATGTGGATAGATAGGGTGGGGGGAAATATCAATACTGTAACTCAATAATCATTTCTTGGTTACTTGATTAATCTGTTAGTTTATCTTATTCATTTTGGTTATGTTGAGAACACCTGTTGTAAGTGCGATTTTGTTAAACACGAGTTGGACACGCAGTTGTTGTAACCGGTAGTAAAGAGAACCTGACACTGGTTATGGTTAATTAACTTAGATGGGGTCTCGTATTAACGATTATATTAATTAGTTACCCTTTGAAGCCTGGTAAATCTGGTCCAAGTGGTGGGATAATTACAATAAATCGACTATAACAGCAATCAGATATATATATACACATGAGATTGGTACACACATATATGGGATAAATAAAAATTACAATACACTGACACTTGCAGTAATATGTCGTATGCATGCAAATGGGATAAGTCTATCAGCATGAATCTTGCTTTTGATTTTGGTTTTTTAGTCCATTCAGTCCCTAGTATGCTGCACTGCATGAACCAAAAGACTTAAAAATTAGGTTATTCCAAACCACTAGCCACTTCTTAAATGGTGCATATGACCAATATTGTATTCTAAATATAATTCATACCCTATGGTGAATTTACATGGTCTCTGACAAATCAAAAGTGTTAACTTTTCATATAAAAATAATAATAATAAGAATAATCATATGCTAAACATTTTATGAATATATTGATTTAGACACCAGCATTCATTGGCAACTGATGATCTTGGAAGAACATCCTCATCATGGAAATGTCAAAGTTTAGATAAGGCCAAAGGAATAGGGACTTCAGGATTTTGTGACCCTCTATGATGCTCACAATGATGCATATTATGACAAAACTATGCCAAGTGAAATAATCTGGTAAAAGCACATGGAATGCAAAATGTGGAGAAAGTATTCCTGTAAATATGAATACAGCTTTGAAAAAGATGAATTTCAGGAGGTCTTGTAAATCACTTGTTTGAGAAAACAGCCACAGCGCCACAACAAAATTTATTACCAATGTTGCTAAGCAAAGTCCCATTTGTGTCTTGATTTGTTGAGTATGTTCGGCAGTCATCTGGACAACGGTTCCCACTAGCATCGCCTCAATCGCTATAAAAATAGCATACATTGCCAGGTTGAATGACCTGGAACAACTATTCTAGTTAATTCATGACATACATATAGAAAAAAAACAGAAGATTTTATGAAAAGTAAAACAAAAGTTTTTTTATATATTAAGGAATATCATATAGTCTCCTCTACTTGATGTAAAATTATCTCGGTCAATTTTGATATTATGATTCATTATTAACAAAGTGAATCGAAGCTAAATGTGTAAATTTAGCTCAAACAGATTCCAGTTAGATGTCTCACGTAATATACATAAAACTTCTTACTTGTTTGAAATTAACATCGAAGTCAAATTTTGTGATGCTGACTGTGCTCGAGATTTAACTACTTGTAGTTCAAAAACCGTTTATGTGTTTGTGGCTGGATTGGGTGCGGTGTCATGGTGTAGCAAGAGGCAACTGAAGGTCTCTTTATCCATGACTGGATCCAAGTATCGAGCTACAGCTATGGCAGCTCAGGAATGTGTTTGGCCGGTGCAATTGCTAAAGGATCTTAACCAAGAGATTGGTTTGGATGTGAAGATCCATTGTGACAATATATCATCAATAAAGTTAGCACAAATTTGACATTTCACGCGAGAACAAAACACATTGAAGTCTATTATGAGAAAGTATAAATGAGAGAAATTGACTTGTAGTATGTTGACGCGAATAATCAAGCACTAGACATGTTCACCAAGCCTTCGTCAAGTGTACATTGAAGTCTATTATGAGAAAGTATAAATGAGAGAAATTGACTTGTAGTATGTTGACGCGAATAATCAAGCACTAGACATGTTCACCAAGCCTTCGTCAAGTGTACATATATAAGAATTATGCAAAGGCATTGGCATGAATAACGCTGATGTTGAGAGGGGGTGTTTGAAGTCAACATCCGAGTCAAAGACAAAGGAATTGAGCTGCAGCTGGGGCTTAGTTGAAGGCATGAGCCACGGCTAGACGGCTGCTAAGCCGCGACTAGAGGAACTACCTTAAGCTAAAGGACATCACTAGTTGTAGATGCGAGCTGCAGCTAGGGCTCAATTAAAGGCATGAGCCGCGGCTGGAAGGTTGCTAAGATGGAGCAAAGGCTAGCCGCGGCCGGAGAAGAAGCGTGAGTGGCAACTGGATGTCTTTGAGCTGTGACTGGAGTGGCATGGTCAAGTTGTTGTGTCACAGCTTGTGGAAACGGCTTGGGCCTTATTAAAGCTTTAGTCAAATCTATTGGATGTCGCTGGAGAGTCGAAGTTAGGATGCATTTGGAGTTGAGTCAACGCTAGGATGCTGCTGAAAGCTGTTGAGCCGAAGCTTGCGAGTCAAGTTTATTTAAATGACTTAAGTATTCGAATCGGGACTTAGGGTGTAAGGGTGCTCTCCAAATGGGGAGTGGTAAACTTTTCCCTTAACCAATAATATTATTCCATGTCAATCTCCTCCTTCACTCCTCATTTTGCACTCAAATACTAGGGGTGCTCAAACACATGGAAAGTGATAAACACATAAATTTGTAATTGTTTGAAAGATGGTGGGTCCCACCGTTAACCTCTCTCTCTCCCTTCTCTCCCCTCTTCCCCATTCGGTGAGTATTCACCGCTTTGATGCTTCACCGACACCACAACCCGCCACTACCACTACCGATCACCAGCGCCACCATCGACTACCACTACCACCTACCGCCGCCATCGACTACCGCCACCACCCACAACCGCCATCCATTGTCGATTTTACTCCTTCTTTTCCTACCTACCAAACGCTACAAGTTAATGATTTATTTCATTACCACATGATAACTAAACAAGATCATGGAACAGAATGATCTATTTCATTCCTTTGTCCATTCCGTTCTCTTATTCATTCTATTACCCTATACCAAACGGACCCTTATTGTGAGAAAAAGGAAAAACCGGGCTAATTTTTTAATTTTTTTATCAATGGCTTGTATTCTTAAAATGTTTTAGTTTCTACACACAAATATGTATGTTGTATACATAAAAAGAAAAAAAAAGACAAATACCATAAAAAATCAATATATTTTCTCTTTTTCTCACAAAACTCCTTCAATTTAAGTTTTTTGTATACTAAAGTCTCTTTACTTGTAAAATTGAACATAAATATGAAATATCCTGTAATAAAAAGTAGTGTCACTAATATCATGGTCTTCATCACTTCACCATAACTCCATTCCACAAAAACATGTACAGACGTAATCCATAATAAAAATTTATTGCTGAGGGTAATCAAAACAACAAAATATAAACTTAGACTATATTGAGAAAAGCAAAATAATATCATATCTAAGAAAAGAAATAAACTTGTGGATAATAATTGCACATGGCAACTTCGTCATCTTTGTATGCGGCTTCCATCCACAATATCACACAGGAAATAAAAAACAAAAAATCGATTAAAATGGTGACATCAAGTCAACATAATCAACACGAATATAGGTAATGTATATAGCATACACGTCACTCACACATATCTTGATAGTTGATTGTGTTCTCCTAAAACCTTTATGTGTATGTGTATAAGTGTTACAATCATATTTCGATAAAAAAAAATCATTGTCATTCTGAATAGTAATGATAACGAAAATACTAACCTCTCATTGTGGGCACTAGGATCCATCTTCTAAATTGCGTTCTCTTTTTTCAGTCTCCAACATCCACCTAATATGTTTCCCTCTTGTTAACAATAAGTGTGTGTATATATATATATATATATATGAGTAGGGGTGTAGGACCTCCATGCCCCATGGATGTTTATTGGACTTTAATGTTTACACCATTTAGGAAACCACCCTGTGCTTTCCTTGGGCCGTTGTTGTTGTTGCCATCATATGACCCAATTAAGGTTGTTCTGGCCCTTTGACTTTCCATTTTTTGGACCCACTTCGTTTATATTCTTTTTATTTGACCAGTATTCTTGTTCATACGATATTGTTCAAGATCACACGCATAATATAACAAGCGGAATTGAAATTCAATAATCTCACGTTGAGGAGAGGTGGTTGGCCAATAATAGTCTTACCTTCAAATATTGTAATTGGCATTCCACCTTTAAAAAAAATTTCACTGGACCTCCGTTTAAAAAACTTAACCCCGTTAAATTTCTTTCCGAATTTTTAACTGTTGTTTTAGAGCCTTTGATTAGAACGAGGATACGAGTCGATTAATATAAAAGTTACCTTGAAATGATGCTCCAAACAGCTTATTTTCGTTAATTGGAAGTTTAAAAACCCGAATCGAAGCACCGTTTTCGTCGTTTGGAGCACCGTCTCGATGTAAGTTTTACATTAATTGACTCGTATGCTTGTTCTACGCAAAAAAAATTTTAAGATAGGACCGCTAGTGACAATATTTAAAGTGTGACAATTATTGGTCGACCATCTCTAGGTGAAATTATTAAAAGCCAATTTCCCTACAATAAACGAACCAGTTTTATACAATATTAAAATACAAACATTACAACTAATTCAAGCTAATTTAACTTATAATAAAGGATTCCAGTTAATTTCACCTGCCATTTTCTTTTTGAATTTATTAATAATAATTATCTTTATATTTATTTTTACTTTACTTTATTTTAAAAAAATAAAAATTTATAAAAATATGGGTTACTTTCTGATTTCTTCTAATCTTTGTATGCTTTTATGTTTTTCTCTTATTAAATAATAATATTAAATTATAATTTTATGAGTCTCTCTCTATGAAACAATATAATTAAATTATAGTTTTCTATTTATCTCTTAGTATATATATATATTTTCTTAACTAAATATATATAATATTTCTTTTATTATATAATTTCTATTGTTTTTTCGCTTATTTATAATTTAATATTTTATTGATCAAAATCGTGTATAATACAAAATTTTCTAGCCTACTAATATTAATAACAAATAGAAACAAAGTAAAAAGTTATAACATGTGTAGTATACAAGTTTCTAACCTAATAATAAATTTACGTAAATAGTATATCAATGTTTATTTTTTCAAAAACATATTTCAATGATTGTTTGTGTTAATCGATTATATTATATTTATTCAACTCGTGTAATACACATGTTTATTCAACCCACATAATATACAGGTTTTGTAAGATGCAACTTTTTTATTATTTAGTATATATAATTATATTTATTTAATCCATACAATATACGAGTGGTAACGTAATAAAATGATATATGACTCGATGATAAATCAATACCCGTATGACTTGTTGTAAATATAACCAAATGTAACCCAAGTGGCTCTCCTAATATTTGCAATTATTTTGTTTGCTAATAAGAAAACGTACTCACCCTTTATCTACAAATACTTGAGTATGTTAACGCTAATAGTAACCAGTCGATTGCAAAAATAGTGATTATACAAAAAACAAGAAGGCTAATAACACAAAGAAACTTAAAACTAAGATTAAAAAATCAAGAAGGAAAATGTTCCTAATCTGTAGAATTCTACAAAACTACAAATCTTATTCACAGAGCGACGCATGGTTGCACGTCAGTAGAGAAGGCAAGCTCAAAAATGAACAGGATGAAAGAGGCTTGAAAAAAGAGCTTTAAAAAACTAACCAATCAAAATTTACCAACTATTAATTGACAAGTGTCATAGCATTTTATACAATTTAGTAAAGTATATTGTTTTCCTTTTGCTAGGTTTCCTTTCCTTTATCATTGGTAAATGTAAAACATCAAATTTTAGTATTAGTGTAATTTATTTTAAGTAACATGCTAATAATACTAAAATTATCAAATTTCTTAACGTTTCAAAGTGATTCTTTAACGTTTTGTTTTTAACGCAACACATGGATTTACGTCAATATTTCGTTTTTTATATAAAGTTTTGAATATTATTAACGACCTATGCCGCAACGCATGAAGATTCAATTATTTTTATCAACATTTCGACGTTAGTTTTTTCCTTGTTGGACCTTTTCGGCATCATCGCAACACGTGCATCTTAATAACTAGTTTAAACTAATTTCCCCAACCAACCACCAACCTCTACGTCACCAACCACCTGCGCCCCACGCTATGGAAAGTCCCCATGCCATCGCCCCACGCCACCCCATGGGACGGTGTTCCCGGCGTGAAAGGGGCTTCCATACCATATCCAAACCCCCACATCGTATAGCCTTAGAATGAAATACTTTATTGCCATCTTGGAACTAACAGAACCACACCATTTAAAACAAAATTATTGGATACTCATAACATTCGTTAATAAGACCACGTGTAGTAGTAACACCACATAACCCCATATGGTGAGGGTTATGTGACAAATGGCGCAGGGGGGGGGTTATATCACTAAGGTGTGTAGTGGTAATACCACATAACACCAAATATGTAACGCCGTAAACTCGAATGTTTACATTCGCCATACGTTTCCATATAGTAAAACATAAAATAAAATGAATAGGCTATTTAACCTAGTTAAATAGTTTAGTCAAAACAAATAAAGAATGAATGTGGGACAATGATGAACAAATAACAAACATGAGGGGTTGAATTTGGAGATTTAGGATGAAGTTTGGTTTAAATGTTAAATGCATAATTTTAGTGTGTGTAATGTGTGTGTGTGTCGTGTATGGAGATGGAGAAAGAGGAGAAATCCTCTCAAGGACAAGAATGCAAATTCAACTAAATCAAGCCAAAAATCGAATGAAAAACATTGCATGGATGAAGATCTCTCATCAACTCAACTTGACAAACATGTGGTAAGTTGTAATTTGAGATTTAATAATCTTGTATGAAGTGGGTTTATGTTTAATCCACAAAATTGAATGAAATTGATCATGTATATGTGTTAGAATCACCAAATAGAACTTGTGTTATGAACAATTTCAAGTAATTTGATGAACCCACTTGGTGATGATGAAGATGGTGACATAGGTGTATCACCCATGTCCAATTCTTGTAAAAATTTGGTGTGGCATGTTGTATGTAATGAATTGTTTTTAGATAAGATGATTTTGATATGAAACAAATAGATGTTTAGTTGTGTTTGAAGAATGAAAGCAAGATATATGTAATCAAGCATGAATGGGTTGTACATTGTGCTTATATAGTAGTATGCACACCAAGTATTTGATGAAATGCATAAATGGGATTATTAGATGAGAAATGTATGCAAACAATAGTTGAACATGTATAGAAAGTGATAATTATATACTTGATAGTAAAACAACATTAGGAATGTGTTTTGATAAAATATATGCTAAACTATGAATGAATATTTGTAGAATGTGATAATGCCATGTTTGAAGATAATTAAACTTGAAAAATGCATTGTAGAAGGATTCCATGAGAATGTGTAGTTAGTGGTATGAATTGGTTAGAAATATGCTTTAGGAACTTGTACACAATGTTGGAGCAGTATGATGTTTACTATATGTTCCCATAATAGCTTAATCAAAATTGATAATTAAAAGTACGCTAAATGTGAAGCATAGGAGATAATTAGAAGAGATGAAGTTGGAACGATATTGGGTTGCTAAGCATGAGTCATGATGTTAGTCGTAGAATTATGAGAATTACTAGTATGGACGGAAATGTATATGTTTGGTGTGTGCATATAACTAGGTGACCATGTGGTTAAATGTGTATTGTATCATGAGTATGAAATGTATATAGACTCATTTGTATGGTCTACTATGATGACACGGAGGTATGAAGTTAAGTCGAAAGTTCGTATGATAAATCGTTGACTTTCTGAAAGTCAACTATGCATAAGTAGCAAGGTTAGACTTTTTCTCACAATTGTAATGCTATAGAAAGTCATATGGTACGTATTAAAGCAATATGTGTTATATGTGATGACGTGATAAATTATATGAGTTGAAAATATATGATTGTGGGAATATGTCTTATGCTTGTTAGAATTGACTAATGAAAGTCAAAAGTGAGATATGCATTTGATATGACCGTTAACATGTACAATCATGTATACTAACTAGAAGGTGAATGCTATGACATGAAAGTGTAGGAATCATGTCAAGGTGGATGGGAGCATGGAAGGCTAACGGATCAAAAGAAGGCAAGGTAACGGATGCAAATATGAACGCTAAGGTAAGTGATTTTCGGAATCACTTCTTCTTTTATAAATGAAGTTTGTTATGTTGAATACAGGGAATCGTGTAAGAAATTATGGGTAAGGGTAAGAATCAAGGTACATATTGTTGTGGTAAGTCATAGGAAGTCATATATGTTTGGAATTATGATAGAAGTGAACAGGTTAAAATGTAGAAAGTATGTGTCGGGTGTGGGTTTTGGATGTTATGGCATGGGAACCATGTACGAATGTTTAAGTAATCATAGTACTAAGGAAAGTATTGTTGTAACGGGCCATAAGTAGTTAGCTATGTCGGAAATAACTTAGTATAATCAAACGGGTCAAAATCAAGAAAGTATGATAGAAGTATAGATTTGATTATGAGGACATGGGGTTAAGTGTTAAAATGATTCCAGATGTTACGGGAGGATACGAGAAGCTCACATAATGTTATGGGATGATACGGGACGTTATGGGTCAGTTCGGGTTGGAACGAGAATCGGAAACGGTTGTGTAAGCTTAAACAAGGAAAAACAGTGTCGGCAACACAGAAGGGGCGTCGCCGACGGCCTCACTAGGCGTCGCCGACGCTGCCCCCTTCCCCCGACGCTCTAATCAACTGTCTACGCAAATGAGGTCCCGACGTAACTACCAGGGAGGCGTCGCCGACGCTATAGTAGGGTGTCGCTGACGCTCCTCACAAACCTGACATGTTGTTTTTGTTAGTTATTCGCACCGCGAGTTCGGTACCTCCTAAAACCTGTTCCGTAACCCTTAATGAACCCCAAAATTTGAAAATAACTAATATGGAGTTATGTGAACTTATTAAGCTGTGATAATGCTTATCGGTGATGAATAAGTATGTAAGCATGTATGTGTATGGCTTACTTACATGCTAGTGGTGGAATCCATAGGTAAGCATGTATAGAAATAAGCATGCGCATAGGTTTGTAAGTATGAGACTTATACGTAAGGTAGATTGTGACGATGAATTGTTAGTTTGAATATATGGGAATGAAAGTTGTACGTAAGAGATTGGATATGGAGGTATGTTTTTATATGTATATAAATTGCTTCAATACGTTTGAGTATTAATGTCCCTAATATTGTGCCTTGAGATGAAATGAAAGTGCCGGTATACTATTGTTGGTCATTTAATTACGTATGGTTAGATTGTGTATAATGTCACCAAATATCAGTGATGCGGTTGTATGTGGTGATTGCAGGTTGCACGGAATTATTATCACCATGGAGTGTAAGCGGTGGATGATCGAGTCAAAGGATGTGGTTTGTACGGGGGCGAAGTCATATAGTTTATAAACGTAGATTGTGTTTTATCTTTTAAATAAGAATCAATGACACCATATTGTAAAAGGGATTATTCCAATGGTTTCTAGAAGGTTAAAATTTATAAGGAAAGAATTTTTTTTAGTTCACATTTCCGCTGCTTATTTTTCGTTAAAACATATTAAGGTGTTACAAAGTATAATCATTGCTCAATTATTAATTTTTTTTATTATTTTTCAATTATTCTCTAAATTTATAAAATTTAAAAACAAATAATATTTCATTAGATTAAAAAACATTACAATAATTAAAAAAAAGCATTATAATAGAATTAAAAAAAACTATCTACATCTCAAAGATTATATTTCAATGATCGTCTTTCTTTGTAGAGCCAAGGCCAACGCCTTTCCGGTTAGATGATCGTGCATCTTCGAGTAAAACTCAAAGTCTCTCACAAATTGTCTATCCTTCATAAGCCCGACCACCTCCCGATTCTCTTCCATGCGTTGAGCCCCGAGGTCGTATATGTCTCAAAGACGTTGGTTCGTCTCCATAGACGCTTCAGTCAAGTCGTATCCTCCCGACAATGACTCTGGCCTCTTCGATCTTGCACCGCTTCTCCTACTGGGCAATCTTTGTAGCTCCGGTACTTGCTCTTGTGCCCCCTCGTCGCCCGTAAATAACGGATTTACATCATCTAGGCTGACGTTTTGAGCGTCGGACGTTGGCGTCTCGGGTTCAGCCGACTCGTTGGTTTTTGACCTTTTTGACGGCCTTACATTTATCGTCCGACTCGAAGAAGCTCCTACCGTCGTCTCGACATTGGCCCATTTAGGGCTATGACGAAGAATTCGCCAAACCTTCAAGTATTGGAAATTCCCTCGGGCTGCTTGATATTATACTAAAGCGGACCGCATTATATCTTCGTCACTCGAACCGCTTTTCCAACCGTTCGTTGACATTGATAAATTGATTGAAAATTTGTGCACTTGTTGTTAATATTGGTCCATTTGCTCGATGTTGAATCTGGTTGTCGATAAGCGTCCCCCTACCCATGAGATCGAAAAAAACCTTCTCGAGTTCTTCTCCAAAATAAATGTTTATTTTGATTGTTTGCTATAAAAAGATAAAAAAAAATATAATTTTTTACAAAACAAATTATATGTATAAATTAAAAGCTTACCTATTTCGGGTCCTCCAATACGTCGATCAAAGATCTAGCTAACGCGTACTCCTCTTTGTCATCCCAAGGTTGCATGTTTTTTTTCGATTGGGTCTCGGTTCCATGTTTCTTTTTGTGTAAGCTCCGTTTGTTGCGTTTGGTGTTGGTCGGTTGTGTCTCCACTATTTCTGGTTGAGTATCCGTTTGTGTCTCTGGGACGAAGTCGGGCTTGCTTTGTGTGGAGCCAAATGGTTGTGAAGCATTTGCGAAACCTCCGATGTTTTGGTTTGGGTTCCAACCGTATAGGTTTGGGTCGCATGAGATGGGTTGGTTCAATAGGTTCATGAAGCCAGTTTGGTTTTGATTGTACGCGACAAACCCGGTTTCATAGACGGTTGGTCGAGTGGGAACCGGAGCAACGGGTGGTTAGGAGCGTTCGTTTGATTCGGGTCGCCGCTAGAACGAGGAGGAACAAAACCACTTTTGTAGGGATACATGGTAGAAGTAAGAGAGTGGTATAAAAATTTAGAGATTTTTATAAAACGTAGAGTAATAGAGTGGTTGTAGAAGGTGTAGGTTTTAAAAATTGTAGAGATAGGGATGTATTTATATTGTTTATTTTGGTTTAAAATAAATAAATAAAGAAAGTTACCATTTGAAAACGGTCAAAACACAAATCAAGAAAAAATGCCTGTTATAATTTGCACGAGCCTCGTTTCTAACCGCGTCATAGCGCCGCCCGGGGCAATGTTGCCAGGCGCTATAAGGCGTGATGTGTGGGTTCAGCAGTATATTCCGTACGAGTACACATGGTCTAAGAAAAGTGAGTGAGGAACAAACATAACGCTAAGTCTGAACAAGTAAAATAATTAAAACGTGTTCGGCTGTTTCAAACAAATTAAGGGTCACTATAGGACTATACGTTAATGCTGACATCATTTGTGAGATGGCATTTGAAGTCATAAGCGGGGTGGTTAGGATATTCCAACATTATTTGGATTGATGGCATTTAAAGTAATAAATGTAGTAGGACAAGCCCCAATTATAATGATATTCTAACATTATTTGGGAGAATGCAGATGGCATTTGAAGTAATAAATATAGTCATGTTCGTTGACAAAGACAAAACTTTTAAGTGCTTAAGTTTGAAAGAAGAAAGTTTTAGATTTAAATTTTACAAACGATAGGAATATAGAAATTAGCCATTTAAAAATACGTAATAACTGAACTGTTAACTTAAACTGAACTAAAAACTGATAAAACCAAACCGAAATTGACCGAAACTAAATTAACCGAAAATCAGTTATCAAATTTTTGTGTACCATTGGTTAACCGAAAATAACTGAACAGAATCATTTAAATCTTCATATATTTCTAGCTTTTATACCTCAAATTCATGTATTCTACTTTCTTTTGATGTGTTTATACCTCCGGTTTATTTATTTATACATTCAATTCATGTATGTATATATCTATTTCATGTAATTCTAAAAAAAATTAAGAAAAAATTTAGCCTAGATCGGGCCCATAGGTTGTGCCACCGCACAAGGCTCAGAAATTTTATAAGGCCCAAAATTATTTTTTCTTTTTTTATTAATTATATAAAATAAAATATATACAAACCAATATATTTTTTTGAATCATTTTTATTTTTGTTTCCTTTTCTTCGCCCCTTTTGACTCCAGAATTGTAGACTATATTTTCAATTGCTTTAGGATTTCCTTTGGGCCCTTCACATTGCGTTCTTAAAGGCACCCAATCAATATGACATAATTTGATACTTATTTTCTACAAGAACTTAATGAGTTAATTAAAAGATTATATATTGTTGAATCATTTTACTCACTGCTCACAGTAATCATTACACAATTAGAACGTGGTTTTTTCTTCCAATTACACAATTATCGTACAAAGTTTCGAACAACTTTTTTTAAGGCTAACTTCATTCCAAACAACAAACAAGCAAGGCGCAAGTTTCGAATAACTTAACTTGAACATTTTGAAGGTTATCACAGTTATCGTCCGTTTACTATTTTTTATATAAGTTTATACTTATGGTTCATTTTTTTCTACTTGCATAGGCTTCCCAATGACATATGAATTCTAAAAGACGCCCTATTTAGCCAATATTTGGTTTTATTAACTGAATAAACTAAACTAACTAACCGATGATTTTGATTACGGATAATGCTAATAACTAAACCGTACACACCTCTACCCAACTATAAGGATATTTCAATAACGGACAAGCCAACACAAAAAAAAATCAGGTCCTTGCAATCCAGACCACAACCTTTGAATAGTACTTCTCAAACCACAACCTTTGAATAATACTTCTTGTTTGTAGTTAGCCCGCTACATGACACTTTAAAAGAAGTATATCATAATTAAAGTTTCTAATTATATTTTATAATGACGTCACAGTACTTTACAAAAAAAAAAATTAACGGTAAGTTTTCTTTTAATCTATGTTATCTGTGTGATTGAACTTAATACCTTCTCTTTTCAAACTTAGGTGTTTAAAGTTTTGTATTTGTCAATGGACCACCACTCTATTATCCAACTAGACCAGCTTTAATACAGATTACTATTTTTCTTATTTTAGAAATTGGATTTTAATAATCTTATCTAGATATGGTTGGCCAATTAATTCATATTAACGTTTTTTTTAATTGGATTTTAATAATCTTATCTAGAGGTGGTTAGCCGGTAATAATCTTACATTCAAATATTGTTATCAACAGACCTACCTTTTAAAATTGTTGTTCTCAATGGATAGTGAGAACAATAATTTTAAAAGATAACATTGTCAATAATAGTATTTGAATGTGAACTACTATTTGTTAGCTAACCCTAGATGAGATTATTAAAAAATTCTAAGTTATTTCTGAATCAATACCTAAAAGAACTTTCACACTATTAATGATATGTTGTTTAATTTAAAATATGAGTACGGAGTTTCAAAGTATATATGTTGGATCGCATATAAATATTAGAGTTAGAAATGCATATCCGACCAATTGGCAACGTGCTTTATGGGGATTCATACAAGGGCACACGAATCCACGTCTCACTTATATCAACTTCACTCTTATAACTTAAGGGGGTTCACATTTGATAAAGTATATATTTAGCTGAGTTTTGTTTATATTATTTAAAGTGGTTGTAGGTAGAAAAGAGATAAAATGTTACTGTTAATTAATAAATTTAAAGAAAATGCTGTTATTTTTTTATAATTTTTTTAACATTTTTTAAAATAGTTATGAATGAAAGAAAAGAAAAGTTAATAATAAAAGTATAAAATATAATATTTAATTAAAAAGAAGAGAGAAAAAGCAGTAATATTTAATATAATTGTAGATACGAAAATAGAAAATCAATTCTAAAAGGTTATATTGGAATTTCATATTACAACTCATTTTCTAAAATATAGATCAAGTTAAAGACTTAGTTTTCGTTCATAAAGACTCACAATTCAGTGATTCACTACCTATATTTGTTAAAATATGGATCAATTATAAAAGGAATATTTGATTTTAATAATCCTAACAATTCGTCGTTGGGGTTTTGTTAGTCAGAGCTCATTGGTGACTAATGTATCATAGTTGGGACGATCAATGGTTATTTTAAGTTGGACTGTTAGCGACCAAAATCAAATAATTGAAATTATTGAAATCCAATATTCCATAATATTTCATTTAAAAAAGACTTGCTTTTCGTTCATAAAGACTCACGATTCACTACCTTTATTTGTTCCTCACATTTTTACAAGTGAAAAAAAAAAGATAAAAAGTGTAAAAAATACTATCTATTTGAATAGGCATGAGCAAAATTGTTCAGTAACGATATAAAGGGTAATACACCATAATTATCATGATCATTATACTCAATAAGTCCTAATACACCATAATTATCATGATCATTATACTCAATAAGTCCTGTCAAAAATAAAGCTTAAAATATCATGGTAATAAGCCAAAATGTGGTATATCATAGAAAGGTTTCAAAATTAAAATCGAAAAAGGTTTGTTTTATGTAAATCAAATCATTACAAATAACTAGGGGTGGTAAAGTGGCAAGTTGGATGGGTTTGGATAATAGGTTAAAATGAGTTTTGGTTAGAATGGATATAGGTCAGAATGAGTATTTTAAGAAAAGAGTCGGATGGGTAATGGGTCAATATAAGTTTGGGTTACGATGGGTTTAGGTTAATATAGGTTTGGGTAAATATGAGATGAAAAATAATTAAAAAATTAAAAACATAAATAAAAAATAATAAAAAAATATAAAAATTCTAAAAAATCAAAAATATTGTAAAAAATTCTAAAAAATAAAAAAATTCTAAAAAATTGTAAAAATTAAAAAAATATATATAAAAAAACCTAAAAATAAAAAATGGTAAAAAATTGAAAAAGTTCTAAAAAATAAAAATTTCAAAAATATAAAAATCCAAAAATTCTAAAAAAATCAAAAAATTATAAAAATAATGAAAATCTTAAAAAATAAAAAAACCAAAAAATCAAAAAATTCAAAAAAATAAAAAAGGCTAAAATTCAAAAAAAATCTAATTAAATTGTAAAAAATAAAAAAAATAAAAAAAGTAAAAATTTCAAAAAAGTAAAAAAAATTAAAAAAACAGAAAATTAAAAAAAAAACAAAAAATCACTTCCACATATCCCAATCGTTTTTTGAAATCGGAAACAGTTTCATATTTCGATCAATTTCTGAAATCGTGAAACCAATTCAATTGCTATCTTAAAACACCACAAACATGAAAATTCAAGTAACCGATGAACAACATAGAGGTAGCGAAGATGATCCGGATCGATCAAGTAGCTCAATTCTTCAACCATTACTGAAATGCACCCGAGTAAAAGAACGTTTTAAATTAATAACTGTATTAGACAATATCAATTTTTATAATTTCTAACGAACAAAAATGATAATAATCCTTTGACTGGTCAAAAGTAAAACCTAAACATCAAGTATATCAAACTTTTTTTATAACAAAAGCTTGAAATTAAAGTTAAAGTGACCTTGATTCATTATGTACCACCACGTGAAGCACCTATTTTGTTCGGCGAGCACCAACTACGATTTATTAGAATTAGTGGATATGGATTTTTTTTTTCTTATGAATTTTGTTTTTTTAATTTTTTTATATATTTTTTGATATTTTGAATATTTTTTCAACTTTTTTTTAGTTTTTAAAATTTTCACGATTTTTATTTTTTAATTTGTAGAATTTTTAGTATTGTTAATATTTTTTATTTTTTAAAACTTTTAATATTTTAGATTTTTTTTAAATTTTCATAATTTTGTTTGGTCTTTTAGATTTTTTTGAATTTTTAAGATTCTTTAGATTTTTTATTTGTTTTTTAGGTTTTTTGATTTTTTGATTTTTTTTACATTTTTATTATTTTTAAATTTTTTATTATTTTAAACGAAGAACGACAAGAGAGTAATACAACAGCAACTGATAAAGTCACAGTTGTAAAGAGATATCTATGAGTAGTAATTAGTTAGTGATTTTATCTCATACCCATTCTGACCCATTTGGATTTTATCTCATAACCATCCTGACCTACTCTTTTTTTTATCCCCTACTTCATAACACATCCTAACCTAGTGACTAATTTTGATTGGCCCATCTTAATGAAACGCCCATTTTATGTTATGCATAAAGTAGAAAATAAAGTTCGTATTTCATAATATTTTATGAAATAACACACACGTCATACTAAAATTTAAAATTTACCAAAATATGTAAATTGTTTGTTTTACAAAAGATTTAAAATAGCATGCGGAAGCTAAGTTCTTCATTGTGTTCTGTTCTTCTTGTTACATGATCTTCATCCTTAATCCCCTTAGCAATCACCTATGGATCAAAATTTATCATTAACATTATATAACGTATCTAAATAGACCCATATATCCAAAACAACAAACTAAAACTTTTATTTCAGTACCCGCCGTAAGCTACGGTTGGGGACCGTAGCTTACGGAACACATCTTCTGTCAGAGACAGCAGGTCTTAACCGTAAGCTACGGTTGGGGACCGTAGCTTACGCTACAGCCCAGCTGCAGATTTTTACTTTTAATTCTTTTACGAAAACGTCCATAACTTCTTCATTATGAATCCGATTTGCTCCAAATTTGTTTCTATGTGATCGTAAACCAATTCCCCACATTTTAGATTTAAACAAGTTATTCAAAGTAGTGAATTACTTGCACTTTATACTAACGACATAAAATTAATTCATATAGCTATTTTGACCCCTTAATCTATTCGACCACGTTTCTTCATTCTCACGATGAAAATCAGTTCCTTGCGGAAACTCAACTCTAATCTAAGTTTGCTAACTCAAGTTTACGCATCCGTCACTTGGCTTGTGTCTTTGCTATACCTTCTTTTCTCTCTTTTTTTACCCGTTTGGCTATTTTAACCAATCAAGAAACCTCTTTTCAACCGTATCATGAATTTACGGTTTTACTGTAACATTTGTATAAATCGGGTCTCCAAAACCCGCTCCATTTTGTAATCAAATACCAAGTTATGAAATTTCATTAAGAATTTATGAGTATTTTGAGTTTAAACGCTACATAATTAATATATAAACTAAACTATAAAAATTATATTTGATAAAAAGTTAAAATAAAATAAATAAAAAACATTTGTAGCTGACCGGACTCGAACCCGGGTCAACTGCCTCCAACAACTTATCCGCCGATCCGTTAACCACTCCGCCACCAATTGTTTTCTGTTAACCTTAGGAAAACAATTGAGTTTTATACGCAAACACGAATTAACGGTTAATGATATCTGATTAACGGAAATCGGTAAACCGAATCGCCAAATCAGTTTTAGTTCGTTTAGCTAACTTATAACCGATGAATATCGGTTTCTAATTAAGTTCAAATTGAATGAACTTCAAGTTTCGGGTTTTGAAACCGAAAGGCATTGAAACTCCAAATAATTCAGGTTCCAATCATTATTGCGATTCAGAACCGTCTCAAATACATTCCAATTCCTTTTCGTCGCGTTTTCAAGTCTTTTGAGCACAAAAAAACTGTTCGCCGGAATTCTCTGCAAATCTCGCCGGAAAACCGTGTTCAACACAAACCGGTAAGATTTTCCTCTTTTGCGGTTTCAATCTATTGTTAGGACTCTACTAACATTAATCCGTCACTCAAAATCAGTCACAGAAGACTTTGCTGGATTTCTGGGTTCGCCGGAGAAATTCTGGATTTTGCCGGAAACTCGCTAGTTAACGGTAAACACATTCAATCGTGCTAATAATCCATGTACTCTAGTTCAATTTCAAATCTAATTCTTTAATTCTGTTGTTAGACCCTCTCAGCCGAAGGTTCAAAAACAGAGTTGCCTGTTCTCGCCGGACTTCCTGAAGAAGACGACCTGTCCGGTATTTCCTTTCCCCAAACTGTTCGGTTTTGTTCATTCAAGCTAGTAGTCATGTTAATTAAACAGTTAAATCAAGAACCAGTCGTTTGAAGTGAAGTCGGTAATTGTAGTGAAGAAGATGAACTGAAAACCGGGATAAGATTAAATAAAATTCGGATAACAAACGGGTTAGACACACAGTCCAGCGGTGGACTGTGTGCAAAGCTAACATACACGTCCCGAGTTCGATCCTTACTGCGCACACGCTTCACGTAATAACACTCTTTTTATTCATGAATTAACCGGGTTAGAACGGGTAGTTGTTAAGTTTAATATAAATCAAAAATATAACCGGGTTAGACACACAGTCCAGCGGTGGACTGTGTGCAAAACAAACTTCACGTCGCGCGATCGAGTCCCGTCACAAGCACCGGTTCAATGAGATTAAAACGTTTTGCAAAATAAAGGAATTTTCGGTAAATTCGAATAAGTGTATAAATATAATTAAAACTGGATTTCTAACGGGTTAGTCACGTAGCTCAGTTGGTAGAGCTACGTGCGCGTGAACGGAAGGTCACCGGTTCGAATCCCGCTTGGCGCAAGTATTTACCGCTGACCGAACCGGTCAACGGTCAACGGTCAAACAGTAAAAAATAATATTTTTTTTAAATATCTATTTGTTTATTTTAATTCAAAAATCAATTAAAAATACTTAAAAATAACATTTTTAAAGATAGAAAATAGCCATAAACTCACAAAAATATATATCTAAAAATCCCATTAAAATCTTTAATAAAATCCATTCATTTAAATTCTTTCCATTATTATTTAGGTTAGTGATTCCTCGTTGACTCGCTTCGTCTAAATCGTGCGCATCTCACCATCTCAAATTCAACGCACCCAATGTGAGTGAACCCTTCAAATTCCCCGTTTTAATCACGTTTTTGGGGTGTATCATGTGTCTTGTTCATTTACATATTATAACCAAGTTATTGTGCATATATCATATCATGGCATGTGTATTAGTTTGTTGCTGTTAAGTAGTTATTATTGTTTGCAAATTATTATTTCAGTACATGCAATTGCCGAGGCCGTAGCTCCCCATCCATCGAGGTTGAGTTTGATCCCCATATTATTATGCGGTTGATCAGGGCGTGCCCGCACGATCGGCTCCGTTTGATTGAGCCTTGATCGGTCATTTCATTTTACATTTCAATACATGCAATACGCTCGGCTCCGTTTGATTGAGCCTTGAGTGCACAGTTCAATTTACATTTCCAGTTCATGCAATACGTTCGGCTCCGTTTGATTGAGCCTTGAGCGCACAGTCCAATTTACATTTCCAGTTCATGCAATACGTTCGGCTCCGTTTGATTGAGCCTTGAGCGCACAGTCCAATTTACATTTCCAGTTCATGCAATACGATCGGCTCCGTTTGATTGAGCCTTGATCGCACAGTTCAATTATGTTAATTGTTATATGCTGTTGGTATGTTCATGTATGTTATCGATTGTTAATTGATGCTTGCCAATGTTTGATTCCATACATGTGCTCTTTTATGATTATGCACAATATTTTATTGATAAACTAACCAGAAAATCATTATCAAATGTTTATCTATAAGGTTCACTCGCCAACTTATGTTGACCCAAAAACCTCCTATTTTACACATGATACAGGTGAACCAGCAGCAGCTAGGAACACGTAGGACCTGGATTAGAAGGAATAAAACGATTTAGTATTTGGATTATTTTTGGTTATTTTCCCTTGTAATGAATGGACATGTTTGGATGTTTGAGAAATGTAACTTTGACTTCATTTAATTATGAAACATAATAGTAAATGTCATGTGCTTTGGTGATAACCCAATTATGCCCCGACTCTTATTTCCGCTGCGGGTCGGGGTGTTACATTTACGATCTGCCTTCCCATTACCCGGTTTACGCACTCACATAATCTTGGTTAATTAAATGAATTCCATCACTTACGAGCTAATTCCGACTTATATTCATGCACTAATTACTCGTTTGGTTTATTCGTGCGAAATCCATCGCTTATGAATGACCCAATTTTTCTTTAAAGTACTACTTCATTTATTATCACACTAACAATCAAGTATATCAATGAAATCATACAAGGTGTAAAACTACGTATCTCAAAGCTTCCCTTTCAATCGCGCGTCTACTTCAGCTTGGGCACTAGATGCTTCACCCAATTTGCCTATAAAGTCCAATCCGATTTACCATTTAGAACTCATAGCATAACATACGACACGAATCTGTCAAAATCTCATTTATAAGTTCTCTATCATGATTCTCTTGTTCCTTTTTAACAAATTTATCTTCACTTAGCATTATATCAAACACCTTATAGACATGGATCTTTACATTAAACTTATTTTGTTCCTATTTCCTGAATTTGTCAAAATTTTAACATCATATGAGTTTAGTGTGATTAGTATGTCCAATTAACATTTAAAATTCGTTATTCTCACATCAGTTACATCAATTTCAACATCACAATTCATGTATTCAACCCATTTACTAAAACCCACTTACATAACCATGACCACTTACTCAAACACTCATATCATAGTGTTTGACAATTATTCTTCATCTTGGTTTATTCTAAAGCATGTATTCTACTCTTAATCCACTTTAATTTCTACATCTTATGCAGGAATTGTAGTTTCAAGAACCCAATAAATCTTCATAACATCATCAAATATCAAATTTAACATACCTCATGATCTCTTTGACTAGATGATCACTAAAATCGATTCATACATGTACTCGACTCATTTCCTCTTTCAATTTTGATCAATTTGGTGAATATAGGGTTTTGGTGTTCTTCTTGCTCCTGGTCGTTCAACTAAAACACACAAGTGTGTGTTTTAATTTGATTTATTCTCTTTTATATAAAAATAGTTCTCCTATTTACTATTTTGGTCCCTCAAGTTTTGTTCTTTATAAAGAGGATCACAATTTATAATTTTGTTAGTTACTACTTATCACCAACTAGGTTAAATACCCCTAGTTATATATATATATATATATATTACTTCTGGGATGTTACACTTAACCCATCTTAAAATTTAAAATACCCATATTAACCAAAAATGGAATGGAATGAGCTTGTTTTGCCAGGTCTACACATAACATATAGAACTAAATCATAACGTGTCATCATATGATACTGCAAGTTTATGGGGTTTAATTATTTAACATGGGTGACTTAGGGTAGCTAACTTATACGTCCATGTGAGCAGGGGTTGACATAGCTTAATAGTAGGGGTAGCACTCGCTACCTCTCAACTTTCATGGTGTAATGCAATTTTTTATTTACGTTTTTGCGTATTTTGTCACCCTTGAAAAAAATTCACATTACCTCTAAGATTATTTTGGTCTATCCCTCAAAAAAATATTTGGGCTTTTATTGAAAGCCTAATCGCAAATTTATAATTAAAAGTCCAGTAATAAACCGTTAAAAAGCCGCTATAATTAAAACGCAATAGCCCACATAATTAAAACACAAAAGCTCGCATTATTAGTTAAACTTAAAACCCAAATGATTTGAGTTTGAATTTGAACAAATCAAACATCAGCACACAGCGCGCAACGTCATTAAGTCAGCGACCTCACATCAGGCCGCCTCCCACTATCAATGGTTGAATGCCGCCACTCCGCCTCCCACTAACCCACTGTTGATTGCCAAACGCCTCCAAATCTATAATCTCAAATCTACATTGTAAAGAGGATATGTGCAAATTCTAGGTATGTGTTTAACTTTAAAAACCCGAAGTAGAGATATCTATTAGGTATGTGTTTAACTTTATTTATTATTGTGTTTCTATTTTGTTCCGTTTACATGGTATGAAAGCAGTCCCGTCCCTACAAATGGTAAATCAAAAAATTAAGCCCTCGGGGAAATAAAAAAATTTGGACCATCTCTGCACTATAATATAAATTCATCACTCACATATATAAAAAGTAAAACCCTGTAATATGACAATAATTATTATAAAATCAATAATCCAAAAGTAGTATAGCAAAATGATCGATTGATATATGTAATTTGGGCTTTTTAAAACTAAGTAAGGCATTTTACCATTAGTTAGTTTGGGTTTAAATTTTAGATCTTTTAAAATAAATGTAACTTAAGTATTAAAACAGATTGAGCTCAACCAAAGTCATAATCGGTTCGGTTTATTCAGTTAATTTATTGATTTTCGGTTCGGTTTGGTTAATAACCAAACCAAACAAGGGCTAATTTTTTTACTTAAAAATACATGTAATGGATGTATAAATACATGAAATAGAGATATAAATAAATGAAATGATAGTATGAAACATGAAATGGATGTGTAAATACATGAAATGGTAGTATAAAATATGAAACACATATATAAAAACTAGAAAGATATGAAAATATAAATGGTTATTTCGGTTAACCGATGGTACAAAGAATAACCGACAACCGATTTTTAGTTAATTTAGGTTCGTTTTTGTTAGTTTTCTGTTTGAATTCAATTAACAGTTCGGTTATTGCTTGCCCTACCTGCTGGTTTCTTTGAACAAATAAAAATCCAACAAGGAATTGCCTTACCTTTTATTTCCAACCAAATATTGTTATTATTATATGTGAAAAGATATAAAAATTCATGCATATCTTGTTATCCCAACCATTTATCAATTAATTGAATTATTCACCATTTGGGAGATTTGAGTTTTTTGATGGAGATCCAAGTTTAATTTCATTTGTTTTACTTTGGTGGATAAAACAATGATAAATAGAGTCTAGCTTCCTTGCAGAGGTGTCGGAGTCTATCCTGAACCCATTCGGGTTTCCTTCCCACCGTGTGTTACGCCAGAGAGTTCTGCTCTTGTGGTGACACAACGATTATTAAGTGGCAGCCGGCGATATGGTTTTCCCGGAAAACGCCCAAACCAAACTCAAAAGCTATCGTAAACCCGGTTAAGACAACATAGTCTGACCAAAATAGAGCAACATGACTTTCTAATTTAAAAAGCGAAGTTGCGTAATAAAACAAAGTTGACGTTGAAAAAACTAATTGAATTAACAATTAGAAGCCCAAACTGAATTTGTTGTTTTTGTTTAAATTTTGATAATTATTAATTCTCTTTGGAGAAAATAGTCTCCGTGTATGATTTTTCCAATTACACTTTTGACTTTGTATGAAGAGACTTCTCATTTTTGTGAGGGCAGATCAATTTTAATTCACATTATTTTTCTGCTTCTCGAATCTATTTTTGTGATTGGCATATGAACATCAAGTCGGACAGACCTCAAAATTATACACTCGTCACTCTCTATTGGAGATGAAAGAGATCAACGGAGATGGAATACGGAATTACCAGATTTAATTTATTTTGTAGTTAGATTTCATAAAAACTACCTCCTTTAGTATTTTGACATGTAAGTTAGATGCCTAAGAGCATTCATTTTTTAATTACTTGTTCTTATTCTTTTAATTACATTAAAAATATTATTTTTTCTCTATTTTTTTCAATTAAATAATATTTTTATATTTTTATCATTATATTTTATGTTTCTACCACTTACAACCACTTTAAAAAATATTAAAATATTTCTAAGATGTGAACAGTGTTCCCATATATTTACAGATGAATTTTAAAATTTTCTCTCTTTTTCACTCATATCTATTCCTTATGATATAATTATCTCACTCACATAAATATAGGAAATCCATTGTCAATGCTCTAACAACCATATATTCACTTTTCTCATATATATATATATATATATATATATATATATTCTAGCCGGAACCCGCGCGACGCGGCGGCAACAATTTAAAACGCGGTACTCGTTTTGTGTATGGTACTCAAATGGAAATGTAATTAGATGACAAATAAAAGCACAGTTATGTCCATAGTTACAAACCCACAATTTGTGTTGTATAAATTTTAAACATATACATGGATCCATCACATATTCAATAGGAACCGATTCAAGATGGTTAATCTTCTAAGTGATAGACATGTTGAATGTTTCAGCAAATGCAAAGGCGCCGCAACTTAAACCCACAACCTACATTGCTTGTTCTCGCACGTAAAGGCGCCGCAACTTAAGCCCCATTTCAGCAAATGCAAACGTAAGTGCCACATGATCACCCTGAAACAACAAACTTTTATTGTTAATAGTGGGTTTGAGTGTTCGATTAATTCTGAGTGCATGTGATAACAAAAAAAATGACATTCAAAAAGAAAGCAACAGACAATTTATGAAATGGGAATAGTCAGACCTCTATAATAAGGTTAAGAAAAAAGATTAATAAGTAAATTTAGACTATCCTCACATAATCAACATCAATGTCAAATCTAAAGCATAATGTGTTGTACAAATAAACTGGCCAGCAAAGAATAGGTGACTTTGATTTCACCAAAATAGTAATGTATTGTACTTACGGATTTAAGGAGCACACGACTACCGTTGTCGATCAGTCTCATCTCCCCTTGTTTGGAAGGACCCGCAACATCTGTCTCATCTCCCATTCATGTCGGTATGGTCTATCTATTATCTTCTCATTTAATGGGAGACATTAGTTTCACTTGAGATGCCGGAACTTTTATCAATTCGTGCTTAGCCTACATGTTACAATCTATGATAAAAAAAAGAATGAAATGCTTACAGACATAAGACCTATTTATCAACGCCTAGCCGTGGCTGCGCTCGCCGCGGCTGCGCTCGCCGCGGCTGCGCTCAACTATAATAATGACATGTTTAGTCCCTCGACTTTAATAATGATATATTTAGCCCTTAACTAAAACATCAACAACTTTAACTCTTGCGATTTGCTTATTTTTATCTACGTTTCGAAATATTACGATGTTTCAGCCTAAAGGCAGCCTTAACGCTGATACCCTGGGTCATTGGGGTCGATAGAAAGTTAAAGTTGGTTATTGACAATAGCGAAATATAATGTCGATACAAAGTCAACTTTTTGTCACTAAAAGAATAAGAAAAAAAACATTAAATAGAGATTTACCATGTACTTCTAGATTTGGTCGTTCATCTAGTGCTACTGATCGGTTCGCGCCCGGTCAAAGATAATATGTATTTACCCAAATTACCCTTAACAATGCGCTAGTGGTAGTAAGGGGTCGAACCACAAAGAGTTTGTAGTTTGTGTTCGGATGTGATTGATTTTCGGTAAAAGTGTCACTTTATGAAGCTTGCTATTATAATTGTTTAATTTGGTTTATTGGTTTGAAAGGATGTCGGAATGATCCGACGAATTTGTTTCTACTTTACTAATTTTGAAAACTCAATTGATTGTAAGAGAACTTTAATTAACTTGATGAAAACAATAGTTTGAAAACAACGTTCACACCCGGTTCGGTAATGCAAATCCTAGGGTTCCTACATGTTTTGGTTTTAACTATATTGCAAACAATGATTAACGAATTTAGTGTTGCGTGGCTTAGGTGTCAAAAGCTATCGACGTCATAGACAATGGACTACAATACACTTCATTACCAAGAACATGTAAATTCTAACCTAGACAAGGCATAATCGCACATAAACATTTCGCAAAGTCAAATTTCATAACTCATTCAACAATTTACAAATACAATACCAATGCGAGACAATTATCATAAGTTTTCCCATCAAATTGCAATTTGTCACAAATTAAAATCCAAAACAATGTTAAACCCTAGAACTTACAAAAACCTACACCGGGTTGAAACCTTCGAAAATTAGCTGCTCATGGTAAACGGAACTTGATCAACGAGAGATTGGAGCTTGATCACGAACATCTTGAAACCTTGAAGCGAGGATGATGGTGGTTAGGGTTTGGGATGAAAGATGGAATTGGATGGAGGATGATGATGGTGATGATTAGGGTTGTGGATATGGAGAAGGATAATCGATTCGAATGATGGGAATGGATTGGAAACAATGGGTGTTGATGATTGGGGTGTTCTTGGCTCCAAGAAGTGTTTCAAACCTCACAAAAACTCGTAACTCCTTCACAAATGGGTCAAACAAACATTAAAACCCGTTCAAAATTGAATTTCAGTGATAGCACTTTCTGGAGGCCGTCGGCGACTACCAAACAGGGCGTCGGCGACGCCCTCTAGATTTTCCGTTTTCTGCCGACGCCTTAATCCACTGTCTATGCGAGTTTCTGGCCGACGCGAATAACCAACGGGCGTTGCCGACGGCCCATATGTGCGTCGGCGACGCTAAGTCCAACTATTGGTTTCCGTTTTCTTTATTTCCAATTCCCGGTTGATCCCATTCGCTCCCCGATGCTTCGTAAAGCTCCCGAATAGCTCCTTAAACTCCGTTAGATCTGCAAAACACAATTCTAATCAAAAGTAGGTCATTCGAAACCAAAAGTCATGTAAAAACATAAACATAAATATGATTCATCATCGGTTTTCAACCACGTATCACATCCCCACACTTGTCTTTTGCTTGCCCTCAAGCAAATCTGTTTTTCACTTTCACGTGGGTTGAATGAGAAAGACACGTCCCTTTCTTGTGACGTAAGCTAAGGTCTAACGTCATACCCGGTTCATAATTCTCACCATTTTCAAAATATTTAACGTTAAAGTGATTAACACATAAAAATGGTTACCCAAGATTAACCCGCCCTTGAAACTCACAAATCATACACACCCCTCACAGTGCTCTCTCCACTCGGTTTAAAACTTGGCTAATAGATGATGCATTAGCACTTTTCATGTAATCACTCAAACCGATTAGAACACATACCCACATAGGCTTGCAACTCAATCATTCTCCACCACCGAATACAAACACTAAGCACAAGTCAAAAGATCTTTGATGGGTTTTAACGGGGCTAGGCTAAGGGTATGGAATGGGATGCTTTGAAAGTGGCTAAGGTGATGAAAACTCGATTTTTATTACACAATCACTATAATAACATAATCGACTACAAAACAATAACTACAAGGCAAAAGTTTTCCGCCTTTATTCAACAACTATCTATACATGCATTTTTTTTTTCTTTTCTCAATTGTGTTTTTTTTCTTTTTGCAAATTCTAAAATCAAGTTTTCATCACACGGGTTAAAATATAAGGTTCAAAGGTCAAGGGCTAAATGGGTTGGTTAAATGAAAGTTTTGGCTCAAAATTGGCGACTAAGGGATTGATTTTTGAGTAAGGATATATAAATGGTGTAAAGCAAAAAAGTTTACCTAATACCTTAATCATTATTGTGCTCATATTCGGTCTATGGTCTCAAACTTATCAAAAGTTGCAAGTTCTACAATACATGACTAATGATCTACTCAACCAAAGAAATATACGTATATATGATATGTAAAAGTGGCTCAAAATTTCACGTATATAAGGTATGGTATGCGATATGTATAAAGTGCAAGTTTCTTACGCGGATTATTCCCAAATAACCACCCGTTAAATACCCGTCATGTTATTTATTTGAACTTGACCATGACAAAAGACCACATGGGTTGTGCCATCCCTCATTAACTTAGTTACTTGTGCTTTTTAGACCGCTTTAAACATAGACATTTTGAAAAAAAAATTGAAATTTTCCCCCATCCCCACACTTGAGGCAACATTGTCTTCAATGTATAGTGTATAAATGAACGGGTCAAAATTGAAAAACTTTTTCTCCCCATCCCCACACTTGAGGTCAACATTGTCCTCAATGTGTAAGAATAGAGCCATTTAAAATGCACAAGGGATGTGACACTGCTAACATTCCCAAAATTTCACCCCGGAAAATAAAATACAAAATACAATTCACTTATTAATAACTAAAAATCAAAGCTAAAAAGAAACGTATGCACCTGGTTTTCGCTAATTCCTCGTGTGCTCTGCATTCTTCAACAAAAATGGTCGTCTCGCGAACATAATGTACCTACAAATCTCAACCCTAGTGTAGAAGCAAGCTTCTCACAACCATCAAAACTTGTTAGTTACTTAGTTCTACCATTTTTATTAAGATAATTACCAAGACATATAATTTATTCAACTTTGATTCTTGTGGAAAAATATTTTACAACAACAACCTAAACTCACTTTCGTAGGAATCACGGTTGCATTTAGCGTATGCAACAAGCCCTTTTAAACCTTCGATAGCTCGGAAGGACGAGTAGGTCTCGTGAGGGTTATCTAGGGAACACACCCACAAAGTTCATTTATCTACTAACAATAAACGAAACACAAAATGAATAATTACACAAAAATATACAACAACAAATACATACCACCTCATGGTGGTCGAACGAAGTGTTTGTCTCCTACGAACTCTTCTATATCACCCACCGGCGATTCATACCATTTGGTCCCAAATGGACCAAACCTTCTCAACCTCTCCTCTTCTGTTTTCTCCTGAGGTGACTTCTTCACCTTCTTCTTCTTGACCGACTTCTTCTTTATTTCTCCAAACCTACCAACCATAGCACACGTCTTTTTTTTTGGACTCATGTCCACCTTAGGACACTCATCCTTACCAATCGCGTTAGTAAATTTAGGAAAAACATTCAAATTTAACTCCCGGTCCCCAAATTGCATGCTTACCATTCCCGTTGCACAATTTATTATGGCATTAGCAGTTGACAGAAACGGTCTACCCAGTATGACTATCGGTTGTGTATCCTCAACACACCCAACATAGTCAACTACCAAAAATTCAATTGGGTAATAGCAATCTTCAACCTTCACTATCACATCTTCCACCATCCCCCTTGGATGCGTGGGAGTCTGATCGGCCAATACCACAGGAGTGTCAAACTTTTTCAAAGGACCAAAATCATATTGGTCATACAGACTCCCAAGCAGTATGCTCACACAAGTTCCAAGATCTAGGAGTGCCCTCTTAATTTTAAACTTACCAATTTGGATTGGAATCAAAAGGGTCTCCCAAATCTTGAGCTTTTTGGGGGAGGGCACTCGATAAAACGGCACTAACATGAGATATCAAATCAATCGGTTCGGGTAGTTTGTTGTGCCGTTTTTCGGTACTTAACTCTTTCAAACATTCGACATGAACAGGATCCTTTATTATGGCATCAAGCAATGGTAAATTGATTTTTGCTTGTTTAAAATTTTCCCACCTCTCGTCCTTTGGTGGGGTTTGTTTTTTTACTGTTGATGCCTTAACTGGTTTTAATAGAGCCAACGGATATGGGATGCTTTCAAACTCCACACCTATATCATTGGCCCTAGCATGCAAATCAATTAAACAACTTTCACAAAAAGAGTTTTTAAAATTTTCTTTTTCTATTTTTGATTGTTAAATTGTTTCCTGCCTATGTTCGCATTCATCATTAAAATCCTCCACTACACCATCAACAACATGTGGTGGTGAAGTGCCCTCAACACTATAAACCTCATCATATGGAAGAATACTTACTGCACTAATGTGCACATTTCTCACATTGTTCGTGCTTGAATTTTGATGCTTCGGGTTTACTATAGTGTCGCTTGGAAGTCTTCCAACGCTTCCTTTGGGTTGGGCCATTTCTTCCGCAAGTTGACCCACTTGCTTCTCCAATGCTTTGCACGACTTGTCTCGCACCTCAAACTCCTTCTTCATCTCCGTCTTGATCTCTTGATTCGAGTCACTAATCGCGTTCATGATCGCGTCAAGCTTGGAGTTCAATGGGTCATCGCTACCCGATTGTGAATTCAAATTACTACCAACATGTCCACCTTGGTTATAACCCCTTTGATAGTTGTTGTTATCATGGTTGTTGTATCCTTGGTTACTTCCTTGGTTGTAATGGGACCGTTGGTAACCCCCTTGGTTACCACTTTGGTGGTTTTGAAATGACCATCCACCTTGGTTACCCGACTGAAAATTCGGGTTCATTTGATTCGAGGCATGACCATACCGAAAGTTAGGATGATTTCTCAAGCCAGGGTGATAAGTGTTGGAGTTCATATCAAATTTCTTCCGCTCCCCAAACACTTGATTCACCTCCTCGGTGGCTTGTGCCATATTAACTTGGCACTCCTTGGTCCGATGACCAATGTCCCCACAATCTTCACAAACGGTGAATTTCACCGCCCCCACATCTTTCTTCTTCATGCGTGCCAACTCCCGTTCTAATGTTTCAATCCGATCCTTAGAACTAGCATCGCGATCGGGCCAAGACCTTGCAATCGGATGCTTTTTGGCTCGGTCCGCCATAGCAACCGCCTTAGAGTTTTTGCTCATTCTTTCCAAAAACTCCCAATCATCTTCCTCGTGGTTGTTCAACAACGTACCATTACTTGCCGATTGCATAGGTATGGTAGTGTCGTGATGCATACAAGGAATCCTATATTCTTTTCAGCCAGTTCCAACACATCCCATTAAGCATAGAAGGACCCAAATATACCCTTACCAATAATTGCACATTACAACATTCTTATATTATTACCAGTTCAGACAAAACAAGTATACAATCACAGTTTTATAAATAAACATGATAATTCACCTATCTAACCGTTGCTTAACAACCGCTAGTACGATCAGGTAATATCTCAGTGTCCTAACACAATTACATAATCCTAAGTTAGGTAATGATACATCTAACTAGTTATTATCATAGTTAGATATTGATTAACACTGCCTTGTTTAAGCATCTACCCAATACCCACTCTTGACAATAACTCTAATACCTAAAAATAATAATAGTAACACTACTACTAATAATAACTACTAATAATAAATTTAAACGAGAGCGTACTTTAAAACTCTCTACAACAAGTTGATGTAAAGTCTCCTTAGTTATTCGTACTCCAAAAACAACTACTAGCAACACACAAAAGAGTATGCGAACTCGAGATACTCTATACCAAAGCACGTTAAAAAATTAAATACCCAAATGAATTAATAAAGATTCTACTTATAGAAATAAATGGACGGTGGGTTTCAGTATAAGACCGATGTGGGATGAATTGCCATGCATTCCTACGATTTCATATAATATATTTATATGTTATAACTAATTCGTTGCTTAACTCTACATTTATATATTATAATTAATTTAATTGCTTAACTCCTTTATTTCTTATAATTTTGAAATATTGTGTTTTATAAAATTACAAATACACTCTTAAGACATGCTTATTTTTCTTAACATTTTAACCTAAGTTTTGCTAAAAAAATAAAGTAGGATAAATAATATATTTATTATTATTGTTATTATTATTATTATTATTATAGGGTCTCTTAGAATACTAAGTACTCATCAATATACTAGATGTTTCAAACAAACATTCCACTTGTTACTTACTCCTTCAACAATATATGAAATATAAATTTAGAGTAAACTGTCATTTTGGTCCCTGATGTTTGGTCACTTTTGTCACTTCAGTACAAAATTCAAACCTTTTGCATCTGTGTCCCCGTGGTTTTAAGTTTGTTGTCATTTTAGTCTAAAAGTAAAGTTAACTTAGATTTCTAAAAAACACCTAATTTTTTTGTCATTTTCCTTAGTTTAGTAAAGGTCATTTTGGTTATAACAAATTTCTAATTAAAATAATAAAACAAAATTCATCTTTGACCTTATAAAAGCTGAGAGGTCATTTTCTTCCCCAAATTAAACCCTAATCCAGATCTCTCTCTACGACAACCATTAGACACCGCGCACAACCACCTGCCTCACCAACTACCACCATCTCCACGCCCACAACCATCACCACCACCCGACTACCACAACCTGACTAGATCCACCACCACATAACACTTACCCCTCTCTCTATATCTCTCTCTACGGCAACCATTAGCCACCGCGCACAACCACCTGCCTCACCAACTACCACCACAACCATCACCACCACCCGACTGTCACACCCTGACCCGCAGCGGAAATGGTAGTCGGGGCATGATTGGGTTTTCATCAAAGCTCATGACATTTACTATAATAATGTTTCATATTTATTATTTCAATTTACAAGGAAAAATTCCAACTAACACATAAATCATACAAGCATAAATTTGTTCTATACAAGACATTCAAGTAACGATTTATTCTTCTTCTAAGGCCCAATCCTGTGTGTTCCTTGCTTCAACCTCATCACCTGTATCACGTGTAAAAATAGAGTTTTTTGGGTCAACAAAAGTTGGCGAGTGAATCTTGTTTAAACATTAGATAGAAATGATGTGTTTATTAATTTAATAAAAATGTGCATAAACCAAATATGAATAAACATATATGTAAACAATCCACAAACCACGTAATCATCTAGCAAAGTACACGTGAGCATGATAAATGATGAACTGTGAGATCAAGCCTCAATCAAACAGAGCCGATCTAATTAGGCACGTGATGCTCTACCCGTCTATACAGGGAACTGATGGGCCTAATGTGAATACTTGACTGAAATGAGAAAGTATAACCACAATAACAATAAACAAACATGTCACATAGCACGTTAGATCATATAATGGTGATAGCACGAGATTTGAATAAGTGATAAAAGTAAAACGACACATGATACACCTCAAAACATGAATAAAAAGGGGAAGTTTGCAAGAATTCACTCATAGTGGGTGCGTTCTTGAGTTGATAACAAATGCGCACGATTAAAGATTCCAACCGACGAGAAAACTAACCTAAATAATCACGTAATAATTCGGTAAATATATTTCTTTTATTTGAAATTAATATTTTTATTTTATGCCTTTTATTAGACTTTTAAGACTATTTTTATAGTATTTATTATAAATTTAATGCTTATAAATTCTTACTTTTATCTATAATTTTAAGGATTTTTGAAAAAAAATAAAGAAAAGATTAGTTAAAAAAATATACCCTTTTCAGGGTTGAACCGGCCGAACCGGTTGTATTATACAATTTTTTGGCAGCGTGTAAGGATCGAACTCGTGACCTCCCGTAAATGTGCACGCAGCTCTACCAACTGAGCTACGTGTCTAACTCGAGATAATCTGGATTTTAATTATATATATATACTAACTAGACCAAACTATATTTTTGTTTTATTTTAAAAAGGTTTTTATGTTTGCAAAACTGGTTACAGAACCGGTTCGAACCCGCGCCCCCATGTTACGTTGCACACAACCCTACCAACTGGGCTGTGTGACTAATCCGGAATATTTACGATTTATATTAATTTTATACACTTACTAACTGTTAATATGTGTAAGTATTAAAAAGCTTTGGTTTAATTCGGAGATTGGCATCGTGTTAAGACTCGAACCCGGGCAACTGTGTTTGTAATGCACACAGTCCACCACTGGACTGTGTGTCTAACCGGTTTAAACACTGGTTTTAATTGTTTTTATACACTGTTTCCAGGTCATCTTCTCTAATTCAAACATATTGTTTGATACCCGCCCTGATTTACCATCTTACTTACTGATAAATGTAAATTAAAAGAGAAGAAAAGATTTAAGTGAGGTTATACCAACAACGACGATCTTTGGTTTCTCCGGTAAAGTTCCGGCGACGAGCAATCTTTCCGACGAAGGGTGAGTTTTGCAAGCAGTGATTACAGAAAGTTTGCAAAGTGTTTTGGTGAGTGTGAGCGAGTTCTACGGAGTGCTAGGATCCCTATTTATAGTTGAAGGTGTTGTCTTGAGTTGGTTTTCAGTTTCAACGGTTTCAAAAAGAAAATTGATGATCGACTTAATGTACATAATTGTTTTGACCATGATTGAATGTTAATTCATGATAGGAAAAACAGTTTTCTTCAATTAAATTCGTGATTGAAACAAAATTTGTCGATGGTTTAGGGAGTTACAGCCGTTACAGGCGCTGTTTTGAAATGAGTTTAGAGTGTTGTTTTGGTATAAGATTTATTCGTTTTAGGATTAAATTAGCTATGTGTGTGTAGTGTAGTGGTGTGTTGTGTGTTTTTGTTTGGGTGAAGACCCGGGTTTGATACCCGCGGTCCTCAACCCTTTTTCTATTTTACTTTTTTATTGTTAAATTTTTGATTATGTTATTATTGTTTTATTACCTATTTTATTATTTATTTAAACTTTATTATTATTATTTACAATTTAATACTAATAACAAAATTTTAAATGTTTAACATAAACGCGTATGAATATATACTTGCATTACAAAACGCAGCAGATTTAGAACCCGGTTTACGACGAATGTTTCACCGACTACCACAACCCGACAAGGTCCACCACCACATAACACTTACCCTCTCTATCTCTCTCTCCCACTTCAAAACCCTGAATTTCCCTTTGTAAGTTGTGGGTATCGATCGATCTGGTAATAACATCATTGGGCCTTCATATCCCCTATCAAGTGAGCTAATTTATATCCCCTTAGATCAACAATCATCTTGTTAGAGCTTTATTCATCATAACTGTTGCTTGTTATTGATTGGTCAGTTTGAATACAGTCAGTGAATTGTATATCTTTATTTGACTTTTGATTTGAAGTGTGATGGCATGAGATCTTGAAGAACGAAGAACACTCATGTGGGGTTGCAGAGGTTGTGTTTGTGTTTGACTTTTGGGTATCATATGGGTTGGGTTTTAAGTTATGAAACTTTTGAGATATAACAAGAAGAAAGCAAAATTTAAAAATGGTAGAGTTAATATGGACGCTTTTTGTTTAAATGTTTCGTTTTGTTTTGACACGAAGATTTAACCAGCCCTAATAGTATCTTCTTCCACAAACTCTTCGCATCCAGTGGAATCGACCAGTATCTTCGTCTCACCTTCGCATTTAGTCCCCATCGTTTCCGGCACGTATTCAAGGTATCGGTTCTTGCTTCTATCTTCATCCTGATGTTTCTTCTTCCATCCATACGCTCCATTTGAGGATTATAGAAACAATTGTTTGTTTTATATGATATAACGAATCCTGCTATTATTATCGGTGTTATTCTTGTTGATTTTGGTGCTAATTTGCCTCAGGTGCCATTGATTTCAGAAGTTGTCTGTTTAATTTAGTAATCCCATTCTTTTCTATGGCAACCATATAGGCAAGAATCAGATTGATATTAGTGACAACTTTAGAAAAAATCGACATTTAATTAGTCTACAATTTGGAGCTAACAAAAGAGAACCATACAAGTAGAAACCATATGTTATAAAATGAGCTAATACCAACCACCAACAACATATAAAAAGGAGAATTTGATATGATACAACAAATGAATCCGTTGCCTATGACGAATTTAAGTGCTTTCAAACAAATCAAAATTATCAAACAAACCAATATGCTAAACAAAATTCATTGGCAACTGATGATCTCGAAAAAACAACTTCATGTACTTTGCAACTACATACCTTATGGCAAAAACAAGTTTTTGATAAGGCCACATGAACATGAATTGCAGGATGTTGTGACATTTTATGATGGTCGTAATAGTGCATATGCCGGCAAAGCCAGACCAAGTGAACCATTCTGGTAAAAGCACAGAGAATATTATATATGGAGAAAGCATTCCTGTAAACACGAAGATGACTTGGAAGACAATGCTTTTCCAATTCATGTGTTGTATATGTGTTGCTCTAGAGAACTTCCAAAGTGCTACGGCAAAATTCATGACTAGTGTCGCCAAACAAATTCCAATTTGTATCTTGTTTTCTTGGATAGATTGAGTGACTTGAACAACTGTCTGCAACAGTATTCCCATAATCGCCACAAAAATACCATAGAGTGCCACATCCAACAACCTAAAACACTCATTAGTCTTCGTAAAGTTTTTCAATTTACAGGAAAATCATATTTTTTAAATGAAATTAATAAGAAAAGGAAGTGCCAAGAATATATGTGAGGATCGGAAAGAAGTCTTTGAATATCATTAAAACATCCTCTGCACTTGTTCAAGCTATAGTTCTGGACCGTAAAAATTAAATGTAGAATTTTGTATATTGTCAATTTGAATGCTAACAAATAATATCAGGTATAGAACCTAAAGTAATGTATATTGTCAATTTTGAACACTAATTAATAATATCACACATTCACACGGGTGGCCCTATGATATGAGCATATTGTGAATTTGTTCCAAAGTTTCATTAATTATATCTTTAATCTATTAATAGTTTGTCTAAACATAACATGTGTGGCTCCTGAAATGAATCTACGTTAGGTTATTCTGTTAAGTTGATGTAAAATGATTAAAATACCCTTAATGTGGGAAAACATAAAAATAACGCAACATGAAAAAGTAAATTTTATAAAATAATAATTTAGTAACACCTTAAAAACCCCCAAATTATTCACTAAGAATTCTCCTATCACCGATCTAAATTACACCTCTCTGATCCTGTGACCAACTCCTCTCCGATCATTGGCAACCCCTCTCGTCTCCCTTCAATCCCTTGGCAATTTAATGTCACCACAAGCGATCTATAGGCTAGTTGGTAAGGATAAATTCCAGAACCTTCATCGTGAAGTGGAAATTAGTGGGTAATGGATTGTGAATAGATGTTGTGGGCCTTACTAATTTAATAAACAAATATTATTTTTCATAACTAGTTTTATTTGAAAATAGGGAGGGTATGATGGTCATTTAAAAAAAGATAGAAAACTTAATGTTCAGAAACCGTGTAGACAAATTAGTGGAAATAGGTGTGTAAAGGATTGTGAATAGATATGTTACTAATTTAATAAACAAATATTATTTTTCATAACTAGTTTTATTTGAAAATAGGGAGGGTATGATGGTCATTTAAAAAAGATGAATAAATTAATGTTCAGAAACCGTGTAGACAAATTATTAGACTTAAAGTGTTACTAATGAAAATTTAAGAACAAAATGAGAATATCATTATAACATAGAACCATCATGGATGGACTTGATAAGGTCCATGACTTTATTACAGGCTTGGTTAAACAGGCAGGATAGTCGGGTTGGGTAATAGGCCATACAAGGTCCGGGTCACAATGAACTGGTTTTAAAATGATTCGATTTGGTTGGGGTTAAAATGGTCTCTCACCAAAATAGGTTATGGTCAAAATAGGCCGTTTTAAAACATATGATTATTTATAATAGTTATTAACCAAATGATGTTTGTCAATTTGTGTCTACATTTTAGAAAGCTGATCAGTTCCAACTATGTTTTAAGTTCAAGTGCTTGAGTTGTCGGTTCCCCATTCAACAACCTATCCAATCGAATGATCGATTATTCTAGTCTAGTTTTAATAAGGACCCAAATTTAGGTGTTTGGACAAAGATGACCATGGATACTTAATTAAAGCCTATTTTTTGTTAAATAAAAATTGTTCACTGAGGCATGTGACCTATCGAGATAGAACCAACAGTGAGACATGGTGGTTCTTTGAGTGTTTCATTTCCATGCTAATTCTTCAGATTGCAAAAATGCGATATAGGAAGACATGGATGTAGTTAAATTTACCTGAGATTAAGAGAATTAGCATCCATCCTCTTAAGTTTTCTTCAGAATCCTTCTCTTGCTTTTGATCTTACAAATGTCAGTTGTGAATGAAGTGCTACATAATGATACCCCTTTTAAGAAATTATAAAAGGTTTTCCTTTTTGAATTCATCCAAGGGTTCTAGTTGAAAGTGATTGACGAAGTAACTTATAAACCAATTCCCTTTTTAAATTGGATATCTTTGATGGAATTTAAGGAAAGTGAAGCTAAGGTGACACGCGTTGAGTATACTACAAAATATTATAAATATGTAAAGTTTAATTCATCGATCAAAATTTCACTTAGTTTTCAACATTTTAATTCACTAAGATTACTAATCATATTAGACAAAGTTCCCATAAAATTTAACAAGACTAGCGGAAGCTTGAAAATCGAAAACGTTCGGTTCTTCTTCTTCTTCACTTAATCTTCGTTTACAAAAACTGGGATCTTCGATTTCTTACTGAATTCACAACTATTTAGTAATTTAATTGAATAATAATGATTAACACATAACTAATTTAACAAAAATTTAAAATTTGGTTCAGTGGTAATTTAAGTAGCGTCGGCGACGGTCAAAGGCCACGTCGGCGACGCTCTCTCTAAAGTTGCGTCGGAGTTTGCCTACCGTAGACAGTAGGTTAGAGCGTCGGACATGAACCTTGTGTCACACCCCGACCCGCAGCGGAAAAGGTGACCGGGGCATGATTGGGTTTTCATCAAAGCTCATGACATTTATTACAAGGTTTCATATTTATTATTTCAATTTAAAAGAGATCATACAATCATATCAAACAAATACAACATGTTCTATTCATCCTTCTAAACTTCATTATTTTTCTTCTAAGGCAATTTCCTATGTTTTCCTTGCTTCATCCTGTTCACCTGTATCATATGTAAAAATGGTTTTTGGATCAACAAAAAGTTGGCGAGTGAACCTTGTTAGAAAACATTTATTATTTATTTCTGGTTGTATTTAATATGGAAAAATTGTGCAATATTCATATATGAACAAACGTAAATAAACACACAATAACAACAATTAGCATACAATAACAAACCATTAGCATACGATATCAAACAACAACAAACAATAACATACATTAACAACCAACAGCATACAATAACAAACCATTAGCATACGATATCAAGCAACAACAAACAATAACATACATTAACAACCAACAGCATACAATAACAAATCAACTTGCATAAATATATAACATAAATGAAACTGTGCGATCAAGGCTCAATCAAACGGAGCCGATCGTATTGCATGTACTGAAAATGAAAAATGTCCGTGCGATCAAGGCTCAATCAAACGGAGCCGATCGTATGTAGGCAACGCCAGGTTCACGCTCATAATGAAATGGGGAACTGCTCAACGCTCATAATGTAATGGGGAGCGGTGGCCTATGAAATTGCATGTACTGAAAATAATAAATTAAATCCAAACAATAATCACACAAACAGTCTACACAGGCTGGATACACATTCATTCATGATATGATGTATGCACAATGATTTAGATATAATAAATAGTAAGACACATGATACACCCCAAAAACGTGAATTAAACGGGGAATTTGTAGAGATTCACTCACAGTGGGTGCGTTCAGTGAATGATAATGAATGCGCACGAGTTTAGAGGATTGATCGACGAGGAATAACTAACCTAATTAATAATGAAAAAGTAAGGTAAATAAATGGATTTTATTAACAACTTTAATAGGATTTTTGGATATATTTTTGTGAGTTTTAGGCTATTTACTAACCTTAAAAATGTCATTTTTAAGTATTTTTAATTGATTTTTAAATAAAATAAATAAATAAAAATAATAAAAAATGTTGACTTTTTGACCGTTGACTTGTTGACCGTTGACCGTTGACTTGTTGACCGGTTTTATTGTGTAAGTGTATGCGCCGGGTGAGGCTCGAACCCGAGACCTCCCGTACGCGTGCACGCAGCTCTACCAACTGAGCTACGTGTCTAACCCGAAATAATTCTGTTTTTAATTATATACTAATTAAATTAATCCGGAAATCATTTATTTTAAAAAGATTTTAATGTAACGACTCGGTGCACTCCACAGGTCTCGAACCCGGGACCTGTGGTTTAGTTTGGCACACAGTCCACCGCTGGACTGTGTGTCTAACTTGGTAAATATTCTAGTTTTTATTATACTTAACATATTACTGAATTAACCCGGTTTAGTCTCTAAAAAAAGGCATTTTATTTCGGTGAAGGTGCGTGTGTCAAGAATCGAACTCGGGACGTTATGCATATTGTTTGCACACAGTCCACCACTGGACTGTGTGTCTAACCCGTTCATAAAACTGTTTTTAATTATCTTATATCATATCTGAACTCGTCATCTTCGTTCAAAACACAGACATCGGTCAAAGCAACTGATACTTGATTAATTCGGTTAATGAACAAGATGAACAATTGGAAAGTATTGAATCGAAGAGTTTGGGGAAAGAAAATACCGAACAGATCGTCTTCTTCAGAAAATCCGGCGAAGCTCGTCGGCTCTGTTCTGGTGACCTTCGGCTGTTAGAGTCAATTAGCAGTTTGGAGGGATTAGATGTGAAATTGAACTAATGAGTAATGATTATCAGTAGATTACATGATCATACCGGTTATCAGCGTGATTCTGAAACTTTCAGAAACTTTCCGGCGAAAACAGAAAAATCCGGCAATGTCGTCTGGGGTTGATGCTGAGCGACGAAATGGTGTTAGAATTCATCTTATAATGGAATGAAACAGAAACATCGAGGTAATTACCGTGTAGATGAAAGTCCCGGTTTTCCGGCGACTTGCAGAGAATTCCGGCGAGTGAATTTTCTTGCGACAGAGATTCTTCAGAGGTTTAAGGTGAGTGGGAGTGATGTCAGTATGAGTCCTATGATCTTATTTTTGGGTAAAAAGAAAAGATGGATTGAATTCGGTTTTCCGGCGAAACTTTCCGGTAATTTTTCAGAGAATTCCGGTGACTTCCGGCGAAGTTTTCTGAGCGAAATGATGAGTGTAAGTTGAATAGATACGTGAGCCTAACTGATGAACAAGGTACAATCCCGGATTTGAATTGTATTTTCGGTTTCAATAAAAATTTAAGGCAATGAATGAAATTGATGGTTTTATTTCGGTTATAACCGATATGATTGTAAATGCGTCCGTTATGACAAAAGAAAGACGTCAATAATTGACGAATTCGTCGGAATTTCCGGCGATAGCGGATTTGGGCGCGCTGTGCACTGGGTTTTGATTTCCAGATTGATTTATGTATTAATTGTTTCAATATGTTAACAAACAACACAAGTGGCGGAGCGGTTGAGCGCGTGTGAGTTAAGGCTGTGTTGACTCTCGGCTGACCCGGGTTCGAGTCCCGGCTTCAGCATATTATTTTTAATTCATTATTTTTAGTACATTTTCAAAAATAAATTTTATATTCTAATATACTTATTAATTATGTATCGTTTAAAATTAATTTGGGCATTAAATACGCAACGAAATTTTTAACTGGTTGTTCGGTTAATAAACGAAGCGGGTTTGGTAAATCCGGTTTTTGGCGGATGTTACACATTGCGTCGGCGACGGCCAAACTGGTCGTCGGCGACGCCTCCTTCTGCAGCGCTTTTGCTACAGATTTATTTTGTCCATCCGTTCGACCATTTCAAGTTCCGTACATCAGAATATGCTTCGGAACTGGTAGAAGAGTAATCGTAAAATATTATTTCTTGTTTTTATTTCTGTAATACATTCGACACAGGAGTTTTATACTCTCCTATTCTCGATTCGTAAAAGTAGAACTTTTGACCCGTTTATACAATAAGTAAACAAACTTGTTAAACTCCATTGTTTTGCAGATCTATTAATTTCGTAAATATATATAACACATTCTTGAGATGATTACACTATAATTTATATGTTTGTCAACCAATTACGCTAAATTTCCAGAATTACCCCCTTTTTTATTGTTTGAACCGTTTGGTGAGTTTAGCGAGATGACACTCACTTTGATCAACCAAACCTTCTTCTAATTAACATTTGATCCGTTTGGTTACTTTAGCAAAATCCATCGCTTTGATTACCAAACCTTTCTTAATTAATCCGTTTGGTTACTTTAGCGAAATCCATCGCTTTTATTACTAAACCTTTCTTAATTAAACATTTCGACCCGTTTGGTTATTTTGGCGAAATCCATCGCTTTGATTAATCAAACCTTCCTTAATTTAACATTTTGACCCGTTTGGTTATTTTAGCGAAATCCATCACATTGATTAACCAAACCTTCCTATATTTAACATTTTGACCCGTTTGGTTATTTTAGCAAAATCCATCGCTTTGATTAACCAAACCATCCTATATTTAACCTTTTGACCCGTTTGGTTATTTTAGCGAAATCCGTCGCTTTGATTAACCAAACCTTCCTATATTTAACATTTTGACCCATTTGGTTATTTTAGCGAAATTCGTCGCTTTGATTAACCAAACCTTCCTATATTTAACAATTTGACCCGTTTGGTTATTTTAGCGAAATCCATCGCTTTGATTAACCAAACCTCCCTATATTTAACATTTTGACCAGTTTGGTTATTTTAGCGAAATCCATCGCTTTGATTAACCAAACCTTTCTTAATTTAACTTCTTGTTCTACCAAATTAAAATTTAAAATCTTAAGAAGTATTAACCCACGTACCTTAGATCTTTCCCTTCAATCGTGTATCCACCCCGGCTTGGTCACTTGTGGTTTCGCCCAATTTGCCTATCTAATTCAATCCGATTTACCATTTAGACTTCATCATACCATTTATATGTAATGCCTCGCTTTTTCATACTTTCCTTAATTAGAAAGTGTAATCGTATTTCTATTTATGTAAACTTGTATTCGTATCGCATTCGTATTTCATTTCCTAATCTAATCCGAGACTTTGATCGTAATAAAATTCATACCTGATACATACTTGTCTTACATGCATTTAATTGTTAAACACGTGTTTACCATACAAACCGATCCTTGTTATACGTTCAAATACTCATACATTCGTACTTGATACCTAAAATATACTTACATATACATTATACACTTGAAAACATGCGAAAATATCAAGTTTTACCATGAAATGAAAGATAAATTAAGTTCAAGGACTAAAAATAGCATAATTCGGAGAAAGTGGTTTCTTGCCCATGGATTGGTCTATTTTGTGTTTGTTGCATTAAATGCACCCAAATAACAACCCCTATCCCCATCTATATATATCCACCTACTCCCACTCTCATTTCACACCTCAAACACTTCTTCTCTTCTCTCTAAAGCTCTAAAGCTCTCTCTATCTAAAGGTTCAAGGCTTTCAAAGATAGCTTGGTGTTCCTCCAACCCTCCAAACCCTTTGCGAAGTAACAAGTGAAAGCTTGCAAAACCGTGAGTACACTTGACCCATTTTCCCTTTTTACACAATTTGGGTTGTAACATGTTAACTTACAAAAATACACGAATACACACTACATGCTTTATACACTCGATCCGTTATACAAGCTTATTGCCATGCTTAGGTTCATGCTAAATTCATACTTGCTTATTGTCATTAACTTAGCTAGCCCCAACTTAACATATATAGCGCTATAGGAGTAGCACACTGCCCGTCGGGATAATGTTAAGCTTAAGCTGATTCTCATTCTTATTCATACTATTAGTCTCATTACTTTGTGTGACGAGGGACACTTAATTCTTGTGGACACTTGGGTTTGACAATTAGTATCGCATGCTAGCTTACCTTGTATACAATTGTCATGTGGATTTGAGTAAACTCTTTTATACTTATGCTATATACTTGAACTTGTGTACTCGCCAATAACTTTGTATTGAACTGTACTTTTAATATGTTACAGGTTGATGTTGATGCTATAACGAATCTAGTAGGGACGACATAGAAACACACCTATAATGTTAGGCTTTTATCTTGTAATTTTGTTGAAAATGTTGTATTTCGATTTATGTTATATTTGACATTGATCTATGAAATGAAATGAATTTTGATTTAAATATTGTCGCAAATAGTGTTATGATGCCTTGAGCAATCTATTTCGTCTCACACTGAAAACACCGATGTTTCCGCTATTGATTGGGGTGTGACATTATAAGTGCATATGTTTATCAAATTTTCATTTACATAATTCTTTCATATTCTTGAACAATTTACGATTATCTAGGCATAGCATCAAACACCTTATAGCTAGATGCTACACTACCCTTATCAAGACTACAACTTTGCTATTAACCATATAACGACATCCTTTGAAGTTTCTATGCCTAACATGCGAAATCTACATTAATAATCTAACATATTAGCATCAATTACTACAATTTTCACTATTACAATTTATGTGTTCATCAATTTCATATAACCCACTTAATACAAACATTTTTAATCATCCAAACATTCTAATCATAGCATTTAATCAATAATTCTTCATCAAGGGCTTGTTCTTAAACTCATGTGCACTAAAATTTCTGTCATAGTATCCACAATTATATTCAATGTAGATCTTATGATGCTCACATGGTTTCATAACATTATAAATTATCAAAATTTGACATACCTTATGATTCCTTTGTCTAAGTGATTGCAAATTTATGTTCATGCAAGAATTTCAGGCCTAATTTGTCCTTTGATTTTGAGGAACTGATGAATATTAGGGTTTGCAAGATTTCCCCCTTTCTCCTTCTTGTCTGCTCGACCATGTGTGTGTTTTGAGTTTTAAATTCTTATTTATACCTACCAGTTTATCATATGTCCAATTCAGTTCTCTACGTTTTGTTTATATACAAAGGCACTATCCAAGGGCTTTATTAGTTATTAACAAGCAACTAATTAGGTTTTTAAATTCCTTATATTAGTAGGAGTTCCATTAACTAAGTTAAATGCCCTTGATTATTTAAATAATTTAATATTTTTGAGGTGTTACACTGAAAAAGTAATATATACCATTACCATCCTTGAATTGGATATTCGCCTTGAATGGAATTTTAGGGAAAGTGACAGACAAAGTAATATATTGAAAAAGTAATATATATCAATACCATCCTTGAATTGGATATTGGTCTTGGATGGAATTTTACTATTTGAAAGTGACAGTAATATATACCAATGCCATCCTTGAATTTGATATTGGCTCTTGGTACAAAGCCTTTTTTTATTATTCAAATTCTATATAAATGCATTAAATGGACAAATGGTACGATAAATGCTAACTGTCTCTACTATGGAAGAACCCTTTTTTTAAGTTTAAGTATTTTTTTTAAGTTTTTGTTATGTGTATATTTTATGTATATCGGGCTAACTTACTTGGTAGAGATTCGTGTCTTTTAGTGGGGAAATTTTAGGTTTAATTTCAAACAAGAGTAGATTAAGATCTTCTTTGGTGTAATTTAGGAGTATGTAAGCTTTATTATTTTAAAAAAATATATTTTGAAAAGTTTTGTTTCGTTAAAAAATAAGAATTAACTAAAATTCTAAGGCTTTTATAGAAAATAAGTGTGTATTATGCATTAGTCAATTTTGTAATTAACTACATATACTTTTACAGTGTTTCGTGCATATATATATAGGATGTAGTGGTAAAGTTCTTACTTTTTTAACTTTTTTTATTTTTTTTAAATCATGCATCTATATAAAAGTTTAAAAGTAAGTACACTACAAAAATTAAAAAGTAAGGAAAAAAAACATCATACAAAACCATGTTCTCCTCTATTCGTTTCGATGTAAAAACACCTCGAGTAACTAAGAGTCTAACATGACTAAATTATTTATGAGGATATGTTGAGCAATTAGAGGTAGCAAGGTTTAGAGTATATAACATGATCAAAGATAACAGAAACCAGACCCAAACGGTCCTTCGAGCTCTTCACGCTCCCGCGTCGCTTCACTATTCTCTCTTTTCTTCTCCCTTTCCTCCTCCTCCTCATTATCCTACACCCATCGAATATGGCACTCCTCCAGTTCCCTTTTACCCGCTTCGGTATCAACGTACCTGCAACAAATGCCAAAATCCGTTAAGCTTAACGAATTTAATTAATACTGCACTCTTAAAAATTATTCTACTCACCTTATTGTACAGAATTTTATAGCAAGAAGTATATCAGTTTCCTTGTGATAAAAGAAACCGTGCAATGCACTCCTGAAATAAATTTTACGCATAATGGTTAGGGTCCTAAGTATATCATTTTAAAACATCTATGGTTAGGGTCTTAAAAAACATGGAATGCACACACATAATGTTTAAATTGCGTTAAGGGATGAGACGAGCGGGTCGGTGTCGATGGTAATGCACACACATAATGTTTACATTAAATGTAGAATTTTTTATATTGTCAATTTGAATACTAACGAGTAATATCAGGTTTACAAACTAAAGTAACATGAATACTAATGTATATCTCGAATACTAATGAATTATCACACGGGTGGTCCATATGAGCATATTGTGATTTTGATCCCGAAGTTTCATTAATTACATCTTTAGTCTAATTGTTTGTCTAATCATAACATGTATGGCTCCTGAAATGAATGTAGATTAGGCTATTCTGTTAAGTAGATGTAAAAAATTAAAATATCCTTTAACTTAATAAAAACAAAAATAACACACTGTGAAAAAGAAAATATAATATAAATAATAATTTAATAACACGTGGTGCTGTGGTGGGAGGTTGTTGGCTGCCTTTTTTCATTCATCCGATTATTTTATTGTATATATACGTGCTATTTTGATACTTTGACATGTTAGGGCTTTTGGTAAAGTGGCTTCAATTAAGTGTTCTTATATAAAAAGGCTCTGGTTCTATTAATTCACAATTAATTCACAATGGTTGTGAACAGTACTCCTTGCCACGTGGTGCTGTGGTGGAGGTTGTTGGCTGCCTTTTTTCATTCATCCGATTATTTTATTGTATATATACGTGCTATTTTGATACTTTTGACATGTTAGGGCTTTTGGTAAAGTGGCTTCAATTAAGTGTTCTTATATAAAAAGGCTCTGGTTCTATTAATTCACAATTAATTCACAATGGTTGTGAACAGTACTCCTTGCCACGTGGTGCTGTGGTGGAGGTTGTTGGCTGCCTTTTTTCATTCATCCGATTATTTTATTGTATATATACGTGCTATTTTGATACTTTTGACATGTTAGGGCTTTTGGTAAAGTGGCTTCAATTAACTGTTCTTATATAAAAAGGCTCTGGTTCTATTAATTCACAAAAAATCCTAGATTGTTCATTGAGAATTCTTCTATCACCTCTTTGATATGGTTGACCTAAATCACCTCTCTGGTCTTTTGAACAACTCCTCTCTAATCATTGGCAACCCCTCTTGTCTCTTTCAACCCCCTGGCAATCTAAGGTTGGATGGTATGGGGACGTCCCCAGCACGCGAGGCCTGGTGAGGCCTGTCCACACCGCCCCTTGGGGCGCGTCCTGTCGCCCAACCGACGGGGATGATTTTCCTCTCTCTTTCTTTATCCAACACACACAAAGATACATACATAAATGCATCTTGTGTATATGAAGGGGCTCATCACCCACACCTTATGTCCATCCCTTAGGGCTCATTCCCAAGACCCCATGACGTGACGGATCATCCTCAGGTGACTACCCTCCTCCACAACCAATAGCCTAACGCCACCACAAGCGTTCTATAGGCTAGCTTGTAAAGTTACATTTCAGGACCTTTATCGTGACGTGGACATGGGTGGGTAAAGGATTGTGAATAGATGTTGTGGGCTCACTAATTTAATAAAGAAATTTATTTTTTGTTATTATTTTTTATATATAAAAGGGTATTATGGTCATTTTAAAAAATGATAAAAACTTAGTGTTCGGAGACCTACCATTAGACAAATTAGTAGACTAAAAGTATAACTAATGAAAGATGAAGAACAAAATGATAATATGATTATAACAAAGAACAATCATGGATGGATGGACCTGATAAAGTTCATGTGGCTTGACTTTATTATAGGCCTGGTGAAAAAGGCGGGAAAGTCGGGTTGGGTAATAGGTCATACCAGGTTCGGTCAGAACAAGATGGTTTTAAAATGATTCGATTTGGTTGAGATTAAAATGGGTTCTCACCAAAATAAGTTGGGATCATAATGGATTGTTTTAAAACATGATTTATGATAATAGTTATTAACCATATGATGTTTGTCAATTTGTGTCTACATTTTAAAAAACCCGCTGATTTGTCCCAACTATGTTTTAAGTTTAATAAGAACCCAAATTTTAGTGTTTGGACAAAGATGGCCATGGATACTTAATTACAACCTAATTTATGTTAAATTAGATGATCACTAAGGTCTAAGGCGTGTAACCTATCAAGATAGAACCAACAGTGAGACATGGTGGTTCTTTGGGTGTTTCATTTCAAATTTTCAATGCTAATTTGACTAAGACTACAAAATTAAGGCGATATAGAAAGACATGGATGTAGGTAAATTAACTTGAGATTGAGAGCATTAGCATCCATCCTCTAAGCTTTCTTCAGTCTCCTCCTCACGCTTATGATCTTACAAATTTCAGTTGTCAAAGAAGTGACCCTTTTATAAAAAAGGTCTTCTTTTAAGATTTTGAAAGTGACATTTGCACTCACAAAGAGTCAAACCCATAAAATCGTTCATTCCAACATGTAAAGGAGACGAAAACATTGACAACTAGATGTTTATTTGAACAGACATGCCCACATAGAAAGGGTCCACCCTTAATTTGGACCAAAAGCAAGCAACATGATGTGTGCGAATATATATATACATATTTTTACAATTAATTTTACACATAAACTCGGTTTTAATATTTATAAAAAATGATTTATATCTTAACATTAAAACACACACAAAACAACAAGTGTACCCTGTCATATATGTAGTAAAGTTTAAGTAAGAACCAGATCTCGATCCATGGACGCGGGCAAACGATTATGTACTAAACCGTTGTCATTGGTTTACTGGTAAAAAGATAAGTGAATGAGTTTTCAACTAAAATTATCTAAAAATATATTCTAAAACATAAAAAACTTCAAATACAAAAATACAATTTTTTTGTCTTGTTTTATAAACAATCTAAGCATGTTAACTAAGTTGGAAATGTCACAAAGGCATTTGATCAACCTTTCAATTATAAAGACAATTAGTATCCCTTTCGGGAATCCTAACATGATAATCCTTCGGAAAGTTAAAGCGATAAACACACTTTAACCACCTAAAATTATTCATTAACGAGCTATCAATATATTTCATGTGAATCGTTTAAAAAAAATAAGTTAGTCATCCATTAAGAGTCCCCACTTATCAAGGAAAGTAATACCGAATTACAATAAGACCACCAAGACAAGCATAACGTAGATCATATCACAAAGAATTCCATTTTGCAAGTCTTGAACACAAATCTACTAAGTTAGCCATTCTACCCAAAATTACTAAACAAAGATTATGAACCGTGTCAAGAACTCGCAATAACACCATCTAACCCGTTAAAGCCCTTACGTGTAAGAAAGCATTCTTGATCAAAATCAGAATTATCTTTTATTAAACCAATACTCATTTCTAGTTTCATGGTGTAAACATATTAACAAGTTAACAGTTTACTAACAAATGATTAATTAAGAGGGTTTTTTTTCAACATATCCTAACTAACCATTCATTAATCATCCAAGATAAACGACCACAATCAAGAATCCAACATCAATGAAACAAGTTTGCTATATGATCATCAAGATTCAAACATGAAAAAGTTGCCAGAGCTTCATACAAACAAGATTACAAACTAGAGATTGTTCATGAAACAAGTATCTTAATATCATTACAATAATACATAAACATCAGCTCAATGCTTGCAAATGTGCTCAAAATGTATGTTAAGAACAAGAAATCAAACCATAAACAAGCAAGATTTTGATGGATTGGATGATGGATGAGCTTCTTGCAATTTTGAGGCTTGAAATCGACCCAACCAGGTAGCTCTCGGACCCCAGAAATCGCCCAGAAACTTGAAAAATTACCCAATAATTTGATCAGTAGCGTCTACTCTGTTTATAAAGATTTTCATATCTACACGGCTGTGCATATAAAGTGCACGCCCGTGCAACAAGCAAGTGTTATCGTGACGTCAGCTACATGGTATGGGCCAGACAAGTGGACGATTAGGCGGCAAAACTTTCAGATGTGCATGGTCGTGCATGTGGGTCAGCACAGTCGTGCATTGTCTTCAAAGCCGTCTGTTGTTCAATGTTCAAGTAGTGCACGGGGGTGCACTTGGGCCGCACGACCGTGCGTGCCAAGAAATCAGCTGCACTGCCAGTGCTCCCGGGGTCGTGAGTCGCTCACGGTCGTGCCGATGGTTTGCACGGTCGTGTATGAGCTGTAACATTAACAAATTCTGCAGAATTCATTCGAAATGCTCGTAAATCCCATTTTTTCTCCAACATTGTCTGTGGCACGCCGTTTAAGACCTGAAAATATAAAAGTGCCTGATTAAGTACCTAAACAACGAAGTTTTAGTCAAAACGCGTAAAGGGGGGACTTAAATATGTATAATTTAACGTATATCACAAACTTCTTTATAAAAAATAAAGAAAACTGGCAGCAAGAAACTGAGGACCGACAATTACACGATTACATCTTGAATATTGAAATTGTTCCATCTATCCCACTCCAAGTTACAAAATTTAGATCTATTGCTAATCCAAGAATGAGTTTTCTTTGATATTATCCGCCGTTCGGTTGAAATGAATTTGTCGGTCATTAAACGTTTTCTCGTTCATCGCCTATAAAATTTCCCACACCGCCATTTGAAGAATCACTCCAATGGTTTTTTTTCCACAACTTTGACCCGTTCATGTGCAAGGCTCCTTAAAGTAACTGTTGAATGGAAGAAACTTGGTTCGGGAAAGGTAATTTTAACCACGTAAATACCGTCCACCATACAGATTTCGCAAAAAGGCAATCTCATAAAATGTAACAGTTTCCTCCCTTAACCCGTATCTCGAACATAAAGCATCATTCACTAAAATACCTCTTTGCGCGAGACCCTACCTGGACGGGATATGGTTCATGGATGCTCGCCAACAGAAGATGTTGATTTTGGGCCGGACCCGATTGTTCCAAAGAGGCCACTTGCCTTCTACGATATTAATTATCGAAGCTCAATGGAATTTTGTTCTAAAAGAAGCAACGGTAAGAGGCTTTGTAACAGCCTCCTTCCAAAACCACCCATCCTCTTTATTTGCCCAACCCATATTTGTTAATAGCTCAAGTAACTTAAAGAACTGTGTGGCTTCAACCTCGTTGTCCGGGCTTCCGGCCCACGACCCGACCCAAAGAAGAGTCGGGCCAACCTGAACACATTCGCTAACAGTGGCGAATTTATTTTCTGCGTTGTGAAATTGTGATGGTAACAATCTCTACTATTGAAGAACACTTTCATTCTTCTTTCTTATTTTTTCTGCATATTAATATTTTAAATAATAACATTTCACAAAATAATAGAAACATTTATAAAACAATTACATTTTAATTATAAAATCTTATATCAACTTCTCTAAAGCTGTAATTATTGCATAAAACACCCGGCTAATTTGATTTATAACATAAAACACATTTATAAATAATAATAATAATAATAATATGGGTTAAACGGGTTAACCCGTCTGGTTGACACAAACCTAACACGTTTAGCTAAGCGGGTTCAACCTGAAACTGACCCAAATTAGTTTAGACTAAACCCAAACCCACAATTTCGTGTTAGGCTCGTGTCATATTTTCGAGTCGTGTCAAATTTTTCAAACCCCTGGTTGTGAAGGAAGTGGTACATTAATGCCGTTTCATAGGAAAGGGTTTTATCTTTATGTGATTAATGGGACAAAAGGGTAAGTAGTAACTAGTAAGCTGGGATTTTAGTAAAGAAAATCATTGAAAGCCTTTAAAAAATGGAAAAAAAACAAGTAAAAGAAAAGAAACTCATTGAAAGTTGATGAACTGTGATGATAAATTGGTCTTCAAGTTTTGGTTAACTAAATTTATGTAACTTATATGTATGCGAAAAGTTCAAAAGGTAACCCTAGGCGAAGTGTAGTTGTGGTGGCTGTGATAGAAAACTAAGAGCAATCTGATGCAATCCAGATAGTGAAGATACCGACGAGGATGTGATGGAAAATGAAAGGCGATGAAACCCCAATCACGAAAATAGGTGCGAAGGCAATAACGTGTATGCTCCCAAAAAACAAAACGATATTAAAGGGATTGTGTCCTCCGATGAGCGCGGAGCATTATGTGCCCCGGTGGCTCGAGTTATACAATCTGGTGAGATAAAACAACCAAACAGGCTTATGATACCAAAGTAATAAAGACAAATAGAATATTTGTGAATTGTCATTGGTCAATGATTATAATTTGTATACTATCGACGAATTGACATAAACTACCATAGACTACAAACATTTACATTGTTGACCAAACATACCATCTAATAAGTTACCCTAATTGATGAATTGATTAACCGGGAAAAAAAACAATATACATAACCTATGTGTATATCAAAAGTTAAAAGAGTCTCAATGAAGAAAGGAAATACTACGTGTGATTAGTCCATCTTATGTACCCTCTCAGCATGGGAGTGAGCCTGAGGTGGCTTCCTGGGGTCGTGCGGGAACATTGTGCTCCTTCCATCAGCTTCGCATATTTGAGCCATTTCTGAGGGTGTATCACGAATATGGTGGAGAGTAGTACAATGTGTTGAAAACTAGGATTAAAATTTCTTTCTTGGCGGTTTTAGAGCCAAGAAGGGGTCCCTAGGAACCCGTTCGGTTTGTAATTTATAGTGTTGTGTTATATAAGAAATTCTGAAAGAACCTTTTAGTATTTTGTAGGGGAGCCGCCTATGTATAAGTGGTGTATTGGTTAACACGTGAGCTTCTTACATGTGACGTATGTGACGTCTTGAGTTCGAGTCTGGTTAAAGTTCTATTTTTTTGCGAATTAGGGTTTAATGATTCTTGTCGCCCTTTCCTGTTTACTCTCAAACGCAAACACACACAAAATAGAACACACGCGACCACTCATCCACTCATCTCCAGCCACCATCCCTCCACACGCTGTCACCGGTCACACAGCCTCTCGCCGGAGCCACTCCAGCCTCCGCTCGCAACTCCTTCCTGTATTTATTCACTCTCTTAAGCTCTTCAGGTTCGATTAAACCTTATAAGTTGTTGATTTTAACTTTGAATTTCTTGATTTACATGTTTGTTTAGACATTCAAATTACATAGGCTAGTTAGTATGAATAGGTTGCCTCATTGGCTCATTGCAGATGTTTTAGTTTCTTAATCTTGTGTTCCCTTTTAGTCGCCTTTGTAAGATTGCGTAGAGTCTTAAGTGCTTTACGCGGGGAGGTTATTGAGATAAGTCTGTGACAACCATTGTTTAGTATGGTGGAATAAGATATTACTTGCAAACCGCTAGCTGCAGATGATTTTGTTTTGCTTTACTGTGTTCTCCCTTTTAGTCGCTTTTGCAAGATTGCGTAGAGGCTAAATGTAGTTTGCGGTGAGTGACAATCAATGTTTAGATAGCTGGAATTAGGGAAGAACTAGGATTGGTTCATTCCATTGGAATGGAAGCAGAACTGTTCGTTTTGATTAGTGTAATGTAATGGTCCATTTCAGTGATTTAATTTTATTACCTTGTTGATTTCTTTAGATTGTTCACTTCATTCCATTTTTTATTGCGGACAACCAAACCAACTCTTAGAATCATCGTCACCTATACAACGAAAACTTCCTATTAAGTCTAAACGCACATCCAACCATTCTCCCTTTAGTTAGTGTATTAATCATTGTTAAGTTATACATATGCTCCGACCCAAACTGTAGAACTGACCCATATTTTTATGTTCAGACATATAATACTGAAACATTTAAAAAAGTGAACCTCTTAACAAAATTGCTAGATCACCACTTACTTACACTCACATCCATGTACTTGTAAACAACAAACAATAGAATAGGCAATTATTTATACTTGTTTAGATAATTACCTTTTTTAAAGTATTTTTTTAATAACGACCATATAGGGTGTAACGCTCATATAGCCGTTGGAAGCTTTGGAACAGTCAAGACTGCTATACCCATTAGGATGACATTCTTTGATACGGATAGAGGTGGGTCGGTGTTTTTGGACCGCCACAACCTCTTTCTAGTCCAGTTCCATATTTGACATTTTTTTCTACAACCCAATTTTTTAATCATATTTGGTCCATAATTACTAAAGACGTGAGACGCATTCAGGTCGGTTTGTTAGGCCCGGAGCCTAGGCAAGAAGCACAAAAAAAAGCGTGGGTCCGAAAAAAAGCGCAAGTAACATAATCATATAAAAATATATCTTAAAACAAAACCGAAGTACCAAATTCATCATATAAAAGCAGACCATTCAAAACATTAACCCAAAAAACAAAAGTTTCAAATCCAAACATTCAAAACAAAAAAAAATCAAAGTTTCAAAACCAAAGTACCAAAGTCTTAAAACATTCAACCATCGGACTCGTTATCAACTTCAAACACAAGAGGATCTTCACCTTCGTTCATTAGGTCTTGTAGATAGAGGCTGAAATACAAATCTAAAAAAAAATAATTACTTACCCTCCACACGCATTAAACGCCTCGCAACCCGAAGCGACGTTTTTCCGCCCTGCGCCTTATTTGCTCCCAGACCCGCCTAGGCGCTCACTTTAATAACTATGATTTGGTCTCTTAATAAGTCATTAAAGGAACAAAAAATATATTAACATTTTTCCTCAATGAGAAATATAGCTTAATAGAAGCAAAACGTAGCTTTATATTCAAACTTGTATAAATAATGTGTGTTAAAAGTTATTGGATAAAATAAAAATATCATACAAGTACAAAATATTAAAAAAATCATTAGAAGAAAAGTTCCGTTTGGGTGTGTGTAAACTGTAAAAACACTTTAACGTGGTTCCGTTTGGGTGTGTGTAAACTGTAAATACATAAAAGAAAGCAAACTTAATTACTTAAAAGGACTAAAACAGTATACTTAATATATGTACAGGGACGCTTTTTGAAAGTGTTTTTTTATTTTAACACGAAGATTAAGAACCAGCGCTAGCTAGCTAGCCCTAATATTCTCTTCTTCCACAAACCCTCTGCCATCTATTGCGTCCAGTAGAATTCACCAGGATCTTCGTTTCACGTTCGCAGTTGGTTCCCACTGTTTCTGTAACAGATTCAAGGTATCGGTTCTTGCTTCTATCTACATCCTGATGTTTCTTCTTTCATTCATACGCTCCAATTGAAGTCTATAGAAACACTTATTAATTAGAGTACATAATATTCATCTTACAACACAAACTTAATGTGAAATTGAAATTAGTAGCGAAGGGATTCTGTATCCAGAATATGAAGATTTGATGAGAACAGTTGTGTGTTTAATTTGAACTCTTAGTTGGCCAAATTTAGGGTTTGCAGGAGACTGATAAGTGAAAACAACAAAAAGGGATGAAGAAATTATGATAGGTTTGCTTGATAAAAGGGTTGATATGTAAAACATATCAGAGATATGCAGCTTCTGGTTGTAGATACGGGCTGCAAACGAACCAAATGAGTTGTTCGTGTTCGTTTGTTAAGAAATATATGTGTTCACGAACTGTTCATGAACACTTACCGAACAAAATTTTATGTCCGTTTTCGTTTGTTAAGGAAATGAACTTGTTCGTGTTCGTTTGTGTTTGTTTGTTAATTTTAGGAACGAACATTGATGAACATAAATGAGCACAAACTACTGTTCGTTAACACAAATGGAAACAAATGAAAACAAGCAAGCGTTCATGAACAAAATATATAATACACTAACACTTACTAAATATTTCATTTGTTGAAATTTTAAAGTATTTAAATAAAATATAAAACTAAAAACACTAATGAACTATCGAACACCAACGAACACGTTACCGAACGTTCACGAACATAAATGAACGAACGCGGCCTCTGTTCATGTTCATTCATTTAACTAAACAAACGAAATTTCTTGTTCGTGTTCATTTGTTTAATAAACGAACGATCACAACGAACTTCCCGCCGAACAGTTCGCCGAACGTTTGGTTCATTTGCAGCCCTAGATAATGCTTATTTAGTTGTACATAGAGATAAACCTTGTGGCATTTGGGACGTAAACGTCTCTGAGCGACTCGCGGTTTTCTAAGCTAAGCTTAGGTTATGGATTCTGTTGTTAGAGCTAGGTCAAAGTATGATGAGTCTGTTTTCATCTGTAGTGCTAGTAATCGAGTAATCACATTCTTTTTTATGGGAGTGATATTGGCAAGATTCAGATTAATATCAGCGAGAACTCACAACATTAAGAAACCTGACACTTAATAAGTCTATAATTTGGAGTTAACGAAAGAGTTATGTATTCTGTTCTGGGCTCTTATAGAGCAATTTTAAATATCTTTATAAATTATTCTCTTGAATTATTGTACGGACACTTCTTTGTTTTCCTTCTTTGGTTCTTTAACACCATTAAGAAATTTGATATCGGATAACTCTTCACTACAAATTTGGGAGTTGAGTATTATAGTGACAGTTTTTTTAACTATTGCTTTGTTTTTGTTTCTAAGCAATTATTGATGTAAACAGTTGATAAATTACAGTATTACACTGTGCATGGTATTGATAAGCAAGATGTATAAAACCGTAGCAATATAATTGTAAAACAAAACATGGTTCTGGTACTTGTTTGAACTACAATTGCTCATTATTGTAAATATGTATGAGTGTGTGTGCGTGGTTTTTAGAAAAGTCATTTTGAGTGTGTCTAATTTGTCATCTGCATGTCACTGATCTCTTTTTAACGTTTAAGGTTTGGCAAAATGGTTGAAGAAGAACAAGTCAAAAAAGAGGATTCTACAAAGGAAATGTCAGATTCGGAATTAGATAAGTTAAAAGCAGAACGGAAAAATAGAAGGAAGAAACGGTTAATGAAAGAAGCTGCCAAGGCTGATAAGCGTGGGGTCTGCTACTTGAGCCGGGTCCCTCCACGCATGGATCCTTTAAAGCTTCGTCAAATTCTATCTCAGTATGGAGACATCGAAAGAATTTGGCTCATACCTGAAGGTTTTACTTATATTTCTACCTTTAGATTTTAATCATGTCTTTATTGTAGTCCTGACTTTAGGATCATTTGCTGTTAAAAAAATTCTGCAGATCCTGCAGCTCATGTGCACCGTAAAAAAGCCGGTGGTTTTCGTGGACAAGAGTTCACAGAAGGGTAAGTTTTATATGAAGAAACCGAAGGGAAAAATATTGGAAGGAATATATTATTAGTTGTTGTATGCATGCAGATGGGTTGAATTTACAAACAAGAGTGTTGCTAAACGGGTTGCTTCCATGTTGAATGGTGAACAAATAGGTATGTGTGTGTTGCAACTTGCAAACAATGGTATATTACTCCTTGTTTTCAACTATTGTTGAGTATTGCTAATTGTATCATTTGCATTTGTTGCATGTTTAGGTGGGAAGAAGAAATCGTCATTCTATTATGATCTTTGGAACATTAAATACTTGAGTAAATTCAAATGGGATCATCTCACAGAAGAGATTGGTATTGGCCTTTTCTTTATATAATTGAACTGAGGAAATTTCACCTTACTTTATCAATTTGAATTATTCTACTGTATAACTTGAAATACAGCTTATAAGAATGCTACAAGGGAGCAAAAACTAGCACTGGAACTGTCGGCAGCTAAGAAAGAGCGGGATTTCTATCTTGCAAAAGTTGATCAGTCTCGTGCTTTAACTTCTATAGATGAACGACTAAAGAAGGTATACTTGAACTTAATAATAGTTAATAGTATTAGCTTACTCTAGGGGTGCAAACGAGTTGAGTGGCTCGCGAGCTGCTCGAGATTAGCTTTAGAAAAAGTTCGAAACTAGCCGAGCCTTATTGAGCCCGAGCCGAGCTTGAGCTTAAAAAAACTTGTTTATTTATCAAGCTCGAGCCTGGCATGTGAAGCTCTCCAGGCTCGTCGAGCCTTATCGAGCTTTAGTGTAATATTAGTTTTTGTTAATATTTAATAGCATTTACCTTTTATTTAAAGTTGTCTTGTAAACGAGCCGAGCGCAAACCTAAAAATAAGCTTGTTTAGTAAACGAGCCCGAGCTTCACTTATCGAGCTCGCAAGCCTACGCGAGTATGTATTATTATTTATATTATTATTAATTAATAGATAATAAACAAGACAAGCTCGTGGTTGAGAAACTAAACTACCAACGAGCCAAGCTCGGGATCAGCTCGGCTCGTTTGCACCTTTAGTTTACACTCATTCTGGCAAGGATCATCATGAAAATAATCGAATTATTCGGCTTGATCAGAAACGTAAGATCCAACAAGCGAATGGAACTTCAGAAGTTCAAGGCGATCATCAGCAAGCGGCAAAAGTGATTCGCCAGTTTCCCCAAACAAAACCAGTCAGAGATGGCGGTGAAAAGCAAAAACCGGGGCTTTCCAAGGATCTTCTGGCTGGGGTGAGTTTTTTGAAATTATTTATAATTAGTTTTTCTTGCGTGAATGGTTCTAGAAGTTCCACATGTGTATATATCTGTCTTGTAGGTTTTTGGTGGTTCTTAATGAAGATACTTGCCAAAGGGTTTGAACATGATATGCTACAAGGCAGGGCTTCTACGCAAAACAATTTTGTAACGATACGAACATCTTTATATTACTTGTTTTATATATTTTGAGCTGCTTGGTTCTTTTAAGGTTGTTGGAAACAATATATGTTCTAAATTAATCCCCTTTATTTAGTTTTGACCATATTTAAAGTGTTGAAAAACTCTGTAGATCATCTTGATTGGTTATTCTAAGGATTTAGCATATTAATTTGTCGCGTGCTTCATATGCACTATTGTCATTATAATGTCAGCCCAAGTTTGACACTCAAAATTTATGACAGCCAAACCAGTCATGACTCAAGAGTTAGGCTTTGACCATTCTTTCAAACCTGCATTTGTATTTTGAATGTATGTGAACATATCCTTTGGGTCATCTTGTACTTGGAGGGCAGAAAAAAACCTTTTCTTTACTTGAAGATTTCTTGTGTAACAAGGCATCCTTAATACTTGAAAGAATCCAGAAAAAAGACCCATAGGCATTTTTCCAATATGGTGATCAAGTTGCTTATCTTAAAACCACAGCCAAAGCAGTGGAAAGAATATCCTAAACACCCGTTTGCCCTAAAACTATCGCAAAAGCTGTTGTTGAACAATAAATAACCCGTCAAGAAAATAGTAGTTTCATGGAAAGATCTTTCCTTAGCTTAGGTATTTAGTTCTTGCACTTACTTTGATCAGAAATGTTTGTATGGCTTTTATGAGTCTAGTGAGTCTCATTGCTGTTATTATTTGTGGATGACTCATCTGTAGGGTTAGCAGAAAGCACACTTAGCTAACAATTGATTTGTGAGTCAAGAGTTGCTAAAATGTTAAAACTGCAATGTTTGAATTGTTTCCGTCAAATATACCAGTTTTGATACGTTTCGTTGATGGAATCAAAAGCTTTCGAAAACAAAGTTACTTACACAAGTTTGAGTTTTCTAACGGATCAAAACATGAACCACGTGGTTCACATCCTCTTAATCAAATGTTGAGTCTTTTGTTGTATGTTAGGAGAATATGTGTTCATAGTGATTTTTGTGTCAATCTAAAAAAAAGTCGCTTCTTTTTCAGGACGTTTGAAGCTACACTTTATGCCATTTTTTTAGCACTTAAGGCGATATTGATGCATATTGGTGTTCATCGGTTCATGAGGCAGTCAATAAATTCAACAACACAAGCTAAAAGTTCAAATCTTCTTAGTTGCAATATTCAATCAATTTTGTTCAGGTCAGACCTATAGTACAAGTAATTCTGGCTTGGACCTAGAGCCTCCATAAAAATAAAGCCTTTACTTAAAAGAAAATTAATATATTAACTATTACTATCATAACAAATTTATTGTTTTAAATTAGTTTGATTCTTTATACAAGCAAACTACTCTATATTATATGTGTGTTTGATTTTTTTGGTTCAAGCACGGATAAAGGAGTATCGTTTATAACAATCAAAGATGAAAAAAGGGCCCCAAAATTTCATTTCACCTTGTGCCTCCAAAAAGCTTGGAACGACGCTAATTTTGTTGGTGCATTTTGGTGATTCCGTGAATCGGACACATGCAAATTTTGGAACAAAATTATATTCAAGGTTATATTGATTATTACTCTATATACAAGATCCATGATTGTGAATAGTTCTTTAATCTTATTGAGCACGTGGCGCTCTATCATTTGCCCGTGCGGCATGCATTATTATTTTATTTTATTTTTTGAACTGAGTCCACCCACCGCACACCATCGACGGCTATTACCACCACGCCGGCTACAAGATCATCAACCAGGTCGTCGAGCGGATCTATGGTTCCGGCAACATACCTCTTTTTCATTGCCACCGGAGTTCTTTGATGCCTACCTTTAGGCCACCCGTTGTGAATCTGACCGAACTACTCACCAAGACCATTACGTTTTTCACTTGGTTCGTGGGAAAGTCGCCGGATGTTGCATCTCTGTCGGACCAGTCATTGAAGTCGCTGTTAGATCTTCGGCACGTGCACTCATAACGGGTTGTTTGTTATACATGACATGCCAAACATAGTTATTGTAGGAATCAAGTTTTACCTTCGGCTCGTGCACTTGGATATATTTTTTTCTGTCTAATATAACCTATTTATCATAGTTATCTCAAAGCATCTAACATGCCTTATGATGAACTATTGAAGAAATATGTAGATTTTGTTATATTAACATTTTCATGATATGATTGTAAATGAACGAATAAATAAACAAATATGTATGTAAAGGATTTTTAACTTTATAAAAAAAACTAAAATATAATTTAGTATTGTTAACTTCGACTTTTCTTTCCGATTCTCTTTTAGTTTCATGTGGTTGGGTAGGTTAATTATAATATAATTTTTTTTAAATCATTGGCATTTCATAGGTGGTCACATTTCCGCCATTTTATTATGATAATAAATTTAAAGGTTTAAATTATTAAATTTATTATTCTATTATAAAAATAATATAGTCATTAATATACGAGTAAAATAATTATAAAAAATATTAATTTAAATATATTGAATATTCTTATATAATTAATAATGCATGTAGCAATTGTTTACGCAATAACTATCATTACTCTTAAAAAATCACCAAATCTCTTCTACATAACAATATAAACAGATTTGATTGTAACTTACATGTACTAAATATATTGAAAGTATACAAGGATAGCTTTTCATAACCAAGAAATAAAGATTGGCCAACAAAACATAGTAACGTATTAATATAACCAAAGAAATAAATAATTTTAGTATATTCAATGGGCAAAAACACATTTTCCTTGAAGTAGCCCATCCATTTTTACTTGTATACACTGATTTTATTCATACACTATTACATTAAGAGTTTCAAATTGTCATTTCACAATTAGAGTGTGATGTATACATGAGTTTAATGGCTATTACTAAGATTAGGATTCGTCAAACTGAGATTAATACGATACTTCAATTAAAAGAAAAACATGGTTTTACGGAGTCCCTCTTTTACATGGGTGATGATGGGACAACATAATTAATCATTTTAATTTTAAAATGATTCTAGATTGTTAGAACTTTAAACTTAGCGGTGTATGAATAAATGAAACTTAACAATCATGATATTTTAAATGTTATTTTCTAAAAAAAACTTTCAGGTAAATATAAAAGTATATTGTTTTATTTCCACAAACTTAAGTAGAATTAGCACTATATATCTTCACTAAGACCATCTCTAATGCTTGCCCAAAACAATGCCCTTAGCTTACATGGCAACGCACCTCATAAGGGCTGCAATGAAGTTAAGTGCGTGTGACTGAAATGTCCTTATGCAAGACCATATTATAATTTTTGTGAAAGAATATTTTTATACTAACTCTTCGTAATTAGAAAAGATATCTTAATAAAATAGCATATTACCCACACCCCTGGCCTAAACCATTATTAACTTTGCTCAAAACAATCCATAAACTTAGAATTGAAGATATCCTATCTCTCCATCAACGGCTACCGTCACTCCTTCAAATCCATCCAATGGTCCCCATCTTCCCATTTCACCTCAACAACCCCTCTCCAATCCCAAATGATAATAATAATAATAATAATGATAATGATAATAATAATAAAAATAAAAATAATAATAATAATAATAATAATAATAATAATATTTGTTCAAAAAAAATTAAAAATAAACTGATAATAAAACCCCCCCACAATCAAACTGCATATTAACAAGACCATTCTCTCTCGCTCATCTCCTCCCTCTCTCTCTACACCAACAACCATGGCCTCTCTCACTCTCTCTCAAGCCGCCCTCGCTCGCTCCGCCGTTCCCCGCCACGGTTCCACCATCACCGCCACCGCCACCCAACAATCAACTTCCCTCTCCACCCTCTCAATACCCACTTTCTCCGGACTCAAATCCACCACCACATCCTCCTCACGCGCTGCCACACGCCGTCAGTCTTTCTCCACGCGCCGTCATGTGATCTCCAACGCCGCCGTTGAAACTCTCGATAAGATGGATACTGCTCTTGTGGAGAAGTCAGTCAACACAATCAGATTCTTGGCGATTGATGCTGTTGAGAAGGCGAATTCGGGTCATCCGGGTTTGCCCATGGGTTGTGCACCCATGGGTCATATATTGTACGATGAGGTCATGCGGTATAACCCCAAGAACCCATATTGGTTTAACCGAGATCGCTTTGTTCTCTCCGCCGGTCATGGTTGTATGCTCCAGTATGCTCTGTTGCATCTTGCTGGTTACGATGCTGTCAAAGTAAGTTTTTTTGATTATTTCTGTGTGTTTTAATAGCAATTTGGCATTGGTTTTTCTTGTTTTTATATCTGGGTGTATAGTTAAGTACTATAGATTTAAATTTATATGGAAAAGGCGGTATCTTTATAGTTGATCTGGTTTATTTTTTGTCTGCCATGTATGTGTTCGATGAAATGCCCAGTAGAGTGAATTTGTTTTGTGATCTGGGATTTTGCAAAAGTTTTCAATGTCACTTTACAAATATATGTTTTTCATTTGTGGAGGTTCAGACAAGCTGTTTAACTTGAGAAAATATGCCAAATTTACTTCTTTTGTGCTTGATACATAGTTTTATAACCAAGATGATAGAGTAACTGTGATTTAATCATTACAAAGTTCTTGATTTTGTTGGATCTTTGCAACTTGTTGATTGATTGATCTTTGAATCATATGGTGATCTTTGATTAGCTGATATATTTGCCTCGTTGCTCGAATAATAATAATCTATCTTATTATTTTTTTTGGTCAGGAAGAGGACTTAAAGCAATTCCGTCAATGGGGAAGCAAAACTCCCGGCCATCCCGAAAACTTTGAAACTCCTGGTGTTGAAGTCACCACTGGTTAGTATGGTATATATGTATAAATACTAAAATCTTGAAAAAAATCATTTCTTTTCGAAGCAATTCATCATCGTTATTATTATTGTTATCAGGTCCTCTTGGTCAAGGTATTGCCAATGCTGTCGGTCTTGCACTTGCTGAAAAACATTTGGCTGCTCGTTACAACAAACCTGACGTTGAAATTGTTGACCATTACACGTAAGATTTCAAATTTCTTTTTGGCTGTTTTACAAATCCAATGATTTCTCAAAAACGTTTGCGGGTTTCGCTTCAGATACTGCATTCTTGGAGACGGTTGTCAAATGGAAGGGATTGCAAATGAAGCGTGTTCACTTGCTGGCCATTGGGGACTTGGAAAGTTGATTGCGTTTTATGATGACAACCACATCTCCATCGACGGTGACACAGAGATCGCCTTCACTGAGAATGTTGACCAACGGTTTGAAGCTCTTGGGTGGCACATAATTTGGGTGAAGAATGGAAACACTGGCTATGATGAAATCCGTGCTGCCATTAAAGAAGCTAAAACTGTTACTGATAAACCTACTTTGATCAAGGTAAGTAACTATGCAATTTTGCTAAATTGGAGCTATGTAGTTAATATCGGTGATATATCACCGATGATATATCGGTCCCCATGTAAAATATCGGTGTCAAAATCAGTCAGAATATCGGTACCGATATTATTGGCGATATTGACCGATATATCACCGATTTTCCCGATATTAGTACCATTCTTCTTGGTTCTACCATTCGTCTTTCTTCATGAAATTAGTAAAATAACGTTAAAATTAGTGCACTTTCACTTTTGCCCTGGTGCGCCCACACATATATACATTATACGCGCATACCGCAAGTGAGGCGTTCAATATCCCACCGCGATAACATCATCATCATCATACTCAGTATATCCACCAATAGCAAAGCGAGCCCACCACGATAACCCATATCTCAAATGTCGGTCCTTGACCGATATCCGATTTTTTACCGCATTATCTGCTTAGAATTGGAGAAAAAAATTTTGTTTTTTGTTCTTAGGCTTTCTACTATCTTGCAGGTGACAACAACAATCGGTTTTGGGTCACCAAACAAGGCAAATTCGTACAGTGTTCATGGAGCGGCTTTGGGTGCGAAAGAAGTAGATGCAACTAGACAAAACCTCGGGTGGCCTTACGAGCCATTCCATGTACCAGATGAAGTGAAGAAGTATGCAATTCCCTCAAACTTTTTAACTATGGTTTTCTGATTACGTAATTGATTGTCGATTTTTGGTTGTTGCGTGTCAGGCACTGGAGTCGTCATACCCCAGAGGGTGCCGCTCTTGAAGCCGAATGGAATACTAAATTTGCAGAGTACGAGAAGAAATACCCTGAAGAGGCTGCTGAATTCAAGTCTATTGCTACCGGTGTATTGCCTGCTGGATGGGAGAAGGCTCTTCCGGTTAGTATATTCTTTTATTACATCTTACTTGTGATTCTAACTAGAGTAAAATGCCGTTTTCGTCCCTGAGGTTTGGCTAGTTTTGTGGCTTTCGTTCAAAGGTTTTTTTTCCGCATCTGGATATAAAAGGTTTGAAATCTTGCCATTTCCATCTGGCTCGTTAACTCCATCCATTTTTCTCTGTTAAGTCATGAGTAATTTCGTCTTTTTTTGTTAACTTAAAGGGTAATTTGTTTTTTTCACTTTATGGACACGCATTTAGCTTAATGTACAAGCGAGTCCTTAAGTGAAAAAGACCGAATTGCCTTTTAAGTTAACAAAAAAGACGAAAATACCCCTGACTTAACGGGGAAAAAGAATGAAGTTAACGAGCCGGATGAAAATGTAAAATTTCATACCTTTTGGATTCAGATGCGGAAAAAAAAAACCTTTGGACGAAAGTCTCAAAACTAGCAAAACCTCAGGGACGAAAGTGACATTTTACTCTTCTAATTATTTAATATCACATAATCACTTTCAAGTCACACACCCCTTAAAAAATTATTTGAATAATAATGTTGTTTCTGTAGACATACACACCAGAAACACCAGGTGACGCCACAAGAAACCTCTCGCAAACAATGCTTAATGCATTAGCGCCGGTTCTTCCGGGACTTATCGGTGGAAGTGCGGATCTTGCATCTTCAAACATGACTTTAATGAAAATGTTCGGTGATTTCCAAAAAAACACACCCGAAGAACGCAACGTTCGTTTCGGTGTTCGGGAACATGGTATGGGAGCCATATGTAACGGGATCGCTCTCCACAGCCCTGGGTTCATCCCGTACTGTGCTACATTCTTTGTTTTCACCGATTACATGAGAGGTGCCATAAGGATTTCGGCTTTATCGGAAGCTGGAGTTATTTACGTCATGACCCATGACTCCATTGGGCTTGGAGAAGACGGGCCGACCCATCAACCCATTGAACATTTAGCCAGTTTCCGTGCCATGCCCAACATCTTAATGTTCCGCCCGGCTGACGGAAACGAAACCGCTGGAGCGTATAAGGTTGCAGTCGAAAGCAGAAAACGTCCCTCGGTTCTTGCTCTTTCTCGTCAAAAACTGCCCAACCTGCCTGGAACTTCAATTGAAGGAACCGCAAAAGGTGGTTACACGATAACCGACAATTCAACAGGAAACAAACCCGATGTTATCTTGATCGGTACAGGTTCCGAGCTGGAAATTGCGGCTAAAGCTGCCGATGAACTCAGAAAAGAAGGGAAAACGGTTCGGGTTGTGTCTTTTGTATCATGGGAACTTTTTGATGAACAATCTGACGAATACAAGGAAAGAGTTCTTCCGTCTGGTGTAACGGCTCGTGTTAGCATTGAGGCTGCATCGACTTTCGGTTGGGGAAAACTTGTCGGAAGCAAAGGGAAGGCGATCGGGATTGACAAATTTGGGGCCAGTGCGCCAGCTGGAAAGATCTACAAGGAATACGGGATAACTGTTGAAGATGTGGTTGCTGCGGCTAAAGAAGTTTGTTAGGTTAGTTTGAAACCGACATCAAGTTCTGGGCTTCGGGAACTTACATAAAGGACGAGTGGTGTTAGTTTTCTGTATCTTGATTCATAATGCTCGGATGAATAATAAGATGTCGGTATTTTAGTCTTTTTGATGCTTTTCATTGAACGAAGATCAGAAGTGAGGATTAGAAATTGAGTGATTTATGCTGTATTGAAACATAAATTTTGTGATTTTTATGTTTGATTACTACTGAGGTGTTCGTTTGAGTCCCATGTACAATTCTACAAGTTATATAACACTATCATTCTGGAAATTTTGGAGCTATCTTCACGTAAATTCATTCTTATGAACTATACAAATTTTGAAATATGTGAAGTCATTCATTTTTTTTTTGTTGAACTTGAATGGATTGGGTGATGGACATTAGCCACTGATCATGGATTGGATAGGGTTATCAAATCTTGGGTCAGTTTCAAGTGATTTGTGTCTCATATGTCACGTTGGTCACTTAAAAAGGTACTCCATCGTACTTAGGGTGAACTCGGTGTGCCCTTTCACCGCGCGGCAATACCGTCGCCGACCCTTCCCTCACCGCTGAATTATGTTGATTTCGGTGAATGGTTACTGCACAAAGGGAGAGGAAGGAAGAGGAGAGAGGGGTGTATAGTGGACCTCATTATCTTTCAATCAATCATATATTTTTTTCTTTTTCAAAAAAATGGTTTGGTTCCTTATGATTAAGGGCAAGAGGGGAGTTGAAAAGAGATATTGACATGACAAGAAATCAATGGTAGGAATTTACCCTGAAGAGGTGATCACCCTATCACCTTTAGGGTTAGAAATTGATTGCAAAATTATTGATAGTGCATGTATTGAATTAAAATCGTTTGTTACATAGCTGACTGATAATATCCATAGATTATAAAGTATGTTAATATATATTTTTTTGACAATAATAATAAAATAATTATATAAATTAGACCTAGTGGTGTTTATGGTTCGGTTTATGGTTTATTTGATTTGGTTTATCTAGTTTTCAAAATTTTATCCCCCAAACCAAACCAAATTAGAAATATGCAAACCGAACCAAACCAAATTCAATTCGGTTTGGTTTTGATTAGAAACCAAATAAATCAATTTCAACTAAATTGTACTTAAATACTTTTTTTCCTGATTTATATTTATGTTTGTGTTATAACTTTCTAATATTAAGTCATCAACTAATCTAAACCTAACAATATATAAATAAAAGAAAGATTCATAGCAAAATAAAACAAACATAACCATAAAATAGTGGTACATACAACCACAAAGTTGAAATTTCAAAAAACACAGATTATAGAAACTATAAATAGTCACCAAGTTTGTCGGGAAAGAAGAAGGTCGGGAAAGAAATGACCCAGTACTTGGGTGACTATCAATTTGGGGTGGGGGTGCCAAATGGGGCAGAGGCGGTGCTTCACAGTGCAAACAGGTTTCTCAACTCATTTCATGCAGATGGTTCCTTAGCCTTGCTTACTGTAGATTTCTCCAATGCTTTCAACACGGTCGACCGCACAGCTTTTCTGCACGAGGTTCATCAGCGTTGCCCGTCAATCTATCGGTGGGTCCAATTTCTTTACGCCCAGCCTGCTAGGTTGTATGTTGGTAACGAGTGTATTGGGGCTACTATTCAACAAGGAGATCCCTTGGGGCCCCTTCTCTTTGCCCTTGCCTTACATCCCCTTATTCTCCGGGTTCAGGATCGCTGTAAACTCCCGTTTCATGCTTGGTGGATGATGGGACGATTATCGCCTCTGAGGTTGCTAAGGCCTTAGACATCATCAACGAGGAGGGGCCATCTCTAGGGCTTTATCTCAACATGCGACGGGCGGAAAGTTCAAGATGGGCTTTTCCCGAAAGGGATCGGTAGACCAGAGAAGGGGATTAAGCTCCTTGGTGAAGCTGTTAGTCGGGATCCTAGCTTTATTGAGGAGTTGGCAGGGCGGCGAGCCTCGGGGGCGGTTGACCTCATGAAACTCTTACCCTGCTTGAGAGATCCCCTATGTGAACTCCTCCTGCTAAGGTCGTGCATGGGGGTCGCTAAGTTACTTTTTGGGTTGCGGACTTGTCAACCGCATTTTTGGAGGATGCGGTATCTCGGTTTGATGATGGCCTTAGAGAGGCTATAGAAGACATAGTAGTGGGTGGCGGCCCCTTCTTTGGTGACCTCCAGTGGCGTCTGGCATCTTTGCCAATGCGTCTAGGTGGTTTGGGCCTCTTCTCAGCTCGAGATGTTGGGGCTTATGCCTTTGTGGCGTCTAGAGCTCAGTCTTGGGAACTACAGGATCATATCCTTCGAAACTGTGAGGTCGTCGGGCTTGACCCGGACTATCAGCAGGCGCTTGAACGCTTAAATGTCTCTCTCCCAGACTTGTATATTTGCGGTTTTTCTAATAAGGACACCGCCCCCTCGAAGCCACAAAAAACTTTGGCGAATGCTCTGTTTAGCAAAATCGCTCAAAGCCTGGGAGAAGCTTTTAATTTGTCTTTCCACCAGAAGGTGGTGTTTGAGTGCCTGAAAGGTCCCCATGCTCAGGAATTTTTGACCGTCATACCAATTGAGGGGTTGGGACAATGTATGTCTGCAGTAGAATATAGAGCCATTCTCAAATACCGGTTGATGATCCCTATGTACCCAGAAGATGAAACTTGCCCGATATGTCGTAAAGCTTGTATGGATAAATATGGGGAGCATGCAGTTCACTGTAAAGAGCTCCCTGGGTTCAAATATCGGCACGACTGGGTGCGTCATGCTTTGTGGACATTTTAAGAAGAGCTGGGATTTCAGCTAAGAAAGAGGCCCCTGTGAATTTCCTCACGGACCCTATGGAAGGGAGATCTACTCTGCGACCAGCGGATCTGCTCGTCTTTGGCTGGGCTGGAGGGAAACATGCTTGTGTATACCTCACGGGGGTTTCCCCTTTGGTTGGTTTAAGGGAAAACGAGTTTGTAGCTGGACAAGCGGCAAGAAAGGCAGAATCAAAGAAAGTGGATAAGCACGCTAAAGCTTGTGCAAAGAACCAGCATGTCTTTGTCTCTTTTGCCTTTGATACTTTTGGCTCCCTAGCGCCAGAAGCTATCCACTTATTGACGAGGGTTCAACGGGTCGTCTACAACAATTGTTCAACCCCAAGGGGGCAAGGGTTTGTATTTGGAAGGTTAGGATTTGCAATTCAGAAAGGATTGGCGGCGCAACTTGTTGCCCGGCTACCTTCTTTTTGATGTAACTTGGCAAGTTTTCTGAATTTAAAATAATATTATTTATATTAATTTGAATAAAAAAAAAATTCAAAACCCATTTTCAAAGTTATCAACATAAAATAGCTATATTAATAATTAATTATTTTCTATCAATCACGTTAACTTTGGAAATGATTATTTTTAAGGAATAACATTTATAATTTATAATTTATAATTTCATAAAGGTTTCTAATAGTACTTATGATTTGTTTATATAAATTATGGTAATGGCAATCGTAATGGTAAAAGGTAAAGAAGGTCAAAAATAGAAAGAAAAAATGAGGGATTTTTAGGGAAAAAATATTAAGTTCTAACTCGGGATCATGTTTATTTCAGATTACGTAATATTATTAAATAAGTTGTTTGTATATGTGTTCTATAATCTAATGAAACTAGTATTAAGCATCCCTGTGTTGCCGCGGGGACGAATACTAATGTCACACTACTGCCAGCAACCACCAACACTCAAGTTGCGGCGTGTTAATGCGAAGAAATTAAACCGAAAGGTAAAACATATAAAAAAATAACTAAGTCGATCTAGACCCTCGTGTTACGACGACGTAATAATGTTTAACCACACACGCATGTTGCACCGTGCTAATTCGCAAAATTTAGAACGAAACGTAAAACGAAAATTTTGCGAAAAATGAAAAGTATAGAGGAACAAAATTGAAAGAAAAAAGTTGTAAGGTTAAAACACAAAAGATGAAAGTTTTGGGGTAAAAGTAAAAAAATCAAAATGTTTTTGTTTAGAAGTAAAATATAAAATAACTCTGGGTTAAAAAGTAAAAAACTCAATTTCTTTTTAAAAAATTCCCAAAGCATAAGGTACTACATCTTATGCCAAAAAATGGTCAAAATTATAGGATTGGGTAAAAAAATCAAAATGTTTTTGTTTAAAAGTAAAATATAAAATAGCTTAGGGTTAAAAAGTAAAAAACTCAAAAAATCTTTTGAAAAATTCCCAAAGCATATGGTACTACACCTTATGCTAAGAAACGTTCAAAACTATAGTATTAAGTAATAAGTAATGCATATGTGACATGAACGATGAACCAGAAAAAAGAGAGTAGAAAGAGGGTAGAAAAGTTGTTAGTGTAACTTATTTTTTGGTTGGGTATGATTATATTTCGAAGTAATTGAATCAAATGTCAGTTAAAATACATTCTTATATTTTGAAAAGTTTAAAACATGTTTTTCACTTTTTCTTTAAGGCCATGAGATGTACCTTAACATTTAGGATGTTAACGATAACATGGCATGTTAACTAACAATGTACACTACTACCTTCTTGTGTTAAGTGGTTATTTGTTAACATGTTAACCGGATGCTAAGAGACCATAAACCACTAAAAATAGGGTTAGATGGAGTTAACGATATTAAACCATTTCCATGAAGTGAGACTAAAATAAAATGAGGAAAAAGAGATGATTTGATACTTGGGTTAAGTTACGGAGAATTAGAGTATATCTCAGGCCTAACAATATATCGTCTTATTTTACTAAAACTAAAATATGATAGAATTGATCCTAGAATAATTAATTAAAAAATTTGAATAATTTGTCAAAGCAGATCAGTTATAAATATCTAAAGTTAGTTCTATATATTTTGACTCACGAACTAAATCATGCTTAACGATCCATCATATGTATAATTATTCCATTGGATGTTTTTACGCATGCTAATTCTGAAAGTTACTTCATATGCTAAAAAAATATTTATATTTTGATTTATTAGTGTATCCCTTAAGTTTAAAAAACGAGTATTTTCAGGTAGGTTATGTTTATTTCAGCAAGTTCAAATATTTAAGGATGATTATTTTTAACTTCTTTGTTATTACTCAAAGATTTAAGGATGATTTTTCTTAACTTCTTTGTTATTACGATTTACGACACATTAAATGGACTTTGGATTTGGATACTTGATTACTCGTAACTTAATTCGAAGGCAAATTGGGCTTTCAACTTTGGGCTTAAACCATGAGTAACACGCATGAAGCCATGATTGGACTTTGGATACTTGAAAATCATGGTATGCATATTGGTGATTAGTGTATGAGTGTATCTAGGAATGTTTTTCGGGTTTAAGGTTTTTCAGGTTGAGTTGTTCGGTTTTCTTCGCCAGGAAACAGTGACTCGATAACCGATTTATTTAAAGTTTTGGTTGATCGGGTTCGGGTTAGTTTAGGTTGGGTTATTCGTTTTTCAGGTATAGAAGTAAAATGAAAATAAATGTGTTTTCTTTACAAAATTTCATATTTCTACTAAAAAAATATTATCAAAATTTAAACAACATTTAACGCTATGATATTATAATGTTCAAAAGTCAGAAAACTTAACGTTCTAAATGTCCAAGACTCCAAACAAAATCAAATCTATAAAAAATACTAAATGTCCGGATCGTGTTTTGGGTTTTCCGGGTTTGGTTGTTTGGGTTTTTGAGTGGAAAAAGTGACTTGATAACCGACCCATAAAAGATTCGGGTTTTTTCAGGTATTCTCTAACATGGGATCAAACGCCATTAAGTTGGAGTCAAGTTTCAAGTTTAAGATAAAAATGAAAAGCCCTAAGTGTATCACATTTGGCTCACGTGATAAAAAATTTTGGTGATAAATTATAGAAAATTATATGAAAAACCTTTCGATATAATTATACGTGATTTAATTTAGAAAACTTAATCCTAATATACTAAACAATAAGTAGATAAGACAATTGTATATTTATTCAACAAAATATATATATATATATATATATATATATATATATATATATATATATATATATATATATATATTATAGATACATAAAAGAAAGATGATACCTGAGAGTCGACTCGCGTATAATGTGATTTTTAGATGGTATTTGATAGAATAAAGTGGGATACGCCGGGCCAAGGTTGATATATGACTATGACTTGGAGTAAATAAATGAACGTTCACAAACATAAATGATCGAACATAAACGAAAATTTACGAACACAAATGAACAAACACAACGTGTGCTCATGCTTGTTCATTTAATTAAACGAACAAAATTTTTTGTTCGGGTTCGTTCATATATTAAATAAACGAACTTCCCACCGATCAAGTTCACGAACAGTTCATGAACGTTCGATTCGTTTACAGACCTAACCTTAACCCCTGATGTACGAGAACCGAATAAAATCCGTAAACTTTCGCCCCTCATGAAATTCAAACTTAAAATTAAAGTACCGATTAATCACTTGATCAAAATCTTTATCATTAATGGCCCAAGCCGGATTCCAACATCCCTTTCCACTTGAGCGTAACATTTCTTAACCATTCATTTCTCAATATAATTAGATTTGGATTTAATTTAAAAAAATTGCGATTATGGAGTTTGGTAACCGATGGGGGGGTTGGTATGAAAGGAGGGAAGAGAAGCCACCCACCAACTCTCTCCTCAATCCACTTAAATCCCCCACACCTGCAATTTCACACACTTGACAACAAGAACAATGGCAACTCACATTAGCAATGTTGCCCACCATCTCCAAATTCCCAATTTCATCTCCAATTCCCCAAACCCTTGTTCCAAGTTGTCGCCTTTCTTATCTTTTGGATCGAAATACCAAACCCCAAGTACCCAGATCTCTGTTTCTTCTAACAAGAGAAAACTTTTCACTGTTTCTGCTTCTGCTGCCACCACGGCGGCGGTGCCGGAGATTGTGTTGCAACCCATCAAAGAGATTTCCGGCACCGTTAATTTGCCCGGTTCTAAGTCGTTGTCTAATCGGATTCTTCTTCTTGCTGCACTTTCTGAGGTAGTTTTATTCATTTGAATTGTTTGATATTTCGTATTAATGATTGATGTGCTTGTAGGACAATTAGGATTATAATTTGGTAGCTACATTGAAGTTTATAATGCCAATTTGCAAGAAAATCCATGTGGGTTTTGCTGCATTAATATAAGAAACTATGTGTTTGATATTAAGTCAAAATATTTGAAGTTTTGATTTTTGATAATTGAATGTGCTTCTATGGCTGTTATATCTTTGTATATGAAGTTTTAAGTTTTTTATACCATTTGTGAGGTATGGTGTTTAGGTATAGCGTTGCATAATTCTTGAATTGCACACTGAGTTTGGGGTATCTCTGAGGTGAAACAATGTAGAGGTAAAATTATGTAATAAGAATGTAAGATCACTAAGCATGTTATGAATTGAGACTCCACAAAGAATTTGGATTGATCTTGCATTTAACACATAAGGAAAACAAAGACTGTTACTGATCTTTTTTTGATGACTCATGCGTGCTTCTTCCTTACGTGTGTTTGTTGTATTGTTTGTCTTTATATTCAAGTCACTTAAAACTTTTATGGTCTACTTCTAAGTAGGAATATATATTACATTCTAGATTATTTCATCAAGCATGCTTGATTTGAGATTCGACCCTTGATTCTAAATGCGTTTTAGATGATTTTAAGTTTGACGTGGTTTGAGTTTTTATCAAAGTGTGTATTGAAAATTGATTCATTTGCAAAATTATAGAGTTTTATATCTTAATCGATACATTGATTTGCTACTAGTATGTTTGAGATGGGCATGTCATGAAAGTTGTCTTGTATTATTTCCTTCTTATACAGGACCACAAGATTTATGTTTCTTCATGTATTAGTGCTAGTATATATTTTTTTTAAATCAAATATAATCATGGATGTAGAAAATTTTCGAACCATTGAAAACACATGCTCGAACCAGAGCCATAGTTTGATGCTAGAATTTTTATTTATTTCTCAGGGAACAACAGTTGTTGACAACTTACTCAACAGTGATGATGTCCATTACATGCTTGGGGCTCTAAGAACTCTAGGTTTACGTGTTGAAGAAGATGGTGCAATTAAAAGAGCAATCGTGGAAGGTTGTGGTGGCGTGTTTCCAGTGGGTAAAGAAGCTAAAGACGAAATACAACTTTTTCTTGGTAATGCAGGAACCGCTATGCGCCCATTGACTGCCGCAGTTACTGCTGCTGGTGGTAATTCAAGGTACGTTGATATATTTAAATCTTTGATCTCAAAAGAATCTATCTTCTGAGTGAAACCCACCCCCATTTGATTATGTCCTTTACGGAATATTTTCTCCAGCTACATACTTGACGGGGTTCCTCGAATGAGAGAGAGACCGATAGGTGACTTGGTGACGGGTCTTAAGCAGCTTGGTGCAGATGTTGACTGTTTTCTTGGGACCAACTGTCCACCTGTGCGTGTAGTTGGAGGTGCGGGCCTTCCGGGCGGAAAGGTATGCGTTTGTTATTGTCTTCAATTTCTTTGATTTTTTTTTGTATTATAATTGTTCGTATTGTATCAAAATTTAATGGTCAAACCAGTTGCTATTGTCATATTGTGTTCATATACCAAACTAGTGGGTTACCAGCCGTGCTCCAAAACGGGTTCGAAACGTAGACTAAAATAAGCAAATCGCGAGAGTTAAAGTTGTTTGATGTTTTAGTTAAAGGGCTAAACATGTCATTATCAAAGTTGAGGGGCGAAACATGTCATTATTAAAGTTGAGGGGCTAAAGTTGTTTGACGTAGTTAAGGGGCTAAACATGTCATTATTTAAGTTGCTAAATTTGTTTTACTTAAGGGGCTAAACATGTCATTGCCAAAGTTAAAGGGCTAAACATATCAGTACTAAAGTTGGTTAATGCCAAAGTTGGGGGCCAAAGTTGGTTGAGAAAATAGCATATTTATAGTATATACAATATATATTTTTTAAATAATTTTATTTTCTTAACTAAGGTGGCAGTTTCAACCAAATTGCTTACAATTTTTAAATGGGTTGATCGGGATTATGTCTGATCTATTATGCAGTAAAATAAGAAAGAAGATCAAAACGAAATGGGTCAAACTGGCAAAAGTGCCCCATAATCTTTTTACTTAATAAAACTCGTTATATATCCGTGTATTAAAAATGCGTAAAAGTAACAAATAATTTTAATTTGATATTTCAATAACAATAACATCATTCTAGTAAAGGTTAACTGATTAATGGAAAGATGCAAAACGTCATGAATCAATAATTCAATTTACAATGCTAATAAAATAACAGCAATATGTGTTTTATATTTACAGGTTAAGCTGTCAGGATCTATTAGTAGTCAATACCTTACTGCTTTGCTTATGGCTTCTCCCCTTGCCCTTGGAGACGTAGAGATTGAAATTATCGATAAATTAATATCCATACCCTATGTTGATATGACGATAAAATTGATGGAACGGTTCGGTGTCTCAGTTGAACATAGTGATAGTTGGGACCGGTTCTTCATCAAAGGCGGTCAAAAGTACAAGTAAGTCTACCGTTTTATATAAAGGCCATGCTTTTATGGAACCCGAGTTGTGAATTTTATATGAACGTATTTTTTTAGGTCACCTGGAAATGCGTACGTAGAAGGTGATGCTTCGAGTGCAAGTTACTTCTTGGCTGGTGCTGCTATAACTGGCGGTACCATCACTGTTGAAGGTTGTGGAACAAGTAGTTTACAGGGTGATGTGAAATTTGCGGAGGTTCTTGGACAAATGGGGGCGGAAGTAACATGGACCGAAAATTCTGTCACGGTGAGGGGCCCACCGACGGATGCTTCTGGAAGGAAACATTTGCGTGCTGTAGATGTCAACATGAACAAAATGCCTGATGTTGCCATGACTCTTGCTGTCGTTGCTCTCTATGCAGATGGCCCTACAGCCATTAGAGACGGTATCGTTATATCTTCATCAAGTCTTCATATTACAATCCATCACTTGTAGTCTAGTGATTGGAAAGACTTGGGTTCGCCTTGGAGACCCAAGTTCAATCCTCACTAGTGCCACATTTGGTGGATAAAGGGTGTGAAGGATAGTTCTCCCAGACTTTAGGTCAAGAGTTTGACCCTGAGCCACCCCGGGTTTTAGTCCACCATGCGTTACGCCAGAGAGAATCTCTCTTGTGGCGGCGCAAGCCCCTGCCACTGGCAGTGGGTGGTATGGTTTCCCGAGGAACGCCGTTAGCCAAACTCTGACGCTAGTGTGGGCCCGGTTAAAACAACATAGTCTGGCCAGAGTGGGGTTAGGGCCCTCTGTTTGGGAGGGTGTGAGAGATCTCTCTCTCTCTCTCTCTCAACATGTTAAAGTTTCTCACCGTTGAAAAAAAAAGTCTTCATATTACAAAAATCATTATCAAATTATCGAAATGTGTCGAAGTGATGCTCAAAAAACTTATTATTACAACTTCAAAGCACATCCAAACACTAATACCTACAACTTATTAGCATGTTCTTTTCTGTTATTTTTCAGTTGCTAGCTGGAGAGTCAAAGAAACCGAAAGGATGATTGCCATTTGCACAGAACTCAGAAAGGTAATACAGCCCGTTAGATCATAAGCACTTATGAATAAATCACTTTGGGGTATTGTTCACCTTAAACAAGTTAAATAAAAGTCTCAAAAATCTTTAAGCATACATCCTCCAAAACTTGTTTATTTAGAAGTTTTAGATTATTATATTGACATTAACGCATCTATATCCATAAAAAGATGGACAAAAAGTTGTTATGGGTCAACATAATCTCCTTGGCGGGTCAACGAAAGTTTATTGACATCTAACACTTAACGGGCCAAAAAAAAAATTTCAGTTGGGAGCGACAGTTGAAGAAGGGCCTGACTACTGTGTGATCACTCCACCGGAGCGGTTGAATGTGACGGCAATAGACACGTATGATGATCACAGAATGGCCATGGCTTTCTCTCTTGCCGCCTGTGCAGATGTTCCTGTCACAATCAAGGATCCTGCTTGCACTCGTAAGACGTTTCCTGATTACTTTGAAGTTCTTCAGAGATTCACCAAGCATTGATGTTTTCTATCAAGTTTTTGCTTCATTTGTAAGGTGCAAAATATGTGATTTTGGGAATATTTTATTCATTTTGAGATTTGTAATTCTTTGGAAGTATGAATGATAAGTTTTTGAGTGTGGTCTTGCTCAATTCCAGTTGAAGTTATTGAATAAGAAGACTATTATCAATACACACACTTGTAGTTTTTATGTCACAAAACCATTAGGTCGGGGTGGCCCCGAAGTCAGCTTCACCTAGGCTGTTTTTCACTTATCCTCCTACGCATCCGCCTTGATTCGCTAGGGGGTCCTTTTGTTTACTTTGTGTGGTGGTTCTGGATTGTTGGTGTCCGGGGCGGTAGTGTCTTAGTCTTGTTTGGTGGTTTGGTTTGTGTCTTAGTGTTTTTTTTTTCACGTTGTATCGTTTCTTGCTAATTTTTTTTTGTTTTGATGGAATGATAGTTTCCTTGGTTGTTCAAAAAAATCTATAATATTTTCATTGTTTACCTCATACATATATACCAACGTATATATTTGGATATTTAATGCATAACCAAATTTAGGTATAGAACTGCTTGAACCGAAATGACACTCATATCTATTGTCTTAAATATGAAGTTCAATTTGCACAGTTATTATCTTTCATAATCTATAAGGATTTATCATAGCTTTTTATTTAAAATTGATGTTATATTAATGGTATCATTGTGTATATAATGAGACATAAGACTGTTTTTAACATGGTCTCATACTCTTTTCTTTTATTTAAAATTGATGTTATATTAAAGGCATCATTATGATTATTAGTAAAAACCCAATAAAAAGCTGGTCATATATTGAGTTTGAAGGTGCATGGATTCAAGAGTATATTCTTTTATTCATATGTAATATTTAAGTACGAAGGCATGGGACACGGTGCCAACATTATAAACACAGAGAACATGGATGCCTCAACTTGTGACTATTTAATATGTAAGAAAATAAATAAAATAATAAAAATTGAGTTGAATAAACTTAAAGGTGAGATTGAACCCATGTTTCGTGAAACTATAATAAATTTGATTAAAAAAGACATGTCATGTGAGAATTGGATGCCACAGTTAGTACTGTGTAGTTCACATGACATTTATGAAAACGACGACCTAACAATCTTCTTTACAAATAATTTCACACCTACGCCAACAGAAAAACACCCTTGCATTTGTCCACTTTACGATAATGGTATTTCTCGTGTTGCAATGTTGGCATCCATAAGAATACGAGCGCTATGAACGCGACCTCACAGGAGGAAATCACTTAGTGGAAAACCCCTGACCAACTGGGCTATACCATATTGGCTGCCACTTATCGCGGATGGTTGCCTACTTTGCCTCTCTCGTGGGCGGACCCTGACGCTTAGAAGTGCAAATGAACCGAGCAACTAATAAACCACTTCACCACTTAAGATGAACTCAATAAAAGCTTGAATCGATTCGACTCAGTACCATTTTATAAGTAGTAGATGTATAATACTCTTTTTAAGGGAATAAGTGATGACGCATATGTTATATCCAAGATGAATATCAACAACCTCCTTGAAACAAAATCAACTTCAATGGTTTATTTTGCTCAATAAACACAATACGACATTTAAAGTAATGCTCGAGAATTTAATGAACTTTCTGAAATAATAATTTTCTTTGATTTCGACTTGAGGCATCTAAGTTATAACCAAAAGGAATATTCATTGGTTTCATATCTAAATCACCTTTTAAGGCTTTAACTTTCAATACTAATAATAATATTCTACAAAATCTCAATTTATATTTTGGAAATGAGTTTTGATATAATTTCCTATTGTCATTGATACATGTTTTCTTGAGCAATATATGATATTTGTCATTCGGATTCATTGCTAATTATAGCTTGAAACAATTATTGTTTTTTATAATTGTACCTCCACGAGTTAAATATTTGGAGTAAATATAACTGAATCATTTTAAAAGCAGACAATCAAGAATTAAAACTTAAGTTCAATTCGTGTTTTATATCCTAAGTAAGCTTCGTATAATTTTTAAAATTTGATGAAGGATAGCATTTTATGAAAACTTAAATAAATATCAATATCCACATCATTTTTTATTGAAATGTGTGAATTATTCGCTAATTTCAGGAGGTCTAGCATACATTGTCTTAACCGGGTCCGCTCTCTCACACAACAGATCCCTAATTTAAACCTGGTGGAAGGGGGAGGAAACTCACCCGGGCCCACCAAAGATGAAACTTAAATACCCGTGGCCACCACTAGAGCACTAGTAACGGTTTATCAATATCCACATCTAGGTTATTGAATTCCAAGTACAGAAAATTGGGGTAAAGATAGTTGTAAAAATCCTAAACATAAACTCCAATAATCTATTACATATCTAGAAGTTAGAATGAGATTAATATCAACATACTTTTGTTTTACATGACAATTTTTACTTTTTGTATTTCTCATACAGTTTCTTTATTCTAGAAACAATGAACTTGGTGAAAAGAATGAAAACCCATCAGGTTACATCATTATTAAAGGTCTTGACGCAACGTTCTTGTACACACATTGCACCAACACATTTGAATCTTTTTTAAAATCAATACTAAAAAAATCTTGAATTTATGATATTTTATTTGAGATTAAAAAAATAATTAACCTAGATAAAAAGTGATCACTTCTATGCCCTTTTTGGCCATAAATAACGTCCATTTAATTAAAAGATTTTCACCAGTTCATCTTTTATCAATTACTTTAGCCTTTTTTTACTAGATCCACCCATATACATTATTATAATATGTTATATGCAAATATCACTATTATAGGTAAAAACAAACACAGAATCCCAAAAGAAACTCCTATACAAAAATAGCAAATGTCACAAGAAGCATCAGAGTGGAAGCCTATGAAATCAAAGATCTCCATTCACCAATCAAACCTCACATTTTCATTTCTCTTTTGTCTATCCTCTTATCATGAACAAACAAAACCCTAAAAAAGTAAAAAATGCACCCCAAATCATGATCACATTCATAAAGATTTTATTGTAATTTCTTCCCTTAAATCACACCACCCTTTGACTTTATGTCATGTGTTTGAGTCCACCCTAAATCAGTATCATCATTCATACATTCATACCATACCATTTGTTTTCAATCTTTCAATATTATTCCATCTTCCTCACAACCCCCTCTCTCTCTCAATCACCTTTCTTTTTCAAGACTTCAATTTCTGTAAAACCAAAAGAAACCCACAAAAATCGTCAACCAAATTCCTTCAAAGAACCTTCAGATTCCATTCCACCATAACCCAAAAAGCAAGATAAAGTTGGAGCATTGCATCAACACAAGCAAGATTTGTTCTTTCTTATCTTATCACATTCCACACCCCAAAAGATCCAAAACCCACCAATTATTCATCAAACCCTATTCAAATTAGGGCAAAAATAAGAGGTGGGTCTGTTTCACAATTTCAAGATTTTCTTGAAAATTTTACCATAATGCCATTATCCCATATGGACAACACCCCACCAAAATTCAAACCAGAAAAATCCCCTTACAATCATAACAGATTCAAATGGCATATTGCAAAACTCACATTCTGGAGCTTCATGTTTCTCGGATTAATCTTGGTTTTCTTCATCAAATCACCATCCGCCACGTCATCATCATCATCATCTACGTCATCAGATCTCTCTCGCAGATCGTTAAAAACCAGTTCTTGGGGCGGACCCGTGTGGGAAAAACGGGTCAAATCGTCAGCCCGGATCCGTACCCGAAATGGGTTTTCCGTACTAGTCACCGGAGCTGCAGGCTTCGTCGGAACACACGTCAGCATGGCATTAAAACGCCGTGGTGACGGCGTTTTAGGCCTTGATAACTTTAACGACTATTACGATCCGTCGCTAAAACGTGCTCGCCAAGCGTTGCTAGAAAGATCCGGGATCTACATAGTGGAAGGTGACATAAACGACGACGCTTTGTTAAAAAAACTGTTTGAGTTAATACCTTTTACGCACGTGATGCATTTAGCGGCTCAAGCCGGTGTTCGTTACGCTATGGAAAACCCTAGCTCATATGTTCATAGCAACATAGCCGGGTTCGTTAATCTGTTGGAAATATGTAAAACCGCAAACCCGCAGCCCGTGATAGTGTGGGCGTCTTCGAGTTCGGTCTACGGGCTAAACACGAAAAGCCCGTTTTCGGACAAAGACCGAACCGACCAGCCCGCGAGCCTCTACGCGGCTACTAAAAAGGCGGGTGAGGAGATTGCGCATACTTATAATCATATATACGGGTTATCGTTAACCGGGTTGCGGTTTTTTACTGTTTACGGGCCGTGGGGGCGGCCCGATATGGCGTATTTTTTCTTCACGCGTGATATTTTGAAAGGGAAGGCGATCCCGATCTTCGAGGCGGCAAATCACGGGACGGTGGCGCGTGATTTTACTTATATCGATGATATTGTGAAAGGGTGTTTGGGTGCGTTGGATACCGCGGAGAAGAGTACGGGGAGTGGGGGGAAAAAGCGTGGGCCCGCGCAGCTGCGCGTGTTCAACTTGGGGAACACGTCGCCGGTGCCGGTTTCGGATCTTGTTGGGATTTTGGAGAGGTTGTTGAAAGTTAAAGCGAGACGGATGGTGATGAAGTTGCCGAGGAATGGGGATGTGCCGTTTACGCACGCGAATATTAGTTTAGCGAGGAGGGAGTTCGGGTATAGGCCGACGACGGATTTACAAACAGGGTTGAAGAAGTTTGTTAGATGGTATGTGAGTTACTATGGATTTGGTAAGAAAAGTGACCAGTGGTGAGGAAAAAGATGGATTAGTAGTTGCACAAAAGGGTAATTTTTGTTCTTAAAGTCTTGTTGATTTTGATTGTCATATGAGGGATGTTGGTGTTTGACTGTTACAAATGATCTTGTTATTGAGGTCAGAAATGGAAGAAATTGCACACTCTCTACGTTACTCTTCATAACGCCACACCTTCAACATGCGGTAATGGCATGTCGGCAATATCGGAAAAAAAAATAACAAAAAGATTGTCGTCAGGTAGTGAAAAATACTAAAAATGTTAGGGACGTTTTATATATTTAGTAACTTGTTATTTTAGTAAGTTTAGATGAAATGACAAGAAAACAAAAGAATAATTAATTTGTGATGTTTCCATATCCATTTTCTCAATAACTTTCTTCATGATGTTGCATCTTGGGGTTTACATATGATCCAACACTTGTAATGTATTTTTTTACTTCAAAAGTTAATCACCTTCAGTAACTTGTAATCTAGGTCTCTATAAATTAAATCACAATTTTTGTTGTTTAAACTTAAAAACTTACAAGTCTTTTTCAATAACTTACAATACAAAACAGACTTATAAATCAAAACTAGTAAAAAAATCTATATATATAGAATCAAACTAACCTCAAATAGCACAAAATGATCCTATATATTGATGGTTTGACATATAATCAATCCTAGTACGCTTTTGTGTTCCATCAAAAATCATACTTTGTCCGTCCACTGCTTAATACAAGGCATAACATATCTGATAAATCATGAGAAGATGAAGACTGCAAGAAGCTCCAAGACTCCAGCATAAGTCGTTTTCTCGATCCTTTGAAATGAACCACCTGAAAAATCAATCACTTGTTAACTTTATAAAAATAAACATATTAAAGTTAATCAATCACTTGTTAACTTTAGTGTGTTAACCTTGACATCCAAGGGCATGCCGTGAAATTGACCCGCACCTTCAGGTGGGGTCCAGTTGTAAACCTCACAAGGCAAAAAGAGCACAGATGCACCATTAATGTCTTCGAGAAAAGGTTGATGCGCGCTAAATGCTTTTGCGTTAAGTGAAGTATGTGATTTTACAACCGAAGCAATTGCAAGTTGATCGCCAAGCATTCGTGAAGCTTCCATGTGTTTTGAACTATAAACTTTCAACACTTCCTCCAAGAAAATCTTGGCTCTGTATCACATGAAGGTTATCATAAGTCAAAACATTTGACATGTAATATCGGTCAAAGTCAAACGTTGCAGTTTCATGGGACGAAAGGAGTGATATTTACATATTACAAGATGACATACCTTAAAATTCCATCACGAGTGTCCCTGACGGCAATAAACCCTGAATTTAGAGGCTGCTGTTTGTTGTTACGGAAAGTAAGAGCCACATGAAAATCTTCATATTTGCTAAATATTTCGCCCACATCACCAACTACTGCTATGTCGTAGTCGGTGAAGATAATATTACTAATTCTTTTTCCTGGGTTCCTTGAATGCTCTTTAAGCTTTTCCTCTAGAAACGCCTGCAAGATTTACAAAATGTTAAGCAAAATAACATTACAGGAATTCCTCTATACAACAAAATTTCATTAACGAGAGGTGGCAAAACAATAGTTCTATGTATCAGTCAAAACAGGACGGGTTGGGTCAACTTGACCCGAACCACTTTTTGCCCATTTTGCAAAAGATGATTTGCCTCACATATGATTACAGAACATATATTACTATAATTATAATCGTACTTTCTAACATAGCATTTGAGTAGGTTGGAGGCACTAAATTATAATCCATTTCACCAGTTTCCTTTCTAGTAAATTCTTTCGATTGTACCCATCTGACCCCCTACAGATTAAAAATAACCCGAATTTGACCCATTTATAACGAGAAAGTTTATCAGCCACCTCGAATAATTAGGTTTGTGCTATATTCATGGAAAAAAATGAAAAAAAATGGATTTAGGGTTTTTGATTGTTTATGAAATTATTTGGGTTAATGCACCGTGCTCTTACAATGTAAGACCTGATTCTTTGAAGCATCAACTTGTCTCGTGAATATTCACCTTGAATGGGATAGACCGTCACCCTGTTTCTCTTTAACGGAAGGCTGGATGCCGGATCACTGAGGATAACCGTGTTGCTTTGAGGCATCATCAACTGCAAAATGTAAGTTAAAACTCAGATAAACCAAAATTTGATGCATAAATTCTATCAATATACAAATATGGAAGTTTACAGTTATGCTCATCAAAATACTATAACCAAAATGACATCACAGGCGCCTTTTCTGTCCATCTTTCTGAACTGTATGAGTTGTAATTGAGACGTACCTGTATGAAATTTATGAATGTATTCAAGATGGCCATTGACCGGTCAACCTTGTTGTATGATACTTTCCCCACCCTAGTTGACTCACTTGATCTGCTACCAACACTAGAGTTATAAACCGTAAAAACGGTTACAAAAGTAATGCCATCACCACCATTTGAAATATTAGAGGATGATGACATGTGGGTCTTGTTAAGAGCCTTATGACCTGCAACAAATAGTACCATATTTACTTCATTTTCAATCCATAAATCCGGCAGTTGGGTAAACTACGAAAATGCCCTTGATGACATAAAAGGGAAACACCTTTGCATTGCAAACGATTTGGCAAACCTTCACCAGCAGCGGGTCCAAAAACAAGATGAGTAAATTTCTTGGTTTTGGTTTGGTGTGAAGCAGCTGGGTCATGATGCAACTCCAAAACTGAGATAACAAATCAATTATGTAATTTGTTATTTGTGATCGATATATGCAAGAGCAAACGAAAAAACATGAAGAGAAAAATATATAACCTGAGATAAGACGGGTTAAAAAGAAAACAAGTGTCACAAACAAAAGAAATTGCCGCCATCCAAAACACACTCTCATCCCTAACGATCCTTTTCTGCAAACATAAAGAGCAAAACCGCCGTATTCTTAACCAGAAAGCTAGAAATAAACGTGATTTTTAATTGGACAGTTGGGTTTAAGTTTGTTTGAGCATAAGGGCAAAACATGGAGGACGTTGAGAACCAAGATTAGAGAAGGTGATACACATAACAAGGTACAAAAACCAAACGATGCATACTTAGACCAAACATTTATTAGGTCAATCTACTAAGAAATAAGTAACCATCAGTCCATCATTAATGATAATTATACTAATAATGTCCTTCACCTAAACTAACAAACATATGTTCACTGTATCAATTTTATCAATATGCCAATAAACATATACCCTTAGCATGTAGTTCTCGTACGGAAACCTCTTACTGCCATTTTAATTCTTCACAACTAACCAGGGTCTTTCAATAAGAAAAATAAAACAACCGGATGTTTAAAGAACGAATAACAATAAGTTCATAAGCCAAATCTTAAAACTTCAACATAAAGCAGCAAGAAGGCTAAATCTTCCAAGATCCAATAAGATTCTTGCTAATTCTTACAAATCTTCTTGTATAATAGCTTTTCTATACTCGTTAACATGGTCGCAAGTTCGCAACTTCATTCAAGATACCTACAAGGAAACCTAATCAAACTATATCTCCAAATTATTGCAGAGATAATTACAATAAACCCTAGCTAATATCTACTAACGATCACACATCTGCAATCAATAAAAGTTTCCAACTTCAAAAAAGAACTTTTTTTAAATTTCCTCAATCTTTTCTTGTTGCAAGCTTAATGGGATGACAATTAAACGCTCAAATTCATATAGATTTTGATGCTGAGAGTGCAAATCTTTATTGCTGAGTTGCTGCATCAAAACCAATCTCCCAAATAATACAAACATCGTGAACTACTGTTTTAACTAACACTTTCAGGCCCTATGTTGACAACAACTATGAAGACCACTCAGATTTCAACATCTTCAAACTCAAGATTCATAATATGGGCTTAATAATGGGAGAATAGAATTACCCAGATGTAATTTGAAATTTAATACAATAAATGGGATTTAAGAATCTTACATTACAATTCCTCTGTTACAATGCAAGAATCCTCTTGAAAACCTTGCGCAGATCTAGGGCAACTACGTGAGTTGAATACGATGACAGTTGTTATGAATTTCGGATAAATATAGGTAACTTATTGTAGTTGATTTGGTTAAATTAATCACCGACTAGACCCCTCGGAACCCAACACAAATGAAGAGATGAAATTTGATGATTTATCGGAGTGTTTGAATACTAGTGAATTCCCTTTTTTTTTTCTTTTTTTTTTTACTTTGTTCTCTGGAGAAATTGATGTTCCAAAAAGGACCTTGTATTATGTATTAACCTACAACTTTTACCCCTTGAGTTTTGAATAATTTATAACCACCCACGAGACCCGTGAAGCCAGCTGGTGTTGTATTTTATATACGATTCTATGTAATCAGTCTGGTTCGGTTTCGGTTAATGGTCAAAATCTCTAATTAATAACCGTGAAACCGATTAGCTCCTTTGATTAATTAACAAACCTAGAACTTTAGTAAACTAACCAAAAAATACTATGGTTGCAAAAGAGTGAAAGCAAGCCGGCTCATGGAAATAAACGGTTCTACGGGAACTCAAAGGGTAACCGTTAGACCTACAAGGACCTAAACCGTCAATCGTATGTACATCTAAAGGGTCGGTTTTGGTTATCGTTTTCTTCATAACTCGGTCTCAGTTTTAGGTCAGTTTTCTCGGGTTTGAAACAATAAGAGATCAGTTAAGTTGCTAGTTAGTCTACCCTCCTAATTCCTAATTTTAGTATGAGATGGGCTAGGGCTGGCTATTTGCTCCCTACTCAAATCACAATTAGCCCATTGAAAACTCGAAAAAGTTCAGCTTGAGCTAGTCCAAATCAAGCCGATTGGATCATTTTATAGTTCGAGTTGAGGTTTTTGGATTTAAAATATGAGTTAGTTTACCGAGATACAAATTAACTCGAGTTGAATACGAACTAAACTCAACTCTTAACTCAAGTTGAATACGAACTGAACTCAAATCTTAACTCGAGTTGAATACGAACTAAACTCAACTCTATGAGAAACCCTTATGTTTAATAACATGCATGGATGCCATGACCAATAATAATAGGAACCTAATAATCTGTAAATACATTCAAACTTTCTCATCAAATGGTAGTTTAGGCTATTACGACGTGAATTGTACTTGTGATCGTAGTCTTGGAATTAGTAAAGAGCTAATCATCAGTTTTTGATAGCATTGGTGATAACATTCATTAAGAGTGACAATCTTTCACCCGTTATTTATACACTTATGGGACCGTAATGAATCGAGTTTAAAACAGGCTTCAAGCTTGAGATTGGCTCACAATCACATACCCCATTCTCATACTACCCAGTTACTCATTACCCATAAAAAACACGTTTTAATAATCTCAATCGGGTTCTTCTCAATCTCTACTTGATCACAAACCTAGGCCGAACTGATTACCATGTGTTGGTTCAGGTCCCTCACTCAACACACTCACAACACACACTCAAACATTCACGTATATATGTGTTATGAATGGAAGTTAAATAATGTGCAGAGAGTGAAAATCTTGCTGTGATATTCAAAGAAAGGTTCAATATTTCATTAACCAAAAAGCAAATAAATAACAATACACGTGCGAATAAAACAAGAATAAAATAATATTCTATCCTATAAACTTGGTACATGGGTTGACCCATTTTAAAACCCAACGTGCACCTTCGTAATATTCGGTAAAACCCTTTACCAAATCAACGCAGCCAAGGTCACCAAGATTTCCCATGTCTAATACAACCATAATTGACTCTTTTACCCCTCCAAGAATTCTACTCTTGACCCGACACCTGCTGCTCCGAATTGAACCCGCAACCCGTGAACCGCATCACCCGTAAACAAACCGAATAATCCAACACTATGTCAATTACCTCTACACTATGTAGTTAATATCCCGATATATCAGTGATATATAGGTTATCGGTCCCCTGTCGAGATAGCGGTACCAAATATCGGTCAAAATATCGGTAACGATAATATCAGTGATATTGTCCGATATTGGATCGATATTTGACCCATAATTCACCAATTTTCCCGATATCAGTACCTTTCTTCTTAGTTCTAGTGTTCGTCTTTCTTCTTATTGCTACTATTAGTGTTTTAAGTCTTAGTTGTTAGTTGTTGGTATTAAATGTTAGTGTTTTAAGTCCTACTCAATTCTACTTACTACAATTGTTAGTGTTTTGCAAGTTGTAAAAGGTTAAATTGTTAATGGAAGGAGAGTATATTGATTTGTTAGTATTAAATTGCTATATATAAATTTAGCATGATATTAAAATTGCCGATATCCCACCGATATCCCACCGTTATAGCCGATATCTCTATATCGGCCTTTGACCGATATCCGATATTTTACCGCATTAACTACTTAACCTCTACAATCACGTTTTCTTTGTTAATTACAACTGGTGAATAAGAAAGGCAAAGGGGGCCCCTAGCGGATTCAATCAAAAATCAAAATCACTTGAACATGAAGTTAGTTGTAATAACATAATAATGAAAATTGTGTGGTATTTCTTGTGGTGGTGCCATCAAGAAGACAGACTAAACCTTTTGATCAAAAGTTACAAGCTTCCTATTGGGCCAAGATTCTACCCTCTCAAAATACTCAACGGGAACAACACCATCAAAACCTTCCGTTAGGATCACCTTGTTGTCCGATATGTAAAGCTTCATCCCCCCTGCCAAAAACCATATACGTCTCATGAAACCTTGTTAGCAAAACTGAACACAAGGGTATATCGGTAATTTTATCTTCATAGATCCTTGCAGTTCTCATTACAATACTAAGCCTAAGTTCCAAATGTCAAAAAGAAGAGTACCTTCAAGAGCTTTTTTAATATCAAGAAAGATCAAGATGTTGACATCTCTCCTCAAACCTGCAGCAACAAGAAGTTCTCTAATTTTATAACCGTAAATTATCCTAGCAACATTACTAAAACAAACGGACGCCATTCAAAAAAAAGAGCAAATTGCATTTTATGTCCTTTAAGTTTGAGCCAAATTGCACGCCCCGTCCTTTAACTAACAAAATTAATTACACTCGATGTCCTTTATGTTACTATTTCTCATCAGGCAGTGTCCTTTTGCCCTAACCTAGTATTTTTTTTTTCTGTTAACTCCTAACACATACCACTTACATGAGGGCATAATGGTCATTTTCACTTACTTTGTTGTTAATATATATTATTTTTCATTTAATTTTGTTTTAGTTATTAAGTGAAAATGACCATTATACCCTCATGTGAGTGGCACGTGCTAAGAGTTAACAAAAAAAATTAACTAGGTTTGGACAAACCGCCTGGCGCCTGGTGAGAAACAATAACATAAAGGACATCCAGTGTAATTTCGTAAGCTAAAGGACAACGTCTGCAATTTGACTCAAAGTTAAAGGACGTAAAATACAATTTACTTCAAAAAAAACTTAAAAAAACAAATGCATTGTGCATTATATTGTAATTTAGAATTTAAGCTGAGAATAGCTTACGGGATGTATAAATGTAAAGAATAGTGAAAATTACCACTAATTACTTCACCATCAGTCGGCAACCCGCAAGCGAAATGGACGTGCAACCTTTGCATGCGTTTGAGACCACCCTCCATGATGGATTTTAAATTCTTTTGGTAGGTCCCATGTACACAAACTGAACCTTAAAGAACACAAAGGATCAACAAAAGGAACAAACAAGACAGGACTCGGAACTAAATTGTAAAATGCGGTAACTAAAATGTATTACCAGGAAATTCTTCAGCTGAAAGGATCGGCTTAAGTAAACTTTCTGTTTCAACCAACTGCCAACCAAACAGAATAAATCTTACAACAAATCACACACAAGAGCCCAGTTGTTCATAAGATGTTACAGATTTGGTCCTTAAAGATCTGGAATTACAAACATGATCCCCAACTTTGAAAGTTGTCACACTTTTGTTGTAAATTTAAAAACTATATAATTACAAAGAAATTAAGAAATAATAAGAAAATGGCCATAAGTTTTTTTATTAGTCATTTTGTAATATTAGGACCATAAGTGTAATCTACCAAAATAGTAAATTTATTATTTAGAAAAGTTAAAACGGACATCCATCTAGAATAAAATATCCATCTAGAATTAAATATATGAATGACAAGTTTCAAAAATAAAATTACGTACCATGTAACAGCCTAACCCAAATCAATTATTCTGAAGCCAGTCATAAAGCATGTAGTTTTAGCATTATAAGAATGATTACCGTTACTGTATGACCTTGGTTTGCGCGAATCAAAAGCTCCCCATTCTCTTCAATCAAGCTAAACCGTTGCTTATTATCCCTTCTGACAGCCTAAAATATATTATACCAAAAGAAAGAAAAACACCGATAAAAAATTTAAAACAAGTAAATAAAGACCGACATCATACTGTGAGTCACAAACCAGTAGCAAACACCTCAATCATGTCTTCTACTAGGTTACTTTCTTATCTTTATCACAACATATAGGTGCAATGATGTTGGGACCACAACACTTGAACCAAATAAAAATAGCTACTAACTAACGAACCTCCTTAATATCATCAACCGTATGGGAGCTTATTGGAACATTGGCAAATGTTTTCACGTTTAGCCTCAATAGATCTTGAACCTTGACATACCCATCACTCCTCATATTTAAGTTCAGTTGAGAAGCCATATGTCTCAAAATACGGGTCCTGAAAAAGTAACCAAAATGAGCTTCTTATATCATTTGCAATATTTGTATCCTAACAAGTGAAAAAAATAAAGCTGAAACAAATAGCATCATACTTACAAGAGTCGTCCAAGGGCATCAATTTTATCTTGTCCACTACCACTACGGCCTCCACCTCGCCCTCTTGACCTGCCACGAGTTTCTTTCATTGTCGAGTCTCTTCCACCACCACTGCCACCAAAAAATTAACTTGTTAGTTGTAACAATTATGAATTAATGTACCAAAAAGTTTCGAACTTTATCGTATTTTTCTCATTTCGGCACATCCAACAATAAGCTTCTTGTTCAATGTTTTTTTTATGTCAAACTCTGTCACATACACAAATTGAAAACTTATACCAACTTATACAATCTAGGAACTTCTAAGTGAAACAGTGTATTTTATTGATGAATAAAGATTACAATATGAGCTCAATAAATAGAGCTAAATATTACAATTAAGTACCCTATGCACATAGAGATCATCAAAGAGTCTCAAAATAACCATGAGAATAATAGACTGCAATACCATCTAATCTATGTCTCATTAAACATTACTCTAGGTAAGTGGATTCATTCAGGCATTTTATCAAACAGGTAGCATGCACTACTGAGAAAAAATTGTAACAAAATGAATACATAATGATCAATTGTGGATGAACAAATTCGTAACCAATGCTTTTGAAACTCAACTCTAATTGTTCACGAAACTAATTGCAAAGCAGTAACGAAAGGCTTTGACTCAAATGAAGCAACTCTGTACGAATTCTAAAAAGGATCCGTAACTTAAATGAAAATTAAAGCGTAGCGATGTACCTTGTAGAAGAACGATGAGCAGAGGTGGCGATCGAGGAGGTTCTATGACTATTTATGTCGTTGTTTATGGAGTCCATGAGAGAGGAAGTTAGGGCACAGAACTTGGAGAGTGGGGGATATGAAGATACAGATGTAAGTGAAGTAGAAACACGTAAGTATCGCAGGGTTGCCAACATCGGTGGTCGACGGCGTCGTTTCTGTTCACACTCCGCCGCCTGGTGTGGATGTTTCAGGCAGAGTAGCGGTGGCGAATATGCAATGCCGGGGCTCTTAATATTCTGGACCCTGAAGTATTAGAAATATACAAGACTAGACCCTGTATAGTTATGAAATTACAAGACTAATTGGGCCGGATGCTTCTTCTCACTTTGGATTGGGTTGTGGCCTGTTGGTCCAACAACAGTTTTCCACATAAACACTAGAAATTAAAAAAAATGGAAAACCTAACATGTCATCAAATGGAATATGTTGCCAAAAAAAAAGTGGAACATGTTACCTTGGTAATTAAGTAAATTGATATAGTAAATGACAGTTAAATAACTTTAGAAGTGATAATTATATAGTTAGAGATGATAAATGAAAGTTGATTGACTTTAAAGAGACCAAAAAAGCTTGAATGATTTGGTAAAACATCTACGAAGTTTGATATAGTAAATGAAAGTTGAATCGAGTGATTTTGGTAAATTGTATGAAAAAATTGGTTCAGGTAGGAGAAACGCTCAAGTGGATTCACAAAGGTGTCATGTTACTTCTTGAAACGGTTAATCACATTTTTTTCAGCTTGTATGGTGACATGTGGTGTGGCAAGCGATTAGTGTGTTGCGTCGGGTCCCTCGGATTTATACCTTTGAATATTATTATTTAAGAATTTACAGGAATGTTATACCGTACGTTCTTTAACAGACTAAAATACGATATTTAAGTAAAATCATTTAGAGAACTACAAAATCATTCATGACTATTTGTGAAAGGAGTATAAAAGTTGACACATTTTTTTTCTTTTTATGATTTTGAAGTAAAAAAAATGACACTTTGGGGTTGAACGAGGTGCCTATGACAGCTACTCAATGAAAAACACAGCATAAAAGAACTTCAATGGTAGGTGAATACATTGATCCAAAAACATACTTTGTAAAGAACAACTTCTGTTGAATAACTCATACATATGAAAAGTCCATGCCGAATAAAGATGTTAAAGATGTCATCTTCAAATCTGAAAACTCTTCTAGGCCACGAGAGTACTGGCAGTGGTTGACTCGCTGCAAAAACAGGGTAACGTCATTTGAGTAAACATGTAAACTTTAAAACAATTTAAAAAAAATCTTGAGTTGACAGATAGCTCAACAAAAATACAATTTTCAAATTTTTCGGGCAGACAATAGACCCAATATCTTGTTTTCAGCAAGAAACAAGACTAACTCAATATGTATTCATGACAAAAAGTCATAACAAATATGCTCATCAGTCATCTCTAACAAGGCAAACCAAAAAGTACCAGAATATCTTGTCAAATAGGTCAAACAAAAAACAAGCCCAAAAGTCACTACTTGTTTGTAAATGTGGCAATTGCAACACATTAACTTATGACAGGGCAGAATCAAATTATGTTTTACCTCTAACAAGACACTTTAAAATTTGCTAAAATAACATGTCATAGGGATCAAATGGATAAAACAAAACCCATTCTAAATCGTTTTATCCAAGATGATTTGCTTATTATAGAAATAATACTAATAATGACACATCACTTATAATATCACTAGAAAAGTTAGAAATGAGTGCTTCATATCAGTCACACCCAACAGATTTCCACCCCTAGAAAACTATAACTTGCCTAGTTAATACTGCCCTAGTTTCTCACTGTAACACAAAAGGTCAGGATCGTTAGTTACCACTCTCAATGCCTATAAAAATTTCTAAAACAGACCAATTGAATCAGTAACGTAAAAGTAAATAAATTAAACAAATAATAAAAGACAGCAAATAAACGCATAGATTTAAAGAGCAAAAAACATACTATTTCCAGACAGGGGGGAGCTTCTTAGTCTTCTTGTAGTAGCGAGCAAGACGATGAATCCTGCTTTCAACCAGAATTAGCCTGAATTTGGAATCTTTATCCTTCCTGTTTCTCTCCAAATGCTTCCGGCTAGCAACTGCTTTCTTAATTAGGTGATACAAATCCTCAGGAATTTCAGGAGCAAGTCCTATATTTTAACCAATAACAAATAAGTTAGTTTTTACCTTTTTCCACAGGTAACATTAGTTGAAATATGACCAATAAGAAGGAAAATGCATACCATGTGCCTTCAAAATACGAAGAATCTTGCTTCCGGTTACACTATTCACCTGAGCAATCCCATGAGAGTCACGAAGAATAACACCAATTTGAGATGGTGTCAGACCCTTCTTCGCAAACTTGCAAATGTTGTCCTCAACCTGATGGATTAAAAATATAACTCAGTAGTAAATTAAACTAATACTTTGATTCGTTCGGTTAAGAGATTAATGAAGTGGCGAGATAAGGCTATTAAAATGTGCAATCTGGTAGACACTAATTAAAACGACGATTCATATTATCACAAAAGTAAATTATGATCCACTTACAAAAGATGAAAATAAATTAGGACATCAAAATTACGACTCATATCATCAGAAAAGTAAATAATGTTCAGCTGACAAAAAGATAAAATATTAGGAAGTGGTGAGATATAGCCATTACAATGTTTAATCTGATGACTGGTGAGCATTATTAAACTTACATGTCATATCTTCATATAAGCAGATAATGTTCTACTTATAGATAATGTAAATAAACTATAACATCCACTTCTTAACAGTTCCATTCCAATGTGTCTACTCAATTCTAAAAAAACTCGTTATAAGTACATTGTGCAACTTATATTACACTCACTTTCAGATAAAATAGGTAAACATTCTATCAAATCATAACCCTTTTTTTTCATTTTAAAATAAAAGAAGGTTCCTTTATATACTTAGTTTAAACTAGATATTGACTTCAAATCTTCTGTATAGCTAAACCTTAACCATTATAGAGGTATTTTAGAAAGCTTATTTCAGTTTTGCAATGTCTAGCAAATCTGATGACTCTGGTTTATTTTTTATACCCAATTAAGTTATATTTCAATAAGCATGTTTAAAGACGTTGCGTTTCTTTACCAAAAAAGTAAAAATTTGTATCAATATCCCTAACAGCTGCAATGCCTTCTAGTTAATTAACAAATTCTTAAGGTCACAAAAACCACTTAGATTAAACAGACCCAAAACCACATAATCCTTCTTTGATTGTTAATGTGATGATCAACCTATGCGGTGAATGCGGTAAAAGATCGGATATCAGTCAAGGACCAATATTTGAGATATAGGTTATTGCAGTGAGATATCGGTAAATTTCATATCCTGCAGACTTTATATATATTTATACATATATAGCAATTTAACACTAATAATTCAGTGATATATCAGTCAAATATCGATGATATATTGGTCATATCGGTTAAATATCGATCAATATCGCCGATAAAGACAGTACCAATATATGACACCGATATTTTACTACGGGACCGATATTAACTATATAGTTATCAACTTCTCATTTTCTTTACTATATCTGATTCTTAACCCTCACCAATAACAGATACTTTATTTTTGCATGACTTATTACTTCTCTATTTTGCTCTATTTTGTTAATAATAAAAAAATAAATAAACTCCAAATGTAGCTTAGAATTTTGTTGCAAATACATTTGGAGTTTCTATTGCTGTGCATACGACCCATGGCGTCGGAGAGCAAACGTTGTCAAAACCCTAATGCAAAAACTGGGCTACATCTTTTATATATATATATATATATAATAATAATAAATATATAATAAATGAAAAATGGGCTGATATGGCACAATTTCATGGCTCCTCAATTCCTCATCTTCTTATATATATAATAAATGAAAAAAATTAACTGATGTGGCACAATTTCATTGTTTTTCCATATTTCAAACTATTTATTATTATATTTGCTATATTTTAGTCTACCTGTTTGACCTTTTGGAGATAGCGTAAGGAGGTATCGTGACTTAATCTATTCATACTTACATAGTTATCAATTACCAGCTTATATGTAATTCTAATATTTCATATTTTGCTTACAACATAACTAGAATAGTCAAATCCATCTTTAATAGGGCACAAACATTTCGCTTAACTGTGCTCATGCTAAAGTTATGGAACAAGACGAGAGTCAACGTTGTTGGTCAAACTTTCGTGGTTGGCTGAAATACTTTCTTCCTGTTGAGGTAGTAAGTTGCAAGGATAGATCTTTGTGTATCTGTAGTATCTACCTATTATATGCTCCTATTAATTTTTATTTTATTTTGGGCTTTTTTTCATATATTAGCTAATAGACACTATACACCATTACAATTTTTGGCAACCTACCAAGACAATTCTCAACCAAACCGGTTAACCGGATTTATTGCCACTCATGAGCCTACTATGTGATTTTAATTAATTGAGGAACCAAGATTTCAGTTTGATTCATCATAAATAGGCTTGATAAATAAACTAAAGTTGTGAAGATTATGAATGGTTTACTTGATGTGTAACAGTGATGAGACTAATGCAGCCTTTTTTATACATAACGCTTAGTTTATTGTACTTAGAGCAACGTCACGCGGCGGAAAGCTCTCTTTTCACGGATTTTAGGGTTTTTAGTTTTAATTTAATGTTTATTTTGCAGATTCTTTGTGGTTTTGACTTTGCTCAATCATCAGGATAATGATATCAATGGCAGATTATAGAGTAATTTCAAGGGCCTCAAGTAATTAACTTAATGATTTTTTATTTAATGTCTTCATTTGACAGGTTCTATGCTTTTTATTGTTATTTTTTCGTGGGACAAGAATTTGATGGACAAAAATTGGATCTTTTTTGTCTGCCATTAGGTATATATTCAGACTGTCTATTTAATTCTATTGTTTTATATGTATTTTATTATTTTTTGTTGTTTCTTAATTAAAATCTTATTATTTTAATTCCAATTATAGTATTAATTACCTTTATTTAACCCTCACAAGTTCACATTAACAAAATATTATTACTTTTGGACAACCTAGGACAAATTGGTAAAAAGATAATCAGCAAATAGACATTTTTGGACGTGCATATAACATATTCGGCCAAAGTATGTTATTTGGACCACCTATCACACCCCGTATTTTCAACCAAACGACTGTGGACCCGGGTGGGGAATATCATGACATAAGTTGATATCATCATAGTCAATTAAACACAACACAGCGGAAGTCTTGGAGTTTAAATTACTAGTACAAACCAAATGTTCAAAGTACCAAAATAATATACAGACGGTTCGCAATAGAAGATCTACAGGCGGATCATAAAATTGTACAAAAGAAAGAATGTAAAACAGATTTTGGGCAGATCTAAGGATTTACAAGATCCTCTTATATCACTACTGAGCAGCTTCCAGCCTATTTCGTATTGTACTTGCAGCTTAGTCTTTTGAAAATGCGTCAGCTTTCGCTGGTAAATACACCTAACTGACTCATTTTGAAAACATTTGAAAATGATTTTAAGTCCACAAAGGCACAAAATCTTTTATAACTTGCGAAAGTTACTTTGTAACCTTGTTAACATATTCACATGTTTGTCCATACATACAGGGTCTAGTACAAAAAAAACCGAGACATGATTAACGTACATACCACTTATGAACTCACGAAGGAGTTATCCCCAACAAGTGTGGGTAAATGCATTTGAGCGTCTGTCAGGTGTATGCCTACACCCCGTGCTAAAGTCATAGCCATTATCTAATGTAATGAGTCGAGGATATCCAAGACACGATAGTTAAGCCCCGATGTTTAAGTTATCAAACAAAACTGATTAAAAGAGAATATGCGGATTTACTAGCCACAATCTGGCATTCAATTGATCCCATTTCCGACCAAGCGGTAATAATTTACCGTATCCCAAGCCCGTATAGGGAAAATAAGTCGAGAGTATTTACCTGAGCTAGTCTTGATTTAAAAATGCAAGATTTAATATCTCAGTCGTATCCAAAATGAACTAAGTGCATATAGCAATTACCGGAAGGCTCTAGTCTGGATTATGGCATAAGCTAACCAATTAAATACTAACGGTCTTATTTAAGTCATAGACTTAGACCGAGTAGTGTACATGATCAAAACGTATAACGCTTGATTAAACGATGATCGAATAGAATGTAGTTTAAACCCGACAAGTGCTTTGACTTGCTTAATATGGGTAAACTATAAACATTTTGGATTTTGAAACTTAAATGACAAGGTTCGACCCGTTTTGGTTAATTTCCGTAAACTAGTTACATATGCTTAACCGTACGCATATCAGCGATATCGGGTAACCGGATAAGTCATGGACAAGTTCTACATGCTATTATATTTTAAATAAGTTGTAATATCAGTAAGATATCTGTCACACCCCAACCGATGGCGGAAACATCGGAGTGAGACGAAATAGATTGTTCATTGCTCACAACGCTAATAATGACAATATTTAATTAAAGCCGAATTTCATTTCAATAACGATTGTCAAGTACAACATTGAAGCAAATTACAAATAACATAATACAACAAAAATTGATACAACAAATTTAGCCTAAACGTCTACTTGTGTGTATCTAAGTCCTTGCTATTTGATTTCATAGCATCCTCTTCATCAACCTGTAACATGTTTTAAAATACAATTCAATGCAAAAGCAAAGGCGAGTACACAAGTTTAAGCATAGTATACGTATACGATTAACGTTTAAACGAATCATCATGGCAACTATGATTTTACGAGAGCATATACAAGGCATGCAATACTACTAGCCAAACCCTTAACGCAAACACGCTGTTTTAACATGGCCTCAAGTTTATGCGATGGAGGGGGATACGTGACTTCCTATAGCGCTATACATGTCAAACGAAGGCTTTAAACAAGTTAATGACTAAAGTATCACATAAAGAATGTCCAAGATATAAGCATCAAGTAATCGTATCAAGTATTCATGTGTATAGGATTGTTTGTGCATTTCATAAAGTTTAAGTGTTGTGGTTTGGTATAAGTAAACATGTTACACCCAAAAGTGTTGTAAACGAAAAGTGGGTCGAGTGTACTCACGGTTTTGCGTGGTCTTCAAACTTGACGAGTTCACGAAGTGGGTTGACGGGTGGGATGAGCGTCGAGTTACCCTACAAGAGGAGAACTTAGGTTGGTAAGTATTCGAACGATAACGGAGGATTAGGAATTAAAAGCAATAAAGTAGTTTATACGAGAAAGTAATCACTTAGACTTAGTACTCGTTTTTGACACTATAAGACCCATTCGGGTTGATGTGTTTTCATGGGTTAGGATACCCATTAGAATCATAACGAGATATTAAGTACTTAGGTGATGGAACCCAGTACCATGACGAATAATCATTTGATTACCATCAAGAGTTCGGTTAGTATACATATATATATATATATATAATATATATATATATATATAGTATAATAATCGGTAATTCATAAACATCATGTAATTTCATAGAAGTTATGCATGGAGGTAGGAGAAGAACCTTCCTTTTAAAACATCTCGTATAGTATACCAATGCACAAGTCATCACAAGGACGACAAGGATGGTCATGAGTACGTTTGAACATATAAGTAAAAAACAAAAAGTAAATGAAAACATCAAGTGAGGTGGTGGATCGAAGTTTAGGATCGCCAAGGCTTCCAAGTGATCACACTCTACCAACTCAAGTCTTGTTTCGAGAACAAGCTTGGAAGGATACAACACTTGTGGGTAAAACCCTAATAAAACCAAAAGAAAGTTGTTACCCTTGGGACCTTAGACATGGTGATGTTCCAAGCTAGTCTTCCATGGAAGACTTACGGAAACATTCCAAAGGTATTTCCAAGTAGTAAGAAAAAGGAAAGATCAAAAGAGAGAGGTGAGTTAGAACTCACTTTTTAGGAGCTTTGATCTTTGAGAGAAGAAGAGAGCTCTTTAGAGCTTTTAGAGAAGAGAAAAGAAGATTTAGGTGTGAGTTGAGAGTGAAGGGGAGTGGGGTATTTATAGTTGAGGTTTGGAGGTTGAGTTAGGTGAGTATTAAATGCAAGAAACACAATCCAACAAACACACTTTTGCCCAATCCATGAGCTAGAAACAACTTTCTCCGGATTATGCTATTTTTAGTCCTTGAATTTAGTTTATCTTTCATTTCATAGCAAAACTTGATATTTTCGCATGTTTCAAGTGTATAATGTATATGTAAGTATATTTTAGGTATCAAATATGAACGTATGAGTATTTGCACGTATAACAATTATCGGTTTGTATGTAAACACGTATTTAACAATTAAATGCATGTAAGGCAAGTATGTATCAGGTATGAATTTTATTACGATCAAAGTCTCGGATTATAAGATTGGGAAATGAAATACGAATGCGATACGAATACAAGTTTCCATAAATAGAAATACGATTACATTTTCTAATTAAGGAAAGTACGAAAAAACGAGGCGTTACAATATCAACTTATATGCTCGTTAAGGTTTTAAAATGAAACTTTGCCTCATAAGGGCATTTTGGTAATTTCATACCTTATAAAAGGAACTTGAATATAATTTATTGTTATAACCATAAAGTATTCTGGAAAAATAACTTATTTATGATATAATATCAGTAGGACATTAATTATATGTGTAAATTATATTTTATGGCCAAACTATACACCGAAGAGGCATTTTGGTCATTTTACACATAGTTTATAATTTATTTGGGATTCTGAGTTTATATCGTGTACCTACTGCAAAAATATTTAAAATAAGTTTTAAAATCAGTAGGTAATAAGTCTTGGTTGGTAAATATGGTTTAAAACTATACTATGCGCCAAAACGGCGCTTATGTCGTAAAATGACGATTTGTGTGATGTTTAATGAAAACTGATATTAAGGTCAGGTTAACATGCCTTACATATGTTATTTAGTATAACATATCAGTAGGTAAAAGTTTTACTTTAAAAAGATGTGATGAAAATCATTTTATAAGCCACAAGGGACTTATCGTCATTTATCGACATATAAAAGGACTTGTTCATAGACTCAGTTTATATTCTGGTTTGACATCCCAAATATTCCTACTTATAATATTACATCAGTAGGAAACTCATTTTCAAGTTCATTATTATTTAAACCTCTTTTTATGCAAAAATGGCATTTTAGTCAAAATGGCCTAATTACGGAACTTGTGCATAAACTCAGATTCTGATTATGATTATGCAAAAAGGGAATTTAGCCTCCGACACTTAGATAACTCTTTCTATGTCGGTGCCGGCTCACCCGGGTTAAAGGTTACTTGGCTACTTGGTATAGTAACTATGGTACATTTCCTTTTAATTCATGACCATCCTAGTTATCCTTGTGATAATTTGTGTATTGGTGAATCTTACAATGAGGTTAAAGGATGGTTATCCTCCTACCTCCATGCATGACTTATATGACAATCTATGATATCCTTGATAGACTTAGCTTAGAATTATTATATAAACTATACGATAATACATAACCAAATCCTTGACGATGATCAACACGGTTACTTGTTAAGGTAATAGGTTATATTATCTAAGTCTTGAACCTCTCATTAACGATTCTAATGGGTATCTTGACTCATGAAATCACATCAACCCATACGGGATTTATAGTGTCAAAAAAGAGTGTTTAAGACTAGATAATTATTTTGTGTATACATACTTTTGTACTTTAAATTCCAATCCAAATCCTCCGATAATATTCCGAATACTCACACACCTTCACTCTCCTATTCACATCAACTCGCCAAAACACCGATAGTCGGGAAGCTTTGCAAAACTGTGAGTATACATGACCCTTTTACTTATCGACACTTTTTGGGTGCAATACTTATTCCTTATTAAAAGTGCACACATACACTTACAAACATGCTTACAAACAAACAATCTGTCATACATGCTTAATACGTTATTGCTAGAATTCATATATGCTAGAATCGTTACATGTGCTATGCTTTGTCATCACTTGTTTCAAGCCTCCTTAACATGTATAGCGCTATAGGAGTAATGCACCGCCAGTATTCGTGAGGTCATGTTAAGTAAACAAAACGTTCTAGTCATTGCTATGATTAGATTACGCTAGCGATAAACTTTGGGTTGACACGTATAGTTGCATGCTAGTATTGTATAATAATTTAAGTTAACTATTATGCTATGTGGATTCGTCTAAACTTTTATACTTACGCTAGTATTCAAACTTGTATGATCGCCAATACTTTTGTATTGAACTATAATTTAATACGTATTGCAGGAATTCTATGATGACGACGAATGGAACTTGATAGGAAGGACTAGAAACGCACCAAACTTAAAATATATGTTTATAGATTAATCATGCAATATTTGTTGTATTTTTGTTTTCCAGTTCATGTACTTGAACAATAAGCAATGAAATGAAATATTATTTATTAATACTTGTCACATTTAGTGTTATGAAGTCTCGAGCAATCTAATTACATCCGCCCCGATGATTCCGCCATCAGTTGGGGTGTGACAGATTAGTATTAGAGCCATAACTACAGGGAATTAAGAAAAATTGCCATGATTTGACGTAGTCTATAGTCTAAGTATCCATACTTGACCATTCTTGATTTCATGCTTCATATACTCAAATTCTCCCTATTTACTTCTATATCATCTTTTGTCTTAATATTTCGTATGTCTTTTCTACAACGATTTACCATACACACATGAGGACGTGAACACACTCGCATTATACAAACGAGAGGATTTCATCAAAATAGGAGTGAAACCCTCACTTTGGTGAAGACTCTCAACCCGCATTCTTGATTTCCATGAAATTATACATCGAGTTAGAAGTGACATCCTTACCTTGATGAAATTTCGCCATGGTTATTCTAGTGGACTCTTACCAACAAGTCGGATTTAAGTCCTTACCTCGTTTGATAAGTATCAACCACACTTAGGGAATGACGTTGCCAAGTTAGGGGTGATACCCGCACCTTGGTAACTAGTCTCACTCCTCGATTTTCGAATCCCGCCAAAGTCTCGAACTTTCAATTGACTAAGGACATGTAGTAACTGGAAGGTTATTTAGTCGAATTCAAAGGATCATGCATGGTAATGTTATAATCCCAAGATCTATAAATTTAGTTTTAAAATACTTAGTTTGGCTATCCGGAAAAGGTTAACAGTTAACGGACCCATGCTTCACCGGCCCGTGAAGACCATTCAAGAACCCACATTTATTTTATGCACGTTTTATTGGATTGTTTAGTTTGCACTTCTGCATTAATACCTCCACGTAGCCATGCAAGTCTCATTCCATGAGATCCATTAACTCCATGTTCTCTACATGTTTCTTATTTCAATTTTGTTAGGTTTCTTGTATTTAAGCATGGTTTGATTAATGAAAAGATTGCAGAAAATTGTGGTAAAAATCAGTCTTGTTCTTCTTCTTTCTTCTTGGAGCCTAACCCACTTTACATGCATGTTGTGTATTGTCAAGTAAATTTTTTTTTCCTAATATTAGTATGCAATATTTAATTTTGGAATAAAAACTTTTTAAGTAGTGTACAACTAGAAGAATTTATTTATCAATCTTAATATGTCATATGTTTTCTACGCTTTATGCTTTTAAAATCAATTAGTATATGATATGAACATGAATTTAAATCATCATGTTCTGGTTGTTTGGATGTCAAAATAACCTAACGTTGAGTAAGAAGTTTGTTTATTTTTGGATGGATTGCTTTGTATTAAAAATAAATTACGTGAAACATGTCACACAACGTGAATCAAGAAAAAACATAAATATTATTTTCGTATGCGACTTTTTTTTTATAGGTGAACTTCACAACAGACGGTTAATTCACACCTGCTAGTCGCAGGCCCGTCACCCCACTCATTATCAAGGACCATGTTGTCTAAGGCGGGTCCACGCCTTGGTCGAATGTGGCTTGGCTATCCCCGAGAAAATTTCCAGCCCCCTGCCACTTGACAGAAGTTGCACCCTCCACAAGAGTCGACCCTATCCCCGAGAAAATTTTCGTATGCGACTGATTGAGGCTAATAGCCTTCCCCTGAATCCACCACCCACTCTCTTTCGGCAAGGTTATCAAGTTAACTTTTGAGGTGTTATCAAGTGTCCAAAAAGCAAAGGTAAAACCTATTGTGGTAAAAACTAAAAGTTTAAAGGCCAAAAATCAAAAGGTAAAACCTATTATGGTAAAAACTGAAAGTCCTAAAAATATACTGGCGCAAATTGATGTTGTCAATTGATATATATAGTAATAATGTAATTGTTAAATTACAATAATTATTATTATTGTGTATAGAGTAAGTAGGCATACCTAGATAATCATATATGTTAATTGTTTATTTCAGTTGATGTATATATAAATAATATATATATATATATGTGTGTGTGTTATAAGCAAATTTTCGTCTAAACAATCTTTGATTATTTTAGACACTTGTTTAAACGCCTCACAAATTCAAACAGCCTTTTAACCTATTAATTGCTCATACAAAAAAAATATTCTGAATTTAAATGTGACGAATAATTAAACGTTATCTTATAATACTAATAACTATTATAGACACCTTATATTTCGATTAGTCATATTATTCGTTACTTACTCGTTTAACGATATCCTGAATATTATTATATTTATATAAAAAAGGGGATGTTACATCAACATCAGGTGGTTACACCATAGAAAGGACTATACCTACGATGAAAGTGACTTGTAACTAATCGTAGTATAAATACTAGTGATTGAAAGACCGGTTTGTATTCTCTATTCTCTCACTTCTCTTATAAGTTAATTTTTTCCGAAAAATAAAACGTTCTCATTTGAAAAAAAAAACGTTAGCTTCATTCATCACTTTAGATACCCTAATACATATAGCTTATCCTAAGTTAGGTACGCTAGTTTCGCTCGCGTAATTCCGTGCTTCGTAGAAATCAAGCTACCAAGGCTGATCCACATGGAAACTTGGGCTACAACCGGGAAGGCACTTGTTACTCTCCAATTTCCCATTGTTTCTTTAGCAAGTCTAAGTTCATACGCATTTCGGCTTCCTAATTTCCAACATCTGTGGCTAGGACGCGTGTAGACGTGTTACCAATTTCGGTGGGAATCACAACTTACATCCCACAGGTGAGGTTGAACATGGTTTCGCCATTGTTAGTTTTGGTCATGGTTCAATGTTCCAAAAATGGGGTAACTCATTAATCCATATATAGCTTTCTCTTTCTTAATGCGCCTTGATTCTCTCGATAATGCTTTGATTAGCTCTTTCGAATTGAACCCTACCCTGAGGATGCGACACGGACGTGAATATCTATTGTATATGAAGGTCAATGTACCATTCCTTCAGGTGTTTGTCCATGAATTGCTTTTCACTGTCACCGACCAGGTGTTCATTGGAAATATTGTCGTTTATGTCACACCCCGACCCGCAGCGGAATAAGAGTCGGGGCATAATTGGGTTATCACCAAAGCTCATGATGTTTACTAATATGTTTCATATTTATTAAATTCAAATTACATCTCAAAGTTCCAAGTCAAATTCATACAATACAAGGAAAGGAAAAATTAACTAAAACAATCCAAAATCTAAACTGGTTTATTCTTCTAGGCCGCCCTATATGTTTCTTGCTTCAACTTGATCACCTGTATCATGTGTAAAAATGGGGAAATTTTGGGTCAACAAAAGTTGGCGAGTGAACCTTGTTAAAGACATTTGTTATTGATTCATTATTGTAATTAATATAGGAAAATTGTGCAATAATCATATATGAACAAATGTATGTAAACATAACGATCACAAACCACCTTACTTAAGTATATAATAAGAATGACAATGTATATGTTGGCAACATCCCGTTCACGCTCATAGGTAATGGGGAACGGACGGCCTATGCTAATGTATGTGAGATCAAGGCTCAATCAAACGGAGCCGATCTTATGTTGGCAATGCCTGGTTCACGCTAATAGGTAATGGGGAACAGCTCACGCTCATAGGTAATGGGGAGGGGCGGCCTATGAAATGTATGTACTGAAAATGATAAATTAAATCTAAACATCAACCACACAAACAACTGATACATGTTGGATACACATTTGATCATGAACATGATGGATGCACAAGTGTTTAATTATAATAAATAAATAGCGACACATGATACACCCAAAAATGTGATTAAAACGGGGAATTGGTAGAGATTCACTAACATTGGGTGCGTTTGCTTGAAGATGTTGAATGCGCACGAGTTTAGAGGATTGATCGACGAGGAAATAACTAACCTAATTAATAACAAAAAGGTACAGTAAGTATGTGGATTTTATTAACTATTTTTAATAGAATTTTTGGATATATTTTTGTGAGTTTAAGGCTATTTTCTAACTTTAAAAACGTTATTTTTAAGTATTTTTAATTGATTTTTAGATTAAATAAATAAATAAAAATAATAAAAAAATGTTGACTTTTGACCGTTGACCATGACCGTTGACCGGTCCGGTCGCTTATATATGTGCGCTGGGTGACGAACCCGTGACCTCCCGTATGCGTGCTCGCAGCTCTACCAACTGAGCTACGTGTCTAACCCGAAATAATTCTGTTTTTAATTATACTTATATACTATTTAGATTTATCCAGAAATTATTTATTTTAAAAAGGATTTTAAATGTATCAAACCGGTGCTATCAACAGGTCTCGAACCCGGGACCTGTGGGTTAATGTGCACACAGTCCACCGCTGGACTGTGTGTCTAACTTGGTTAATAATCCGGTTTTTATTATACTTAACATGATTCTGTGAGTTATCCCGGTTCTGTTAAAAAGGGCATTTTATTTCGAGAGAGTGAGGTTGGGACAGGGATCGAACTCGAGACGTGCATGTATTGTTTGCACACAGTCCACCGCTGGACTGTGTGTCTAACCCGTTCAATATACTAATTTTAATTAATCTTATAATATAACTGAACTTCGTCTTCTTCGCTCAAGATTACAGATGATGATAATTCAACTGATTCATGTCTAATTCGATTAACAAGCATTATAAGTAATTGAAAGGTAATGAACGGAGAGAGTTTGGGGAAAGGATGTACCGATCAGTGTCTTTCACAGAACTCCGGCAAAGATTCGTCGGCTCCGATTGTGAACTTCGGCTGTTAGAATCAATTAACAGTTCTGTTCGATTAGTTATGATATTGAGGTACTTAAACAAGGATTAACAGAAGTTTGAATGATTATACCGATTCACAGCGTGAGATCAGAAATTTCAGAGGTTTTCCGGCGAGAGCTGAATATTCCGGCTACCTCGTCTGGGATTGATTCTGATTGTTGGATTGAAGTTAGTAACAGTCTAACAACGGATTGAAACAGAAAGAGTCGAGATATTTACCGTTTTGAGGTGAGTCTCGGTTTTCCGGCGAAAGTCTGGTGATGGCAGTATATTTCCGGCGAGTGAAATTGCTTCGAGAAAAGGTCCGATTTTGAGCGAAAAGGCTACCAGAGACTTGTGGGTGTATTTATAGGGAAGAATCGAGACGAATTAGGTCTGATTTCAGTCTCGATTCATGGTCAGCTGATTTCCGGCGGTTACGACTGATGTCGCGGGTTTAGACATCGGTTATAACCGACGTTGAGGTTAATTCTTCGGTTAAATCAATAGAAACCGTCAATTATTGGCGAAGTCGTCGGGATTTCCGGCGACTGCGAAATGAGCGCGTCTTTGACTGGATTTGATTTCTGTGTTTCATTATTTGAATTAATTGTTTCGATATGTTATCAAATAACAAAAGTGGCGGAGTGGTTGGATGTGTGTGTGTTAAGGCTTGGCTGACCCGGGTTCGAATCCCGGCAGCCTTGTTTTATTTTATTTTCTTTATTTTCACTTTTTAACAATTTTTGTTTTTAAATCCTAATTTGTTTATTAATTATGTATTGTTTAAAATTAAAATTAATCATAAATACGCAACAAAATTTTATAACTTGATATTCGTTAAATAAACGAAGCGGGTTTTGAAAACCCGTTTTTCGACGGATGTTACAGTATCCCCTACTTTTAGAAATTTCGTCCCGAAATTTAAGTAGTAGTGGTAACAGGAAAAAGATGTGGGTATTTCTCGCGCATTGAGTCTTCACGTTCCCAAGTAAACTCAGGTCCTCGTTTCGACTCCCAGCGTACCCTGACAATTGGAATGCGGCTTCGTCTTAAACGTTTCTCTCCGAAGTCCATAATTTCTACTGGTCTTTCAATGAAATGCATAGATTCATCGACTTGCATGTCTTCTAGAGGAATATGGAGGTTTTCATCAGCGAGACACTTCTTCAAGTTTGATACGTGGAATGTGGGATGAATTCTGTTGAGTTCTTCTGGTAGGTCAAGCTTGTATGCTACAGGTCCTACTCTTTCGAGTATCTTGAAAGGACCTACGTAGCGTGGTGCTAGCTTGCCTTTTTGGCCAAAACGAACCACTCCCTTCCACGGTGATACTTTTAAAAGTACTTGGTCACCAATGTTAAACTCCAAGGGCTTTCGTCGTTTATCTGCGTAACTCTTTTGACGACTTTGTGCTGCTAGAAGGTTGTTTCGAATTTGATGAATCTTGTCTGTTGTTTCTTGTATTAATTCCGGACCGGTGATTTGAGCTTCTCCAATTTCGTGCCAACATATTGGTGATCTGCACTTACGACCATATAACGCTTCGAAAGGTGCCATGCCGATACTTGAATGATAGCTGTTGTTGTACGAAAATTCAACTAATGGTAGGTGAGCGTCCCAATTCCCTTTGAAGTCTATGACACATGCTCGAAGCATGTCTTCAAGAGTTTGAATGGTGCGTTCAGATTGTCCATCAGTTTGAGGATGATAAGCGGTACTAAGGTCTAATTGTGTGCCCAAAGCGGCTTGTACGGCTTGCCATGTTCGTGAAGTGAAACGACCATCACGATCTGAAATAATGCTTAACGGTACACCATGACGGCTTACGATTTCGCTGATGTAGATACGAGCTAGTTTCTCATTCTTAAAGTCCTCGCGAATCGGAATGAAGTGAGCTGATTTTGTAAGACGATCAATGATTACCCATATAGTGTCATACCCACCGGAAGTGCGAGGTAACCCGGTAATGAACTCCATGGTTATGTTTTCCCACTTCCATACAGGTATTTCAGGTTGGACTAGAAGTCCTGAGGGTCTTTGATGTTCAGCTTTTACTTTAGAACAGGTAAGGCACTTGGAAACAAAAACAGCAATATCCTTTTTCATGCCAGGCCACCAGTAGGTGTACGAAGGTCTTGATACATCTTGTCGGCTCCTGGGTGTACAGAGTATCGTGTTTTGTGTGCCTCTTTCATAAGGAGATCGCGAAGGTTATTGTGATCGGGAATCCATATGCGATCTAGATAATACAGAATACCGTCGGATTTTGTTTCGAGTTTAAGTTCTGCTCCACAAGATAACTCATTGCGTATGTCGTATTCTGTTATGGAAACATGTTGAGCTTCTCGGATTTGATCTTTGATATCGGTTATGATTTGCGAACATAGAAGACGAATGGAGTTCGCATAACCCTTTCGACTGAGTGCATCGGCCACCACATTTGCCTTGCCAGGATGATACCGAATTTCGCAGTCGTAGTCATTAAGAAGTTCGACCCATCTTCTTTTCCTCATATTCAACTCCTTTTGGTTAAAGATATGTTGGAGGCTCTTGTGGTCAGTGTAAATTTCACACTTGGTACCATAGAGGTAATGTCTCCATATCTTAAGAGCGAACACAACGGCTCCAAGTTCTAGGTCGTGAGTAGTGTAGTTCTTCTCATGAGTTTTGAGTTGCCTAGAAGCATAGGCTATCACTTTTCCCCTTTGCGTTAATACACAGCCTAGTCCATGCCCTGATGCGTCGCAATATACTACAAAGTCATCGCAACCTTCGGGGAGTGTGAGGATAGGTGCGTCACAAAGCTTTTGCTTATGGGTGTGGAAGGCTTCTTCTTATTTAGGTCCCCATATGAAGGGTTTTCCTTTATGTGTCAAAGCCGTGAGTGGTACAGCGATACGAGAGAAATTTGATATGAACCGGCGATAGTAACCAGCCAAACCAAGGAAAGATCTTACTTCGGTTGGTGTACGTGGCGCTTGCCATTCTTGCACTGCTTTGATCTTTGAGGGGTCGACATGTATTCCTTTGTCATTGACGACATGTCCAAGGAATTGTACTTCTTTTAACCAGAATTCGCATTTGGAGAACTTAGCGTAGAGCTTTTCGGTTCTTAAGAGCGTGAGGATGAGTCGAAGGTGTCGTTCATAATCAGTCTTAGACTTTGAGTAAATGAGAATATCGTCGATGAAGACTATAACAAAGCGATCGAGATAGGGTTTGCAAACTCTGTTCATTAGATCCATGAAGACGGATGGAGCGTTGGTTAGACCAAAGGGCATGACCATGAATTCATAATGACCATAACGAGTTCGGAAGGCGGTCTTTGGGACGTCTTCTTCATGTACTCTGAGTTGATGATAGCCAGAATGAAGGTCGATCTTTGAAAAACAGGTGGCACCCTGGAGTTGGTCTAGAAGATCATCGATGCGAGGTAATGGATAGCGGTTCTTGACCGTTAATTTGTTGAGTTCTCTGTAATCGATACACATGCGAAACGTTCCGTTTTTCTTCTTCACAAACAGAACAGGTGCACCCCAAGGCGATGAGCTAGGACGTATGAATTCTTTGTCGGTCAATTCTTGTAATTGACTGGCTAGCTCTTGCATTTCGGATGGGGGTAACCTATAAGGAGATTTCGCGATGGGTGTAGCGCCAGGCATAAGATCAATGCGGAATTCGACTTCTCTCTTGGGAGGAAGTCCTGAGATGTCGTCGGGGAAGACTTGCGGGAATTCTTTCACCACAGGTATGTCTTCGAGTTTCTTCTCCTTATTTCCCTTCTTGACAACGTGGGTTAGAAATGCTACATAATTCTTGCGGAGATATTTTCGGGCTTGAAGACAGGACATCAGTTTGAGTCCTTTCGAAGGGGTTTCTCCAAAGATTCGTAGGGTTTGACCGTCTGCAAGAGGAATGCGAATGAACTTTTCGCGGCATACCACTTCAGCATGATGTTGGCTGAGCCAGTCCATGCCGATTATAATGTCAAAACTTCCCAACTTCATAGGAATGAGGTCAACAGGAAAATCGTGATCGTTTAGAGTAAGAGTACAGTTTCGGATAATGGAGTTTAATGAGACCGGTTTTCCGTCAGCAACTTCTACCGTTATGGATTCCATAAGTTTATCACGAGTTTGATTGAGGATGGGTTCAAATTCTAAGGACACAAAACTCTTATCCGCGCCAGTATCAAATAACACGGATGCATAACTACCATTGATGAGAAACGTACCGTTAACCACGTTGTTGTCGGACCTACCTTGGTTGGCGTTGATGTTAAATGCTCTTCCTCTAGCAGGTGGAGGAGCTTGGTTAGCTTGGTTCACCGGATTTGCTTGAGCTTGAGCATGTATAATGTTCACCAAACGTGGGCAAGTGTTTCTAAAGTGGTTTGGGTCTCCACAATTGTAGCAAGCCCGCATGGGTTGCATCATGGGGTAGTTGGGTTGGTAGTAGGTTTGGGCCGTATGTTGTGTAGGTGGTAGTAGTAGGGATTGTTGGGCTTGACCCATTATTTGATGGTGGGTTTGGGTTGTGGGTTGGTTGCGGTTCATTCGATGTAGTGAGCGGCAGGTTTGGATGGTGTGACCTGCACGGCCACAGCCGGTGCAATATTGACAGGGGTGTTCGGGGGAGTGATGGTATTGACAACGGGTGCATTTTGGGTAAGGGCCAGAGTATTGCCTTTTGTATGGTGCGGGTGAAGGGGCAACTTGAGTGATGGGTGCAGCAGAGATAGGGAAATTGGTTTGGGTAACAGCAAAATTTCTAGTATTTCGTTTCCTCTTGTTTGAAAACTTTGAGGAGGAGGTGGAATGGTTTGAAGTTTGGCCCTCAACGGGGGCTTTCTTTTTCTCCTCCTTGAATTTACCGTTTCTGATGCGGTTCTCGGTAAGTTCGGTGGCTAATTCCATAGCAGCTTCGAGAGTTGCAGGCGAAGTGCTGAGGACTGAGTCTTGAATCTTCGAGGGGAGGCCTCGAATGTAGTGTTCAACCAAGCGGTACACTGGGGTGAACAAGTTAGAAACCATCTGGTTCAGCTCAAGAAATCTTTTGTTGTAGGAAGTATGGTCTCCTTCCTTTTGCTTCAGCGAATGGAATTCATCTTCCAACTTCTTGAGTTCGCTTCTTGGGCAGAAGCGTTTTGTCATCATTTCCCTTAACTCTTCCCACGTTAAGGCCATAGCATCTTCAACTCCTCTCTTACCCTTCTCGGTGTTCCACCAGGTCAGGGCTACCCCAAATAATCTCCCGGTTGCGTAACGTACCTTGCGATCCTCTGGACAATCGCAATTTAGGAAGGTGTTTTCCATTTCCTCAAACCAGTGGAGGAGAGCGGTGACACCTTCGGTCCCTTCATACTTTGGGGGATCGCAAGACTTGAAGTGTTTGTAGGAGCACTTCTTGGAGGGAGGGTTGTCGATGTTTTGATCCTCTTGATTGGGTGGGTTGACAGGATTCGCGGTGAGAGTTGCTGGACTTGAATTACAATATCAGGAAGCACCGCGGCCATTTGTTTTGCAATTTGAGTGGCCAAGCGTTCGTTTGACCTTCCTGACTTTCGTCCTCCACGTAGTTGCCTAGCCGACATCTACAAGAACATACATAGGAAAATTGTGAGTTTAAGAAGTGTTTAGGTGTCATGTGTCGTTAAAAGTAATAAAATAACATAATCATCAATAATGCAACTACATCCATAGGATGTCTTGGGTTTGCTCATGTTTGGGCCTCCAATGTTCCCCATACCATCGCCGGTATAGTCATGTGGGCCCCCATGACTATTGGCTTAGTAGGATTCACATTGGTATTGGCGGTTTAACACTCGCATCACCCGAATGAAAACCACGAAATATGTTTGCGAGATGTATGGTCGGAGGGTGTCCAGGTATAGACACAATGACAACTCAAAGTGGTGTTAGCTCACACGACGTTTGGTATAGCATGCTTTGGCCTAATAGGTCCTTCGTACTCTCATCGTTAGTCCCCAGGTAGGCAAACTGGTCCTTTATTTTGGATTTATACGAATGCCAAGCCTAGACAGGACGTTCCGACTACCGGTACTCGTACCCTTCCAGTTACTACATGCCCGTCATGAGAACCCACTTTGATGTGATTTGAAAATACAAAAATCGTTGTAAAAATCATATGAATTGTGAGGTGTGTGCTCCCATGGATATGATATGTTATGAGAATATGATTCATGATAAGCATTGTATGATAGTATGTATTTATGAACATGCTTGCATAACATTGAATGTAACAATAAACATAAAGCATATAAACATCATGAATTTTGCATGTAACACACAAACAATTTAAAAATTCTAATCAACTATAGTATAGCCTCTAAGGGTCTAATAACCTATCCTATATCCATATAGTCATGGCTCTGATACCAATCTGTCACACCCGGACCCGCAGCGGAATAAGAGTCGGGGCATAATTGGGTTATCACCAAAGCTCATGATGTTTACTAATATGTTTCATATTTATTAAATTCAAATTACATCTCAAAGTTCCAAGTCAAATTCATACAATACAAGGAAAGGAAAAATTAACTAAAACAATCCAAAATCTAAACTGGTTTATTCTTCTAGGCCGCCCTATATGTTTCTTGCTTCAACTTGATCACCTGTATCATGTGTAAAAATGGGGAAATTTTGGGTCAACAAAAGTTGGCGAGTGAACCTTGTTAAAGACATTTGTTATTGATTCATTATTGTAATTAATATAGGAAAATTGTGCAATAATCATATATGAACAAATGTATGTAAACATAACGATCACAAACCACCTTACTTAAGTATATAATAAGAATGACAATGTATATGTTGGCAACATCCCGTTCACGCTCATAGGTAATGGGGAACGGACGGCCTATGCTAATGTATGTGAGATCAAGGCTCAATCAAACGGAGCCGATCTTATGTTGGCAATGCCTGGTTCACGCTAATAGGTAATGGGGAACAGCTCACGCTCATAGGTAATGGGGAGGGGCGGCCTATGAAATGTATGTACTGAAAATGATAAATTAAATCTAAACATCAACCACACAAACAACTGATACATGTTGGATACACATTTGATCATGAACATGATGGATGCACAAGTGTTTAATTATAATAAATAAATAGCGACACATGATACACCCAAAAATGTGATTAAAACGGGGAATTGGTAGAGATTCACTAACATTGGGTGCGTTTGCTTGAAGATGTTGAATGCGCACGAGTTTAGAGGATTGATCGACGAGGAAATAACTAACCTAATTAATAACAAAAAGGTACAGTAAGTATGTGGATTTTATTAACTATTTTTAATAGAATTTTTGGATATATTTTTGTGAGTTTAAGGCTATTTTCTAACTTTAAAAACGTTATTTTTAAGTATTTTTAATTGATTTTTAGATTAAATAAATAAATAAAAATAATAAAAAAATGTTGACTTTTGACCGTTGACCATGACCGTTGACCGGTCCGGTCGCTTATATATGTGCGCTGGGTGACGAACCCGTGACCTCCCGTATGCGTGCTCGCAGCTCTACCAACTGAGCTACGTGTCTAACCCGAAATAATTCTGTTTTTAATTATACTTATATACTATTTAGATTTATCCAGAAATTATTTATTTTAAAAAGGATTTTAAATGTATCAAACCGGTGCTATCAACAGGTCTCGAACCCGGGACCTGTGGGTTAATGTGCACACAGTCCACCGCTGGACTGTGTGTCTAACTTGGTTAATAATCCGGTTTTTATTATACTTAACATGATTCTGTGAGTTATCCCGGTTCTGTTAAAAAGGGCATTTTATTTCGAGAGAGTGAGGTTGGGACAGGGATCGAACTCGAGACGTGCATGTATTGTTTGCACACAGTCCACCGCTGGACTGTGTGTCTAACCCGTTCAATATACTAATTTTAATTAATCTTATAATATAACTGAACTTCGTCTTCTTCGCTCAAGATTACAGATGATGATAATTCAACTGATTCATGTCTAATTCGATTAACAAGCATTATAAGTAATTGAAAGGTAATGAACGGAGAGAGTTTGGGGAAAGGATGTACCGATCAGTGTCTTTCACAGAACTCCGGCAAAGATTCGTCGGCTCCGATTGTGAACTTCGGCTGTTAGAATCAATTAACAGTTCTGTTCGATTAGTTATGATATTGAGGTACTTAAACAAGGATTAACAGAAGTTTGAATGATTATACCGATTCACAGCGTGAGATCAGAAATTTCAGAGGTTTTCCGGCGAGAGCTGAATATTCCGGCTACCTCGTCTGGGATTGATTCTGATTGTTGGATTGAAGTTAGTAACAGTCTAACAACGGATTGAAACAGAAAGAGTCGAGATATTTACCGTTTTGAGGTGAGTCTCGGTTTTCCGGCGAAAGTCTGGTGATGGCAGTATATTTCCGGCGAGTGAAATTGCTTCGAGAAAAGGTCCGATTTTGAGCGAAAAGGCTACCAGAGACTTGTGGGTGTATTTATAGGGAAGAATCGAGACGAATTAGGTCTGATTTCAGTCTCGATTCATGGTCAGCTGATTTCCGGCGGTTACGACTGATGTCGCGGGTTTAGACATCGGTTATAACCGACGTTGAGGTTAATTCTTCGGTTAAATCAATAGAAACCGTCAATTATTGGCGAAGTCGTCGGGATTTCCGGCGACTGCGAAATGAGCGCGTCTTTGACTGGATTTGATTTCTGTGTTTCATTATTTGAATTAATTGTTTCGATATGTTATCAAATAACAAAAGTGGCGGAGTGGTTGGATGTGTGTGTGTTAAGGCTTGGCTGACCCGGGTTCGAATCCCGGCAGCCTTGTTTTATTTTTATTTTCTTTATTTTCACTTTTTAACAATTTTTGTTTTTAAATCCTAATTTGTTTATTAATTATGTATTGTTTAAAATTAAAATTAATCATAAATACGCAACAAAATTTTATAACTTGATATTCGTTAAATAAACGAAGCGGGTTTTGAAAACCCGTTTTTCGACGGATGTTACAGTATCCCCTACTTTTAGAAATTTCGTCCCGAAATTTAAGTAGTAGTGGTAACAGGAAAAAGATGTGGGTATTTCTCGCGCATTGAGTCTTCACGTTCCCAAGTAATTTCTAACCACAACTCCTTTCTCTTACTCGGACCACCTTCTTCCAAACACGTATCTCGAAAAAACTGAAAGAATAAACTCGTTAAAACAAATATACATAAGAAATTCAAGTATTGCAAGCCAAATCACAGTACCTACCTTCAAAACCTCCTTACCCATGGCTTCCTTAAAACTAGTGCCAAACACTTCCACTTCAGTGCTATAGATAGACTGGTAGGGCACCTTGCTGAAAACAGGATCAATTCCCTATAAGTACGTGACAAAATAAACTCAATCAAACTGACACTTACTCTTCGTTGCGGACATGAAGGCGCCCTACCAGTCTATCTATAGCACTGAAGTGGAAGTGTTTGACACTAGTTTTAAGGAAGCCATGGGTAAGGAGGTTTTAAAGGTAGGTACTGTGATTCGGCTTGCAATACTTGAATTTCTTATGTCTATTTGTTTTAACGAGTTTTTTTTTTAGTGTTTCGGGATACGTGTTTGGAAGAAGGTGGTCAGAGTAAGAGAAAGGAGCCATGATTAGAAATTAAATGAATTCTCGAGGAATAAGATCATTCACATAGTTTTGATGATCGTTTTGAAGGCTACGTGTGTGCTCCCACCATCGACACCGACCCGCTCGTCTCATCCCTTAACCCAATTTAAGCATTATGTGTGTGCATTCCATGTTTTTAAGACCCTAACCATAGATGTTTTAAAATGATATACTTAGGACCCTAACCATTATGCGTAAAATTTATTTCAGGACTGCATTGCACGGTTTCTTTTATCACAAGGAAACTGATATACTTCTTGCTATAAAATTCTGTACAATAAGGTGAGTAGAATAATTTTTAAGAGTGCAGTATTAATTAAATTCGTTAAGCTTAACGGATTTTGGCATTTGTTGCAGGTACGTTGATACCGAAGCGGGTAAAAGGGAACTGGAGGAGTGCCATATTCGATGGGTGTCGGATAATGAGGAGGAGGAGGAAAGGGAGAAGAAAAGAGAGAATCGTGAAGCGATGCGGGAGCGTGAAGAGCTCGAAGGATCGTTTGGGTCTGGTTTCGTTATCTTTGATCATGTTATATACTCTAAACCTTGCTACCTCTAATTGCTCAACATATAGTGTAGTCATGTTAGACTCTTAGTTACTCGAGGTATTTTTACATCGAAACGACAAAGGAGAACATGGTTTTGTGTGATGGTTTTTTTTCTTACTTTTTTAATTTTTATAGTGTACTTACTTTTGAACTTTTATATAGATGCATGATTTACGAAAAAGAAATTAAATAAAAAAAATAAACTTTACCGCTACATCCTATAATATGCATGAAACACTGTAAAAGTATATGTAGTTAATTACAAAATTGACTAATGCATAAATTACATAGTTATTTTCTATAAAAACCTTGAATTTTAGTTAATTCTTATTTTTGAACAAAACAAAACTTTTCAAAATATATTCTTTTTTTTAAATAACAAAGCCTACATACTCCTAAATTATACCAAAGTATCCCCACTAAAAGACGCGAAATTGAACCTATATATTCTTTTTTTTCAAAATATAGTCTTAATCTACTCTTGCTTGAAATTGAACCCAAAATATCCCCACTAAAAGACGCGAACCTCTACCGAGTGAGCTAGCCCGACATACATAACATATACACATAACAAAAACTTAAAACAAATACTTAAACTTAAAAAAGGTTCTTCAATAGTAGTGACAATTGGCATTTAATGTACCATTTGTCCATTTAATACATTTATATAGAATTTGAATAATAAAAAAAGGCGTTGTACCAAGGGCCAATATTCAATTCAAGGATGGCATTGGTAGGCCAAGATCCAATTCAAGGATGACATTGGTATATATATTACTTCGTCAATCACTTTCAAATAGACTAAAATTCCATCCCCTTGGAATGAACTATATAAAGAAAACCTTTCTTATAAAAGGGTATCATCATGTATCACTTTCTTCGCAACTGAAATTTGTAAGACTAAAAGCAAGAGAAGGAGACTGAAGAAAGCTTAGAGGATGGATGCTAATGCCCTCAATCTCGGTAACATCAATGTCTTCTTATATTGCATTTTTGCAGTTTGAGTCAAGTTAGCATTGAAATGAAACACCCAAAGAACCACCATGTCTCACTGTTGGTTCTATCTCGATAGGTCACATGCCTTAGTAAACAATTTCTTTTTTTTAAACAAAAATTAGGTTTTAATTAAGTATCCATGGCCATCTTTGTCCAAACACCTAAATTTGGATCCTTATCAAAACTATACTAGAATAATCGATCATTTGATTGAATAGGTTGAATGGGGAACCGACAAGTGAAGCACTTGAACTTAAAACATAGTTGGAACTGATTAGCGGGTTTTCTAAAATGTAGATACAAATTGACAAACATCATTTGGTTAATAACTATTATCAAAATCATATTTTTTAAAACGACATATTTTGACTAGAACCTATTTTGGTGAGAGCCCATTTTAACCCCAACCAAATCGAATCATTTTAAAACAGTTTGCTGTGACCCGGACCTTGTATGGCCTATTACCCAACCCGACTTTCCCGCCTGTTCAACCAAGCCTGTAATAAAGTCAAGCCACAAGAACCTTATTAGATCACATGGACCTTATCAGGTCCATCCATGATGGTTATAAGTTATAATGATATTCTCATTTTGTTCTTAAATTTTCATTAGTAACACTTTCATTCTAATAATTTGTCTAAACTCTGAACATTAAGTTTTCTATCTTTTTTTAAATGACCATCATACCCTCCCTATTTTCATATAAAACTAATTATGAAAAATAAAATTTGTTTATTAAATTAGTAAGGCCCACAACATCTATTCACAATCCTTTACCCACCAATTTCCACTAATTTGTCTAAACGGTTTCTGAACATTAAGTTTTCTATCTTTTTTTAAATGACCATCATACCCTCCCTATTTTCAAATAAAACTAGTTATGAAAACTAATATTTGTTTATTAAATTAGTAAGGCCCACAACATCTATTCACAATCCTTTACCCACCCATTTCCACTTCACGATGAAGGTTCTGAAATTTAACCTTACCAGCTAGCCTATAGATCGCTTGTGGTGGCGTTAAATTGCCAAGGGATTGAAGGGAGACGAGAGGGGCTGCCAATGATCGGAGAGGAGTTGTTCACAGGATCATAGAGGTGTGATTTAGATCGGTGATATGAGAATTCTCAATGAACAATTTGGGGGGTTTATAAGGTGTTATTAAATTATTATTTTATAAAATTTCCTTTTTCATGTTGCGTTAGTTTTATGTTTTCCAACATTAAGGGTATTTTGGTTGTGACCGATGCTTTAACACTAGTCTTCAATTTGTCTAAGGATCCGGCCAAATCCATAAACGCGTTTTCAACTTCTTGTTGATTCTGGTTGTGATTGTGTGTCTCTTCTGTGCTAGAGACAATTTTCTTGTTTGTTACTCCCTTCTTGCTTTTCTTGTTAGCCATCCCGATGAACCGATGCGGCTCTGATACCACTTGTCACGGAGTTATTCTTGAACTCTCGTGCGGCACTTAGAATACTTCTAAGTTCAGCCTTTTTGATGGGTTTGGTTATGGATAGTAGCGAAAGTCTTTGTTTGTAAAGATCACAAGTATGATTTTGTAGTGCAATACTACAACAAAGATGGTTATGTATTACTAGAACAAAGTTACAAGTACAAAGTGTTTACAAGAAGTTGGGTTATGAATGAGTTATGAGGGGGTGATCTCAAATGAGACCTTCACTACATATTTATACTAGTGGCTAAGTGGTTCTAGATCATTCATGATCTAGAATATTTATACATAAATATCTTTGATATTTAGAGTTGATTTCTAGATCTATCTTGCAAAATATCCAGCATTTCCAAGAGCTTTCATGGTGACTCTAAAGAGTTCTTGGCTGCAACTTTTGGGCAAAATTATTTAGGCCATTCTAGACCCTTTCGAGCTCCTTCAAGGCTGGTCTAGGACCTTCTAAAGGTGCCAAAACGTTCCAGTATTGTCTGGGCTGTTCTAGAGATTTATGGGCAGTTCTAGACACTTCCTTAGTGTTCCGGAAACTTCCGGAATGCTGAAATTTTGAGCTGAATTTTTGCAGGGCGTGATAATATGCACTATTACGACAGTTTTTTGTCTATTATGTTTTTTGTCTTTGCGTTTTACAAAAATAATAAAAAACACAGTTTTTTGTCTATTATGTTTTACAAAAGAATGAAAAAACACATTTTATGTGTTTTTTGATCCATTGCGTTTTAGAAAATACATTTTTTGTGTTTTTTGTCCATTGTGTTTTAGAAAAAAACACTTTCTTTTGTGTTTTTAGTCTATTGCGTTTTAGAAAAAAAATATTTTTTTGTGTTTTTTGTCCACTACGTTTTAGAAAGAACAATTTTTTGTGTTTTTAGTTCATTGCGTTTTAGAAATAACACTTTCTTTTGTGTTTTTAATCCATTGCATTTTAGAAAGAACACTTTCTTTGGTGTTTTTGATCCATTGCGTTTTAAAAAGACATTTTTTTGTGTTTTTTGTCCGTTGCGTTTTAGAAAGAACACTTTCTTTTGTTTTTTAATTTATTATGTTTTAGAAAAAAAATCATTTTTTGTGTTTTTTGTCCATTGCGTTTTACGCATCTGGATTATCGAAAACTTTTTTTTCAAAAGTATAGCAATAGTGTACTCGTTTTAAAGATAAAAAACGCTCGTTTTTATGGTGCAATTTTTGTAAAAAAAATAATGTCGTATGAAATAGTTATTTTACGATTACTCTTCTACCAGTTCCGAAGCATATTCTGCTGTACGGAACTTGAAATGGTCGAACGGATGGACAAAATAAATCTGCAGCAAAAGCGCTGCAGAAGAAGGCGTCGCCGACGACCAGTTTGGCCGTCGCCGACGCAAGGTTCATGTCCGACGCTCTAACCTACTGTCTACGGTAGGCAAACTCCGACGCAACTTTAGAGAGCGCGTCGCCGACGCGGCCTTTGACCGTCGCCGACGCTACTTAAATTACCACTGAACCAAATTTTAAATTTTTGTTAAATTAGTTATGTGTTAATCATTATTATTCAATTAAATTACTAAATAGTTGTGAATTCAGTAGGAAATCGAAGATCCCAGCTTTTGTAAACGAAGATCAAGTGAAGAAGAAGAAGAACCGAATGTTTTCGATTTTCAAGCTTCCGCTAGTCTTGTTAAATTTTATGGAAACTTTGTCTAATATGATTAGTAATCTTAGTGAATTAAAATGTTGAAAACTAAGTGAAATTTTGATCGATGAATTAAACTTTATATATTTATAATAATTTGTAGTATTATAATTGTAAAATACTTGTAATGTAATGTGGGTCACCTTGTCTTCACTTTCTTTAAATTCCATCAAAGATAGAGTAAATTGCACAAAACATCCTTTATGTTTCCTCATACTTGCAGGTTCCAGCCTTAATGTTTAAAAGTTGCTAAAAACAACCTTTAAGTTTATTTTTGTTGCGGGTTCAATCCTTTACAGCTAACCACGTTATTTTCTTCAGTTAAGTTCCCTCACATGATCAACCAAAATGACGAATATACCCTCACATGTTATGCATGTGAGGGAACTTAACTGAAGAAAATAAAGTGGTTAGCTGTAAAGGATTGAACCCGCAACAAAAATAAACTTAAAGGCTGTTTTTAGCAACTTTTAAATATTAAGGCTGAAACCTGCAAGTTTGAGGAAACATAAAAGATGTTTTGTGCAATTTACTCTTTAAGATATCCAACTTAAAAGGGGAATAGGGATATAAAGTACCTCGTCAATCACTTTCAACTAGAACAAGAGTCCAGCCCTTGGATGAATTCAAAAGGAAAACCTTTTATAATTTCTTAAAAGGGGTATCATTATGTAGCACTTCATTCACAACTGACATTTGTAAGATCAAAAGCAAGAGAAGGATTCTGAAGAAAACTTAAGAGGATGGATGCTAATTCTCTTAATCTCAGGTAAATTTAACTACATCCATGTCTTCCTATATCGCATTTTTGCAATCTTGAGAATTAGCATGGAAATGAAACACTCAAAGAACCACCATGTCTCACTGTTGGTTCTATCTCGATAGGTCACATGCCTCAGTGAACAATTTTTATTTAACAAAAAATAGGCTTTAATTAAGTATCCATGGCCATCTTTGTCCAAACACCTAAATTTGGGGCCTTATTAAAACTAGACTAGAATAATCGATCATTCGATTGGATAGGTTGTTGAATGGGGAACCGACAACTCAAGCACTTGAACTTAAAACATAGTTGGAACTGATCAGCAGGTTTTCTAAAATGTAGACACAAATTGACAAACATCATTTGGTTAATAACTATTATAAAAAATCATGTTTTTTAAAACGGCCTATTTTGACCATAACCTATTTTGGTGAGAGACCATTTTAACCCCAACCAAATCGAATCATTTTAAAACCAGTTCATTGTGACCCGGACCTTGTATGGCCTATTACCCAACCCGACTATCCTGCCTGTTTAACCAAGCCTGTAATAAAGTCATGGACCTTATCAAGTCCATCCATGATGGTTCTATGTTATAATGATATTCTCATTTTGTTCTTAAATTTTCATTAGTAACACTTTAAGTCTAATAATTTGTCTACACGGTTTCTGAACATTAATTTATTTATCTTTTTTAAATGACCATCATACCCTCCCTATTTTCAAATAAAACTAATTATGAAAAATAAAATTTGTTTATTAAATTAGTAAGGCCCACAACATCTATTCACAATCCTTTACCCACTAATTTCCACTTCACGATGAAGGTTCTGGAATTTATCCTTACCAACTAGCCTATAGATCGCTTGTGGTGACGTTAAATTGCCGAGGGATTGAAGGGAGACGAGAGGGGTTGCCAATGATCGGAGAGGAGTTGGTCACAGGATCAGAGAGGTGTAATTTAGATCGGTGATAGGAGAATTCTTAGTGAATAATTTGGGGGTTTTTAAGGTGTTACTAAATTATTATTTTATAAAATTTCCTTTTTCATGTTGCGTTATTTTTATGTTTTCCCACATTAAGGGTATTTTAATCATTTTACATCAACTTAACAGAATAACCTAACGTAGATTCATTTCAGGAGCCACGCATGTTATGTTTAGACAAACTATTAATAGATTAAAGATATAATTAATGAAACTTTGGAACAAATTCACAATATGCTCATATCATAGGGCCACCCGTGTGAATGTGTGATATTATTAATTAGTGTTCAAAATTGACAATATACATTACTTTAGGTTCTATACCTGATATTATTTGTTAGCATTCAAATTGACAATATACAAAATTCTACATTTAATTTTTACGGTCCAGAACTATAGCTTGAACAAGTGCAGAGGATGTTTTAATGATATTCAAAGACTTCTTTCCGATCCTCACATATATTCTTGGCACTTCCTTTTCTTATTAATTTCATTTAAAAAATATGATTTTTCTGTAAATTGAAAAACTTTACGAAGACTAATGAGTGTTTTAGGTTGTTGGATGTGGCACTCTATGGTATTTTTGTGGCGATTATGGGAATACTGTTGCAGACAGTTGTTCAAGTCACTCAATCTATCCAAGAAAACAAGATACAAATTGGAATTTGTTTGGCGACACTAGTCATGAATTTTGCCGTAGCACTTTGGAAGTTCTCTAGAGCAACACATATACAACACATGAATTGGAAAAGCATTGTCTTCCAAGTCATCTTCGTGTTTACAGGAATGCTTTCTCCATATATAATATTCTCTGTGCTTTTACCAGAATGGTTCACTTGGTCTGGCTTTGCCGGCATATGCACTATTACGACCATCATAAAATGTCACAACATCCTGCAATTCATGTTCATGTGGCCTTGTCAAAAACTAGTTTTTGCCATAAGGTATGTAGTTGCAAAGTACATGAAGTTGTTTTTTCGAGATCATCAGTTGCCAATGAATTTTGTTTAGCATATTGGTTTGTTTGATAATTTTGATTTGTTTGAAAGCACTTAAATTCGTCATAGGCAACGGATTCTATTGTTGTATCATATCAAATTCTCCTTTTTATATGTTGTTGGTGGTTGGTATTAGCTCATTTTATAATATATGGTTTCTACTTGTATGGTTCTCTTTTGTTAGCTCCAAATTGTAGACTTATTAAGTGTCGATTTTTTTCTAAAGTTGTCCCTAATATTAATCTGATTCTTGCCTATATGATTGCCATAAAAAAGAATGGGATTACTAAATTAGTAGAACCATAGATGAAAACAGATTCATCATACTTTGCCCTGGCTCTAGCAACAAAATCCAAAATCTAAGCTTGGCTTAAAAACCGTGAGACGCTCTGAGGCGTTTAGTTCCCAAAAAGCCATGGCTGAGGTGTGCGCATCACGTACGCTAGGTAGGGAGGGGCGTTCACTGGTTTAAAACCGTGAAGCCGTCCAAACCGGTCAAATTTTATATCAATTTCGTCACAAAAATCTTCGCAAAATCCAGATAAACCTTAGTTGAAATTGATAGCAGTGAATAAATAAAATCGTAATATTGCAAAATTCCATAGGTACATAAAGAAACGTATGCAGTGTCTAGTGTATATATACGATCCAACAAAACAGAAGCATACAAGTGAAAACCAAATGTTGAAAAATGACTAGTTTATAATCCAGCATTATTATTATTATTATTATTAAAACTTAGCAACCTATGATATCTAACTAAGAGTTCAAAATTTTGCTTATATCTCAAAAGTTTCATAATTTTAGTATACACGGGACAAACGTTTCCATATCGGATATCCTCCATTGGTTGTTGGTAACGTTTCAACAAAGGAAACAGATATCGAACCATGTTTTATTTACACCCAAACGCAACTTTTCTACTTATAATTTTTTTCACACTTTGTACTTGTATTATAATATTTTTATTTACATAATTAACATATAATATTTATATACGCTTGAATAAGGATGAGCAAATGGTACAGGGTACCGGTTTGGAACCGGTACTGAATTTCTCGAACCGACTCTATTTTGAGTACCAATTTGGTACCGATATTTTGCGTTTTCGGTGCCGGTTCGCTACTGGTATTTACTGGTTGTTACCTTCAAATACCAATTCATACCAGCAATGAACCGATACCAAACCGTATTATACCGGGTATTTTCGGTACTGTTGGTACCGAGCTCATCCACACGTTATATAAAGTTAAGTTTTACTTCTATTAAGCTGTCTTTCTCTTCATTAATGAAAAACGTTGATATTCTTTTTGTTGGAAAAAGATCAAATCGGAAGTTTAGTTTGGGTAGGAAGTGTAGGAAACAATAATAAGAGTACACGTGACAAATAACAAAAAAACATAAGGAGGGGCATTTTAATCAATCTCTTTTCATCTATTCTATTTATTTTTTCTCTGCATCTTCAAAACCCACCATTTTCAAAACCCACAATTTTCAACATTCCATTCCCTTTTTCTCTCTAGAATTACTACATTATAGTGCGATTTTTTTCATCAATGAATAGTTTAAACACTCAATCAACATGTTCTTCAATGTCTTTGAAGAAACCTAGTTTTTGTTTATGGAATTTCTCATTTTTTTTCAATTTGGCATAATGCGATGGAACATGAGAAATCGATTGAAATAGGTACTTCTCTTCTCAAATTTCTCAAACATTTTCTAGGCAAAGTGAATATATATTATATATATATATATGATTCTAACCTTCTCTTGATGTATTTCTTGCGTTTAGGCAACATTATTGGTTCTAAATTTATTAAGAAATCAGTGGTAAAAAGTTGCACACAATGTGTTTGATAAAATGTCTCAATCAAAATTACAAAACAGTTTTCAGTTTTAACTTTCATTTAGAATTGTGTTTTATAAAAGAATGAAAAAACATATTTTTTTATGTGTTTTTTTATCCATTACGTTTTACAAAAGAATGAAAAAGCAACGTTCTTTTCCATTGTGTTTTTCAAAACAATGAAAAACACCTTTTTGTGTGTTTTTTGTCTTTTACGTTTTACAAAAATAATAAAAACACAGTTTTTTGTCTATTATGTTTTACAAAAGAATGAAAAAAACACATTTTTATGTGTTTTTTGATCCCTTGCGTTTTAGAAAATACATTTTTTGTGTTTTTTGTCCATTGTGTTTTAGAAAAAAAACACTTTCTTTTGTGTTTTTAGTCTATTGCGTTTTAGAAAAAACATTTTTTTGTGTTTTTTGTCCATTGCGTTTTAGAAAGAACATTTTTTTGTGTTTTTAGTTCATTGCGTTTTAGAAAGAACACTTTCTTTTGTGTTTTTAATCCATTGCATTTTAGAAAGAACACTTTCTTTGGTGTTTTTGATCCATTGCGTTTTAAAAAAACATTTTTTTTTGTGTTTTTTGTCCGTTGCGTTTTAGAAAGAACACTTTCTTTTGTGTTTTTAATTTATTATGTTTTAGAAAAAAAAATCATTTTTTGTGTTTTTTGTCCATTGCGTTTTACGCATCTGGATTATCGAAAATTTTTTTTTCAAAAGTATATCGTTTTAAAGATAAAAAACGCTCGTTTTTATGGTGCAATTTTTGTAAAAAAAATAATGTCATGTGAAATAGTTATTAACGTTTAAAAAACGGGAAGAAATTGAAGGAGAGAGAAATTATTGTTTTGGATTGACTAGAATGCTCCTACACAAACCATGGCGTCTTCTTTTTTTTGTTCAATTTCACTTATTTAATCTTAACCTTCAATTACTAAACAGATTGACATGATTAGTTTCTATTTTTCTTACCTAAATAAACTTCCAATTATGTCCTAACTCTGTTTTTATTGGGCTTTTAAAGACATATTTAGAGACCAAATCTCATTACAAAATTGTGCGTATAATAATTTACAACTTAAAAGTACGTGAAATGGAGCTCACCATTAGACACGAAAGATATGGTTTTAAAAAAAATATGACTGGTACCCCTGTCTAAACAACTATATATATTACATATATAATTGTTTAAAGGTAATTATTTAAACAACTATAAATCTCAATATTAACAAAATAACAAAAGACTATAATTAATAATACATGACAATTTCTCCTTCAATCACACAATTATACTTTTCTTTTTATTTAAAAATATTTTGTTATCCTTATCCTTATTGTTATTATTATTGTTATTAAATCTCTCAATTTTAATTTTAATATTATATATATGTATATATATAATCTACCCATCTAAGTTAAATATTAGGTTCTCTGTCCTTTAAAAACTCCACTATGTCTCCAGTTACATAATGAATATTTCAAGTGTATTATATATTTAAATAACATTTTGCTATATCTATTAATATTTTAAGTGCATTGCATATTTAAATAACATCTTTCTATATCTAAACTAATAATAATTAATAATATAAACGCATTGGCAAAAGATGAAGGTTAATACTTCCCCGAACAACCCGAATTTGTCGCTAAAATCTGAAAAAAAATTTCAATCACCAAATTTTTCTAGGCACTCGTCTCATCGCCATGATAAAAAATGCCATTATGATATATTAATTTTATCATGCATAAAAGTTTTTCCGAGTTTTAAACCATAGATACCTTGATATATTAGATATCTATCTAATATAATTTATATATAATCTTTATTTTTATTATTAGAATTAATTAGATGGTTAGTACTTGTGGTTTGTCTATTATACGATTTTCATACATATTTATTGAAAATTACACAATTAGTATCAAGTTTTACAAAATCATTTCATCATAAGTACATCAAACATACTAATCATGTAATAAATTTTACAACTATAGGTATAATTAGTGGTGAAACAATTGGTAAAAGTTAGTACCAATGGTGTTTCTGAATATGGGTATCAAAATGGCAAAATAAGTAAACCACGGATCCTAACCATGTAATTAATTGTTAGTCATATATTATATTTTATATAATGAATAAAAGCATTGAGGATACGTGTCACTTTATGAAGCTTGCAAAACCGTGAGTACAGTTGACCCATTTCCTTTTTACACAATTTGGGTTGTAACATGTTAACGTACAAAATACACAAATACACACAACATACTTTATACATTCGATCCGTTATGCATGCTTATTGTTATGCATAGGTTCATGCTAGATACATACATGCTTCTTGTCATTAACTTAGCTAGCCTGAACTTAACATATATAGCCCTATAAGAGTAACACACTGTCCATCGGGGTATTGCTAAGCTTAAGCTTATTCTTATTCTTAAATAGTCTCGTTATTTTGTGTGACAAGGGACACTTCATTCTTGTTGACACTTGGGTTTGACAATTAGTATTGCATGCTAGCTTACCTTGTATACAATTGCCATGTGGATTTGAGTAAACTCTTTTATACTTATGCTATGTACTTAAACTTGTGTACTCGACAATGCTTTTGCGTTGAACCAAATTTTTAACATGTTACAGGTTGATGATGATGTTTATGACGAATCTAGTAAGGACGACATAGAAACACACAAGAAATACTAGATTAGGATATTTTGATTATTGAACTCATAGTACTTGACTATTAATTGTTATAATTTGAATTTCCTTGTAATATGTTAACAATTTGTGTTATGAAACGAAATCCGTTTTTGAGTTAACTATTGTCACAAATAGTGTTATGTGTAATGAGCAATCTATTTCGTCTCACTCCGATGTTTCCGCCATCGGTTGGGGTGTGACAATTGGATAGTGTGGTTGCATGTATAAGTGTGAATTTTGATAGTTTACATATGTTATACCCAAAGTGTGTTTAAAAGAAAAGGTCATGTATACTCACGGTTTGCAAAAGCTTTCAAAAACGTGAGTGAAGAGTCTTTAGAGTTTGAGAATGTCGAGGTCACCCTACAAGAGGAAATGAAGGCGTGTGAGTTATGGAGTTCGGAATTGAGTTAGATTATGGGTTTAAAGTAGTATGAAAGTATGTACTTGGACGATATTCCAATATTAAAAGCTCTTGTGTACTTGGACGACCTAGGTATCTTACCATTACTATACTCCACCAACGATGGGTGCATTTGCCCTAGTGTGTTGTAGAGAATGATAGTGTTATATCGTGTTTTATAAATGTAAAGCTTGCTAAACGAGTAAAAAGTACTTGAAAATATAATAAAAATATACACACCCTAGCTCACGTCAATGGTGAGTTAAATTAGAGGTTAAGACATGAATTAAAGCTTGAAATAGAAGGCATACATGTGTAGGTTCATAATAGGCGATTTGAAAGTGATAACAAGACAAGAAAAACGAGTTCAAGGTGATTAAACGCTGCTGAAACCCACACGATCGCGAAACAAACTTGGTCTAATCAACACCCTATAGCGAGCCTCGTGGGAACCGTGTAGGTTCTTCGTGTGGCGCGGTGGCTGATCTTGACCCGGTCAAGCTCGACTCTGTCACGCGTCGCGTGGGAGCCTACGGGCTTCCCATCGTGGCACGGGCGGGCTAGGTTTTCAGAATTATGCTTTCGACCCATGAGTTTAGTAAATCACAAAAATGGTTTGAATAATAACGACCGTTTATAATAAAAGAACGAGAAATGTAAATTAAGAATTAGTAAATGCCGTAACATAAATCTCAAAACGAATAATAAAACACTGAATATTCAAAATTTATTCTGTAGATAATCCAAATCCTAATTACAATGGATATGAATACAGGTCGGGTTACTAAATATGGATAATCTGAGAGTGTCAGTATCTATAAATAGAACTTTAACCAGATTTCCTAATTGTAGAAAGAGGATACTTAACAAGAGAATAGGCCAAAACCCTAGCCACCTCCTCTCTCCCTTCCCTTACGACTAGTCGGCCATCACACACCATCGTTCACCGACCACCGCGCCACCACACCACCGTCGTGCCGCCGCCACTATCGCACACCGCCTCTTATTGGTGATTCGGATTGGATATGTTTCGTGTGTGGAATCTTGTGGTGATTTTGGAGATTGTGATCAGGCTTACTAGCGGAACCGTTCGTTGCATCCATTGTGCGAGTTTTTGTTTTTTGTCAATGTACAATCCCAAACCCACTATGGGTGTGTTTATATAATTATCTGAGTAGGTTGTAATTGGATCGCTAGCGGAAATGGTTTTATTTGTTGTTGTGTTTATTCACACTTCCGCATCTAATTAATGATAAAGTGTTATTATTATTGTTGTTGTTGCTTTAATACGATATTTAGATTTTATAAAATTAAAATCAGATAGCTAGGATTCCCATCACATATTATGTAAATTAAGTATTACCTAATTTAAATAGTTAAATATATAATTACTAAATATTTAAATAACAACAATATTTACAGTATTTGTTTATATTTGTAATCATTTTATTGGACAGGTCAAAGATTTTTTTTATATTTTTTTCAAAGGTAATTGGTCATATGATTAAGTTCATGAATTTAGAACATTAGGTTTTTGATAAACGGGCCAAATGGGTAATAAGTTACAAAAAAAATGAGTATTTTTTTATTGAATGGGGCAAATGGGTAATTTCTATTGAACGAGTAAAATAAAAAGAAAATGAATACTTTTTTATTGAATGGGGCAAATGGGTAATTTCTATTGAACGAGTAAACGGGTAAAGTAACTTCATTCTTTTTTGTAATTTATATGCTATATGTAGTGTTAAAACTTGGTTGATGCTCTATATGTAATTTTTCTTTTCTTCTATACGGGTAATTTTTATTGAAGGGTCAAATGGGTAATTTTTATTGAAGGGTTGTACTTGATTAGTTTATGCATTTATTCATTGAATTGAGATTGATGCATCCGGGATGTTAAGGATATGACTTGACTTGATAGGGCACAACAGCTTGATCTAAACAAAAAACGCATGTTAAGGATATTGTGGTGTGCGTTTGTAGTGGGGTTCTTGAAACTTAGATTTAGTTATTACCGAATGCATATACCCGTTACGAGTTCACGATCTTGTCACAACGCGTAGGTTACCTACTAGGTTAAAAGTATATTCTTTCAGTTTAATGGCACAGTCCTCTTTATCTATTCTTTCAGTTTGATCCTTTACAATCCGTTCACATGCGTGACCAAGAAACTTCCCCCTGCGCCTACTCGTAGTGACGATTGTGCATTTGGATTTGGTTATGGCTATGCTGATGAGTGCGACCTAAAGGTTGTTAAGTTTAGAAGATATTCGAAAAGTTATGATGTCTACAATTTTAAAGAGGGTTCATGGAGCACCGTAGCATACAACTTTAGCTTCGTTATTAAATTTCAACATGATGCAGGTACATATACAAATGGATTTTTGTATTGGATTGCATATCAAGCGTCTCAAAATGAATGATACACATATAAAAGAGAATACGTGTAACAAGTTAACGATAACTTCATCAAATATATAATGTGATAATAGCGCACATAAGACTAGCCAATACATATACTCATATACCAATATTATATGTCAAGAACTTATATCGTGTCCAACAGTCGATACTTGACCCGATAACATAAAAAGGACACCAACACTTGCACCACTATTTGGGTATGCTAACTCAACTACATGATATCAATTGGGGTCACCTTTTTGATCCTTGTGGCCGATGAACCAGAAGAGGGTTCAGGTTCGCCAGCTGGCACCATCGCTCCTTCAGTTCCCCACATATCCATCCAAGACAGGGCCCACCCATCCCAACCTCCTTCACCGTCCCATCCTAATTGACCATAAGCCTTGAGCCCTATAAACACAACACATAGTTATGTTTATAAGTTATAATTTATAAACAGATCTTTACAAACATCATCACTTGATCTTTAATTGTTTATGGTAACTGAATGATTGATTACCTGAGTTCTCAAGAGAATTGAACCCGTCACTCCAACCGGGCATATACTTGTCTGCATTGGCTTTCCAATTTTCTTCAAACCCGTCTAGTTCATCTAAGTAATTTATAAAAAACAGGGTCACGATCAACTCATTAAGGAGAGAAAATGAACTTTTCGCAAGGAAACATACCCTCGTTAAGATTATGTAAAATCTGCAAGGAATCCTCTTTGTCATTTGGGTCGCATCTTTTTGTCAATGTATGACCCTTCACAAGCACAAATGAAAAAGTAATAAAATCATATATATTTTCAAGAAACAAGAGATGGTTTTAAAAGATACAAAATATATCACTTGCATTTATCTTAGAAAAATAAAGTAATACCTTTTCATTTATTCCTCTAGAGATTGTATGAAGTGCTTGACCCACAGTCTTATCTTCTTCTTTAATTTCCAGAAGAACCATCTGCACACCCGTAAATATTGCATTTACGATCACTTACGTATATTCAAAGAAACGTGTTTTAATGCAAAGATTGGTTAGAAGGCAAGATACACGCGATCATACCCCATCACTACCGGTCCTTTGACCGATAGAAGAACTATAGTACACTCCATTGACACCACCATATGCGACTCTTCGGTAGCTAAAGCCACTGGAACCTATAGATGGTTTGAAGGAAGATTAAAATGAAATTCAAAATGTTTGGTTGTCATTTTCTCATATTATTTTGGGTCAAAATGATCAGTTTTATAAGAAACGTGTAAGAAAACTAAGTAATGAGATGAATTAAAAGTGCCTAACTATCTTCAACCACCATATGCCACTCTTAAAAGGCCCATTACTAGTGGACAAAAAGATCTCGACGAGCCGGATCATCTGGCAAACCGCCATAGGCTCCGATTTCATCACTCAAGATTTTCCTCAATATTCGTTAACTTTTAACTTTAGCTTAAATTGTGTAAATCATCGACTAGAATATTACGCGCGTCTATATATGGCTTTAATTTCAATCATTTGCAGTTGATTTGTAATTTTGAAACTTTAGCAAACCAAACAAATTAAGAAACTCCCTATGAAATACACTTCTTGTAACGGTTTATTCATTCGTTTCTTTTATCAAAGTTTCTTGAGAGTTATATATCTATATGTTATTATTTACTTCCGCTCTGCGTCACATAATCACTTTGTAAAGCTACTCATACTCATGATAAATATATAAACTATAAAGTTAACTTTAAAACTGTGTACCATGAGGTTTGTGAGCTAGTGTTTTGCTGACCGCAACTTCTGTGTCCTGAACCGAATCGTGGCCATCGTTGTCCAATTCCTCAATGGTTATCTCCTTTCTCGACCCCCCGAAACCGCTATCAAATAGCTCAGTGAAGAAAGGGTCATCAAATGGATCTTTTCCCCAAAATGATTTAGACATTTTACTCCAATCAGTTCACAAATTCTACCATTAAGCACAGCTGAAGTCAGTTAAAAACCAATTATTGTATAATTATAATCCATAACTCATAAGCATATGCAAAATTGATCAAAAGTGATCCATAATTAGAGTCTGTTCACACAAGTTTCAAAGATTAAACATAAACATGATTACTAAGACTATAATTTAACACACCAATATGCCAAATTGTGGAAGTATCGGAAAGAATAGCAAATAAACTATGCTTCTAACTTACAGAAAAGAGATAATAACATTGAGAAAAAAAAAATAGTTTGAGCTGAAGAACTTGCCTTTGAAACACGAAAGCAGGGTTTTGTTGTGTGGGAAGGAGGAGGATCAAACTATAACAGCGATAGAAACATCCAGAAGAAAAAGAGAACTTGTGGAACACCCACCGACCAATATGATAATTTTATCTACAGGTTTCTTGTTTTGACTTTATATTCTACCACTTCTTTTTAAAGTTTTAAGTCATATTAAATTCGTTTTTTAGCGAGGCTTAAACATTTAAGTTTAACAAGAGCAACACTTTAACTTCAATAACTTTGCCAGTTGAATCCAACCAGAAACTTAAATAAGTTTCAAGGGTACTTGGACGTTTATCGGATTGTGCGTTCGGCTTGTGTGGGTAGTTCGGCAAGGATCAGGTAGTGTATGCCAATTTTGGTATGTGGGAAAATCAATTGAGTACTTTATTAGTTGTTCGGCTTGTGTGTTGTTCCTCATTAGTTGGTGTCATTTAAGTACTTTATTAAAGAAACTTAGAGCATTGTTGATAATAGTTATATTAAACTACTTGAATCACTTGCTTTTACACCTATTAGTTTTAACCCATCGGTAAAACTAAAAAGTCTGGTTGCCCGTTAACTCTCCGAACAACCAGATTTTTATGACAATAATATCCATTTTTCTTTAGGTTCACTGTGTCACCAGGAAACTTGGTACAGATGGGAAGGTGTACACAATGCAAAACCTACACAACTTCAACGAAGGTTATCTTTAAACTCTTAATAATCTCGATGCCCATTTATCTGACCCATGTTAGATAAAAACATAAAAGATATATTTGTTTTGAGTAGAATTTGTGTAAACCCGGCACAACCTCAACCCAGGTTATCTTTAGACTCTTTTTAGATAAAAACTAGATTGACTGTCTCATATATTTTAATCTGATGAAACATAAATTAAATATTTTCTTTTTTAGGCAGAGGTTTTAATATGCATGGTCTTTTCAAGAAATACAAATTAGATGGCAGAGAAGAAACTGAAAATATGCATGACCTTTTCAAGAAATACAAATTAGCACAAATAAATCCTTCACAAAATGGTGAGCTTTATAGCTATATGGCTGATGGAAGGAGAATCTATGTACTGGTATAACATACTATGATTTTTTTTGTTTTTCTCATTTGAGTAATTTGACTTTTTTTTGTACATAAAAGTCATTAAGAGATGATTTGTGTAACAGGTTATTTTGTGGATTATATAAAATTATATATATCTAACATTTTATACATAAAAATCATTATTTTTTACCCTTTTTTGCTAGAGATGACATTTTTTATCCATTCACTTATAAGTTATATCTCTAACGGGCGTCTAAAAAACAAAACGGGTCAAATGGGTTGAACGGGTTGAACTTGGTATATTCTTATTACATCGTTATATTTAGTAGATCAATAGTTTTTAGTTATTGCTCAGGCTCAATGGTGTGGTTTCGTGCCCCCTCGACATTTAAAAGGTTTCATGGGATAGGGGTCCACACACTCACCTCCTATCTCATGTCTGATACCCCACTCATGAGAAATCACTTGGCACCCCTGGGTGATGTTGGGCGTTAAAGGGCTAATGTGGCTGAGGCGCCAGATCACACCGCACAGCCCTATGGTTATGATTGCGTATTTTTTATTAGTGGATGGAGAAATAAGATATCTGCTGATGTTCCTGACTTCTATTTGATTTATTTAACAGTTTACAAAGCAGAATTTATCCAAGAGGAAGGAAGGTACTTATGAAAACGTTAAATGTATATTATCACATAAACCATTTAAGACTATGGGTGACACGTTTAGTTATATATAACATAAATCTATGAAGATCCTATAATTGCTGATTTTTATTTTACTGGACAACAAAATGGGCTACTAGGAGAGGGAATGCTTTGGCAGAAAATGACATTGGGGCTTTGAGGTTTGTACCGATTCTTTGATGGAGAAGTCTTATAATTTTTTTTATCTTATAGATTATAGTTTTGTTTTTTTTTCACACTAAGTGTGATACCTAAATAACATGATTGGTCTGAGACGATTGACTGATTTAAATATTGTAACGACTAAGAAGTAAAACGGTTGAAGATATTACGTTTGGAGGCATAATTTAGTAACTTAGAAGCCTCCTCATTATTATCAAATTCTTGGTCTAAATTAGGGGCGACAATTTATGACACGTTTATTTAGAATATAAAGAATAAAATACTTATTTCATTATACCATTAATATACCCGTCCACCGGATGGGTATATAACTAGTTTTATTTGTGAAGATACGAAGTTAACTAATAATAATAGCAAAATATCAATTATCTTCTCCATAGATAATTAAAAAATAAGTACCATTACGGATTACTTTTTCGGTTTCTTGTTTTTCTAACGCCCGCAGCGACCCATTCCTAGAAGAGTTACCAGGAACATCACATTTCCGTTTCATGTTTATAAACTTTTTTGAACTCTCAACATGATCAATATTTGATAATAGTTAATTTAACTCACAATATTATTGGAACGTGAAAGTTGTGACGGATTTGCTTACGCTTGCCTGCCCTCTAAAACGAGTTGAGTTATTCATTGGCTTAACCCCTTTAACTTGGTTCCATTTCCGACTAAACTTATTCATTTGACCCATTTGATATAAAACACAATTGAATCACCCACTGAATAAGTAAATGAGTCAAAATTGCGACCAGTAAATAATCAAGATTTATAAATCAGAACAGCCTTAGATTAGTGAAAAAGATGGAAAAAAGTTGCCAATTGTTCTTTTCACCAAGACTCCCAATTCTGGCAAATCCATAAAATATAAAACACAAAGCAAACATAAATACCGCAAATAAAAGACGGAAATGCATGCATTGAATTTTCATCGTTTTCTGATGAAACAATCGTGATAAACTGCAACTAGAGGAAACATAAGACCCTGCAACATAGCAATTGCGCACCTGTCAATCGACTTGCGTTCAAGAGAGACACGAGAATATGAAGAAAAAATAGTTGACAGCTGTGGGATTTGAACCCACGCCCTTTCGGACCAGAGCCTAAATCTGGCGCCTTAGACCACTCGGCCAAACTGTCAGATGTTTAATGAACCTGAAGATTTCCTAAAGATCAATATCATCAACGTGTGTGACATTTTCTAACATGTTATCACTTGTAAAATACAATTCTTTTTTTATCACTTATGGAAATTATCATAGAAAGTAAATGCAATGGTAGTAGTGTGTTTGCCACTTGACCAATCATTGAGCAAGTTGATCACTTATTCATTCATTCAGATGATTTGTTATAAAAACGGTTTGATTTCAGTTGAGGAATCAGAAGTTCAACTCGAATCTCTTTATGGTAAAAGAAAAAAAAATTCATGCATCTTTTTTAGCGATCGAGTCATGAACATGTAATGTAATAAAGAAACCTATTATTTCTATCGGAACATGAAAATCGAGATGTAAAAATTACACAAGTTGCGAATGCATAACGTGTGGGCTATTCTTCAAAACGTTATGACTTACAACAACCTATATAGGATTTGCACTAACTTCATAAAAAAGAAAAAAGAAACTCCCAAAAACTATACCCATTAAATAAACCAAAACACCTGAAATTTTCACCAAACTCGTAGATAAACCAAACAAAATGAATAAAACTAACATAAAGTTACTTTTTAACTTATTGTCATCACTATAAACGATCTATTTTAGACCTTTGACAAATAGTTTTGGTAGCACAACAGTTGACCTTTTGTAGTCAAAAAGTGACTCTTTCTTCGGATTCAGTTTTTAAAAATGGTGAAAGATAAATTCAAACGCATAGGCTAAAAAGATACTGATGTTTACAAACACAACACTCCCTCACTTCAATGAAAATTTAACACATGTCCAGGATATATAATTTTTTTGATTGTTATTTGTTCATTAAAATACCAAAGTAACAAATTACAAACAAGTGGCAGGTAAACGGGCAACAAGCTGCACCGTAACCCCCTTTTGAATTGCAAAATCAATCCTACTAAAGACGAAACAGCCCTTAAAGGTTGAAAGATTATTATTCACAACCTGTTGGACCCTGTTTAGAAATTCCACAGCCTCTGGGGCTAGGGACCCAAATGTATCAAAAGCGAATGGGATAAACACGTGTTGATTCTCTAAACAAGCCTTCTCGTGTTTAGCGACCTTGCCTGATTCCGCCTTTAACGCAGCCTGGTCAGCAACAAACCCATTATCCCTGAGTCCAACAAGAGGGGACACTCCTGTAAGGTCCACACAAGCGTGTTTTCCCCTAGCCCACCCAAACACAAGAATATCAGCTGGCCGAAGAGTAGACCCCCCATCGATCACCGGAGCCTCCTTTTTCGCCGAAATCCCTGCCCGCTTTAGAACATCATAGAGAATATCCCTTACCAAATCATGTCGGTATTTAAAACCAGGTAACTCCTTACAATGGACCGCATGTTCGCCAAAAGTATCTAAACAAGCCTTGCGACAAACTGGGCAGGGCTCATCAACCGGAAACAGAGGGATCATTAGCCGGTACTTAAGAATTGCCCGGTATTCCACTGCTGACATGTGTTGACCAAACATGTGACATAAGCTTCAGTAATGTCGAGATAACCTGTACAAAGTTCCTCTTGCGACTAAGATCGTAACGCCATCTTGTGGTAGTCTCCTTCTCGTATGCCTGATCCAAACCACATATATCAATAATGCCACAGTTAACTTCCACTAATTTTTTTTATTTGACCCATTTGATATAAAAAAACAACTAAAACAAAGTAAAACTATCACCTGTAAATAATATAAATCAGAACCACCTTAGATTAGTGAAAAAGATGGAAAAAAGATGCCATTTGTTCTTTTTACCAAGACTCCTAACTCTCCACTTGGGCAACACCAAAAAATCTGAAACCCAAAGCACACACATATAGCGCAAAAAAAAACAGAAATCCATTGAATTCTCATCTTTTTTCTGATGAAATGATCATGATAAATAGCAACTAGAAGAAGAACAAAACCCTGCTACGAATAAGACCATGCAAAGTTATGGAAAAAAAGAATGACAGCTGTGGGATTTGAACCCACGCCCTTTCGGACCAGAGCCTAAATCTGGCGCCTTAGACCACTCGGCCAAACTGTCTGGATGTTTATACTTTTGTGAGAAATACATAAAGTTTAATATAATAAATGTGTGACATAAATCTATCAATTATTATTAATAATTATTAATTATTAATTATTATTAATAATTATTAATTATTAATTATTATTAATAATTATTAATTATTAATTATTATTAATAATTATTAATTATTAATTATTATTATTAATTAATTATTCAATAATTTGAACAGTGTTTCGGTTGGTCAATGTAACTTCATATTATGTCTTTGATGAGTCGATAGCAGACATTGCCACTCCGTCATTTCAGGTGCGTGTCAATTATATCACAGAACCATGTAACCATCCATTCTCTTCTGTATGGCAGTAACGGGTGACCGCCCGACAACTGTTGTTTTATTTGTGATTAGTTTTCATAATTTGTTAAGTGAGAGGTGCAATCAGACTCAAATATATACTTTGATGGAGCATTTTATCACTTGTAAAATGCACATTTTTAACACTTCAGGAAATTTATATAGAAAGTAACTACAATGGTAGTAGTATGTTTGCCACTTGACTAATCATTAAGCAAGAGATGATTTGTTACAAAAACGGTTTGATTTCAGTTGAGGAATCAGTGGTTCAACTCGAATCTCTTTATGGTAAATGAAAAAAACGTGCATCTTTTTTAAGGATCGAGTCATGAACTTGTAATACAATAAAGAAGCCTAGTGAATCATAAAAATCGAGATATAAAATCAACACAAAGTTGAGAATGCAGTACGTGTGGGCTATTCTTTAAAACGTTACTAACGTATGACTTACAACCTATATATGACTTGCACTAACTTCATAAAAAGAACTCCCAAAAACTATACCTATTAAATAAACATTCCGTTTATTCAATGTGTCCCCACTCACGGCTGAACTACCACTTCTACAAGACCTATACCGAACTCAGGCCATTCGGTACATCGCATGTTTGGTGGGTTTGAGGGGGTGAGGACTCCAGTGATGCTATCAACCAAGATTTTCTTTCTTTTTTTCTAATGATGCTTGTTTTAGAATTCTTGGGTGTCGAAATCCGGTTTTGTTGGATACTCCAGGCCTTGAAGGGCGGGCATTCTTCGCAAATCTTCATCACTATAAGCTGGAATAAACCAATAGCTTTTTACTGTCCCAAACACCTGAAATTTTCACCAAATTCTTAGATAAATTAAACAATAATGAATAAAACTAACATAAACTTAATTTTTAACCTATTGTCATCACTATAGAAGATTTTTGACAAATAGTTTTGATAGCACAACAGCTGACCTGTTGTAGTCAAACATTGATTTCTTCTTTGGATTCAGTTTTTAAAAAACGGTATATTATTAATTCAAACTTATAGGCTAAAAGATACGGATGCTTACAAACATAAGACTCTCCCACTTCAATGAAAATATCAACATATGTCCAGGATATATAGTTAAAAAGAAATGTTTGACTATTGACCAAATATTGACATAATAAGCTTCAATAATGTCAAAGTAACCTGTTCAAAGTTCCTCTTGCGACCAAGATCGTAACGCCATCTTGTGGTAGTCTTCTTCTCATATGCCTGATCATAACCACAGTCCACATACATCAATAATGCCACATGTAATTTACGTATGTTGTTGAACGACAAGTATGACTATTAGTCAAATATCTCAAATATATTTCAATAAGTTATAATTATAGCCTTTGACAGTTAAAACTTTGACGGGTTTTAAGGACCATTTGTTTTTGTTTAAAAGGATCAACAAACTGAAACGTGTAAACTTATATAACAAGAAAACAGTACCTCTATTGTTGTGGTATTCGCAGCTACCAATGATATGTGCATAATTAGAAACCCGAAAACACTTAAAGCAAAAGCCAAATTCAAGACTGCAAAAAGGATGAATGGTTACATGAAAGCAATAAAAACGAAGGGGTCACATCAAAAGTAAAAAAAAAAAAACGGGTTCATTAGATGTTACCAAAAGCGAAAAAGGTTGTGGCTAGAGTGCTAGGTGACCCGGGAATCTCTTCGTCACTAAAGAATACTATGAAACGTGGTAACAATGCTACGGTTACAACTGTTGTCTCGAGAAACGTGTAGAACTGCATTAATCAACAAAAACATCACAGAAAGAGTGACATAGTGACAGTATCCCTTGTAAAAGATTTGCAATGAATACTCTAATTAATCATGATAACATAAATACGATTTATAAAACATCCTTTCACCAATCAGTGGGGCCAGTTTATAATTCTATATATGTTGCTTTGAAGGACTGTATGATTGATTCATTTCCCAATTTTCAGTGTGTTGACCGAACACAATTTTAAGCAAGTGATACGAAGAATTGAAGTAATACGGAAAACTGAAAAATGCCCATTTCATGCATTCACAGTAACATTTTTGTTTTACGATGTTCCATGGAACTTGAAATGTTCATTTTACAAAGTGTCACACTAAGCTACATATTTTCCTGTAGTCATCAAACTATTTTATTAAAGTTATAGACTTCTATCGACAAATGAAGGGTAATTTAGACATATCACCAACAGGAAGATAGAAGAATGAACGTACCAAGAAGAGAAGAAAATACTTGTAGTTTAATGCCCCGACACAATTAACAACCCACACACAATGATGATCCATTTTCAGCACACACCTTCCACCTACAAAATGTCACAAAACATACATTCTTTACATTTAAAAAAATATAAGGATACAAAGATTATCAGTGAAGTAAGAGAGTGAACTCACAAACAGAACAATGGTGGCACCGGGGCGGTTTTAATTGGTTACACTTGCGACAATAACGGATTCTTGTATGAGTTAGATCGGGTGTAGCCAACGGGACAGATTCAGATGCTTCCAATGGATCCATTTCTCCTCTTTCTTGATCTACGAGTGGCCGATAATTAGGTGGCACGCCACCTGGGTCCGTGAAGATGACAGAAAAATAACTCCATAATAGCATTGCCAGCTGGATCAACATAATTGTTATAATTTAGGTTCAATAAGTATACATGCACTATAATTGGTGCACAGCAAGAAAAAGCAAAAATCAATTTATCAACATAATTTTACAATTTTTCTAAACTCATAATGATTGCTAGGAACTTAAGATTCTCATTATGGGGGTGATTAATCGATTATATGATTTTTAATAATCAGCAGTCATAAAACGGGTTGTAAGAGTGTGTGTTTGGATGTGCTGTCTTTGTTTAAACTTTAAAGTTGTAAATGTAATAATCAGATGTTTTGAGTGTTTTTTCATATCTAATTATTCAATGAATTAACAGATATAATCAAAGTTGGTAATGGCGAATAGTGACAAATAGCGATAAGGTACCTAATTACCTATATGCTACATAGCGAATAGCGATAAATAGCGAAAACATAAAAGAATGAAGAAACCAACATTTACATGAAGCATCAAATTACAGGGTGTTTGGACGTGCGTTTAAACTAATTACAGTTATTTCCTAACTACCTATGATCAAAATAATCAGATTTGTATAACAGGAAAGGAGAAACCGTAAAAAAAAACTGAGAATTGAGATAAGTGTGACATTACCTAGCTATCTATAGCTTTATACAACTCATTATCTACATCAGAAGCCATTCCTTAAAATCACAACATTCAGTTTGTAACCGCACATCCAAACACCCGATTAGAGCCTAAATCTCGTCTCGAATCATACATAAGTTCATGATATTTATTAACAAGTAATTCAAATTACAAAAATTAGAGCAGTAAAGTGAGGTAAATAGCAATCTTATCTTGAAAATCATAGTTTTTTTTAATTAAATTCCTCAAATTAAATGTGAGCTAAAACAGAAAAAAGAATTTACTAATAGCCAACTAAAAATTTCCTTAAATTACCAAACATCTACTCTATATCCAAGCAAATTCATGGCATTTGTACATGATCAAATTAAGTTTAATAAAATTTTAACTCAACCATACTTTACACAACTAAAATTTCATTAAATTATAACTTGTGCAGCTGAAATTCCTCAATATCCTCATATAAACTTAATTAACTAATCTTAACTTGCAATATAACAACTATAACACAAACAAAAAAAGTATCAAAACACCTTGAAATTTAACAATAATTAAAACACTTATTACCAGGGCATGGAATACGATTAAAATTAGAACTGCAACAAGTGAGTAAAAGCCACCGGCGGTCAAAGCAGGACCGTAATTACACAAAACGACGGCGTAATAGGTGACACCAACAACACCAAGAACCAACAAGATCATGATCGACCCTAAACCTCGAAGGGCCGTACAGAATTTGAACACGTTCCATGCCATCACGACTCCAGATCTATACATAACACTCGTCAAATGGATCAATAGAAAATAAAGCAAGTTCAAAAGTGAAGGAAGAAATCAAACCCCCAAAAAAGGTTTTAAAAATTCAAGATTTTTGTTTCTGGGTTTTGATTTTATCTGAATCTTATGACGTGGGCCGGAATCCGATCGGATTTTCTTAATAGTAACATTTATCTTTGAGAGTCGGGTTATGATTTGTTTGTTACATGTTAATTTAATGTAACATAATTTATTAATTTACTCGTAATTGTCAAAATCGTCCCTAAGGTTTTAGCATATTTGTTAGTTTAATTCAAAACAACTTTTTTGTATTACATAGTGCTTCATTTTTTAGATATTTGTCATTTTCATTCAAAAATATAATTTGCTTTATTTTTTCTATCAAATATTTGGATGAAAATGACAAAAATCAAAGACGATTTTGGAAATAAAAAAGTTATACGTTTGGATGAAAAAGACAAACAATCCCAAAAGTGAAGAACAATATGGTACAAAATGGTTGTTTTGGATGAAATTGGCAAATATGCCCTAACCTGAGGGGCGATTTTGACAATTTACTCTTTATTATATAAACTATGGAGATATCAAGTGCATGGTTGTAAAAATCTCATCTAGGCTTCGACTAGTCGGTGCTTAATCACTAATTGTAGGTTTATCGAGTAATGGTCAATGAATCACTAGGCGGTCAATGGCAGTCCTATTCCGGTCAAATTCTGGCCAGACTCTGGCGAAATTTTGCCCAAACTTTATAAATTCCCCTCAAATACTTAATAAAAAGGTCAACATTGGATTAAAACATGTATACTTAAAAAAATACATATAAAAATGTGTGTGTATATTAAACTAAAAAATATATATAAAATCTCATCCGATTATTCTCGATTAGTCCATATTAATCCCGATTAATCGTTAATTGGTACTTTACCGACCAACTGCGTTTACTAATTCTTACAACACTGATCAAGTGTTTTTACCTTATCTTCTTAAGGCTCGTTGTTTTCCTAATAACTATATGTATTAAATAAATGTCATGGTAATTAAAATACATATTTTGGTATTTATAAATCTTTATAAATAGTAAAAGTTGTTTTGTGAATGTGAGGTGACAGCGAGGATTTAGAATTTTATTATTAAATTGTTGATATCGAGTTAATTCTGGATTTCTTGTATGCCGGTATTATGGTTTGGAAAGAGCCTCCTTGTACCAATAAAATGGAAGATGATTCATGGGATAGCGATGGCAGTGTGGTGGTTATTATGATGGTTTGGAAATGACACGGTGTTTGTGGATGCTCAAATAAGCTTGAACCGTATTTTTTGATTCGTTAGTTATTCATTTTTTTTAGTGGATTGTATATAGAAATCATAAGATTCGGGTCAATTGAACGCAATGAATCCAGTGGCGGATCCAGAAAATCTTCGTAGGGGTAACATTTTATAGAAAAGGGGTAACGAAATCAAAAAAATGTCAAATTTTTCAAAAATTTACACTACCGTCGGAGCGCCAAGGGGTAGCGGACGCTACCCCTACCAATAAGGTAGGTCCGCCCTGAATGAATCCAGAATCTAATAAGTTCCATCTAACATTTGGGGTTTTTGCTAGCTTGAGTTATAATGTGGTATTTAAAAAAAAGTAGTAAAAGTTGTTTACGAATATAATAAAGGTAGTTCAAGAAAACAAAATATAATTTCATGTTTTTGTTTATCTGAGTGCCTATCATCAAAGAAATGCAAGCAGGTTGTATGTGTCGATAGAGTCGGGCAACTACAAAGTAATAAAACAATGTGAATGTTTTTTTTTAAATAGGTTCAAATGTAACTCGTGTTTGGAGACCAATCATTTTCTTTCATGTTCTCTCATCAATATATACGAGTAGTCTTGTTTATATAGTTTTATTAGGTTAAAATCACAGTTATTACACGGATTGAATAAATTATAATGTCACATGTTAACACATACAGTCGTTAAAGACATGTCTTTAAAAATTAAACTTTGACGTTAAATTTTTAAATTATGGTAAGTTAATTTTTAAGAAACTTTTTTTGAATTATGTATTAACTTTTTTATGTAATTGATACATGTTAATTTAACCTACGTGTACTTAGTCATTTAAATATCATTTGAACACAATTAAGTTAATTTGAAGAGTTAACTGTCATTTTCGTCCATATGGTTTGTTTACTTTTGTCATTTCAGACCAGATTTTAAAAATGCATCAGTTTCCTCCCTGACATACTGGAAACGTGCCATTTCAGTCCAAAAATTAAAACCAGTTAAGTCAGACATGTTTAATGAAGGGTATTATTGTCCTTTCATATTTCTTTTATTTTCACCTAATTCCCGATTTCCCCGTCGATTGCGAATAATATCCTTCATTAAACCTGTCTGACTTAACTGTGTTTTAATTTTTGGACTAAAATTGCACGTTTCCAATATGTCAGGGCGAAGACTAATGCATTTTTTAAAATTGACATGAAATGGCAAAAATGAACAAACTACAGGACGAAAATGGCAGTTAACTCTAATTTGAATTACAATTATAAATAGGGTTAAGATCAAATACAAAGTCTTCTAAAATAAGAAGTCCTAAGAAGGATATCAAACGAACTCCAATTGACTTCATTCTAGCGGCATTGTAATTGTTTCATCGAACTCTACGATGTGAGATTTTAGGTTTTTGTTTTTAGATCTTTAGCTTGTAGATTTTAGGCTTTTTTTACACCATTATGTCTTTTTATTTATCACTGTATCTTTTCTATATTTGCGTCGTTGTGTCTTTTTTGTGACTCACTGTGTTTTTTTCTTCGACATTGTATTATATTTTCCATCATTGTGTTATATTTTGTTCAATATTGTGTTATATTTTACAATCCATTGTGTCTTTGTACATTTCTTATTTTTAACAGCTTTTTTAAAATAACTATACTCTATATAGAAATTATAACACATATGAAAAATGAACGACTAGACTTTGGATTTTTTAATACCAATTTTTATTATTATTTGAGATACTTTTACTGTTAAAACTATCCTATCACAATAATATTTAAAAGTTTTTAAAATTCACTTATAAAACCACTTATTGTCATACTTCTTTTTTTTTTCATAATAGTTTAATAAACATAATTTTGAATCTACTGATATTTTATTTTATTATATAAAATAGAAGATCGATATTGATAGAGATAGTCCCTCTTTAGTTATTTGAATTGTCAGAAAAGTGTCGCACACGAAGCTTATCGAGGTAAGTTTGCGATAGTAAAATTTCGTCAGGTCTCATTCACACTATATTCTTTTGGTGCATGTCACCAATTTTCTATATACTATGTTAAATATTTTATATGATTTGATGCGACAATTTTAATCTCATCTATACAAACGATGAAGATAATTTTATTTAAATGTTGAAGTAAACAAGAAGGAAAAAAAATTGATAACAAGTCATAATGCTTGAAAACTTTTAGATTGCATTAAACAACTAGATATCCAAAAATGTTAGGATTTAAATTTGTTGGACAACTAAACCACAAAAATTTTTAAGAGAATATTTGATAACAAGTGGTATACTTCATAACTAAATAGTTTAAGTTTGTTGAAAAAGATCAAATACAAATAGCCTTGTCGTACAAAACGTACGAAAGACATGAAAAGGTGAAAAAACGTGATTACATTTTCGTAATTATTAACCCGTAGAGTAATTATTAAAATTACCCTACAAATAATCTTGTAGGGTAATTTTGTAGAGTGTCATAATTACTCTACAAATGATCTTGTAGAGTAATTTATCTTGTAGGGTAATTTTGTAAAATATCATAGTTAGTTTACAAAAAATCTTGTAGGGTAATTTTAATTTTGTAGAGTAATTTTCTAAAATATCATAATTACTTTACATAAGCCGTGAGTGGGCGGGCGCCCCCTTGATTTTTTTCTTTTTTTAGTGTTATGCGTGAATGAAAATCTCAAGCGCATCCATCGAAATTTTGTAATCACCCCCCTTGAACTCGCCAGATCTTTACTAAAAGTTAAAAGAGAAGATTTATGATGTAATTTTAAGAGTTTTACTGGAATGCCGGAGGTATCACTGTGCTCCGGTGAGTCTGAAACTTAGAAAGAAAAAATAAGGAAGATGATGATGGATAAAGAAAATGATAATGGTTTAGGTGAATATTGGATTCTCTCTCTTAAAATTATAGGCCCCCTCCTGCTACTTTTTTATATTATATTTATTTATTAATTATTTCTTTATCTACATGAAATCTTGATTGTCTTTTCATCATCTGCCACAATCCATACTTAACTATGAAGCAAGTATTTCAACTAAAATAATTCATTCATCAAACATTGTCCTTATGTTAAATGCCATTATTTAGTTTTATTGTAGTATTTTACGTATTTCTGTTTCGATAATTATATATTGAATTTGGCTTAGATAATATAATATTTTCTTGATTTATTTTATCACGTTATTATTTGGTATATTTTTGTCGCACTTTTTTGTTTTTCTTAAGTAGGAAATTCTCTTCTGAAAAATATACTTTTATTTGAAAAAATAAGCTAATACGCATTAAGACTTAATGAAATGATGTTTTGAATAGATTTTAAAATTGATAACTCGTAGGGCGACATTTAAATATGTTTGTAACGACGTTTGACGTGTTTTAGATGATTATATAAATTTTAGCTTGATGTTCTTTTGTTTTACATGACCCGACCCGATCCAACCCGATATGAACCGAACTTTTTTTATACCTAGGGGCCTAAAATTTAAAAAAAAATTTCCGCACCCCAATGAAAAAAATTCTAGGTCCGCCACTAATTTTGATCTTGTAAGGTAATTTTGATATTGTAGGGTAATTTTGTAGAGTATCAAATTACTCTACAAATGATCTTGTAGAGTAATGTTGAATTGTATATTGTTTGATAAACTTGCAAAGTAACTTTTGATACACTTGTAGAGTAATTTTAATAATTACCCTACAAGATCATTTTACAAAATTACTCTACATGATCATTTGTAAAGTAATTTTGATAATTACTTAACAAGCAAATAATTACGAAAATGTCATCACATTTTTTTTTTGCTATTTCATACCTTTCGTACGATAAGATTCTTTGTACGTGAACTAAGCTCCAATTTTAACATTGTAGGCGTGGTATATATATATATATATATATATATTCTGAAAAATGCAAGAGTTATTGTTATAAAAAAATTTAAAAAAAGTAAACCATATCACTTTTAAATAACTTTTTTCTGAGTTTCTTGTGGTTGCTAATTATTTATATATATATTTTTTTTGCACATATTAGTGATAAATAGTGATTTCTACTTAATAACTAAAACATGTCTAAACAAAAATTGAAAACGATGGGATTGCACGCCATCTAACGTGGACCGCTTTGGGGTCACATGAAAAAAGTTCGCTCAAGTGTTGTATTCTAACTGAGTCGTCTTCATCTTCACCGTCTCATCACCCATAAGTTTCTTTTTATAAAATGTGGATGGAATAACACACACAAATATGGAGAAAGGGAGTGTTTGTGTAACCGGAGGAACTGGGTTTTTAGCATCATGGATGATCAAGAGGTTGCTTCAAGAAGGATATCATGTAAATGCTACAATCAGATCTAACGCAGGTTTTATTTTTATTTTACTTTTCATCGTATCTTGTTTGTTTTTGAAGAATTTGTGCTTATGCTTTGATAACCTAATAATTAAAAAAAAACATGAATTTTGAATTCGAATTATTTAAGTCGATATAATTATGGAGTATACATTTACTATAAGATAATGTAGTGTTTCTAAATAATTATGGAGTATACATTTACTAGCTTTCTAAAATTTTGAAACATTTATCGTTGAAAGTATCAAAAAATTCCATAGGAATCTAATACTACAGGAATATATTATAAGTTTGTCGATAATTCAACAAACCTGTTTTTTAACAAAGATATCAAACACTTTATATATATTTTTTTGAACGGCCAACAAATCAATCCAATGCACTTTTGAGGCACCCAGTGGATAAACGGAGTACTACGAGAGTAACCCGAGTCGTCCACCACCACTTCCGAAGAAAACCTGGTAACCCACCCGCCCTTAGGCACGACGGTGAAATTACCGGTAAAACTTGTTTGGCTCAAGGATCGAACTCAAATTTCCCTGTTTCTCCTATCATTGTCCAGCAGTGCCTTACTCATTTTACACCAAATTAGAATTGAACTTGAGTCTTTACAAAAGAATTCAATACCACTTGAACCAGAGCTCATTGCAAACACTTTATATAGTCAATGTTAAATTTGTGAATTTGTCAAGCTTACATTATCTAAAAGTCGAAATTTGTGTGGTTCCTATTTTTTTTTCAATGGAAAACCTATATGTATTATGAATTAATTAATCATTTTAGAGACCCACCAGGAAAATGAACATATTAGAAACGATCCAACTTGGCAGTTTCGTTGAAAATCACCCGTTCTCGTGTAAAGTTGATATATGAATTGGTAAATACACACTATAATAAAGTCAATGTCAACTTAGGATACCCAAAAACATAAAGATTAAAAACAAACAGAATCTTTGGTTCTTAATACAGTTAAGCTTCAGGGAGCTAAACTTAACGTAGACATGGCAAAGTTTCGTAGGGATGGCATGCCGTTCTCCGCAAATGTGCTAAATGAGAAGGTAGCCCCTGCACCAAAACAAAACCCGCCGGCCAATAAACACGTCCCGGCTCCAAACCAGACCCGCGGGCAGTTTGCATGGAGAGAAAAGCAGCCAGCTACTAAGGTTGACAACCAGGAAACTACTTTCGGAGTAGAAAAAAGGTAAGAGAAAAATGATCGAATTCCCCAACCTGGAATCGACGCAAGTCTGGACCAGGAATTCGCTGATGGTTGTCGCAAAAGACCTAACGACCTTATGCAACCTGCTGGAAGTTTTGAAGAATGTCACTAATTTTTTAACGAGTCTACAATATGTGGGTGGCCTTCGGTTTCTTTTGACTTTCATGCATGAGTATCATAGAGAAGCATTCCTTGAACACTACAGGGGTAAACAATCCAAGTGGTTCTCCAGGATTGATAGATGGGAGGGGAACATGCCTTTCACTGATAGGATTGCCTGGATTCGTATCGATGGGGTTCCGGCACATGCTTGGAACAGAGATGTATTCAACATGATTGGCAGAACATTTGGTGAGGTCATCTTTGCTTCCCAAGCAGGCTCCAAAGACTGCAATCTTTTCTTTGAGATAATCGGCGTCCTCGTTAACACTGGCAAGGAAATTCAAGATGAGTTATCAATTAAATGGAATGGGCAGGAGCATCTTATTTGGGTTTCTGAGGTCATGAAGGACTGGGTACCAGACTTCTTAACTGGAAGCAATGGTTTCCCTTTCGATCGAAAGACCACGGCCTGTCATAATGGCAACAGGGAATCCGACGAAAATCTGACCCGAAAAAAGGCAAGAGTAGGGGAAAGGACGCCTAGGGCTCCTGATCGAGTGGAAGCTGAAAAATCCTCATCGGGTAATGGAGTAGACATGTATGGGAAATCACAGAAGGCGGCGCATGAAGGGTCACGTGCTAAGCTTTTGACAGAATCTAGGACTTGTGGCCAGGGCTCCAACAACCCATCTGATAACTATTTTAATTCCAGCGGGCCCCATATCTTTACGCAAAATGTTGTTCCAGGTAAACATTCACACACGCATGGTGGGCCCAGGCCCAAGAAACATTCACTGCATCAACGTGGGCCTATTCCCTCTCCGGAGCGCAACTCGAGTCCTTTGCAGCCAAGGAAAAAAAGGAGCAGGTGGGACCTTGAAACACCGATACCCCCAGCCTCTCCTTTTGTCTTCCCATTACCACCTTATCCTGATTCCCTAAAGCCTCCTACCACACCGACGACAAACTCCGATCAGGTAGTTAGCGGACCTGTCCCGAACAACATCTCAATAGACATCGTGTCAACGTTGCAGGTGCCTACTGATGAGACTCCTTTGGCGAACAACGGTGATCTTGGTACGAATGAACCATTGCAGGAGACTGATACTATTCCCCAAACAAACAGTGAAACTCAAGCGACAATAAATGTGGGTTGTGCCGCTGGAATGGATGTTGGAAACTGCTCTGAGCAAATTGAATCAATGATTATGGGCGAAGGAGATCAAATGGGTGCACAATGAATTATTTGACCATAAACACAAGGGGGTGGGCAATACCCATAAAGCAGGTTGGATAAAGCGCCTGAAAAGAGAACATGGTATCAACTTCATTGCAATTCAGGAAACGATGTATGCTGACGGGTCGAGAATCAACTTCAGTAGATTTTGGGGAAACACACACCTAGAAGCAGAATGGGTTAACTCAGATGGCAGATCTGGGGGTATCGCAAGTCTTTGGGATCCAGGCATTTTCACGAGAACTAACACGGTCAAGCACATGCATTTCCTTCTAATCAGCGTTAGTATTAGAGGTGTTGGGGAGCAGGTCAATGTACTAAATGTGTATGCCCCGCAAACAGCAACTGGGAAACGGGTTTTATGGAATACTATTAAAAAGAAAAAAGAGGCGCTAGGTGGCATTTGGATTTTACTTGGTGATTTCAACCAAGTACGATCAGCGGATGAAAGACGAAACTGCATTTTCTACCCTACGCCGGTCGGGGATTTCAACAACTTCATCTATGAAGCGAACCTCGCGGAATATATAATGAACGGCCACAAATTCACGCGTTGGCTCGACGGAGGGAACAAGCTAAGCAAAATGGACCGCATGCTAGTTTATGATAAGTTCTGGGGGCTTTGGCCAATGGCTACACTCCAGGCGTTGCCAAGAATCTGTCAGATCACCGTCCTCTAATTCTTATTACTACTCCTAATGATTACGGACACATACCGTTCAAATTCTTTAATGCATGGTTATCCAAACCAGGTCTTAATGATTTGGTACAGTCCACAATTACTTCCTTTATTTTTACAGGTCCACCGGACACTTTCCTGGCTGAAAAGCTAAGGAGAGTGAAGAAAGCAATAAAACTATGGAACAAGAACACGAAAGGAGTTGAAGATGCAGCTCTGAACGAATCAAATGATGCAATTTTGGCGTTAGATAAACTTGGGGAGGTCCGTGATCTCACTGATACAAAAGTTGCGGACTATACGGAACACAAGAAAGTAGTCACCTTGATAAACGATAGCCGACTGCAAGAACTGAAGCAAAAATCGAGGGTTAAATGGGCCATCGAGGGGGATGAAAATTCTGCATTTTTTCATGGTTACATTAATAGCAGAATTTCAATGAGCCGACTTAATGGGTTAGTTATAGACGGTGAGTGGTGCGTCGATCCGCCCACCATCAAGGAAGAGGTTAGAACATTTTTTGAAAGCAAGTTCAAGGAACCGATACCATCCAGGCCTACTTTCACTTGTTATCACATCAAAAAACTCTCGGTTACACAAGGTACGACACTCACTGCCCCATTCTCCTTCAACGAGGTCAAAAATGCGGTGTGGGACTGTGGAGGAGACAAAGCCCCCGCGCCAAAAGGGTTTAATTTTACCTTCATTAAACATTTCTGGGATCTCTTGGGAGACGACTTCTACAACATCTTGACTCATTTTCACGACATCGGTTCAATCTCACAAGGTTGTAGTTCCTCATTTATTACATTAATTCCCAAAGGCAAAGATCCGGTTGGCCTAAATGACTTTCGACCAAAAAATCTCATTGGATGTATTAGCAAAATCATCTCAAAGGTGCTTGCTAATGGACTCAAATTAGTTATTGGTTCGGTAATATCGGAAGAACAATCGGCATATCTCACGGATAGAAACATCTTGGATGGGCCACTTATTACAAACGAAGTCATATCATGGGCAAAACAGGCTAAAGTGAAGGCCATACTGTTCAAGATCGATTTCGAAAAGGCTTTTGACACGATCAATTGGGATTTTATAGATTCGGTGTTTCATCAAATGAACTTCCCACCAAAATGGAGGCATTGGATTAAAGGTATTTTTATGTCTTCACGGTCCTCCGTTTTGGTCAATGGATCATCAACCGCGGAATTCCAGTGTCATAGAGGAGTAAGGCAAGGTGACCCGCTCTCGCCCTTTATCTTCATCTTGGCGATGAAAGCTTTATCTAGCTTCATCAATAGCACATCGGATTCCGGTTTCTACAAAGGATTGTCCTTGCCCAATGGGGGCCCAAACATATCTCATCTCGTGTTTGCGGATGACGTAATGTTATTAGGGAGTGTTCGATAGAAAATATCGCCAACATACGAAGACTTATGAGATGCTTTCATCTCGTGTCCGGGTTAAAAATTAATCTCAACAAGTCTTGTCTCTATGGTGTTGGAATCTCACAGGAAGAAAACGACGACTTGGCAAATGCACTCAATTGCAAATCCGGTACTTTACCCTTTGTGTACCTCGGACTCAAGGTTAGGGGGAATATGAACCGTGTCAACAATTGGGCGCCCGTTATTGAATCCTTCGAATCAAGATTATCACTTTGGAAAGCTACTACCCTTTCCATTGGTGGTAGACTTACACTCATTAAGTCGGTACTCGATTCTCTTCCCTTATACTATTTCTCATTATATCAAGCACCCGGTATGATTATTAATAAATTGGAAAGAATGAGACGGAATTTCTTTTGGGGCGATATGGCTTCAAGGAGCAAAATGCATTGGGTAAAATGGGAGAAAATCAAGCGGTCCGTGTCTAAAAGGGGGCTCAACTTGGGGTCGCTAAAAGATATGAATAGTAGTCTTTTGGCTAAATGGGCATGGAGATATAAAACCGAAGAGGGGAGGCTTTGGAGATCGGTTATTACATGTATACATCATAATCCCAAAAATGGTTGCTTCTTGCCATCAAGAAAGGGTTATTCTGTGTTTGGAACAACATCGTGAAGAATGAATTGGCTCTTAGGAAGGATAATATCTTCCTAAGCAGTCTTTTAAGAGGATCAATCGGCAACGGGTCAAACATTCACTTCTGGACAGATTCATGGGCTTCTAATGCGCCTTTTCAATCTCTATTCCCATCCCTATATACACTAGAAAATTAAAAGGTTGTACGATTCGCGAAAGGCTGCAACAAACAAACTCCACAACAACGTTTTCCTGGCTTTGGTCCCGCGAACCGGTCACTTCTCAGGAGCTCAATGAACTGGCTGGTATGACGATATTATTATCTCAGGTCAATCTTTCTTCAAACAGAGATGCATGGGCCTGGGTATCGGGTTCGAATGACGAATTTTCGGTAAAAAATCTAAGAAATATCATAGCAAACGGGTCACAAGTCGCTGAGGAAACAATATTTGAATAAGTGGGTTCCTAAAAAGGTCAATATCTTTGGGTGGAGATTGGCTCTCGATCGCCTACCCACTAGAGTGGCCCTCGAAAAAAGAAACATCTCAGTTTCCTCACTTTCGTGTCCATTATGCTACGACGATAATGAAAATGTGAAGCACTTATTCATCTCGTGTTATGTGTGCTCAGTGGTTTGGCAGATGATCTCTGATTGGCTCGCGATACCTCCCATCTATGCCCATACAATCACCGATCTCCTTCAAATCCATAAGCATACAAACGGGTCTGAGGCAAAAATGAAGATGGTTCACGCAATCATTCTAATAGCCTGCTGGAGGATCTGGAAGCAACGAAACGAGACCATCTTTTGCAGCAAAAGGGTGGACATTGCGAAGATAATAGCGGACATCAAAGCAACAAACTTTCTTTGGATTAGAAATCGAGCAAAAATGTATAATGTCAACTGGCAGGTGTTCTTTCAATTTTCTGTAATCTCCTGTATCTTTGACTCTAGCTTTTTGCTAGTGTCTTTTTGTTGAATAAATTCAGCCGTTTAAAAAAAACAAAGATTTGTTTACTATAAAAAAACAAAGACTAAAAATTAAAATTTGTTTACCATATAGTATAGTTATGCCAATATACGGCTTTAACTAAATAGTTTTACTTTTTATAACTTTTTATTCGTAAAAAATAAATACGTCGTTGTGTTTGATTTTTTTCTTGATACTCTGATATAAATTTTAGTGAAAACAAAGTTGTATTGGAAATAGCAGTGATGTGACGAACCGAGCCAATACCGGCCGAACAACATAGTTACTGATGTCAATGCTATCAAAACTGTTATTGGTATTTGATTTTATGATTTTCGATCGATGTGAAACACGACTTTGTTTTTTGGGTCATATAATACAATTTTTGTGTAATAAAATAATTGTATATAAACTTTTTTTAGTCGTCGAAAGAAAGTCTTACAAATTTTAACATTCCCGTCGCAATAGGTGGGTTTTACCCAATTGTTTGTTTATTTTTTAGAATTTTGCAAGTTTGTTTAGTTACATTTTGTCATGCTACTTGTATGACTAGTCGGGTTACTTTATTTGAATATGATGGATGCAGCTTAAAAAAAGGTTACCTGACTATGGATTTTATTTAATGTAATGAATTCTATGAATTTATATTACAATAGTTCATACTATCATTATTACTAGCGAAATCGCAATAAATCGTCATTGTCAATGAAAGATGTGAGCTATGTCACCGATCTACCGGGAGCATATGAGAGGCTTAAAATTTTCGAAGCGGATCTAAACAAACCGAAGACCTTTGATGCACCAATCAAGGGATGCATTGGTGTCTTTCATGTTGCACATCCGATTGATTTTGAGGGCAAGGAACCCGAAGAAGTGCAAACTGAAAGGGCAATCAAGCGTCCATTTGTCGGCTTGCTTTGGCCGGGCTGTGTGCGTGCCTCAATGGCTATGATCTTTGGTGAGTAACCAGTATATGTGTAGGATTTCAAAAAAATGGTATATATTATATTTTGAGTAGAATTTGAGTATATATGAAATTTGGAAAGTCTGTAAACATATATCTACATATAAATTTGTCTTTGAAGTTATTGATAATTGTCATGTTAAGGTTTCTAGGTTTTAATTTTCATTATGTTCTATAATGCTTATGACTTACTTATAATGTAAAAACTCAAAATAATTGTTAGGTGACACTGCGAAGTATGATCTGCTTACCAAAGCAGATTACGTGCATGTTGATGATGTGGTGAGGGCGCACATTCATCTTCTTGAGTACCCACATGCGAAAGGAAGGTATATATGTTCAAAAGTAGGAGTCACATTCACTGAATTACATGAACTATTGTCATCCAGATATCCAGAGTATAAAATGCAAAGCATCGAGTAAGCTTAAATATTTTCGTTTTGCACAAATTGTGTTTTATTCATTATTACTGACAACATCTGTTGATTGTGTTGTTCTTTTAAGCTCGTTTAAGGATGTCGAGAAAATGAAGTTTCCTGGAGTATCTTCGAGAAAACTATTGAGCACTGGCTTCAAATTCAATTATGGGCTCGAAGAAATGTTCGATGATGCAATTAATTGTTGTAAACAACACAACATATTGTAGCATATACATATGTTGTATAATGCTTATACTAAATTTTCTAAGAAAAAAACTTTGGATATGATATGGTACTGTTTTTCTAATAAACATTCATATACAAATAACATGTTTTAAGCTTATGGATGTGATTGCAAAATTATTTACCAAATGAGTGTGGTTTTAATATTTATCAAACTATATTTCAACAACATATCATACTTATCTTTATTCCTTTTTATTTGTTTTTTAATTAACTAATCATATTTATCTTCTTTTGAACAACCTGTTATACTTTTATTAAAACTACTCTTTACAAAAGAAAATACATTTCATTTGAAATTATCATCATATAATATATGTTTATATTAAATAGATATCATATAATCACAATCATTTGGCTTGTATTGATGGAAAATCCCTTCACTTTTATGAACACATTTGCAAATACCCCCCCCCCCCCCCCCCCCTCCCTCTCTCTCTAAATATTAAACCACTATAGTAGGTTAATAATAACCTTTAAATTTGTATTATTTATACCACAAATTTCTGTAGATAATTGCTCTCAGATATTTTTTCTATAGATATACGAAGAAGCTCATGATAACAGGTAATCAGATATGAAGCTCATCACTAGAACACAATGTAATAACTAGTACAAGCTACCTATGGTCTCTATATGAGGGGAGGAATCTAAACTAATAAAAGACTCGAAATACCAAACTCAACAACCTCTTAACCGACTCAGCTACACTATACACTAACAATAATATCCAACAAGTTAAGGTTTTTATATAAAAGGAATAATGAATTTTAATAATCTCAACTATTAGTTGTTGGTCCGCAACGATCCTAACTTAAAAAATAACTAGTGGTGCTCCCACCTTTTCACATGTTGTAAACCAATGGACCTTTACTAAAAGAACCTTAATTTTATTTTTGTCCCCTTTTCATTTTCTGTTAATAAAGGTCTATTGGTTTACAATATGTGAAAAGATGGTACCACCACTAATTATTTTTTAAATGAGGACCGTTGTCGACCAACAACTAATAGTTAGGATTATTAAGATCCATTATTCTTTTTATATAAAGTACCATGTAATAGTATGATAGTGAAGTGTTGACCTAAGGTGATTCGAGATTGACCTGTATAACTAAAAGTGTTCGTTAGATCTCAAGTAAATTGGTTAAACAAAACCAAATTTTGTGAAATTCATTATTATTATTATTATTTATTTTATTTTATTTTATTAAATTAAATTATATTATATTATATTATATTATATTATATTATATTATATTATATTATATTATATTATATTATATTATATTATATTATATTATATTATTATATTATATTATATTATATTATATTATATTATATTATATTATATTATACATTATATTATATTATATTATATTATATTATACATTATATTATATTATATTATATTATATTATATTATATTATATTATACATAAAAAACAATCGCTTAGCACCAGTCAATTTTGTTTCTTTTGAAAATTAACCACCAAAGATATTTTCTTTTAATTCAATCGCAACAAGTGGCTCTCTTTTCACTTCCATTGGTTTCCTACAACAAATTAATGCTATAATTCAGCCTATATTATCTTTACTAATTTCATAGTTTGGCTCGACTCACAAGACTTTTTCACGTAACAAAAATTTTGTTTTACTTCGTTTTCTTAATTCTCTAATATAAACTTTGTTGAAAATGAAATTGTATTCGAAATACAATATCTTTTTAGTACCGATACTGTACCGAATCAAACATATACCATTCGAACAAAAACAATACTAATACCGTTAGGCGTTTTTATTTTTTATGGTTGATTTACTAAGTGTCAATATAACACTAACCAAAAGATCGCCGTGAAGCGCGAAAAATCTTACTAGTTGTGTATAACTTAAAAATATTCCAATCAAATCAAGGAATATCAACATCCATGTACTTATTGTAATTATCTATATGTTTAAACATCATTTAAAGAAAAACTTGTGTTTGTTGCCTACTTTTCTGTCTCTGAAATGGAATATATAACCAACTCAGCATTCCAACATATATATTTTCATCTTTAAACACAAAAAACAAGATAACCGAGATAAGATGGAGAAAGGAACTGTTTGTGTAACTGGAGGCAATGGGTTTGTAGCATCATGGTTGATCAAGAGGTTGCTTGAAGACGGATATTATGTAAATACTACCGTTAGATCTCATCCAGGTATATGTGTTTATTCACTTAATATTGGTTCTATGATATTTTCATCTTTTTTTAGTTAATACTGGTTCTATGATATTTTCATCTTTTTTTAGTTAATATTGGTTCTATGATATTTTCATCTTCATAGATACAACTAGTGGGTTATACCCGCACTTCGTGGCAGGGACAACCCAATTTTTAACAAAATTTAAATGGAAACGTAGCGCGTTGTCGTGACATTGAAATGTAAAGTACCTCAACTTTATACAGTATAATGAAAACTTATTATATTTGACCTGACAGATTTTCAGAAAAAAATTACCTCAAAACGTAGACCAACAGAAAACGTGCATAAAAATAACCACGAAAACGTATCATATTTGACCCGGCATATTTCCGAAAAAAAATAACATTGACGTGTAAACCAACTTGAATTTATACCGACGCGTGCATAAAAAGAAGCACGTAAGAATAGTGTTTTTCCAACTTGAATTTATACCGGCGTTGTCGAAACGTAAAGTGACGCGAATTTTACGTCTAATGAAAACATCTTATATTTGACCCGACTCGTTTTCAAACAAAATTTACGGCAAACGTAGACCAATTGAAAACATACATAAAAATAAGCACGGAAACGTGTTATATCTGACCCGACTAATTTCCGAAAAAAATAAAATTTACGTCAAAACGTAGAGCAACTAAACAAATTTACGTTAAAACTTAAATCAACTTGAATATTTATACTGATACGTACATATAAATAAACACGTTAAACTCAATTACAAAGTTAAGAGATTGTAAATGTAAATGCTAAAAGTTGATGGGTAAAAAGCATTCACACACATGACCCAATCTTAGGTGAGGTGTTGATTTCCAAATCAAGTTATTCACTTATTTGAGCCGATTGATGATAATAAAAGCAAGTTTTGAATTTATGCAATTTGTTGGTTATCCATTGGTAAGTAGCCGTCCTAATAACTCATCGGTGATTTGTCAATGGGTGGTGGTCTATTGATAAAGGCAAAGCCTTTATACATCTTGGGAGGGGAATGTTTTCGGTTTAAGCCCATAGAAAACAGAAATAGAATAAATTTGCCGTTAAAAAAAAACTCATCGGTGATTTGTCATTGGTATATGTTACTTTTTCATATTCTAAACAATGCATCTAACAATTTGAACCTTATTATTATTATTAGACTCAAAGAAAGATATAAGCTACCTCACAAACTGACCTAAGGCCACAGAGAATCTAAAAATTTTCGATGCCGATACAAACAAGCCCGAGACCTTTAAGGCAGCAATCAGAGGTTGCAGTGGTGTCTTTCATGTCACGCATCCAACATTGAGTAATGATAACGTGGAAGCGAATCAGCATTACCGAAAAAACAGTTAAGGGTGCTTTGGGTATTTTACAAGCATGTGTTGATTCAAAGACAGTGAAAAAAGTCGTGTACACGTCTAGTATATCTGCGATTATGTTTAACGGAAAAAACATACTGAAGTTATAGACGAGGAATCTGGAGCGACATTGATTATATAAATTCTCATATGGAATTTGGAGCTTGGTATCATATTTCCAAGACAATGGCCGAAAAATCCTTGAGTTTGGTGAGAAAGAAGGATTAGATGTCGTGACGATCCACCCCACGTTTGTTCATGGTCCGTTTCTTGGCCCTGAATGCCCAATATCAGTGCGTAACGTAATGGCTATGATCTTTGGTGAGTTTGTCCTATTATTGTTACGTTATATAGAAATGCTTTGAAGTTTTTGCATATAATTAGATTTCTATGAGATTTGGGAAGCAATATAAGCTGCTCGAGAGTTACTCCAAATTAGTTTGCTAAAAGCTCGAATCAAGCCAAACTTGAACAAGCTTAAACCTATATTAAAGCTTGTTTAATAACCAACCCCGATGTTCAAATTTTGTATACCAAACTTGGTTAGACTCTTGAACCTAGACCAACTTATTATTTATACAAATGTAATAAATTCATTAATCATCAAATATAATCAATATACTTTACGCAATACATATTATTATATATATAGTTATGATAACCTTATGTATGTTACGTGTGTGAGTCTCTCTCTCTCTATATATATAGGGAGGTTGATTTGAGAAGTAATTTTAACTAAGAAGAAAAAGAACAAATAATACAAATGTAAAACGTTAAATAGTTTTGTTTAATCTCATTTATTGTTTATTTGACTAATTAATTAGTCATAAAGACTATCATCATTCACACTAAAAACTTTTTTCCTACACACATCAAAAGTTTACCAATATACCCTTACAATGACATTAAAAAAAATTAATGAAGCAAATTGAAGTATTTCTATTGATTGAAATTTTTTTTTTATTCTTACAAAAAAATTCTTCTCATTTGAACTTTCTAAAATATATATATATATATATATATATATATATATAGTAGTTAATAATTAAAACTAGTCGAATTTAAGATTAAAATGTTCTCACATTCTAAAATTTATCTTACATGTTCCAAAATTTATCCTACACAACTCATAATTTGTTCTATACACATTGTAATTTATCCTGTAAATTAAATGCTACATTATAGGGACAGTGATCAATGTAATTACTTCACAAACTAACAAGTCAACTTTGGGTCACCCACCCGGTATCAGGGCCCGTGTTGCCATCTAATAACCAGGGAGGGATAAGCAATCTTGACGGTTTATATTTTTGTGTTTTGAACACTTACTAGAACGCGCTACGTGGCGAGAATTTGATTGATATTTCGTTAGGGTATCCACCTAAGAAAAATATAATTGTATTTGTATGTATGTCTATCTATACATAGTCATCTTTTAAATTATATATAGTTTTTGGGAGGTGGGGAGACATAAGCAACTTTGACGGCTTGAATTTGGTGTTTTGAACACCGACTAGAAAATCAAGAACGACATTCTAACTCGTTATGTGACGGGAGTTCAATGGATATTTTGTTAGGGTATCGACTTAAGGAAAATATGATTGTATTTGTATGTCTGTCTATATATAGTCATCTTTTAAATTATATAAATTTAAATAAATAAGAAATCTTTACGGTTCAGTTTATACGAATCAAATTAATTAAAATATTTAAATAAATTAAAAAATATAACTTTTAAAATTATTTTATAAATTGTCAAACTATTTATTTTAATTTATATAACTTATTGTAAAAAGAATTTTATGTTTATATAACTTATTGTAAAAAGAAATTTTATGTTTATATAACTTATTGTAAAAAGAAATTTTATGTTGGAAAACTAATTTATATAAGTTAACATATTATATAAAATATAAAAGTGGTGTAGAAACTTATATAATTTAAATGCTTCTAAATATAAAAAAGATAAAAGTAGTGTATAAACTTATATAATATAGAGTAAATTGCACAAAACGTCCTTTAAGTTTCACCAATCTTGCTGGTTTCAGCCTTAATCTTTAAAAGTTGCCAAAACCAGCCTTTAAGATTAAATTAGTTACGGGTTTCATCCTTTATCACTAACCCAGTTATTAAATCATGTTAAATGGCATCAGATGCAAGCCATGTGAGGGTAAAACCGTCTATTTCATACTTAAAGACGTTTTGTGCAATTTAACCAAATTTTTCAATAGCCTTATCCGGCAAGAAACGTGCTGCATACAAATTTCACATAAATTATAAGTATCATCATACTAGATGATGTCTAAACCGCTAATTAAATCAACCAACCGACGAAATGAATCATACCCGTTATGTATCGGCTTGAAAGTTGAGCAGCAACGACAAGAGCACGATCAAGAATTCTAACACCATGGTGGCCTTCATATCTCTCTTTCAACCCTCGAAGAATGCTTACGGTGTCGGGAACACTAGGTTCAGCCACTAAAACCTGTTGAAAACGTCTCTCAAAGGCTGCATCTTTCTCTACATACTTCCTATACTCCTCTAAAGTAGTTGCACCAATGCAACTTAGTTGACCCCTAGCAAGCATAGGTTTAAAAGATTCGCAACATCCATTGACCCTTCGGTTCGACCCGCTCCAAGAACAAGGTGAACTTCATCAATAAACAATATCACCTTCCCTTCAGCTTCTTCCACTTCTTTCAAAACCGCTTTTAACCTCTCTTCAAACTCACCTCTATATTTAGCTCCAGCAATCAGTGCACCCATATCCAACGCCACAACACGCACATCGCTTAAATTATTCGGGACATCACCTCGTAGAATCCTGTGAGCTAATCCTTCAACAACAGCGGTCTTGCCCACACCAGGTTCTCCGATCAAAACCGGGTTGTTCTTTGTTCTTCTAGATAGAATCCTAATCACTCCTGATCTCCTCATCGCGTCCGATCACAGGATCAAGCTTTCCGGCTTGCTCCCCGAGATCACGACCGTACGTTTTAAGCACTTGAAAGTTAGTATCACCAGAAGCACTTTCCACTTTCTTCCCTTCTTTACTTCTAAGCTTTTCCACCTCACTTTTCACCCTGGATGCACTCACTCCAGCTTCTTTCAAAAGATCCCCAATTTGTGAATCTTCAAGAAGCCCTAAAATCAATTGATCAACCTCCAAATGAGTGTCGCCGCGCGATTTTTGCAGCGATTGAGCCCGACGAATCATTTTGATTAAAGAAGTACTAGCTGGAACTTCATCAGGTGCAGGGGACTGTGAAGGTAGTTTTTTAATGCTCTATTGAAATCGAGAAGTGTGTCGACTTCCGTTAGGGTTTCAGGCGAAGGGTCGGCGTATGTTAGCAAAGTGGCGGAGGAGACGAGGATGAGGAGGATGAAGAGGATGAAAAATATGAGTAAATTGCACAAAACGTCCTTTAAGTATGAAATAGACGGTTTTACCCTCACATGGCTTGCATGTGATGCCATTTAACATGATTTAATAACTGGGTTAGTGATAAAGGATGAAACCCGTAACTAATTTAATCTTAAAGGCTGGTTTTGGCAACTTTTAAAGATTAAGGCTGAAACCAGCAAGATTGGTGAAACTTAAAGGACGTTTTGTGCAATTTACTCTATAATATAATGTTTCTTAAATTATAAAATTATACTATGTTATTTTATGCAAAAACGATAATTTAAAATATTGAAATTTAAAACTAATTATGATGTAGAATCACTCAAACAAGTCAACTTTGAGTCACCATTTAGATAACAACAATAGAACACTTGAAGTCCGTTTCTTATAATTTACTTTTAAAGGCCTGTCATCTAGACGAAAAGGAAAAGTTAAAACATTATAAATTATATAAATTATAGATTATATAAACAAAAAAAGGTTAAGATTAAATAGAAAGTGCATAATAAATAAGCGTGAGAAAAATTTTAGTCCATTGATCTTATATATGGAGTGTTAAGATTAGCTTTTGAGGAAAAAGATTAGGGGAAAGGCACAAAGAGAACGCGCTACGCGGCGAGGGGGTGGGAGGGATAAGCAACCTTGACGGTTTGTATTTTAGTGTTTTGAACACTTAAACGCGCTACGCGACGGAAATTTGATTGATATTTCGTTAGGGTGTCGACCTAAGAAAAATATGAGTGTACTTGTATGTTTGTCTATCTATACATAGGCATTTTTAAATTATATATTTTTTTGGAGGTGGGGGGCATAAGCAACTTTGACGGCTTGTATTTTGGTGTTTTGAACACCTACTAGAAAATCAAGAACGACATTCTAACGCGTTACGATACGGAGTTCGATTGTTATTTTGTTAGGGTATCGATTTAAGAAAAATATAATTGTATTTGTATGTCTGTCTATATATGGTCATCTTTTAAATTATATAAATTTAAATAAATTAGAAAACCTTTACGGTTCAGTTTATACGAATCAAATTAATTAAAATATTTAAATAAATTAAAAAACATAACTTTTATAATTATTTTGACAAATTGTCAAACTATTTATTTAAATTTATATAGCTTATTGTAAAAAGAAATTTTATGTTTATATAACTTATTGTAAAAAGAAATTTTATGTTGGAATAAAATTTATATAAGTTAACATATTATATAAAAGATAAAAGTAGTGTAGAAACTTATATAATTTGAATGCTTCTAAATATATAAAAGATAAAAGTAGTGTAGAAACTTATATAATTTAATGTTTCTAATTATAAAATTATACTATGTTATTTTATGCAAATAAGATAATATAAATATTTAAATTTAAAACTAATTATGATGTAGAATCACTCAAACAAGTCAACTTTGAGTCACCATTTAGATAAATAACTAATCAATGCAAGATAACAACAATAGAACACTTGGAAGTAAGATAACTAACAACAATAGAACACTTGAAGTCTGGTTTTTATAATTTACTTTTAAAGGCCTATCATCTAGACGAAAAGGAAAAGTTAAAACATTATAAATTTTATAAATTATATAAACAAAAAATGATTAAGATTAAATAGAAAGTGCATAACAAATAAGCGTGAGAAAAATTTTAGTTCATTGATCTTATATATGAAGCGTTAAGATTAGCTTTTGTGGAAAAAGATTTGGGGAAAGGCACAGAGAATATCCTATATTTGTTGACTTTTACTATTCATATACAAATCACATGTCCAAAACTTTTTTATATGATATTATTTTTTACAAAAGCAAAAAAACCATAATAATTTACATATGCATTGTGTTAAAAGTTTGGTCATTCTGTTTTTCAATTTTGTTTTAATCATTATGTTTTTTTACTAAGGGATCTATACATTGTGTTATTATCAGAACCTATAACACAATGTTATTTTGGCTTATTTTCATTATGTTTTTTATTATCAGAACATATGACAAATGTATGATACAATAAAAATGAGTTTTCTTTGCATTGTGTTATAGGTTATGATCATCATGTTTTTCAACTGGGTTTTGGTCATTACGTTTTTATAGGGTTTCTACATATTGTGTTATTACTAGAACCTATAATACAATGTTATTTTGGGTTTTATCAATTGCGTTTTTATTATCAGACATTATAACTGATACGTGGTCGAAAACCGATGATGAATCGTATTTGTGTATGTTTTACATGACTTTTGGTTTTGAATGGCCTACGTTTGATTAGAATTGTGTTTTGCAGGTCTAAGGAGTTTAAGTAGCTATTCGAGTGCTTTACGAAGCATCGGGGAGCGAACAGGATCAATCGGGAATTGGAAAATGGGAAAACAGGAAAACAAACATTGTAGAGGCCGTCGGCGACGCCCATTGGGACCGTCGGCGACGCCCATCAGATAATCCGTCGGAGAAAAATGGTCGTAGACAATGGATTAAGGCGTCGGGAGAAATTGCACACTTCTGGAGGCCGTCGACGACGCCTCTTGGATTATCTGGTCGCTGAATTTCAATTTTGAATAGGTTTTAATGTTCGTTTGACCCATTGGGGAGGGGGTTACGAGTTTGAGAGTTTGAAAACACCTCTTGGGAGCCATGAACATCAGATCATTCATCCACAATCAATTTCAATCCTTCCAATCACCCAATTGATCATCTTTGATCATAACCCTAACCTAATCATCATCTTCATCATCCTTTCACCAATCCATTGACCTAATCCTCCATCATAAACCCTAACCGTCACCATACTCAATCTCAAGGCTCAAGATGGTCGTGATTAAGCTTCAATCTTCCGTTGATCAAGTGCCGTTCACCATGAGTGGCTAGTTTCGTTGGGTTTCACCCCGGTGTAGGTTTTTTAAGTTCTAGGGTTTAACATTGTTTTAAGTTTTGATTTGTGACAAATTGTGATTTGATTTGAAAACTTGAGATAATTGTCTTGCATTGGTATTGTATTTGTGAATTGTCGAATGAGTTATGAAATTTGACTTTGAAAAATGTTTATGTGCGATTATGCCTTGTCTAGGTTAGAATTTACTTGTTCTTGGTAATGAAGTGCATAGTAGTCCGTTGTCTATAACATCGATAGCTTTTGGCACCTAAACCACGTAACACTAAACTCGTGATCATTGTTGCAATTGAATTGAAACTAAAATGTCTAGGAACCCTAGTATTTGCATTACTAAACCGGGTGTGAACCTTGTTTCAAATCATTGTTTTAACCAAGTAATCTAGTTTTCATGCAATTGTTTAACTTAGCGATTAAGTAATCAAATCAATTTTGTCGGATCATTTCGACATCCATTTCAAACAAACCAATTATTTGACAATCAAAATAGCAATCATAAAAATGACATTCTTAGTTTAAATCAATCACATCCATTCACAAACTACAAACTCTTCGTGGTTCGACCCCTTACTACCACTAACGCATTGTTAAGGGTAATTCGGGACTGTAAATATTATCTTTGACCGGGGCGAAACATCTCGATCAAATTTTACAAAATTTGATCGGAGTGTCGCGCCCGGTCAAATATAATATTTACAGTCCCGAATTACCCTTAACAATGCGTTAGTGGCAGTAAGGGGTAGAACCACGAAGAGTTTGTGGTTTGCGATGGATGCAATTGATTTTTAATGGTTATTATCACTTTATGAAGCTTGCTAACAATTGGATTAGTTATGTGAGTTTGAAAGAGATGTCGGAATGCTCCGACTAATTTGATTTTTACTACTTAAATACTAAGAACTTAAATACTTGCACCAAACATAATGAATTGATTAAAACAATGATTTGATAACAAGGTCCACATCTGGTTCAACGATTGCGAAACCTAGGACTGCTAAACAAATTTAGATTGATTCAATTGAAATTGTCATTAACGGTTTTTATATCACAAAGCTTAGATGCTAATTGCTATCACCCATACGACGGACCGCAATGCAATTTGTTACTTCGAACAAATAATTCCTCTTGAAAGATAAGGCATAAATACACCAACTTGTTTCGCAAATTCAAATTTTATAATCATTCGACAATTCACAAATATAGTCCAAATGTAGGACAATTATCAATCAATTCAAAATACAACTCAATTTGTCACAAATCAACTAAGAAACATAAAGCAACCCTAAATCTTACAAAAGTTTACACCGGGGTGAAACCCTCGAGAATTAGCCACTCATGACAAGCGAAACTTGATCACCGGATTATTGAAACTCAAACATGAACATCTTGAAGCTTTGATAGTGGTGATGGTGAGGATTAGGGTTTTGAAGGGATGATGATGGTGAAAGGATTGGAGGATTGGTGAGGATGATAATGATGGATTATGGTTGGGAAGATTGGATGATTGATTCGGTTGATGATAGATGGATGAAATGGATTGGAATGGAAGGATATTGTGTTCTTGGCTCCAAGATGGATGATTTTGCTTCAAAAACTCGTAACCCCCTTTGAAAAACCCAAAAAGTGGGTTATAACTCGTTCAAAACACTCAACAAACGAAATTCAGCGATAGCACTTTCTGGAGGGCGTCGACGACGGCCAAACAGGGCGTCGGCGACGCCCTCTAGATTTTCAGTTTTCTGCCAACGCCTTAATAAGCTATCTACGCGAGTTTCTGGCCGACGCGAATAACCAAGGGGCGTCGCCGACGGCGCTAAGCCCAACTCTTGGTTTCCGTTTTCTTCATTTCCAATTCCTGATTGATCCCGTTTGCTCCCCGATGCTTCGTAAAGCTCTCGAATAGCTCCTTAAACTCTGTTAGACCTGCAAAACACAATTCTAATCAAAAGTGGGCCATTCAAAACCAAAAGTCATGTAAAAACATAAACTTAAATACGATTCATCATCAGTTTTCGACCATGTATCAATAACACAATGTATGACACAATGAAGATGAGTTTTCCATACATTGTGTTTAATTTTCCGGTAATTGTGTTTTTCAACTAGGTTTTGGTCATTACGTTTTTACTAGGGTTTCTACACATTGTGTTAATATCAAAACTTATAAAGCAATGTTATTTTGGTTTCTTTCCACCTATAATTCAATGAAGATGGTGTTATATTTGGGTTTTCTATACATTGTATTATTAGCCTTGATTATTATGTTTTTAAACTAGGTAAGTTTTCTATATCTTGTGTTATAGGTTTTGATCATTGTTTTAGTCTGTAAGTCATTGTGTTTTAGTTTGTTTGTCCATTGTGTTTTTTTTGTTTAGTTATCCATTGTGTTTAATCTATTGAACTACTGTTTATTGTGTTTTTAGATGTTGTTGGTTTTTTAAGAGATAAAATGTTTGCGGTCTGCAGACCACATCTACAGACATCTGTAGAAGAAGAGGTGGACCAAACCTCTACAGTCTGCAAGAAGAAGGTTGTTTGTTTTCTAACGTATGTAGACTTCCAAAATAAACTGGTGGTGGTGTACAAACGGTGGTGGTGGGTGGTGGTGGTGGTGGTGGTAGTGGACGATGGTGGTGGTAAATGATGGTGGTGTTGGTGATGGACGGTGGTGGGTGGTGGATGGTGGTGGTGGTGGTGTTTAACCCTCTGTGGACCTTGGAAGCTCTTAGAAGTGGGTGGGCCAAGTCTACACCAAAAAGAGCTCCACAAATGTTTTTAATGAAACGTCTTCGAAAAAACAAGCAGTCTGCACATAACAATGTCTACATGTGGTCTGCGTGGCACAGATAAAAGAGCCTACATAGATCTTTTTTTAGAAAAACAAATACCACCTTAGTTTGTTGTCCATCGTGTTTTAGTCTGTAGTCCATTATGTTTTTTATATGATGTCAGTTGTGTTTCTAGTCTACTTTTCATTATGTTTTTGGCCTCTTTTCTATTGTGTTTTTAGTTTAATCCCTTATTGTGTTTTACGTTATGTCTATATTCTTTTATGCAACTAGGTTTTCAAAAACTTTTTTCCAAAAAGTATAAGATATGACACTCGTATCAAAGATAAAAGATGTTAGATTATATGGTATAAGTTAAAAAAACAAATGAAATATAGAAAAATCATGAACGTTTAAAAAATGGGGGGGGGGGGGGGGGAGCATGTGACTTGCATGTGCATATTTTTTTGTAACGTTTCGCATTTTGTACTTTCCTTATCTAGAAGGTGTTATCGTATTTCTATTTATGGAAACTTGTACTCGTATTTTGTTTCCAACTTTATAATCCGATACTTTGATCATAATGAAAATTCATACTGTCTCATACTTGTTATGCATGCAACATCATTTAAAAACGTGTTTTCATGCAAATCAATACTTGCAATACTCATACATTACACCTTCATACTTGGAATACTTACAAACCGGCTAAAATACGTAAAAAAGGCCCAACCCGACACCCTCGTGCCAGCTGGAGCTCTCCTCGCACGAAGTGAAGCTCCCTTCGCACTAAGTGAAGCCCCTTCACACGAAGTGAAGTTGGCAGCAGCACTCCGCTATAAATAAGAGCACTCCTTCACTCCTTCGAACTTTCCGAATCTTCACACTTACACTATGAGATTCCCAGACTTTGGAAGAATACTCTCAGCCATTCTAAAGTGAGTTTATCTCGCTATTACAGTATTGTTCTTGTGATTCATCCTTTCTCCTTTTCTATTGTACCAAGTGTGAAAGCTGACCAAGTTCACCATATGGATGAACCTGTGTTCCAGCAAGTGTGAGAACGATGGGAGCCTTGGCTTTCCGAATTAAGTTCCACACCTCACTTGTACCCCTTTTGTATGTATTTTATTTCATGTACATTCATGACCAACTGAGTTTGTCGACTACGTCGATGAACTTAGTGCTTTGGTGAATCATATGATGAGGTTTCATACCTACTTGCTTGACCTCTATGACGTAATTGATGGACTCTGGACAAAATCTATATATACTATAAACTATAAAGTATTTACGATTTTACCTAGCCAAGTTCCTGATACTTACCGATTCATGGTTAGGGTTATGAGCTGGGGCTAATCTGTCTCGTTCATAAATTCATCGTTAATAGCTCAGTGTCGAAACGGGGGTTTAGGTGAGCTACATTTACCAGAACTGTCAACTTCGCACGAAGTGAACGGGCCTTTCGTACTAAGTGGTATTGTAACACCCCAAAAACGGGTTTGGTAATCAAACCACGTTAGTGGTAAAAGTGAACCCATAAACGAAATAACAAGGAACAAATTAACCTAGTTAATAACATGTATATAAATAACAAGACAATGAGTTGTAGTCTCATTTATAATCAAAACTAAACTTGAGGGACCAAAGCTGCCATAATGGGAAACTTGTTATGTTAAAACATAAAAATTAACACATAATACACACACTTAGTGTGTGTATATGTCGATCCTCAAGGGTGTAACAAGGGTAAACCGTTGTTGATCAAGAACCATCAAATTGGAAGACGAATCGAACCTAAATCGGTGCATGAATGCATTCTAATGATCACCCGAACTAGGGGGTCATGAGGTATGTCGAAAATCCTAATTTGGTGACATAATGAATTTAAGTAGATTCATGGATTTCAATCCATGTATAAATTTCAGTTATTGAAGTAAGATAAGGGATGAACTCTTGCTTAGGAACAAACCCTTATTGAACAATTTTGTGATTTGAATAAGTGTTCATGTATGACTTTAAGTGGGTTCTTGACTAGATGATGAAATTGATAATGTAGGAGTGTTTATGATCATCATACTTGTATGTATGTGTAAGATACTTGAACAAATTAGAGATTCGAGTAAGTAATCATACATGACTTGAAATGAGTTTTGTATGATATAATGAACCTAAAGCTATGTCTATGTTAATAGGTGTTTGAGATCATGTTGTTTACTATTTAGTGCGTAGAATTTGATTATATTAGGTATTCGGATGAATATCTAGTAATATGATAAGATGAGTTGTTTTGTGATAATGAAACAATTCCAAGTTCTTGTGTAATTATCGATAAATTAGCATATGATTGTAGAAACTATGTTAATTTGATATTAGAAATTTCATGAACTTGGATTGGGAAATGTAGCTATAATGGTGGCCTAAGAATAGCGCTTACCGGGTAACTAACGAAATGCCTAAAGGGGTTGTTAAACTTATTCGTGAGTTTGTATGTGTAGATAGGCAGTTGACTTTTAAAAGTCAAACTGACCTATAATAAGATCGAATGATAAATTTGATATAAAATCCGTAAAGTGGAATAGTCGTTTTAAATGATGACTAACCTAACCATCTTGCGAATGATAAATGATAGTTTGACGCTTCACAAGCTAGGTGGAGGCTTGGGAAGAAGCGGGTCAAACGGATCAAGTACGCGGAAAAGCATAATCGGATTTCGAGGTAGTAAAGCTTACATCCTTAATATAGTAAATCTACTTATATAATTGACTAAGAATAAGCGATTTGGTATTCGGAATGAGATATGAAATCCAAGGTTCCGACATAAATCGATACGGGTCGGAACAAGTGAAAATGGTAATAAACCATATTTGATGGTAAAAAAGGTAAAACAGTAATTTAGTCATGTAATGACAAGTAAACAAGGAATTCGGAAAAAAGTTACCTTATGGTGTAAGTCATAAGGAATAAAAAGAGTAAAATGGCAATTCAGTCACGAGTTGACAAATAAATATTAAATTTTGAAATAGACACCATATGGCGTATGCCATAACGGATCGAATGAATTGAGAAATGAATTTAAGTAATATGATCATGTGGTGTAAACTAAAACGGATAAATGGTGAGATGGTAAATAAATACCATCTCATAATGATAAAATGATCGTTTAGACCAAATGGGTCAAATGGTGTGGTCATCACCATTTGACAATAATATTTAATGAATGCTTGTCGAGCTTTGTGTTCACAAGGAAATGGCGTTTGGTTCGCGTCGCTATTAATTAGTAATTAGTAGTGTAAGGTATTTAAACGGGTCAATACTATGACTCGAGCCAGGTATGTGTAATGGGTCAAACTCTCATTGAGGAATTTAAGGTCCGATGAGAGTTAAACTAGTCATGAATGAATATCGATTACCTAAAGCAAGGTAAATCTCATAATCTAAATGGTAGACATCAGGTTCATAGGAGCCTAATGATTTTAAATAAGATTACGATTTAAATGTGCTCTTTTGGTCAAATAATGCGATTGAAAGTCCTTCGTCGTAAAAGAGGAGTCTAAATTGACCAAAATGTCCTCGAGTGATAAAACAAGTACGACCTTGAGGGTAGTTTAAAAATGATTTTTATAAAAAAGTTCACCCTTACGGTAGTGTAATAGCAATTGGCATAAGCCGTTTTGGCTTAATGCCTCATATTGGGTCTTTTTCGTAATTCTCAAACCTAAGGGTAGTATTTGAAAATTTAACATTTTCTTTAACCAATCCATCACAAGATAGTTGTGATGGAAGGTAATTAGATATTTTAGTATGAAAATGAGAAACAAGGTAAGAGGAAGTGAGATTTAAGTTTGTATGCTTAAATCTTTTAATGGGTCAAAATGAATAAACGCATAAACCAAGAGTGAATGCGTAATTCATAAGAATTCAAGAATCCGGATTAAGGATTTCAAGCTAATTATGTAGGTAAACAATTTACGGACATATAGAAATAAGTTTCATGGGAAACGGATGAAAATTGAACGAGTTATGGAAGTTTTCGTAACTAAAACAACAAAATTTGAAAAAGGCTGCAGCAGCCCACCATAAGCTACAGTGGCCTATCGTAGCTTACGGTAGGCAGCTACTGGTCAAGAACAGAAAGCCTTGACCGTAAAACAGAACTCACAGACCGTAAGCTACGGTCTGGAACCGTAGCTTACGGCGGGACCGTAGCTTACGACGGGGAAATTTTTAGAAATGTTTTTTTTGATGTTTTGGGCCTTCGGGCTTATTCGCTTATGTTATAATCTATTTATACCCACGTATTTCATAAATTATGAAATATAGGTAATGATTGGGAACACCGGAGAAGGATCAAGCCTATGAAGAACCGAACACGATCAAAGCTTAAGCTTCCGCACTTGGTTTTGTTGTCACGAAACTAATTAATGACGACATGTTATAATGTTTATGAATTTTTTAATAAGTTTGAAAATGTGTTTGAATGTACATTCGCATTTACAAATTTAAATGCGAAAATTTTTAATAGAAATTTCAGTAAGATAAGATAGGGTCTTACAGGTATTTTCCTGTGTTTACTTTTTACATACTTTTCAATTCCAAATTTGAATCCTTCATCAACTCCGAATGCTCACACACCTCTTTTTCCCCGTATAGGGTAGCTTCGGTGTTTTACCATCCAACATAACGACTCGTGGTTTGCTAGGAAAGTTTTGCAAAACTGTGAGTATACTCGAATCTCGTTTTCATCTTTGAACATTTTTGGGTGCAACATATGTATGCTATCAAAATCACTAAATCACAATACTTATGCTTAAACACAAAACAACATTTAAATATACATGCTTAACATGAATACTTGCAAACTTGTATTTGCTAGAATCGAAAGTTTTTTATACTATGTCATTAACTGTGTACAAGCCTCCCTTAACATGTATAGCGCTATAGGATTAACGCACCGCCCGTATTCGTGAGGTCATGTTAAGTAAACAAACGGTCTAGTTATTGCTATGATTAGATTACGATAGCGGTAAACTTTGGGTTGACACTTATAGTCGCATTACTAGTATGATATGTTAGTTTTGAGTATCGTTTATGCCATGTGGAATGTTAAAACTTTTACATTATTTAGTACCGAAACTTGTATACTCGCTAATGCCTTGTGTGTTGAACTATACTTTAATATATGTTGCAGGGATTTGATGACAATGAAGATACATGGAATCTAGTAGGATGAACTAGAAACCCAATTTAAAATTTAGATGTACGATGGATCGTGTCTCTTGATTACGTTGTTGTACATTGTTTTTCAATGTTGTACTTTGTTTCTGAATATTGTACTTGAATTAGAGATGAAATATTATTTTGTTATTTAAATACTTGTCATACCATAGTGTTATGACGTCTTGAGCAATCTATTTCGTCCCACCCCGATGTTTCCACAATCGGTTGGGATGTGACATTTTTTTTCTCTTACACAAAATTACCTTCTCGTTTGATCTCTTCTTGAGCACTTATCACTGTATGGTAACTTCTTACCTTCCATATTTATTTTAGTAATTATAGAATATCTTAACCCACAAAAAGAACAACTTGATTATTATTGTACGAGAGCATTTTATTAAAGAAAACATTTCAGAAAGTTGTGAGCAAACTAAGAGGAACAATTACAATAGTCAATAGGATAATAGAGAAATTAAAATCGCATCATTTAGACCATTCACAACTTAATCTTTGTAAGTGCATCTTCTATATTTTTAATAGTTGTGAGTAAACGATAGAAAAATGTTATTATTTATTAGTAAATTTAGAGGATCAATGTTTACCCACTTTAATTTTTTAATATTTTTGAATGTAGCTGTAATTGAAGAAGAAAAAAAATAATGATAAAAGTATAAAAATGATTACATAATTAATTGAAAATAAAAGAGAAAATATAATATTTTTTACTGTAATTATAGAGATAGAGTAAATAATCGACTGTGAATAAACATCTGTTTTTTAACCGAACAAACATATTTGCTTTCTATATAAACCATAGCGTGGCGAGAAATATGCTTTGTTCTACTTTATTGTTTAGGTTAAAAGCACATAATGTGTTCGGTTTCTTTAGGACGCCGGCCACAAAATCATAGTTGCAAAAGGCGGCAACTTAAACCAGACACCTTGATGGCTTGATCCCAATAGCTGTATTGTCACAAATGTTATGTTAAAAAGTTACTATTATCAAGTACTTGACTGTTCTGTTAATAGTAGTGCTTTTTATTAAGAACAATAAGTATAGATATTTTTTAAAATCATTTCTAAAAATACGATTTAAAAAAACTAAAATCAAAAGGTTATTTTGACAACTATCTTTAAAAGATTCAATGAATTCAAAAAAGAGGTAAGTTATAAAAAATAGTTTTTGTAAGACTGAAAATCCAAAAGAAAATATAGAACTTATATAAAAGGCTCTTACTCTTCATATATCCATATATCTTATTCCCATATCATTTTTCACTCTATCTCTCTAAAAATATCCTTTTTTTCTCCGGTTAATAACAATTAAAGTTTCTTTAAAAAAACATTAAAAGTGGTCATTTAATAAGAAAAGAATATAATGGACTGAAAACCTGATAAAATTATATACAATGTGAAATAAATACTACTACTAAATGAAAATCTTTTTTGGTCACGTGTCACTTCCTGGTGTTTTCTCACATTATTTTCCTATTTATCTCTCATATTAGATAATAATTATTATAATTTTAAACAAAAATATTAGTTAAAAATAAATATTTAGATAAGGATAAACATTTGTTTTTATTATGATCATATAAATAATAATAATAATAATAATATCTTCTAAAATATTAGATAATAATATAAACGTTTACTTTTATTATGATCATATTAAAAAATAATAATAATAATAATTTTAAACAAAAAATTATTTAAGAATACATATTTAACAAAGTAAAATGTTATAATAAGTAAATAGCACATTTAAGTTCATTTTTAAAAGATAAATATTGACGACTGTATGTGTTAACATATGACATTATATTTTGTTAAACACGTGCAATGTTTGAGGTTTTTATAAAGATATATCTTTTTATTATTTACTATATAAAATTACATTTATGCAAAACAAAAAATAACAAAGTAAAATGTTATAATAAGTAAATAGTAAATAGTAAATCTTGATGATTGTTTGTATTAGCATATTATATAATATTTTATGCTACACGTGCAATATATGAGTTTTTTTAAAATATATCTTTTTATTATTTATTATATAAAATTATATTTATACAACCATTCTAATAATACACGCGGTTTTAACCTAGTAGTAGTAGTAATAATAATAATAATAATAATAATAATAATAATAATAATATAGTAATAATAATAATAATAATAATAAATAAATAAAGAAATAAACATAATTTCATTTGATTGCATTACTGTATTTAAGATCGCCTTTTGACTTTATTTGCTAAACCTTTTAATTTTCTTTTCTATATTTTTTTTGATAAAAAGTATAATTTAGTTTTTGCAACTTTTAATATATGATATTTTAAAATAATTTTGAATAAACTGTTGTGATGTGTTAATTATTTCTTTATTTTGATATAAGTTATTAAATACAACTCGATTTATGATGAATTTTTATCGTAGATAAAAATAATCTTGTACGACCTTTTGAAACTATTATTTATTACAATTTTAAAAGAGAAAGAAAACTATAATTTAATTGTATTAATAATAATATTAATATTAGAGGTGTAAACAAAAAGTACAATGGTCTTTGTATAATTAATGAGTCAAACATGCATTGGTTGGCTATCATTGAAACAACAGATGTATAAATCCATGTCACATGTGACAAGTGGAACCATATAAGCTAGATCAACAATTAGAGTTTCTTTAAAAAAACATTAAAAGTTGTCATTTAATAAGAAAAGAATATAATGGACTTAAAACCTGATAAAATTATATACAATGTGAAATAAATATTACTACTAAATGAAAATCTTTTTTGGTCACGTGTCACTTCCTGATGCTTTCTCACATTATTTTCCTATTATCTCTCATATTAAATAATAATAATTATAATTTTAAACAAAAATATTAGTTAAAAATAAATATTTATATAAGGATAAACATTTGTTTTTATTATGATCATATAATAATAATAATAATAATAAACTTTAAAAAAAATTAGATAATAATATAAACGTTTACTTTTATTATGATCATATTAAAAAATAATAATAATAATTTAAAAAAAAATTATTTAAAATACATATTTAACAAAGTAAAATGTTATAATAAGTAAATAGCACATTTAAGTTCATTTTTAAAAGATAAATATTGACGACTGTATTTGTTAACATATGACATTATATTTTGTTAAACATGTGCAATGTATGAGGTTTTTATAAAGATATATCTTTTTATCATTTACTATATAAAATTACATTTATGCAAAATAAAAAATAACAAAGTAAAATGTTATAATAAGTAAATAGTAAATCTTGATGATTGTTTGTATTAACATATTATATAATATTTTATGCTACATGTGCAATATATGAGTTTTTTTAAAATATATCTTTTTATTATTTTTTATATAAAATTATATTTATACAACCATTCTAATAATACACGCGGTTTTAACCTAGTAGTAGTAGTAATAATAATAATAATAATAATAATAATAATAATAATAATATAGTAATAATAATAATAAATAAATAAATAAATAAACATAATTTCATTTGATTGCATTACTGTATTAAAGATCACCTTTTGACTTTATTTGCTAAACCTTTTAATTTTCTTTTCTATATTTTTTTTTTATAAAAAGTATAATTTAGTTTTTGTAACTTTAATATATGATATTTTAAAATAATTTTGAATAAACTGTTGTGATGTGTTAATTATTTCTTTATTTTGATATAAGTTATTAAATACAACTCGATTTATGATGAATTTTTATCGTAGATAAAAATAATCTTGTACGACCTTTTGAAACTATTATTTATTACAATTTTAAAAGAGAAAGAAAACTATAATTTAATTGTATTAATAATAATATTAATATTAGAGGTGTAAACAAAAAGTACAATGGTCTTTGTATAATTAATGAGTCAAACATGCATTGGTTGGCTATCATTGAAACAACAGATGTATAAATCCATGTCACATGTGACAAGTGGAACCATATAAGCTAGATCAACAACCCCTTCATTGTTCCAAATTCGAACGTAAAAATGGACAAAGGATGCATATGTGTGACCGGAGGAACAGGGTTTTTAGCATCATGGATCATCAAGAGACTGCTTCAGGATGGGTATTCTGTTAATACCACCATCAGATCTCATGCAGGTAATAAGATATTAACTCTTAATATTAGTATTAAGTTTTATTTATTTTTTGTTTTGCCTTGGATATGAATTCTAGTACACCTTAACACACATAAACTGATCGACTCGAAGTAACCGACGGCTGCTAGATCATGTTAGCTGTAACTTAGTGTCACTTGTTTACAAGTGTTTAACAAGGGTGAAAGGTGTTGTTATAAAATGTAACCTAAGTTAAGTTCATTGTTTTGGTCTTAGAAACATATAAAAATCTTGATATAAAGTTGATCCAAGAGTTAACGGAGCCTCGATGACAAAAGAGTTCGAAAAGACCACAACTCGAAACAAACATAAAATTTGATCAGTTTGAAGTTACAAGCTTCATATGATATATACGAACTAGACATCTCACCGATCTGGACTCTTTTACACTAATTTCTTCATCCGGAGCAGGGGCGGATGTACCATATAATTAGGGGTAGCCTCCGCTACCCCTTGGCGCTCCGGCGGTAGTGTAATTTTGGAAAAATTTGACGTTTTTTCGATTTCGTTGCCTCTTTCTTTTAAAACGTTACCCCTATGAAAGTTTTCTAGATCTGCGACTGATCCGGAGTTTACTTTAATGTTTTATTTGATTTAGTTTTTAATTCTAAGACGCGTGAGTCATGGCTATCATTATCATCCTTAGCTGTCTATCTTATTTCTCGTTATATGATTATATCAGATTTTGGATGACAAATATAAAGAGTGTGAATATTTTATGGTCAATAACTTTATAAAATTTGATTGAAAATGAGCAAATAGTATTTTCAAAAATCATGATGTTATATATTATAGTATTATACAGAAGCCAAAATGATAAAATTCAGTATGATAAAATTCAATTTGCTTTATTAAAAGCTTCTAAATGTTTTAAAAACTACCTAGCTCATTCTTTTCTTTTTCGAAACCAAAATTTAATTATTTTAAAAACTTAAATTTAAGCTCAAACTTATGTGGGATATCACATCACATATGTATTATTTTTCCAAATGCAGTCGACATTACTTTAAAAAATCTGTCTTAGGGGTGCAGCATAGTGGGGCGGCCAGCCCCCCAAACTTTTCACTCAATAGCGGAGAGTTTGTAGTTTTCGTATATAAATTTTTGGGTGTATACGTTTTCGACACCCTGATTTTATAGAATTTTTTTGGTATATACGTTTTCGACCCCCGGTCGGAAATCTCAAGCTTTGCCACTTATCTGACTGAAAACCTTATGATTGCTAGGGTCAAAGAAAGATGTGAGCTACCTTACAAACCTACCTTGTGCATCAGAGAAGCTTAAAATTTTCGATGCGGATTTAAGCAAACCTGAGACCTTCGAGGCACCAATCAAAGGCTGCATTGGTGTCTTTCATGTTGCCCACCCGATGGATTTTGGGAGCAACAATACTATAGAAGTTGTAACCGAAAAATCAATGAAGGGCAGTTTGGGTATTTTACAAGCATGCGTTGATTCAAAGACAGTAAAGAAGGTTGTGTACACATCTAGTGTGTCAGCGGTAATGTTTAACGGGAAAAAACACAATGGTGTCGTAGACGAGGAATCTTGGAGTGATGTTGATTATATTCGCACTCATGTTAAATTTGGAGATTGGTATCATATTTCAAAGACACTAACCGAGAAAGCAATCCTCGAATTTGGTGAGAAAGAAGGACTAGATGTCGCAACGGTCCATCCTTCGTTTATTCATGGTCCATTTCTTGGTCCTCGCTGCCCACAATCTGTGCGCGACGTGATGGCTATGATCTTTGGTGAGTTATAATTTGTCAATGTTCTTACTATTGCTATTAAGTTAATAATCTTGTATAGAGTAACTAAATTTAAATTACAGGGGACACTCATCTGTATGCGATGCTACAAAGAGCGCCTTATGTTCATGTTGATGATGTAGCTAGCGCACATATTCATCTTTTTGAGTACCCAAATGCCAAGGGGAGATATATTTGTTCGAAAACTGAAGTTCCTATAGAGGAGTTGTACAAACTATTATCCACTAAATATCCAGAATACAAAATACCAAGTATTGAGTAAGTTTTTGTATCGTTATTTCTAGTAACATATTTTTGTTGGAACAAGTTACAAGTCTACCTCCTAACGTGTTTTTAATAGCGTTTTGAAGTCAGAGGATGCTGAAAATTTGATGTTCCCTAGCGTCTCATCGAAAAAGCTCTTGGGCACTGGATTCGAGTTCAAGTATGGGATTGAAGAGATGTTTGATGATGCGATTGAATGTTGTAAACGAAACAACATATTGTAGGTCGATGTGAGATCCAAGATTTTCAAATAAAGCTTGCCGGTTTGATGTGATAAACCAAGCAAATAAAACTTATTGGGTGTTTGTAGTGTTTGAACTTTGACAATAAAAACCAATCCAATGTCTTCCCTTCTTGACTATTTTTAATGGCATATTTCCATTATTGATGTCTTCTAAACATAAATACAAAAATAGATAGTGTTAGAACACAGTAAATTACATGTAAAATAAATTTCTAATGGTACATGTTATCATATGATTCTATATCAAGGTTTCATTTCAATGCAATCAAGTAATCAACTTTTCAAATGTGTATACAGAAAAAAAAAAAAAAACTGATTCCAAACAGGCCTGTCTTTTAAATAGCGCAAGTTTAGGCGCTTAGCCGAAGTTGCTATTTGAGCCCAGTAAACCATACTTCATGACCAGTTGAGTAACGAGTTCAAGAGTTTCATGTTATACATTCTCTTTTTAAAAGTTGAAAATCTCCATAATTTTGCTATTATGTTAAAAAGTTGTATATTAGGAAAACATAAGTTAAACCCTCCAAATTTTGTTGGCCGAACAAAGCTAAAACTTTTACTAGAAAAATATGAATTTTAATGAAGGACAATGTGTGTTTTTGGACGAAAACATGAATTTTTTACATCATATCTTGAAATTTATATACCTAAAGCATTTTAGGTGGAAAACGTAAGCAATCTCTTAAAACATTTGTTGCCTTACGATATGTTAAAAAAACAATTATGTTAATCTGTGTATATGTTACATGTCACGAAGAAAATCAAAATGTCTAGTGTGAAAAAACAAGCCCGTTTTTAAAATCTATGAATAGATATTAAGTGTATATTTCCATTATTAAAGTTCAATTTACTATAATCCAAACATGTATGTTTCATTGTATTATTTATAGACGATAATTATTGTTTTATAGCATTTATAAATTGGATTAAAATAATCTAAACTAGAACCCATATGTCGATAATATATACCGGTAATATGATCAACGGCATTTTTACCTTTCACTTTTGATGTAATGACAATCACATAAGCATAATGATCATAAAATTACAATCGATTTACACTTATGTTCCATTCGATTTAGCTCACATAGTCACATAAAGACTATGTTTCCTCAATTTGCTTATAATCATCATTATGAGAGAAATCAATGAGAAAAATGCAAATCCATGATAATTATGAGAGTGATATTGTTATCAACAAAACAAAAATAAGTGTTAGAAGTATTATTGATTAAATTGTCGATGCAATATTATCCGGCAATAAATTATCGTTTAGTTTAAGGCTGCAAACGAACCGAACGAACACGAACAAGATCTTGTTCATGTTCACTTGTTAAAAAATATATGTGTTTACAAACTGTTCATGAACACTTATCAAACAAGATTTAATATTTGTGTTCGTTTGTTAAGGAAATGAATGTGTCCGTGTTCGTTTGTGTTCATTTGTTAATTTTAGGCAACGAATGGAAACGAACATTGATGAACACAAACTAATGTTCATAAACATAAATGGAAACAAACGAACGCAAATAAGCGATGATGAACGCAAACTAATGTTCATAAACAAAAATCGACACTTATTAAATATTTTATTTGTTGAAATTTTGAAGTATTTAAATATAATATAAAAACTAAAAGCGCTAACGAACTATTGAACATAAGTGAACACATTACCGAACATTCACGTACATAAACGAACGAACGCGTCCTTTGTTCATGTTCATTCATTTAACTAAACGGACGAAATTTCTTGTTCGTGTTCGCTTGTTTAATAAACGAACAAACACAAATGAACTTCCTGTTAAACGATTCACAAAGTGTTCGCTAAACGTTTGGTTTATTTGGAGCACTAGTGTAGATGATTAAAATACAATTTTCCTATATATTATTTGATACTTACATTTTTATACTTTTGAAGGGTTTATAGAAATCACAAGCCCAAATCCGAAATCCAAAGAGTTCATTTCTGTTGAAGCTGTGAGCACACGTTCTTATGCGTACTGTTTCCTGAATCCGTTCGATCATAATACTCTGCTGATCTAACTGAAAATGGAACCGATCGTATCAATCGCCGTAGTCACCTCTCTCATTCTCGGAGCTCTGATCGCTTTTATCGCCTTCGGCACCTACTTTCGCAACCGCAAATCCGAAGTCGTTTCCATCGCTAATCCCGCCGATACGGCGCCGTCGAATCTGAAGAATTCAAAGCCTCATCAAACTAAAAAATCTCACGCTAAACCTCATCAATCTCATGCTGATAAGGTACACGAATCTAATCAACATATAGATATGTATTTGTTGTTAGGTTATATGAATTTGAGATGAATCTGTTGTTTGAAGTTGAATTTGTGATTATGTATCATATTTAACCTAAATTGAAATATAATATGATCATATGCTGAATGTTTATGCTTAGTTTCGTGTAAGGAATGAACGTAAATAATAACACCGATTTAATTTTGATTTCTAGGGTTTATACACTTACGGATGTTTTTTTGTTCATTTATACAGACATACACAGTTGTGTAATTTGAGATACAAGAGAGATTTAAAGTGATTAAGTGATTTAAATTACTTTCATTATTATTGTCCTCTCAGTATAGCTAGATATATCTTTTATTAAGTGTACTAGAAAGTTTAACTGTTGTTTAAGAAAGTTGAGGTTAGGTTGTTCATTGTGCTAGTTGATATCATACTGAAGTAGATATGAATATGTCTCATTGTCGAAAGTGTACAACTAGTTTCTCTTCACAGGCTAAGGTTTTGTAAGTTGTACGCGTATTGTGAGAGAGCATAATGGTTTTTTTGATTTGAGAAGGATATATGGTTGTTAAATGATTATATTCGGTCTGGATTATGGAAAAAATTCTTAGTGTAATCAAAGCCGGTTTTGCATGGATATGATTGAAATATTGAACTACTGATCTAGTTGATACTTTGTATTGTTAAACTGTGATAAGCGTTTTGAAGGTGCCGGCATATTCATATCATATTAATTGAATATTTAATCAACTATAAAACTTTATGCATTATGGTTAAATATGTCAACATGTGCTAAAAAGATGCGATCAATGCACATACATTTTTGGGCTTATAGAAATTATTTGAAATACTTATGCAAATTTGAAACAAAATTGGTTGATTTTTTATTGGTCTCCAAACTTGTAACCATTTATTCGGTACGGTTCTTTTATAAACTGTGATAGCCGAGAACTTTGTTTCGGTAAGGTGTAATGCTAGAGTCGTAGATTATCCAGTTTTTTAAAAGACTTATATGAGTATAGATCTGAGAAAAATTTACAAGTATATATAGTTTTGAAATAAATTTGATATATTAGTGTAAGGTGTAATGCCTTTATCTATCTTTTGGCTAGCAAGCACATCCGGGATGCACAGATGCTGTTAATTGTTGTTCTCTGTATATTTGTGCCATGATAATTTGTTTATTCATATTTGTCAGCTCGTATCACTAATGGTTGTGGATGTAGGATTTGAACAAACGCCATCACCCATTAGACTTAAATACTTTAAAAGGTCATGGGGATTCCGTCAACGGCATATGCTTCTCATCGGACGGACATAGTTTGGCTACTGGTAACTCTCGTCACACGTTTAATATGTTTATAGAAGAAACCATATAATATATCTTAAATCAGCTGCTTGTTGTGTGTGTGCTCGCAGCTTGTGATGATGGTGTAGTCAGGGTATTCAAGCTGGATGACGCTTCAAGCAAAAGCTTTAAGTAAGAGTTCATAATCTTATTACCTTCAACACATATCTAATGTTTTTATGTATTATCTAAATATATATCACTTGGTTGTATCAATGTAGGTTTATGAGAATCAACCTGCCAGCTGGAGGTCATCCAACTGCAGTTGCATTTGTTGACGATGCATCTTCGGTTGTTGTGGCTTCTCAAAGTCTCACCGGAGCTTCTCTATACATGTATGGAGAAGACAACCCAAAAGGCGGTGAAAATCGGCAGCACTTTAAGCCTGAACTTAAGTGGGAGCAACATAATGTTCATGAGAAAAAGTACATTCTCACTTTATTTGGAACTAAAGCTACCCATGGTGCTGCTGATGGAAGTACAATAGTTGCATCAAGTTCAGAGGGTATATTCTATCCTTGTTTTTCATTGATAGCTATTTAAATGAACTTAAAATTGAGAGGGCATAGCTGTCATGCTCTTTTCTCTCAAGAAGTGAACCAGTAATGTTTGTTATTGAAATCTTTGATTGGTTTTTTATTTCATAGGAACTGATATTAAATTATGGCATGGAAAGTCCGGGAAGATGTTGGGATTTGTTGACACAAATCAGCTCAAAAATAATATGGCCACTGTATCTCCAAATGGCCGATTTATTGCTGCCGCCGCTTTCACGGCTGATGTTAAGGTGACATGTTCGAATGACTTGTATATATATATTTTTTTTTCAGATTATGTGTAAATTAAGTTCTTAGACAATTTGCTTGTAGAACTATGCATATAGTTTTCTCCTGGAAATGCTCTATATATAGGCTTAAGATTCTGGTTTCTAATGCTTGTGTGAGTTTACATACATTTTTTTTCAAATCATCCTGAAACATTTACGTTCCTTTGCCATGCATATAAATCGTCACGTTTTTTATCTGCTTTTATCCATCAAGTTATTTCTTTCTAGTTTTTTTGTATCTTTCTGGTAGTGTTTAATTGGTCCTCAATCTAATATAAGACTGAATGATTAGTCATTAGCAGAAAACTTGAAACACTAAGTGGCAGATCCTTGGATATTTTACTTGGTGTGTGCATTCTCATTAAGTAATATGTGGCTTATATTGTACTGATGACTTATTTTGACAGGTCTGGGAGATAGTGTATAGAAAGGATAGTTCAGTTAAAGAGGTTACAAAAGTTATGCAACTGAAAGGCCATAAGGTTATCTAGCTCTCTCTCTCTCACACACGTTGACAATGTTTTTTTAACTTCTGATTTGGGAAATGTTCAGAGTGCTGTTACATGGCTGTCGTTTACACCCGACTCAGAAAGGATCATTACTGCATCAAAGGATGGCTCAATAAGAGTGTGGAACATTAATGGTATGTATATAACTTGTTTTTGATGACTGCTATTATTGTACAACTTGTCTTCTAACATGGCAGAATTGTTATTTTTGAAGTTCGATATCATCTTGATGAGGACCCGAAGACTTTGAAAGTGTTTCCTATTCCACTTCATGACTCAAATGGTACTGCGTTGCATTACGATCGTCTCAGTATATCCCCCGATGGAAAGATTTTGGCTGTAACTCATGGCTCATTACTACAATGGCTATCTGTTGAAACGGGGGAAGTATTAGAAACCGCTGATAAAGCACATGACGGTATTTCCAATTCCCTTCTAATCGTCTAGCATGCTTTCTTTTGTCAAACTTCCCTTTTTTTTTCTTATAGAAGAAATGGAAGTTTTGTCTACTATATTTAAAGGAAAAAATGGAGGTTGAAATACGGTGGGTTGGTAACAGATTGGAACAGGTTTGGGTCAAAAAAAGGTTGGCCGGTCCACCATTGGTTTAGGTTATATAAATAATTAATGTATTAACAAAAAATTAACAACTTTGTCTTTTAATTAATATTCTCATTGTTTTAACAAAGCTAATTATGAGATCTAAAGCACTTGAGAACATTTCGGGTGATTTTTACCTAGCTGACCTCTATGAGACGTTTTCGTTTCAGCTAAAAAGTAAAAAAAAAAAAGGTTAATAAAAATGTTTTGTGGATCGGCCCAACACGACCCTAGGCAGTTGGACACACTAAATGTTTTCATTTCCACATGCTATCCTCGTGACTCGCCCAATTTGCGACGGTTACCTTGTGGGTAATAGTTCACAATGGTTACTAATATACAAAAGTAAGTTGATACCAATTACCTAACATTTTCCCTTCGCTGAAGTGTCTATAACTTGTATGCTTGTTCCTTTCTTAATCTATAAATACATTTGTAGCTGTAGCTATACTTTGCTTTTTTAATAATAAATTAATCCAGATTTTTAGAAAATACGGGTTATTCAGTCTAAATTTCAAGTGTATTTTTTCGTATTTGAATTTATTCTGATTCAAAGTTAAAATTGGCATCTATATACATAGTTACATGGCTAAATGTAATTATCAAAGTTTCAGCTGACAACCAAACAACTGGTAATTATCAAAGTTTCAGCTGAAAACCAAACAGCTGTGTTATATAAATACATTGTTGAAGTAAGTGGTATACTTCACAAAATATCAAGTTGACACTGTTATTTGTAGTTTTACAACTTCAAAACTTATAATGTACTTCACATGAAATTATATAAGTAGCAATTCTTTTTGTGTTATCAAAGTGTTCCTCATCCATTGCCGCCTAGATAGACTCTAAACCCAATAAGACAGTGGTGATGGGGTGTTGTATTCATCTATACTGACTTTGACCTGCCCCCTGATACAAGAACATTTTCATATTATTTTATCGGTAACTTCTTTCAGTATTGATATATTTTTTTTTAATGTTACTTATATGCATACAGGTGACATCACGGACATCGCATGGGCACCTAAACCTATTCCTGTAGGTTAGTATTACTTCGCTCTCCGATACCACCATACCAAACTCTTATCTTATACCACTAAGATCTTTATGAGTCATATATGGCTAGATGGGCCTGTTGGGAAGATTTCAAACGAGTTTGGTTCGAAATGGGTTGGGTACTTGGGTCGAACTGTGGAACACTTGAAAGTGGATAACATTTCTTCCTGACTTTTAAATTTTATAAACTATTAATGCATCGTATATAATTACAAAAGCAACAGTACTGCAACAATAATTGCCTGAATCTTTGAATAAACCTATCTATGAGGCTGTAAACGTCAAAAATACCTATTTGCCTAAAATAACAGCCAGCGTTTCCTCTAACCATGTCTTATATATCTCAACAGGAGACAAACGCGTCACCATATTAGCCTCATCAAGTGTTGACAAGAAAGTGAAATTGTGGGCGAGTCCCACGCTTTGATGATCCCAGAAGCACTTTGCAACGGTACAATCTTATACCAACCGACCGGCATGAAAGCTCTTTTATAAAGTTCTTTCGGGTTTTGGAAGATTACAGATCTCACAAGGATCCTACACTGGAAACCACATCTGTTTCAACAATGAGTTGTGTGAAGTGGTCGGGGGTTCAAACTCCCATCCTGAACATAAGTGTAGTTTAGTAGGTATGCGAGTTTGTTTTTAAAAATCGAAAAACACCGGCTCTTTTTTACAGGTTCTAACTTTTGGTTGTTGCTATACATTTTGAACTTAATTTTGTTTCTTTTAATTTGTTGTAAAAACTAAAATGAAATAGACTCCCTTGACCCAAGTCCATATGCGATCGATGGTTTATAGCAACACATATGGCAACATGGTAAGAGAGGGTGAGAGTGCGGTATGCATGCGAGAGGAAGGGTTGGTTGTGATAGGAGTGTGAGAGTGCGAGGAGAGAGAAAGTTTGCGTGGTCAGTGAAGCGTTCGTCGAACAGGTTAACGTGGACGTCTTTGACCTCCCGCGCATTGTGTGATTGATGCTTTCATAGACGCTCATCAAGAATGTAAACATTGCATGTTTGGTGCTTAAAACCAAACGATACATGGTCAACCATTATTGTTTTACAACTAGCGGGTGAAACCCATGTTGCGGCGGGGATATTAAATTTGTAAGGCTTGATTTCGACGGCTAGAAAAGGCAAGTATATATTACACATAAGTTATATGGTGTAACATAAAAATTAAAGTCATGTTTTACATTGATAAAAAATCATAAAAACGGATACTGATACTACGTCTGATAACACTAATATTGTCCGGTAACGATGTTCGGTCGCTAGTTGCTCGGTTCGTCACTGTATTGTTATTTTGAATACAACTCCGTTTATAATAAAATTTATATCGAAATGTTTGAGAAAATAAAATAAGGCAATAGCATATTTAGTTTAACAAAAACTAATGAGCAAAAATTATAGATGAAAAATAAAACACCACAATTTCAGCCATAAAACACACTTAAGATCCACAAATAACATAGTGAAGATCATTAAAACACAATATCCAAACCCTAACGGTTCTTAAAAACTTCAAACATACCATCGCACAACGATGAATATACAACACAACATGATAATCAACATAAAACACAATATTGTTAGTCATTCGATAAACAAAGCCTTATCATCCAAAACACAACACAAAACCCACAAATATGGTGTTTTATTAATCTTCACTATTTTATTTGTGGGTTTTGAATATATTTTATGATTGACATTATGGTATTTTATGACTTTTTACATGAAAAATAGACTTTGTAACAAACTCCACCTATTATTTATAATATAAGAATAAAATTAAAACTTAAAAAAGTAAATGAAGTTACTATTCAGTGTACTTACAAATGGTATTATTAGAATAGAATAGAATTAGAAAGAATTAGAATAGAATGCTTTACCAAATGATATTATTAGAATAGAATTAGAATGGAATAGAATAAAATAGAATTAGAAAGAATTATAATAGAATGCTTTATCGGAACAAAAGTAAGTTTATATTATTAGACTAATAAAAAGTTTATTGCTCACTTATTTTTATGTTAGGAAATGATTATTATAAATATTATTATTTATCTAATAAATTTTATATGATAGGTTATAGTTTTGTTAGTGACCTGTTTCTTCTATTGATAATTTAATTTATATATCTATATATTGTAAGTGGTACAAATGCAAACTCTTATTATTTTTTTTGGATCTCTCTACATTGAACAAAATGTCTTTTATATAAGCAAAAGTTCTATCATTCAACACTATTACCACTTTTCTTAGATCTATCTGTATCGAACAAAATGTCTTCTATATAGGCAAAAGTTCTGGTATACAACATCATTAAAAAAAAACAAGAAAAACAAAAAAAAAATTCAAAAGTTACATGATTAGAAATGACAACTAAATATATCTTCTAAAGATTCCTCTAGTGTTTGCCATCAAACGTTAAGAATTGAAATTGTCTATATTATAATTGATCTTTATAGACGTCATTTCTTACAATCTATTGATTCCTTATAGACGGCATTTTCATTCAAATTTCAATTCCTTTTACGTAGTCTCTGTCAGTTAAAAGAATTTGACACATTCCAAATCACTAAAAAAAATAACAAGTTTTGTGAACCCTACTTCATTAGATTTAAAATCTGGCTTTAAATACTAGTGTGAGGGTTCAAGTACATATATTTCAAATGATCATGGAAAATATTTACTCTCTTCAACATGCATGTAAAGTGTCACAAGTTGTATATATAATTCTCTCTTTCACATGCATGAAAGACTTGAAATGTATTTTCTCCATTTTAGCAGCAGCAATAACAATACAACAAGCAACCATAACTCATTCCTATTGATTCCTAAAAGGGTTCAAAAAACAAGCAGCAACAACAATCACCATACAATATCAATAACTCCTACCCTTTGACTTTACTTTGACTTCTAAGAACTACAAAATAAGCCACCATAAGATTAAAACCCTTGTTAATCTCAAATATCCTAGCATTTGCCACTATGCAACTAAAATCAGTTAATCAATGAACAAAGTTATAGAAGAACGATAGATACGATACGACATAATCAATCTTCATTCAATGACACATTCATGTCCGTAACAGCTCTTCTCCAATCATGCACACTTGCAGTTGTGCGGTTCTCTAGTTGGAAGTTACGGGTAGGGGTAGAGTTGGGATATTCTGCCTTGGGACTTTCTCGCGCTTGCTCGTTTAGGTTCTGATGGTCCACATCAGCACAAGATTCAGTGAGGGGTAGGGTGGGGGTCAGGGGTTTAATGATTGGCTTTTGTTTTTTCAGTTTTGGCTCAATTGAACTGCCTATGTGTGGTAGAAAACTGGCAACAACAACCTAACAAAAACAATACACAGGAAATTAGAAGAAAAAAGTCTGTTTTTAGAGGTGGAATTGGGTAGGGGTGCAAATGAGCCGAGCGGAGCCGAGCCCGAGCTTTGTTATGAGGGCTTGAGCTTTGTTTTTAAAGCTTAGGCTTGGCTCGTTGGTAGTTTCTCAAGCTCGAGTTCGGAAATATTAAATTAAAATTATATAAATAATAGAATCGTTTAGGCTCGCGAGCTCGATAAATGAAGCTCAGGCTCGGGTTCGTTTGCTAAACAAGCTTATTTTAAGGTTTGGGCTCGGCTCGTAAACAAGTTCAAATAAGTTTGGCTGGGCTTGTTTACTAGACACCTTTAAATAAGTGGTAAATGATATTAAATATTAATATAAACTAATATTACACTAAGGCTCGACGAGCCTGACGAGCTTCACACCCAGGCTTGAGCTAGGGCTCGATAAATAAACGAGCTTTATTTTAGCTCAACCTTGGCTCGGGCTCGATAAGGCTCACGTTTGCACCCCTAGAATAGGGTAATGGGTCAAAACTGGTAGCTTTTTTGTGTGGGTCAAATCTGTTAGGGTTGACCCACCAACATACTTTTTGGCCAACTTTTGAATCTTATATATTATTTTGGTAATAACATAGTTTTGTTATATAAAAAGGTTTCGGGAAATTGTAAGCGTTTGAAAATATGTATGAAAGACTCATTTGACCATTTTCCTATATAATGTATTAAGTATTAACAACTAAGTATGCTAACTATGTAAGGAATTTATACAAAAATAAAATGTGTCTGTTGGTCAACCCAACTTGACCTGCCTTGACTTGACCCGTTACTCAATCCGCAGCAGTGAGAAGTGGAAACACGAAAATAAACTGTACCAATGTGTGATCATGAACTATCAAAAAAAGTAAAATAAACGGTGTACCTGAACGGGACCAGCAGCAGTGAGAACTCCTCCAAGCTGGCCCCCAACGACACGCCCATCGGGGCTCGATAACGTGATGCTCATCTTAGTTTTTCGAGATGATAATCCTCCAAACTCGCCTGGTGTGAAAGATCCAGATAATGAAAGAATTTCAGATCTTCCCTACAACGAACCATATATTTCCATTAAAAGAAACAATTTCATAAAATTATTTAAATTAAGTTCCTTACTTCATATGTTACGGTTCCTACAGAAGAACTGGCATGACGCAGGGTCACGTGTGAAATAACACCGACGGCTGAGAGAATGCATATTGACCGAGGCCCGTCTTTAGTAAACGAAATGATTTTAGAGGTAACATCCTGCAAATATCACTAACGATTATTCAAAAGCGCTACGACTATGAATTCCTGTGAACATACCTCTGTTGGGTTTACTCGGGTTTGTTCGTGGGTCACGGTTCCAAGAGTCACGAGTTGTTCATTTGTTTGCATGGAATAAGCTTATTCTTCAAATATCACGTGTTGCATGGCTGGTGGAGCTTGGAGACTAAAAGCAATTATTGTTTTATATTTAATTATCTAGTAGCTTGACTTATTAGTTAGATATGACCGATATAACTGTTTGGAAGTAAACGTTGGGTAGAAGAAGTCACTTTGTTTACCAGATCTTTAGGCATATTTTATTATTTTTATTCCCACGTTCTCTGATGTAAAGACATTTTGTTTATTGAATAAAATCGCCATAATCATTTATCAATCTTTCACATACATATCTATTTAGGGGTGTGTGGAGTGGGACCTGAACCAACAACCTCGCCCGGTAACCATGTGAGGCGTAAAGCTTCCACCAGATGAAATCCTGTCACCTACATAAGTTGATACAAATCATACAAAATGAAATGTAGACATTAGACAAATTATGGGTCAATGGTACCAATGAAAGTGGTTGACTAGGTCAACAGAGTCATGATTTTCAACTGTAGTATAGCTTTTAACTCAAAACAATCATAAGTACCATGATGCTAGATCTAACCATAATATGTAACATACTAAAATACAGTAAGCCTACCTAAACTTATAAATTTTAAATGATATAACCTAAATCCATACTCCCATAACCATGCTTTGACTTAGAATTCATTTTCACTTTCTTCTTCTCACCAAACAAACTGCTACCACTTCCTTCCGAATCACCAAACTTTATCTCCGAGTAACCACCGGATATTGGCAGGCCCGCGGCAGAGATGGGAATCGGTGACAATGTGCGGCCAGTCTCGCCACCACTACTGGCAACCACCCCATCTGGGCCATATTTCCTTGGTCTACCCCTCTTCTTCTTCTTCACCAGGCTTCCACCGCCCATAGGCTGTGAAAAACCCGGTGGCCCGATCAGCAGAGTAGAGTTATCGGTCCTTGGAGCCAGTTGGTAGCTTGATGGAGCATCCGGTGCTACTGTTTCTACTGCTGGCCTCATATTTTCAGCTGAATCCATGCTGAATATTCAAAAAAAAAAATTATATTAAAATTGAGTTCCTTCTTCTCTAAATATTCATGAAGATTATAAAAAATTGAATTCCTTCTTCTCTAGATATTCCAAAATATATACAAAAATATAAAAATTTGAGTTCCTTCTTCTCTAAATATTCAAGAAAATTATAAAATTGTATTCCTTCTTCTCAAAATATTTAAAAAAAAAATTATAAAAATTTGTATTCCTTCTTCGCTAAGTAATCAAAAAATAAAAAATAAAAAAATCAGTTCCTTTATATGTATATAATCCGTAATTACCAATCTTAGAAACCCAACTTTCAACTTTGATTTTGCCAGATATTAATACAAAAAAATCATATATTAATATGTTAAATCAACCAAAGCAGACTCAATACTCCATAATCTTAAAAAAGACTTCATTTTTCTATTTTAGATAATAATAATAATAATAATAATAATAATAATAATAATAATAATAATAATAATAATAATAATAATAATGATAATAATAATACCACATAAATACCAGAATAACTACAAACCCAGATGAACTAAAACTAGCAAAAGAATCATTCTACATTAACAGTAGTTCCAAGATATAAAAAAAATCAAAACTTTAATACTTACACAGTAGTTTTTGCCAGAATCTATTCAAATCAGGCAAGCTAAAATGCAGAAACAAAACAACAAAATAATAATTAAAACCCTAGAAACTGAAATAAAACAACAAAAAACATCTAAGAAACCAAATTTTGAACAACACATTACTGTTTTCGATGAAAATGAGGAATTTCAGGGGCTGTCGGAGCAAAAAGAACACACTGAAACCCAGAAAATACTGTGAAAATTTTCACAGGGGCGCATCGATTTTGTGTTTAAATGTAATAATAAAAAGAATACAGATATAAATAAATTGATATTGATTAAAGGGCTCAAAAGGTAATAATAATTCTCAAAATAAATTGTTGATTGCAGATGCAATAAAAGTATATTGTGATTAATTGAAAATTTTCAAGTCCGGAGTGAAAAGAAATGTTATACTTTTCTATTTGATGCTACATACATCTAAACTATTAAATAAAACATTTTTGCTATGGATATAAAATCATATGGAGAACAGTTAAATAATAATACTTTAGTTTTCTGTAAATATAAAATATAACATATAATATTCTTAATGTGAGAAGTGAACTAAACCTTTTTCTTAATTTTTTCTATCTATTTAAAAATGATATTTAATTACAAATGAGAGTAAATTTGGGAGTAATAATACGGGAAAGAAAAATACTCCTTCATTAGGTTTTTTTATGTTAAGACTATTTGTACACTAATTTAACCCGTTAACTTTTATGGTGTATAATTAATATAGAACCAAATTTAAATAAAAAGTTACAACACACACGCACGCATAGCATTTCGTGGGAAAGGGACGACTAAAACACATCTTATACATCACATATAAAACTGATAATTGTATACAAGTTATTCTAAATCTTTTATTTTCAATTTGTTATGCATGTCATGTTGTTGTATATTAATATTTTATAAAAACAAAGATCAACTTAAAGAACATAAAACTTATGTTTAAAGATTTTTGGTTTAAGTCATTGAGAGGATTAAGGAAATTGATCGCCCTAAAAAACCTTAAAAAACGTAAAACTTTAAAACTTTTTTTAAACTTTAGTGAAAATAGTCAAATTACAATTACAGTTTATTTATTATTTTGCTATTTTTCGTGTTAATTCCGAGAATTAAATCATTAATGGCTCACCGTTCGAAAAAAAGTATTGATTTAAGGGTTTTTCTTGATTAGACAGATTGATGGTTACTTTTAAAAATATTTTTTTTTGTTTATTTATACATAAATATTACATTTAATTATCTATAGAAATTTAGTCTGGTAACTTTGTTAACAATTTGTCGTAAAAGTATATTTTATACATATAAAATTGATGTTTAATAGGTTTTAAAAGGTATCAATTTGCAAGATTCATTTTATTAATATTTTATGTTTATTACTTAATGATAAAAATGATTATTGAATGAAAAAAAGAAAGATTTTTCAGGAAAGAAAGGATGATAGTATAAAAAATAAAAGCGGAGAGAGAACAACAGAAAAAATGGTCAGATCGTGTTCAACGTCCTTTGACCATATTTTTGTCTGTTATTGCGATAAATCTATACCCTTTTTTTCCATTAATTTACTAGAGTTGACACTCATAGTTGGAAAAAAACATATCTTTCGAGCTAAATTTATATTTAGTCCATTTTTCATTAAAAAACAATTCGTATTAAGCACCTCGCGTTGCGGTAGGCGAACACCAATGCTATACTACTGTGAACGACAATCAACATTAAAGTTGTGGTGTGTTAAAGCGAAAAGTTAAACCAAAATGTAAAATATATAAAGAAATAACTAAGTCGATCTAGAACCCGCGCGTTACGATTAACTTGTCAAATGGGAAAAATAGACGATATAAAACGCTTAACCACACACGTACGTTGCACCGTGTTAACGTACAAAATTTAGAACGGAATGTAAAACGAAAATTTTGCGAAAGATAAAAAGTATAGAGGAACAAAGTTGAAAGTAGGGGTGTTCACGGTCCAGTTTTCGCCGTTTTTAGGTCAAATGGTGAACCAAACCATTAGTAACGGTTTCTGATTTTTGTAAACCAAAACCAGACTGTAGAACCCTCAAACCGAACCAAACCAAAGCGTTTGTAACGGTTTGGTTTCACGGTTTAAGCTTGTTACATAAGAACCAAAAAAGGACAGTATAAATTTAACAGAAAGCTCAATGATCACGATTCACGATTCAACATAACAGTTATAAAATCTAGGTACATTAATTATTTTATCGTAACAGTTAAGAAAACCTGGTCCATAAGCCACTTCAAAAGGATGCTTATTCATTTTTACGGTTTAAAATTATGGAATATATTAAATTAACATAGGGGCCAAAGTTCTCAAATCTGGGAATGTCAAGATAGGCTTAAGTTACCCCTTTGAATTTACATAACTTCTAATAGTCAAAATAGTTATTATAAAAATTTATGTATTATATATATATTAAAAATATATATATAATTGTAACATCTCGTAAAATCGTGTCCAATAATATAGTGATAGGTGTTTTATTTTTAATTTAGTCTATTAAAGACTAATAGGGACTAAAGGTGTCAACATGCTCAAACTAAGCCTCTGAGTGACTGTATGATGTCAACATGCATAAACGTAAGCCTCTAAGTGACTGATATGTCAACATGCATAAACGTAAGTCTCTAAGTGACTGATATGTCAACATGCTTAAACTTGGCCTCTGAGTGACTGATATGTCAACATGCCCAGCCTTTGAGTGACATCGGAGTCAACATGCTTATAGTGGGCCTCTGAATGATCCTTTACGAAGTCCTAACTCTCATATGTCCCATTTGTTGGACGAGAGGAATTAAATCTGTAAATATGTGAAAGTTGGATAATAGAGGGGTTAAAAATGTCAACATGTTAATTTATACCTCTGATTGACCTTTAACGAACCGAGAGCTCGAAAATGTCCGGACATACTCCGGGTATGCTAAATATTGGTTACAGAGGGCTAAATATGCTAAAAAAGTGTTTTATAAGGTTTTATAAGGTTTTATAAGTTAAGTTGCTAAAATTGTCACAATTTAAAAGTGGCCTAGGGGCGCTCGCGGGGCGCGAGAGGCAAGGCCTGTGCCTCTCGCGGCCCGCCAGAGAGCTGTGTCTGTAGAAAATTGCCTTGGCCTCCACACAAATTGCCAAAAACCAATGTATTCGAAACTATGGATTCCCAAACAGCTATGCCACGTTTTAGGACACTTGTAAGCTTCCTCTTACACCCCTTAGCACCTGACATCACCTCCTTCAAGCTCTCCGACTATAAATAGGTGCAATGGTTCATCCTTTGAACTTGCACCTTTCTCATTCACAACTCTATCTCCCTCATCTGGAAGTTGCTAACTGAAAGGAGCATCCAACTTAGTTCTATTGCATCCTAGGAACCACTTGTAAGTGTTCCTTCTTCTTGCTTTTTCGTTTATAGGCTTTTATAGCCAAAAGTCAAGCGTTTTACGAAAAACGCATTGACTTTCGATTAAGACCATTATGGTCCAGCCGTTGTTCGTAACGAACATGGCTAAGTGATCGTAATAAGGTAGGTATTAGTCCCTATAAAGGGCACCTCCTAAAGATCACGTTTGCTAGAGCAATTGACATGTCAAAGTTATTGTATTAAAAAGTCAAACAGTCCATTTTTCGGAAATAATATAATTTGAGCATATATATATATTATGAAACTTGTTTTGACACTTAAACAAGTTGGTAATAATTATTAGAACATGTCCGGCTCGTCAATTTCAGTTCTAGGGTCGGTTCGCAACCGAAAGTCGCGAAGTTTGACTTCTACTTTGACTTGCGATTCCGACCTGATTTATATAAGTTAGCTACTGATCTAAAGTTGCATTATGATCGTAATATAATGTAGCATAACCCTCTGAGGTTATATTACATGATCATAATCAGAATCTGAGTTTATGCACAAGTTCCGTAATTATATCATTTTGACTAAAATGCCCCTTTGCATAAAAAGAGGTTTTAATGATAATGAACTTGAATATGAGTTTCCTACTGATGTAATATTATAAGTAGGATTATTTGGGATGTCAAACCAGATTATAAACTGAGTTTATGAACAAGTCCTTGTATTATGTCGATAAATGACGATAAGGCCTTTATGGTTATAAAATGGTTTTAATCACATCTTTTTAAGGTAAATCTTTTACCTACTGATATTTCATATAAAATAACATATCTAAGACATGTTAACCTAACCTTAACATCAGTTTTCTTTAAACATCACACCAATCGTCATTTTACGACATAAGCGCCGTTTCGGCGCATAGTATGGTCTTAAACCATATTTATTAACCAAGACTTGTTACCTACTGATTTTAAACTTATTTTAAATATTTTTACAGTAGGTATATGATATGAACTCAGAATCGTAAATGATTTATAAAACTATGTGTAAAATGACTAAAATGCCTATTCGGTGCATAGTTTGGTCATAAAAGATAAATTACACATATAATTAATATCCTAGTGATTTATATCATAAATAAGTTATTTTTGCAGAATACTTATAGTTATAACATGAAATTATATTCAAGTTCCTTTTATACGGTATGGAATTACCGAAACGCCCTTATGAGGCATAGTTTCATTTTAAAACCTTAACGGGCATATAAGTTGATATCTTACTGATATTACAACTTATTTAAAATATAATTGAATATATAACTTGTCCATGACTTATCCGGTTACCCGATGTCGCTGATATGCGTACGGTTAAGTATATGTAACTAGTTTACAGAAATTAACCGAAACGGGTCTAACCTTGTTATTTAAGTCTCAAAATCCAAAATGTTTATAGTTTATCCATATTTCACAAGTCAAGGTACTTGTTGGGATTAAACTACATTCTATCCAATCATCGTTTAAGCTAGCGTTATACGTTTTGATCAAGTACGCTAGTCGGTCTAAGTCTATGATTAAATAAGACCGTTAGTATTTAATTGGTTAGCTTATGCCATAATATAGACTAGAGACTTGCCGGTAAATGCTATCTGCACTTAGTACTTTTGTGTACGGCTGAGTTAATAAATCTTGCGTTAAACGAAGAATAGCTAAGATAAATACTCTCGACTTATTCCCTTATACAGGCTTGGGTTACGGTAAATTATTACCATTTGGTCGGAAATGGGATCGATCGAATGCCAGATTGTGGCTAGTAAATCCGCATATTCCGTTTTAATTAGTTTTGTTTGATAACTTAAACATCGGGGGTTAACTACCGTGTCCTGGATATCCTCGGCTCATTACAATAGAAAATGGCAACAACCTTAGCACGGGTGTAGGCATAAACCCGATAGACGCTCAAAATGTATTACCCACAAGGTTGGAAAGAAATGTCACACCCTGACCCGCAGCGGATATGGCACGGGGTATGATATGATTGTTTCATAGCTTTTGACATTTATTTAAAGTTTGAATATTTATCATCATCAATATTAATTTGTCTCACATAACCAAATAATTGTTTTAAATAAAACCATACAATATTCAAAATACAAAAGATAACATAAGTCTTGATTGAATTATTCTAAGGCACAATCCTATGTGTCTTCTCAAGTAGCTATCAACCTTGTGTACTTATTTCATGTGTAAAAGAAATTTGGGTCAATAATAGTTGGTGAATAAATCTTTATTTGTTTTCATTTAACTTTAAAAGTTTAGTTGATTTTATTTAGTGAAAATTATTCAACATGCAATATTAAGTGTAATAGGTGAAATAAATCAGTTAATCCAAAAAAAATAATCCATAAGTAAATAATATAACATGACATAACGAAACATAAGAAATGAAACAATGATGCGATTCAAGCCCCCGAAAGGCAAAAAGCGTTACTATGAAACAATGATGCGATTCAAGCCCCCAAAAGGTGAAAAGCGAAACTATGATACAATAATGCAATTTAAGCCCCCAAAAGGAGAAAAGCGAAACTATGAAATCCATGACATAAAGCGGTAAACACGTATAACAAGTAATGTAACATATAAAACAAATAGGAGCACATATGACATTTAACTTGGCATGTTATTGAAAAAGTATACGAATCATATGAAACATGACATATGAAACACCCCAAAAAGTTAAAGTGACAAAAGGGGGAAAAGTAAGATCTACTCCCAGTTTGCGTGCCGTTAAAACCCGCTAATCAGCACGAGTAACGAAAGAGAGATATCTCCAAAAGACACAATCACCCTAAATATTATAACTCCAAAATAGTTAAATAAAATAACACAAGGAAAAATATATAAAAATATTACAACCTAATACTTGGGTTTTCGTCCTAAAATGAATATTACTATGTAACTAAATGTCATGTGAATATATCTAATGTTTATGTGACAAATTAGTCCCACTAATAACACATATTTATCATATTTTCTAAAATTACCTTAATATATATACATTGCATATTCTATCTATATCTATTTAATAGGTGATAAGATATTATAATATAACCATTTGAGTTATACATATTTGTATGCAAGACAAATATAAATATATTTTTATAAAAATCTGATTTCTTATATGAAGTCGTAGAAATAAATAAAATGATATAAACATTTGAGAGTCAAAATTCATGTGACATCAAACACTACCGTCATTTGATCAAAATGAAACCAACTTAAAAATGTGAAACTAATTTTATTAGTAGAAAAAATTATGAAATTTTAATATTTTTATGACACTAGTTTAGAATTATAATATTTTGCCAATACAATTTCTATTTTAAATCAAAACACAATTATAACTATATCAAAACTCAAACTATCCTAAACCCCAGGTATTATAAAAATAAATTGTAAGGAGACTAAAGTATGGACATGAAACAATAAGGAATAAAGAAATATAAAAAGAAGTGAATACATTAAAACTACCTCCTATGAAGAAGAGATGGTAAAGAGATGGAGATGAGGATGATGTTGGATTCTTGATTCTCCTTCTTAGTGGTTCGGAAAAACTTACAAAGTTTCAATGATGGTGGCTAGGGTTTTTTAGAGAGATGGTGGTGGCTTGGGTTTCAATGTGCTTTTAAAACCATGATATTAATCTTTAATTTAGGATATAAAATCTTTTCTTTTAAAAGAGATTTAGAAAATAAAAAAAATATATTGTTTTTTTTTTTCACCTTAGCAGCCGAAAGGCAACATTAGGTTAATTTTTTTTATTTAATATTTATATATATATAAAAGAATTAATTTTGTTGCTTAACTTGTTTTTCTCGTATAACTTGAAAAGTATAATGTTTTATAAAAATTCGAACATACCGTTGGAACGAGCGCATTTTTCTCTATGACACGACCTAAGTTTCATAAAAATCGGAGTAGAGTAAAAAAATAATATGTTTTATTTATAACGGCTCGAACTAGTTTACAAACGGTTCGGATTCAATTTTTCTTTCAAAACGGATACCCTTCTTAGCGGATGTTACAAGAAACGACTCCTTCGTGAGTCCAAAGTGGTGTGTACGTTAATCATGTCTCGGTCTCCGTACCGGGCCCTGTATGTATGGACAAACATGTGAATCTGTTAACAAGGTTGGACGGTCAACTTTCCAAAGTTATAAAGGATTTTGTGCTGATACGAACTTAAAACATATTTTAAATGTTTTCAAAATGAGTCAGTTGGGTGTATTTACCAACGAAAGCTGACGTATTTTCAAAAGACTAAGGTTGCAGGTACATTACGAAAATAGGCTGGAAGTACTTGGTATGTATAAGAGGATCTTGCAAATCCTAGATCTACCCAAAGTCTGTTTTACATTCTTTTGTACAATTTATGATCCGCCTGTGGATCTTCTATTACGAGTCTGTACATTATTTTGTATTTCGAACATTTGGTTTGTAATAGTAATTTAAATCCAAAACTTCCGTTGTGTTGTGCTTAATTGACTATGATGATATCAACGTACGTCATGACATTCCCCACCCGGGTCCATCGATGTCTGGATTGGTTGTGGAAAGCCGAGTGTGACAATAATAACCTCTTACGGTTCGGTCCATTTTTTTACGGTTGTTTTTTTGTAAGAACCGTAAACCAAATCATTAGTTACAGTTTGAATATATTGAAACCAACCGATCGAAATTTGAATAGAAAAACCGTCCGTGAAACCAAACCGATGACTGGTTTGGACGGTTTCACGGTTTGAAACCGAACCATGAACACCCCTAGTTGAAAGTAAAAAAGTTGTGAAGTTAAAGTGCAAAAATAGAAAGTTTCGGGTTTAAAAGTAAAAAAATCAAATAGTTTTGCGTGAAAAGTAAAGATGAAAAGTTTTGGGCCCCAAAGCATAATGTACAACACCTCTATGTATAAACATTTGAAAATTACAGTATTAGATAATAAGATCATGCGTTATGTGCGACGCCGTGTGGTAGTACCTCCTATCTCATGCGACCTTACAATGAACAGTCTCAAATGTCAAATCTCCCGCTATGAACGTTATATCATAGTAACTTCTTTTAAATAACATTTTTCATCCATTAATACTACTTTAATTATTATTATTAATATTATTATTCAACAAATTTATTAGTTATTTCAAAACTGTTGGTTGAAGAAATACCAAATTAATCTAGAGATTAGTAAAGGGTTGTGTCTTGACAAACAAAGGTTAACCTTCTTTCGTCTTGCCAATATCAACCGTGAGAACCCTGCAAAACTAACAACACACTGTAAGCTCGTTACAAGGAGGAGAATAGGGGGTTCTCCTTGTAATCACTCTCCAACGTGAGAATAAGTATTTCTTTTGAGGATAATAGTGTGTGTATAAAGTGAGAGAGCAAGGGAGCAATGCCTCAACCTGGAGGCGAAGTCCTCTATTTATAGCCGGAGAGATTCGTGAAGAAGATTGGCTGATGGGCCTTGGGCCTGAGGTTGTCGACACGGAATATCCATTCTGTCTCTTCTGACAAGACCGTTAGTGATCCCTTACGAGAAGGGTGCTTGGCGCATGGTGAATGGATCCACGTGTCCTTACCATTGTCCTTGTTGTCTAGTCTGTCATCAGCGGTTAATGGAGATTGTGGGTCAATGGTCGGCGCGAGTTGATTGGTGCCACGTGTACGTCCTTGTATACTTTCTGTTTCTTGCACGATTGCTCATCATGTAACATGATCCAATACAATCTATTGAGCGCCTATTGGCCCACAGCTCTGCCACTTGTACCTTTCCTACGTGTTTATTGTTACCTAGCGCTTCTTCCTTTCGCGCTACTTAAAGAACATCTGTGTAGTCGGCACAAGATCAAATGAAACAGGTTTTTTTTTCTAAAAGACTAAGTATTAGTATTGCCCTTGTATTCGTCTTCACCCCGCGCGCGACTCATGAAATGTCTGTGCAGTCGGCTCGAGGTATCAGAAGTCATCATTATGACGTATCTTGGGTATAATCTCGCGCGCGACCTGAGGTTTACTCGTTTGGTCGGCGAAGGATTTGGGACCATACCCCTTCAAGTCTCCCAGTTCAATGCTGATTCCATACGCGAAGTAAGTGGTTAGAGCTCTAGACTAGAATAAAAAATTAAGTCTCCCCGCTTTGATAGTATGCTCAGGAAATTAACGAGTGTCTCAAATGAGTTGCGCACGCGTTTCGTGCTAGAACTTTTGCGCCGCAACTATCTGACTTGCTTATGTAGTAATCTCTTGTATTTGAGTGGGAGAATCTCGAAATTTGAAAAAGAACACTTGCTGACAAGTTGGTGGAGATAGCGACATTTAATGGGACTGCTAACATAATAGGAGGCATGGCGTCACTTTGTCATCATTGCCGTTTTGGCTGGTGTCAGGCAAGTGAGGCACACGCGCGTGTGGCAACTGTCACTCTGGTTTTGCCGCCTGACGTGTCGTGCTTCTATTGGTGACGCGTCGCAAATTGTCTTGCACGGTTACCCATCGCATTAAATGCGATAGGTATAAATAGTCGATGAAACATATGAGAGGAACACTTTCTCTTCAAGTTCTCCCATTTCTTCTTTGAATCTTAAAATCTTCAAAGTGTTCTTGGAGATCTTCCAGTTTTCCCCAAAAATCGTTGCATACCTTCAAGTGTTCTTCAAGTTTTTTCCTAGATTTCTTGATTATCATCTTACAACGCCATGTCTGATCGAGTAGAAGATGTTGAAGTTGAAGAAGTTGGTGGTACTATGTCACTTTTGAAGTGGGAGGAGGCATCTTTCGAACAGGTGGTACGAGGCCACCAGTTCGCCACCGAGTGGGATGCTCGGTATCCAGCTAAAGATCAGACGGCCGCTGACGCGCCACTCGGCTACATCACCTTGTTCGCGGATTTTTTTGGAGAGGGTAACTTCCGACTACCCATCACTCATTTTTTTGCCGGAGTATTGACGCATTATCACTTCCATATTTCTCCGCTAAGTCTCCTGGGTATGGCGAGGATACATCACTTTGAATTTTGCCTGCGCACCCAAGGTGAGGAACCAACGGTAGAGAAGTTCCGCACCTTCTACCAGTTACAATCAAATCTTGGATTCTTTTCTTTCTCTACCCATGGGTCGAAGCGGTTGCTTATCAACCCCCAAGAGTTTCCATGACTGGAAAGGAAAATTTATTTATATTCGTGAGAAGGTGATTCCTATTGCCATGGAATTTCACGATCATGCACCGATCCCAAGGGAGGATTTTTAAAATCCCAAAACGCGTAGCCTGGTATGATAGGTTAGAGTCATTACCGAACCAGGCATTTGGTGAGCAGGTACTCGTGACTGCGGAAATGAGCGATAAATGGCCGATGACTAGTACGAGGGTTCCTGTGCTGCTCTTAAACGGTCAAGGTAATCTTTACTTTTTATAACTCTCTGTGCCTCTTTGGTTAACGGTGATTCACGCTATTCTTTTATGAACATGTGTAGAAGTTGTGCTTTATCACCAGGGATTTGCCGCCCACGCTGGTGTGATGGGGGTCAGGCCGTTACATGAATATGAAGACCTCTGGTATGACCAGATTCAAGGCAACTTTGTTTATCTCCCCGTCGGATCATTTGCTACGCCACCTGCAGTGACCGAAGGTGCGCACATACTCAACCCCAGGTCTTGCCGGGCTATAACTCCTGCTAGGGACGATGTTGTCTTGCTTTCTAACGGGGAGTATATTGCCTCTTCAGATCATGGATTAAACATCCACCTTTCTACGTTTGCAGGTAGTTTGGGCAATCTCGAGGCGTATCCCGAAGAGCAGAAGCCTATGAGGCAAAGTAAAAAAGAAGAAAGTTACCGTTGTTGAGGAGGCGCGCCCTGTGAAAGTGGAATGACTACGGCCACTTCTGATGTTGTGTCGCGCAAAAGTACGGCTTGATCTTAACAACGTAGCTTAGATGATTATGTACTTGTTGTTGATTCGATGGCTGCGTTGCGCTTTTCATGAGAGCAAGGGAAAACTGGTAGAGCTACCGGCGCGAGGAGCTCAGGGAGCGCGAGTTTTAAGGAACAGTTGTCGGGCGCGACCCCCATTTCGATTCCTGCGGAAGAGGAAGTGGAGGCCGACCTAGTCCCTGAAATGACAAGGAAGAATGCCTCTAAGAGGCCACGCAGTTAATCAAGCGAGAAAACTACACCTTCGCCTAAAAAGGTTGCTTTCAGCAAACCTGTTATAGGGAAGAAAGGTAACCTTGGCTCCTTGATTTCTGCGATTTCCCCTGGTAAGTTTTCCTTTCTAATGATTCGTATTTTTTTTTGTATTTTCCTTATAGAAAAAGTAATTGTATTTCTGTATTCATATCTTATTCGTATTTCAACTCCAACTTTGTAATCCGAGTCTTTGATCGTAATAAAAATTCATACTTTATACATGCTTGTTATACTTACAATTTAATCGTTTATACGCAAACCAATACTTATTATACATGCCTATACTTATACATACATTTTTATACTCAAATTATACTTGCATACACTTATACTATACTTTATCACATGTTAAATACCTAAAAACATGCTAAATTATGAGTTTCTAGCATAAAATAATGGAATTATCAACTCTAGGGGTCAAACTGCAAACTCTAGAAAGTTTGGTAAATTCTGCAAGTGGTGCACGACCATGCAACTGAGGCGCACGACCATGCACACTGCGATCCGCATGACCATACACCTGATGTGCACCACCCTGCGATCCGCGGTCCGCACGACCGTGCACTTGATCCACACGGCCATGCAAAATGACCAGGTCTGACAGAATCTTTTAAATACACGAATTTTGGCTCCATTTCCCTTTTTTCAACTCCCAACCACCAACAACTTCATTAATTACCTAAACCCTAATTCCCCAATTATAAATGGGAGCCTCCATACACTCCTAAACACTTTCCAAACACTCAAATCTTCTTGGTTACTCTCTAATTTCCAAAACTTTGCAGAAAGTTGCAACCATTCTAAGTGAGTTTTAGCTCGTTTTTCTTCTTATTTTCTTATGTTTTCTTCTTTCTTTCTACTTGGATAACCTCTAAGAAGGTTTTCACAAGCTTGCCTTGGCAAACTAAGGTGAAATCTCACCACATTTGAGGTCAAAAGTAGGATTAAAATTTTGCTTTCATTTATACTTTTGTATCTTGCTTTTCTTGATTAAAACTTGTTTAAATCTTGTGCCTACTTGTTCTTAAACCTATCGAAGGTTATGAGACTTGTTAGGAATAGATTCTTATGAGCTTAAGAGGTACAAACACCTCTAAACTTTCTGTTTTTGCAAGGGTACCCACAAGTGATGAAACCATCCGAGCTTGCCATGGAGTTGATGGCAAGACTTGTGTTTTGGTATAGGTGTGAATACTTGGAAGCCTTAGCTATCCTAACTTCATTCCACCACCTCACTTGATGTTTTTACCTTGCTATCTCAAGTAGTTTGGAAGACTTAAAGTAACTGAACCCCGTCTAGCCTCCGACACTTAGTTAACTCTTTCCATGTCGGGAATGACTCACCCGGGTTAAAGCTTACTTGGCTACTTGATATAGTAAGAAGTTGTACATTTACTTTTCATTCATGACCATCCGAATAATCCTTGTGATGATTTGTGTATTGGTGAATCATACAATGTGGTTAATCCTTCATGCTTGACTTACATGACAATCTATGATACTCTTGATGGACTTAGCTTAGAATTATTATATAAACTATGTATATATATATACACACACACATAACCGAATCCTTGAGGATAATTGACATGGTTACTTGTCATGGTAATAAGTTATATTATGTAAGACTTGAACTCTCGTTACGATTCTATGAGCACTTAACCCATGAAATCACAACAACCCATACGGTATATATAGTTTAAAAAACGAGTGTTTAAGGCTAGATAATTACTTTCTTGAATACATACTTTTACATACTTTAATTCCGAATTCGAATCCTCCATTATTATCCAAATACTCATACACCTACGTTTCCTCATGTAGGATAACTCGGTGTTCCATCCTTCAAACTCCCCAACTTTTCATGGGATTACCAAAAGGAAGCTTTGCAAAACCGTGAGTACACTCGAAAACTTTTTTTACGTTTTACACTTTTGGGTGCAATGTGTTTAACCTATCAAAATACACGCAAACACACTTATACTTTACACAAACACAAACAATCCATTATACATGCTTAAATACGTGATACTTGATTTGTATTCTTGGAACATTCTTATGTGATTCGCTTGTCATTAACTTCGTACCAGCCTTCCCTTAACATGTATAGCGCTATAGGAGTAGCGCAACGCCCGTAGTCTTGTGGTCATGTTAAGTCTTTAATTCTTGCGGTACACAGATGTTTGACTTGTAAAATTGCATGCCTTGATACATTAATCTAGTTAATTATTTTTCATGTGGATTCGTTTAAACCTTTTTCATACTTATGCTATATTAAACTTGTGTATTCGCTAATGCCTTGTGTGTTGAACTATACTTTTAAACATGTTGCAGGTTGATGATGTTGATATTGACGAAATCTAGTAGGGACGACTTAGAAACGCATCTAGAATTACTAGATTTTATTACTGTATTGTTATTGAGTTTTGTTGTACTTTGAGGTTTCCAATTGTTGTACTTTGATTTCTTGTGATGTACTTGAAAATTTTATTTGTGAATGACATCGGTTTGAATTAAATATTGTCACATAGTGTTATGAAGTCTCGAGCAATCTCGTTCGTCTCTGTTTCCGCCATCATTTGGGGTGTGACATCCTTGTCTTTTAATTTGTTGCCTTTATTGTATATCTTGCGTAATCTTTTGAACTTGCGGGTATTGTCCAGAACCGAAGAAGGCTAGGCCGAAATTCAAGTTCATACACTCCAAGTCTGGTTCTCAGGTACCTCTGTCTCCTCCTGTTAGCGCAACCAAAGAGGTGGGGGTACGTTTGAGGTGGCGGGAGGGAAGACTACTGAGTTGCGCGCTGAAGTAATAAGCAAAAAGATTGTTGAGCCAGTTAGGGTTGAAAAACCCGTTGGAACGAAAACGGTGTTGACCGCGGGGGTTGAAAAACCTGTTGAAGAGCATGTAAAAGAGGTTGAGAAAGTTGTTGAGAAACCGTTGAAGATGGTTGAGAAACCTGCTGCGGAGGTGTCCAGGAGGTCCGGTAAAACTCCTGAAGAGACTGTTGCCAGTGCTGCAAAGTCTAGTGAAGACAAAGGCGTGGGGCTGCATGTTGTTGCTGGGTCTGGCGCGGTGGACGAGAGTGCTGGCTCCTTTAAAGCGAGACACAAGGAACCCACGCCTATCCGGCCAGAAGATGCATTGAGCGACCACTATTATCGGTCATATGATGAGAGTCGCGCCGATCAGATCCATACCCCTGTATGAAAGTTAAAACAAGGAGATACACTAAACAAATTCCCCACATGTCGGGAGTGGTTTATGGGAGTCTTCCCCCTAGTGAGGTCAACTTCCAAAAGCAACGCAATCATGACCAAGCATACCAATCTCATGTTGTTGTGCAGGCCAACCAACTATCCACCAGCAACCAAATTATACGCGAATGGCGCAATATGTACCGAGAGCGTGCTAAGGTAGAAGCTCATAGAGGTCGACTGGCTGTTGATGCCAAACTCTTTGAGATGGCTAAGGAAGAGTTGGCTACCAAATAGGCGAAGTTTGAAGTGGACAAGAACATCGATGAGTGGGTGTCTCAAAATACAATAGGTGTCATTCAAAACAATAGGCGTCTCAAAATACAATCTATTGCGGTGGTTGACTAACATATTCGAGGCCGTTTCATTCCTGTCCTCCCTTTTTTCTCTAACCAATCCCAGTCCCACCCAGCCAGCGTCTTATTAATTAAATTAAAATGAATAGAAATGCAACTCAAATGAATAATTAAATGTTGCCGCTTCAAATTGGTTACTTTCTTATTTTCATATTAATTTGCTTTTAATAACCCAAATTCTAACCTTCTAATAATTCAACGCACGCACACCGTATGCATTTTCACCGTTTTCCAAATTCATCTATTCAAGTAACCATTCTTTATCGTTCCTTTCAACTAATCCATTTATACCTTTTTAAACCTCAATTTTTTACTATTATTTTGTTTAATCTTCATTTTTTTGATCTGTTATTTTTAAATGATTGATCAGATTTTATCTTATCTAAACCAAGAAATTTCTGATTAAATTGATAAAAAATAATGTTCCTGTTCTTTTTCGTTCGAATGATTCCTTTAATGATCGAAAACTTTGATTTGTCATTGAATGAATCATACCCTTGATCGGAATTGTTTTCTTCCGGTCGTCAGTTTACATACCGGTGAAGAACAGGGATGAACGTAGAACCATGCAATGCTAATAAAAAATTCAAGCAATTGATTTTCTGATAGAGAATATACGATCAGGAATAGGTACGCTATATTCCTTACAATCAAAACGTATACCAGTCCATATATACATAACACGTAACATACTAAAACCAAACAAACATACCAATCAAAAACCACCACACCCCCCGCCGCCAGACATCATCTCACCAAGCAACATCCCACCAAATGCACCACCCAACAACCCGGTTCCAAACCCCATACCAGAGTTCCCCATCCTACCTCTACGCGGAGGAACCACCACCGGCGGCGGCGGAGGATAACCACCGTACACCGGTGCCGCCGCCGTGTGCGGTGGAGGATAGTAACCGTAACCCGGTTGCTGCTGCTGGTAACCGTAACCTGGTGGATACGCCGTCACCGGTTCTTCCGGTTTACCGGTAAACTTCTCTCCAAACTCATACGAATAACTCAAAACCCCTTTTAACTTTTCCCGACGGTCTTCTCACCTGATAACTAACAAACTGCATCATCTTCCCTTCATCTTTTACACCTTCTAGAAGCTCCTTCACCGGAACATGAACTTCTCCGAGGTTTCTACCGCCGAAAATCCTCGCCGCCTTAATTTTAATGAATAGTGTGAGGCGGTTTTGGAATCCTATCAGAAAGTTCCATGTGGGGTCGGAATCGCCGTGTTTAGATATGTTGGCTTTGAGCTTTTGAGGGTTGCCGGAGATTGAAACGACGGCGTATACGTCCATTTTGCCCATGAAAGTGGGTTTTTTGAGGCCCTTTGCGGAGATGATTGTGAGGTTTAAATTTCTGTAGCTCATTGTTGGAATCTTGATGAAATATTGTTGGAATCTTGATGATGTGATATGTTACCAAAGATATTGAAGTTTATACTGAAACTGTGTAGCCGACTTGCCTAAATAAAACTGTGTAACCGACTCAAAGAATTGCAATCTAATATTAAAACGAAACAAGATATGGTAAATAATTTGATTTAAATAATATAATATTAAAACAAAAAAAAAAGATATTGTAAATAATTCGATTAAACGGATATGGATATACGGTTAGTCGGCTTGTGGTTATGGTTGATCAGGGAATTAGGGTAACGTTCGTAGAATCAAGAATGTTGATGATTACAATACAATACAATTTTTGAAAATTAATACTTAATTGAAAATCGGCTGCGAAAGATGTTGGACTTTATCATGGTTGATTACCTGCTTAAATAATTTAAAGTATGTTTGCCCCGTCACTATTAAAAGATTATAAGCGGGTTTGACCTAAACCGAACTTTTTTTTTTAAATGGTTCAAATTGGTTAGGTTTATAAAGTGTAACACCCTGTAAAATCGTGTCCAATATTATAGTGACACGTGATGTATTTTTATATATAGTCTATTAAAGACTAAAAAGGACTAAAAGTGACAACATGCTCAAACTAAGTCTCTGAATGACTTTCTGATGTCAACATGCATAAACCTAGCATCTGAACGACCATTAGTGTCGTCATGCATAAAAACGTAGCCTCTGAACGACCATTAGTATCGTTATGCTTAAACTCGGCCTCTGAGTGACCGTTGTGTCAACATGCCTAGCCTCTGAGTGACATCGGAGTCAACATGCTTATACTGAACCTCTGAGTGATCCTTTACGTAGTCCTAACTCTCATATGTCCTGTTTGTTGGACGAGAGTGATTAAATCCAATAATATATGAAAGTTGGATAATGGAGGGATTAAAAGTGTCAACATGTTAATTATTACCTCTGAGTGACCTTTTAACGAACCGAGAACTCGACAATGTGCGGGCATAATCCCGGGTATGCCAAGTATGGCTACGGAGGGTTAAAAGTGTCAAACTTTGAAACTGGCCATGGGTCGGTCGCGGGCTGCGAAAGACATGGCCTGTGTCTCTCGCGGGCGCGACAGAGGGTCTGCAGCAGAAAGTTTTGCTTGGTCTCCAAACAAAACTCCAAAACCATGTTTTCGAAACCATGGCTTCCCAAACTGCTATGCCACGTTTTGGGACACTTGTAAGCTTCCTCTTACACCCCTAAACACCTAGCTTCACCTCCTTTGAGTTCTCCAACTATAAATAGGTGATCAAGTTCACCATTTGAACTTGCACCTTTCTTATTCACACTCTTCTCCCTCCTCTGGAAGTTCCTAGCTAAAAGGAGCATCCAACATAGTTCTTTTGCACCTTAGGAATCACTGGTAAGTGTTCCTTCTTTGTGCATTTTCGTTTATAGGCTTTTATAGCCAAAAGTCAAGCATTTTACGGAAAACGCTTTGACTTTCGGTTAAGACCATTATAGTCCAGCCATTGTTCGAAATGAACATGGCTAAGTGATCGTAATAAGGTAGGTGTTAATCCCTATAAAGGGCACCTCCTGAAGATCACGTTTGCTAAACCAATTGACTGGTCAAAGTTATGATATTAAAAAGTCAAAAAGGCCATTTTTCAGAAAAATCATAAATTGATCTTATATATGTTATGAAACCTGTTTTGACACTTAAACAAGTTGGTAATAATTATCAGAACATGTAAGAACATGTTCGGCTCGTCAATTTCAGTTCTAGGGTCGGTTCGCAACCGAAAGTCGCGAAGTTTGACTTCTGCTTTGACTTTCGATTCTGACCCGATTTAGATTAGTTACCTACTGATCTAAAATTGCATTATGATGATAATATAATGTAGCATAACCCTATGAGGTTATATTACATGATCATAATCAGAATCCAAGTTTATGCGCAAGTTCCATAATTATGCCATCTTTGACCAAAATGCATTTTTTGCATAAAACAAGGTTTTAAATGGTAATGAACTTGAAAATGAGTTTTCTACTGATGTAATATTATTAGTAGGATTATTTGGAATGTTAAACCAAGTTATAAACTGAGTTTTCAAGCAAGTCCTTAAACCATGTCGATAAATGGCGATTTTAGCCCTTGTGGCTCATAAAATAATTTTAATCAAATCTTTTCAAGGTAAATCTTTTACCTACTGATATGTCATATTAAATACGTATCTAAGACATTTTAATCTGACCTTAACATGAGTTTCGTAAAAATCACATAAAGACGTCATTTTACGACATAAGCGTCGTTTAGGCGCATAGTATGGTTTTGAACCATATTAATGGACCAAGACTTGTTATCTACTGATTTTAAAACTTATTTTATATATATTTACATTAGGTTCATGTTATAAACTCAGAATCCCAAATAATTTATAAACTATGTGTAAAATGACCAAAATGCCCCTTCGGTGCATAGTTTGGTCATAAAAGATAGTTTACACATATAGTTGATATCCTACTGTTACTATATCATAAATAAAGTATTTTTCCAGAATACTTATAATCATAACATTTAAACTATATTCAAGTTCCTTTTATATGGTATGAAAATTACCAAAACGCCCTTATGAGGCATAATTTCGTTTTAAAACCTTACAAGTTGATATCCTACTGATATCTTAACTTATTTAAAGTATAATGGCATATAGAACTTGTCCATGACTTATCCGGTTACCCATTATTGCTTATGAGCGTACGGTTGATTATAAGTAACTAGTTACGGAATTTAACCGAAACGGGTTTAACCTTGCCATTTAAGTTTTAAAATCCAGAATGTTTATAGTTTACCCATATTATACAAGTCAAGTACTTGTCGTTCTATCCGATCATCGTTTAATCAAGCGTTATACGTAATGATCATGTACACTATTCGGTTTATAAGACCGTTAGTACTTAATTTGCTAGCTTATGCCATAATCCAGACTAGAGCCTTGCCAGTAAATGCTATCTGCACTTGGTACTTTTGTAAACGGCTGAGTTATTTAAAAGAAGAAGACTAGCTCAGGTAAATACTCTTGACTTATTTTCCCTATACGGGCTTGGGATACGGTAAATTATTACCGCTTGGTCCAAAATGGGGTCAATCGAATGCCTGTTTGTGGCTAGTAAACCCCATATTTTGTTTTAATCAGTTTTGTTTGATAACTTAAATATCAGGGGTTAAATTACCGTGTCCTGGATATGCTTGGCTCAATACGTTAGTTATTGGCCACGACCTTAGCATGGGGTGTAGGCATACACCTGTTAGATGCTCATATGCAAATTACCCAAGACGTTGGGGATAACTCCTTCGTGAGTTCGTAAGTGGTGTGTATTTAATCATGTCTCAGTTTCTGTCCCGGGCCCTGTATGTATTGACAAACATGTGAATCTGATACAAGGTTGTAAATTCAACTTTCCCAAGTTAATAAAAGATTTTGTGCCGTTTTGCACTTAAAAATCATTTTAAAGTTTTCAAAATGAGTCAATTTGGTGTATTCATCAGCAAAAGCTGACTTATCGTCCAAAGATTAAACTTCAGGTATAATACGAAATAGGCCGGAAGCTGCTCGGTAGTGAATAAGAGGATCTTGCAAATCCTTAGATCTGCCCAAAAGTCTGTTTTATATTCTTTCTTGTACATTTTTATGATCCGCATGTGGATCTTCTATTACGAGCCAGTATATTATTTTATTTCGAACATTTGGTTTGTAATAGTAATTTTACTCCATAACTTCCACTGTGCCATGTTTAATTGACAATGATTTATCAACTGACGTCACAATACTCCCCACCCGGGCCCACTGGTGTATGGATTTGGAATGGAAATCCGGGGTGTGACATAAAGCGATTTTTGGGTTGAAAATGTAACCCACTCAACCCGATTTGGATCGGGTTCAACCCCTTTTAGACCATTAAAACTGTTTTTTATCAGACCTAAATCGATTGTTGGAACCGATTCTCAACACAAAAGTCTTGAACGTATGCCAAACCAGGTTTTTTTTTTTGTATCGGGCTAGGTTGAAGACTAGTTCATCAGACCTAAACTGGTTTTTTTACACCTCTAGTCTAAACTTTCTTCGGATATAATGTCTGGCTTGTTTGTTTACACTTTTACATTGTCTTTCTAATTACCTTTTTAAATCATAATACGAGGTGTAACTATCGATATCTAAATACAGGTGTGATGATTACATGCATACAAATATGGGTTAATCTACGAAGGAGCTATTAGTAAATATTATTATGCGTTACATACACATTATAAATATATTTAAATTTTAACCTTGGCATCTCCACACAAAATTACTTTAGCTATTTTAGTTGCTTGTAGATCATGCCACGTAGCTTTCAGTTACAGCTCATCTTCATCTCAATAATCAGATCCAGCACCATCGCTCCGAAAACAACAAATTGCCGGTGAACTCTCTTGGACCGGTAAGACACTACTCAGTTACCAAATCTTTCTTCCCTGTGGATTTCCTCCGTTTGTTGAACGGCGCCGGGTGGTCTACGTCGACGACATTGTTGCCGCTTCCGATGCTTTTGGTAGCAATAGGGATGGTAGAGAAACCTATGATGGATTCTTTGCCTCTCTGACATTGCCGGTGTCAGGAATCGGTGACTGTTGTCCGTTTTGTTGGCTGATCATCGCTCTGAAAACAATAAATCGCCGGTGAACTCTCTTGGACCGGTAAGACACTACTTAGTTACCAAATCTTTCTTCCCTGTGGATTTCCTTTGTTTGTTGAACGGCGCCGGTGGTCTACGTCGACGACATTGTTGCCGCTTCTAATGCTTTTGGTAGCAATAGGGATGGTAGAGAAACCCATGATGGATTCTTTGCCTCTCTGACGTCAGGAATCGGTGATTGTTGTCCATTTTGTTGGCTGATGATGATGAAGATCGCATCGTCATGAAATTTTAGCATCATGTGAAATCTGATTTGGAGTTTTTAATTTTTTGATTGATTTTCGATATAAAATCTTCGTCAGTAGTTTGGGTGTGGGGTGTTCATCCAGATTCACAACAACTACTTTGATTCACAGTAGTGGGTTTGCTTTAGGGTAGGTGTTCATCGAGATTCTTTAGTAGGGTTTTGAATTAGGTACAATGGGGGTGGGGTGGTTTGATTTAACAACACCACTTTAGGTTTTGGTGGGTTTGACATGGCGCCAATATGACACTACTGGACCAGTAGTACCGGTTGAACCGTCCAGTAGAAACAGTTAAACTGCCCCGTACACCCGGTTGAACCGCCTAATACACACGCTTAAATCGTTTCTGAGCCATATTTGGTATGGTATAAAATCCGAACTTTAAGACATTGTTACTGGTTGATGGTTTTCCGGCGACCAAAGTCCAGTAGATTTTCCAGTTAAGTTCCGACGCGATTTCGGTAACTCGGTTTCGGTCTACATGTCATAGATAAGTGTAGATAGACGTAGATAAGGTAAGTTTCACGAACCCGAGCTACTGAGTTTTGCATTAATTGTGGTGGAGTTAGGTTTCGTGAGTTGCTTATGTTTTTTCGGAGAGTTAAGTTAGGTGCACCACCGTGAAGATAATAAGCGGTCATTATGGTGGTTGTGGTGGTGTTTCACGGCGGCTATCTAAGGTACATTTTGACTGGCACAACAAAATAGGCTTAGTCACCTATTAGTTAGTTAGGATCACAATAATGTTCTATTCTTAAAGGACTGCAATTGTGATGAAGCCATTATGATATCTGCAGAGGGTCACTATTGAACTGCTCGCATACGAGTTTAGCGATTTCTAGCAAAATATGTTGAAAGTCAATTGCATAAGAATACTTGGGAATACAAGTGGACTACAGGTAGACAAGGCAGCTTAATCAAATTTTAAATAGATTGAAGATCTTTAAGTTTAATAACTTTAAAACTGATTATTAAACAGCTTGACCATTTATGGGACATTTACTTTTTCTAATGCCTCAACTTCCAAAGTGATATACATAAAGTTATTAACTATTTATTCCGTTACCATGCCTACAACGTTGGTTGTCATTTTATTATGTTCATTATTGTTATCTGCCAACTACAGGTATCGCATGATTGCAATCATCACTGACAACGCCTCAAATACCAGCGTAGTTTTCTTTGAAGAAGCAATGACCAGTTTAGTCAACGTCGCATGATTGCAATCATCACCGACAACGCCTCAAATACCAGCGTAGTTTTCTTTGAAGAAGCAATGACCAGTTTAGTCAACGTCAGGTGCGAGGAAATAATAACTATGTACGGTCACTCTGACCCAACATATATTACCAGTTGAAATGCACTCCATAATTAACAAACCAAAGCTCAAGCTGAACCGCAAATACTCGCACTACCACCAAACACATCAAAGACAATGGGTACGCCAAAGCCAACAAAACGATCAAACAACCGAAGCAAAGGTGAAGTTTAGATAAAACACTATACATAACAAGTATGATTTTAGCACACCACAATTTCGAAATCAACTTGAACAATTGCTCACTCAACCTCTTTCACTTACATGGAGACAAGGAAGCATAACCACACAACTAATACAGTAAGCTAAAAATCAGCCCTTTTGTGATATCTAACATGGTGAAACTAAAGTCTTTTGTAATAGACTATCAAGAACATGTAATGCTTTAGTTATGTCATCATCTAACTAGACTTTAAAATGGTCTGTAATAGACATAACAAACTGTATGAAACTCTGTTTTCACTGTATGAAGTAACATCCTTAGCTTTAAAATATGTACTATGCGCAGCAACGCGCGGAGTTAATAACTAGTGCGATGTTATTGAGTAATCCCGATTCATAGCCGGACCTACCTCATGATATTTTATATTTAGTGTATAGATGTCCAATCTCAAAGGACTCTCTAGAATGATTGAGATTAACCTCTATGAAATTTTACGCGGATCCCAAAGAAAATATTGACACTAATAATAATTTAAGATTTTGTAAAAATACAATGTCAACTAGTCATCAGCTTATAAACCTAAAAACTACTTAAAAAATTATGCCCGTAACTTCATTATCTTAATAACCATTATTGTACTGAATTCCTAATTTAAACATCTAAATAGTTAATCTAATAAACAATTAAATTTAATATTCTTATCTTGAGCGACAATTGAAGTCTGAAGAACAAAGGGTTGCTGTCGGGGCGGCCTCCCAAACATATTAACGGTTTGCATTTTTAATGACAATTGATGTATATTTATTATGTATTTTATATTTAATCTTTATTTTTTCCCTTTTGAAATGTGACCCACCTGCACATCACCTGAATAAAAAAAAACTTAAATTTAACGATAGAAAATCAAACCTAAAAATTTCCAACTCTCGCAACAAAATTCATGTAATCATGTACGTCTCGGACCCATATACATTATAATTATAGACAAGGGTGTAAGATTAAATATATATATTCTTTATTATATTTAATCATGTAGCCATTATAATCATTTATATTATATTAGATCAAAATATATTAATCCTATTATATATTAGTTGGTAATTGTTGATGGACCATATTACCCTTATTAACTAATTAGGGTTTCCTTCTGGGTGTATATAAGGAGATGATTAGAGAGGTTTAGGGTTAGACTCTTACAATAACATCACTATTACCAAAGCCGCCACCCACCTCTCTCTCCATAACCTAAACCGAACTCTACCCTAATTCGGTTCTTACCATCATAATCTTACACCCTAAGGAGGAACCAGATCATACTGACAAATATGTCAAACCCCATGGTTGCGTCTCGGACTGGATTCTCTGTTGGCCTGTCTGCCGTCACAGGTATTTCTTTATGTTTTCCATTTTGTTTAAACAAAACTGATCAACATGTGGTATCAGAGCATATGTTGACACATCAGTTCTGTTATGTATCCATTATTCTGGGATAAAAATCCGGAAAACATAAATTTTGAACATGATTACTGTTCCGAAATCACATAACTTGTGAATTAATAATTCGGATATGATGTTTTAATGGCTAATTACTGTTCCGAAATCAAACGGTTATTTTTACTGTTCCGAAATCATTATAACGAACTCAAAAATCCCAGATTTCGGATTCAATATTTTAAGTTTATGTTTTAGGGTTCATCACTTGTTCTTATGAAATTCGAAAAAAGTCCTATATTTTGGAGTTAATTGCGGATTATTAAGTGTTTTCCCAGTTTTGATCTATTTTGTTTTAACAAAATTTTTGAAATCTGTTATAAGATAAACATATATTATTTTCGAAATATTTTGATATATTTAGATCAGCATTAAAATAGGAAAACTGATCCCATAATTCCTTAATTTTCGAATTTCAAAACTTATCACAACTAACTGCCATTATTAGAGATTTTTGAAATCTTGCAGGATAAATTTCGGACTAATCAGAGCCTCATCCGAGATGACTAACTCGGACTAACATGAGTCTTATCCGAAATGACTAACTCGGACTAACATGAGTCTTATCTGAAATGACTAACTCGGACTAACTTGAGTCTCATCCGAGATGCCCATTTCGGACTAACTTGAGTCTCATCCGAGATGCCCATTTCGGACTAACTTGGGGCTCATCCGAAATTACCATTTTGAACTAACTTGGGGCTCATCCGAAATGACCATTTCGGACTAACTTGGGGCTCATCCGACATGATGATTTCGAACTAACTTGTGGCTCATCCGAGATGACCATTTCGGACTAACTTGGGGCTCATTCGTGATGACCATTTCGGACTAACTTGGGGCTCATCCGAGTTTCATCCGAGATGCCTATCTCGGACTAATCCGGAACTCATCTGAGATGCTCATCTCGGACTAATCCGAGTTTCATCCGAAATCCAAGATTTTATCCGAAATCTCATTACTAAATTAGGCTATTTTGTGAACTAAATTTTATCCGAGTTCGATCCACGCTAACCGGGGTTTGCTATTAAATAAATGGTTTTGTAAACACTTAACTAATTATAATAAAATAATTTTTTACAAAACCGAATAGCTTAACTTGAATGAGCTTCTGATGTATCACTTTTGCCCAAAGGTGATTTGATGCATCTATTTATTGTTCAACTATTACGGAAAACTATGTTAATTGTGCATTATATACGTGAATGTCTTATTTCTGGCCAAAGCTGTTCTAATTCATTCATGTCTAGCATACTTAACAAGTGCGTAATTAAAGTGGTTGTCTCATTTCTGGCCAAAGCTGATTTGTCACAATTACTTTGCACACATACTTAGGTGATTACACTTCTGGCCAAAGCTGATTTGTCTTCATTTAAGTAGAACTTTTAACTAAGTCTATTATTTTGATGTTAATAATAGACAATATCACAGCTTCATAATTAAAATGGTTCTTACTTATGCCTGCCTTATAATAACTTGCCCTTAGATCACATTAAGACTTCTTTTCTTAGTATCATAATTTGTTCATATTATTTCCACTATCAACGCCCAATTGCGGGATTCCACCATTGACTGGTGATAACTTTACTGCATGGGAAGACTCTCTCATGCTTACTCTTGCTTTGCTGGATTTCGATTACGCACTAAGAGAGAATAAGCCTGAAGACCTTACTCCTCAGAGTACCGTTGCTGAGCAGCTGGCTCATGAAAAATGGACAAGGTGTAACCGCATGTCTCTCATGTTCATGAAGCAGTCCATAAGCAATGCAATTCGATGAGCCATTCCTGATTCTGAAGATGCTAAAACCTACTTGGCTTCTGTGGAGGAGCAGTTCAAGGGAACGTCTAAAGCACACGCTAGTACTCTTATCCTCAAGCTGGTGCCTACTAAGTATGACGGAGGAGTGGCATCCGTGAACACATCATGATGATGAACTACATGGTCCATAAGCTCAAGGGATTAGACATGGCGATTAGTGATGGTTTTCTTGTTCATTTCATCTTGACTTCGCTTCCTTCGCCCTATGAAGCATTCAAGATCAGTTACAACGCTCAGAAAGAGAAATGGTCGATGAGTGAGCTGATCACTATGTGTGTGCAGGAGGAGGAGCGTATGAAGATGGATCGAACTACTGATGTTGCACACTTTAATACCTCCAGCTCTAAGAAGAGGAAGAACACTTATCCAAGGAGGGATGTTTCTAAAGTCTAAAAGCCCAATCCTAGTACAAGTGCGCCTTCCAGCTCTAAGAATTCCTTAGGCAAACCCTACTGCATGTTCTGTAAAAAGACATGACATAAGCAAAAGGAATGCCCTGACTTAAGTAGTGGCATGCTAAGAAAGGTAACGATTTTTTCATGATACTTGAGTCCTATAATTTAAATATTCCTTCTAATTCTTGGTGGTTTGATTCTGGTGCTATGACTCATGTCACTAACTCTACTCAGGGATTCCTTACAATCCGGAGGCTGGGAAGAAACCAAAGAACACTTAAAGTAGGGATGATAGAGAATTAGAAGTGAGGGCCATAGGAACTTTACAATTATTTATGAAAACTGGTTTATGCATTAAAGTTTATGATACCTTATATGTTCCTGAGGTAACTCGGAACCTTGTATCAGGACCAAAGTTAGACATAGACGGTTTTGATATTACTCATGGTCATCGCAAATTCTCTATTCTCTATGATTCTGTGGTTTATGGTACCGGCATTCTGGATGGTGGTCTCTATAGATTAGAACTAGATGATGGCTTTTCCAAATCTTTGTTGTCATATAATATTAATGAATCACTCACAAAGATGAAACAAAATCGAGACTTAGAGACTTCATCCAAGTTGTGGCATCAACGTTTAGGCCACATCTCAAGAGAACGATTAAATCGACTCGTAAAGGATGAAGTCTTACATCCTCTCGATTTTACTGATTTTGGAACATGTGTCAAATGTCTTAAAGGTAAAATGACATTAGCGAATAAGAAAGGTGCCACTAGGAGCTCTAATTTATTAGAACTCATTCATACTGACATTAGTGGTCCTTACCAAATCGCTGGCATAACTGGACATACTTCATTTATCACTTTTATTGATGATTATTCTTGTTACATGTACTTGTATCTAATTAAGGAAAAATCTGAATCTCTTACAACTTTTAAAGATTATAAAACTAAAGTTGAAAAACAACTTGATCGTAAAATTAAAGTTGTGAGATCAGATAGATGCGGTGAATATTATAGAAGACATACAGATGTGGGTCAAGCTCCTGGTCCATTTTATGAGTTTTGTAAGGGCCAGGGGATTATAAACCAATATACCATGCCAGGTACACCTCAGCAGAATGGTGTCGCTGAACGAAGAAATCGTACCCTTATGAACATGGTGCGAAGTATGTTAGCCAACACTAATTTACCATTATTTCTCTGGACGGAAGCATTAAAAGTAGCTGTTCATATACTTAATAGAGTTCCTTCTAAGTCTGTCCCTAAAACTCCTTACGAACTTTGGACAGGGAGGAAACCGAGTCTTAAATATATGAAAGTATGGGGCTGCATTGCTGAAGCGAAACTTTACAATCCTTTCTTAAAGAAACTTGACCCAAAAACAGTTACCTGTATCTTTATCGGGTATCCTGATCACTCTAAGGGTTACCGTTTCTATTGTCCTTCCCATGTCACCCGTATTGTTGAAACCAAGCGTGTCGCGTTCCTGGAGGATTTTAAGGTCTGTGGGAGCAGTACCAACCCTTACGAAGAATTGCAAGAAGTACAAGACGCGAGGGGGGATTCATCGTCTTACCATTTCTTCGTTTACTCCTCTTGTACCCAATGCAACAGCTGCACCTGAAGCTACTGCACCAACTCCAAATTTACTTCCACAACCAGAACTCATTATACCTCGTAACGAAGGCACATAAAACGCTCAGAACCAAGACACCGCTAAACCCAATAATTAACTCAGGAGGTCATCCAGGCACAGAAGGTCTACTAATTGGGATGATTATGTTACCTACCTGACTGAAATGGATGTCGGAAAGCTCAATGATCCTATCTCTTATAATGAAGCCATTAGCAGTGATCAGTCTTCTGAATGGAATAAAGCAATGAATGATGAGCTTGATCCATGAAGAAAAATGATGTTTGGGATTTGGTAGAATTACCCAACGGTGTCAAACTCGTAGGATGTAAATGGGTATTCAAAACAAAACTAGATCCGAATGGGAACGTTGAACGCTATAAAGTGAGATTGGTTGCAAAGGGCTACACTCAGAAAGAGGGAATGGATCTAGGATCTTTATGGCCCTAGTAGCTCATTTTGATTTAGAGTTGCATCAGATGGACGTTAAAACCGCTTTCCTTAACGGAGACTTAGACGAAGATGTTTACATGAAACAACCTAAAGGCTATAAACCGGAAGGTCAGGAGCATCTAGTCTGTATGTTGAAGAAATCCATTTACGGGTTAAAACAAGCATCACGTCAATGGTACCTTAAGTTTGATGAAGTCATGAAGAGGCAAGGTTTTATAAAGAATCAAGTGGATCAATGCACCTACCTCAAGATGAGTGGGAGCAACTTTAATATACTTGTCCTTTACGTAGATGATATTCTATTGGCAAGTAATAGTTTAGACATGTTGCATGAGTCGAAGCGGTTACTCTCGCATAACTTCGACATGAAGGATCTAGGAGATGCTTCTTACGTCATTGTCATCGAAATTCACCGAGACAGACACAAATGGATCTTAGGATTGTCTCAAAAGGCTTACATAGATCGTGTCCTTACTCGTTATAACATGCAACAGTGCAAGCCCTCAGTCACTCCAGTAGTTAATGGAGACGTTTTCGGTTCATTCCAATGTCCGGCAACAAAGGTTGAAAAGGAGCAGATGAGCCAGATACCTTACGCGTCAGTAGTTGGGAGCCTGATGTATGCTCAAGTCTGTACTCGCCCAGATATCGCTTACACTGCTGGAATGCTAGGCCGTTATCAGACTAGTCCTGGCCTAGATCAATGGAAAGCAGCTAAGAAAGTACTTAGATATCTGCAAGGGACGAAAGACTATAAACTGACTTATAGAAGAAGTGATCATTTGGAAGTGGTAGGCTATTCTGATTCTGACTTTGCCAAGTGCAAAGATGACAAGAAATCCACTTGGGGCTATATATTTATGTTAGCAGGCGGACCTATCTCATGGAAGAGTCATAAACAACATTTAACTTCAACTTCCACAATGATGGCAGAATACATTGCTCTTTATAACGCAACCTGTCATGGAATGTTGCTTAGAAATCTGATCAGTAGACTCAAAATCGTTAATTCCATTTCTAGATCATTGAAGCTTTACTGTGATAACTCAGCCGCCGTTAGTTTCTCGAACAGTAACAGTTCGACTGGAGCTGGTTTATATCTTGATACAAAGTACTTGTTCGTACGTGAATGAGTTGAGGAAAATAATCTTTGTATTGAGTGTATTAGTACTAAAAATATGCTTGCGGATCCGATGACTAAAGGTCTCCCACCTAAAGTTTTCGAAGAACATGTTTCGATTATGGGATTTACTAAAGACCTTATTTAATAGCATATTGTACTTACTTATTTTAATGAAATTTCCTCAGTTTGATTTTGTATGTCTCTAACATATGTTCTGCCGGTATAATAACATATAGACAAATATAAATACAATTCAAACGCTAAAGGGCTTATTTACATATTTTGATCATAACTGTTAGGTTTTAAATTGAGGTTGTAGTATGACTAATGGGGGTCCTGAGTCGAAGATGACTCAACGGCTGTATTTCTCTGCTACGGTTCTTGGTTTAAAGCTAAAATGAGTGTTAACTCCTGATCTACTTATTATAATACTCATGATAAATTATTACTCGGCTAAGTGAGAGAATATAAGATTAAATATATATTATTTATTATATTTAATCATGTAGCCATTATAATCATTTATATTATATTAATCAAAATATATTAAGCCTATTATATATTAGTTGGTAATTGTTGATGGACCATATTACCCTTATTAACTAATTAGGGTTTCCTTCTGAGTGTATATAAGGAGATGATTAGAGAGGTTTAGGGTTAGACTCTTACAATAACATCACTACCAAAGCCGCCACCCACCTCTCTCTCCATAACCTAAACCGAACTCTACCCTAATTCGGTTCTTACCATCATAATCTTACACCCTAAGGAGGAACCAGATCATACTGACAAATATGTCAAACCCCATGGTTGCGTCTCTGACTGGATTATCTGCTGGCCTGTCTGCCGTCATAGGTATTTCTTTATGTTTTCCATTATGTTTAAACAGAACTGATCAACAAAGGGTTAGATAAGTTGATGGAACGGTGGGGTTTGAATCCAAATAACAAAACCATTAGTATGTTACTTTCTATGAGTTCAATTAGTGTAAAAAAAATTGTTGTTAGAGAAAATAAAGATAAGTTGACCGAACTTACTTTTTGAAACCATAAAGCCATCCCAAGTTTCATAATTAGTTGTTCTTAAAAACACTTTAACGACTTTGAATTTCATAATTTCGAATTTAATTTGTATTAATTAAATTAATCATTTTGGTTTACTTTATTTTTTTCAGGTGCTATAATTTTTAATTTAAAGCTCCCCTGCCCTTTGTCTGCCCAACATACTCTTTAATTTGACATCTTTTTTTTTTCTTTTTACAAAAAGAACTAAACTTTTATTTAGTTGTTGGGTAGAGGACTGAACATCCAACTCATAACTAGGATCTTTGTTTTATTCTGTGTACAAAGATTCATTTTTTTATCGGCAAATTTGGATCACTTGGATCACTGATGTATTATTGGACTTTATAGGTTAGTGGCATTTTGAGGTTGGATAAGACTTTGGTATTAATAGGTATTGGGTTTGATTCTCATAAGAGGGGTTTTTCCCTTATTTATTGGGTTTCCTTCTGAATTAGTGTATAGGCATTAGCCTAGTGGAGATGGATATGATCGGGTGATTCCGTTGGTGACACGATAATAATCTAGTGATCCATCAGTGATCTAAATTTGCCGTTTAAAAAAAAGTCATTCTCCCAGAACGCCAAAAATATTTTAGATTCTTGTATGTTTTTATGGCCTCTAGCCTCAAAGTAGATTTCTAGTACTAGCCAAACTGGAGTTTGTGATCTAAGTTGGAGCTTGATAGCTTGTGACGTGTACATACTTATTTTCTAACTTCAGATCCCCCTTTTAAAGTTATGAACTTACTTGATGCTCGAAGGTGGGAATCATTTTGGGGATCAAAGAAGGATCTTCCTAGTTTCTACTCACAAAAATGATCGTCTTAGCATCTAGCTATGTTGGCTAAGTGGTAGTGAACGTTTCCTACATAACCCGATGCTTTTAGGTGTAAGCTTACCAGATTGATCAATCTATGGGAATGGTATAACGAGTGATTTGAGCAATGATAAATTTCTTCGATTCCATACAAGAAAACGCGGTAATAATGGCGACCTTGTCGCCAGTACTGTAGGTGGTGATCTGCGCCGCTAAATATTTTAGCGGCGACATGTAATATCAACATATATTCCTTATTTAGGAGAAATGTTGGAAATGGTATAAATATAACAAGCCGCTCGATCAACAGCTTGCAAAGATTTGATTATAAGGCGCTCAAAAGTTTGATTTCAACAACTACATAGAGTTTGCTAGCCAATATGTATTGGACGATTAGTGTGTTATTAACTTAAAATACATAATAATAATAATAATAATAATAATAATAATAATAATAATAATAATAATAATAATAATAATAATAATAATAATAATAATAAGGTACGAATATAGGTCCATGTTAAACCGATCGAAGCTAGCTTGATTGCATTTGAATTGCAACTTCATATTTTTCTAGATTAGGTAAATAGTCCCTAAACTTTTAGCACACATGATATAATACCAAAGTATGCCAAAAGCATGTTTGAAAGCATAGTGACATAGAGTGAAACCTTCACCTGCATCTTTATTCTATTTAGTTGTAAATTATTCTCTAAGATCCACGTACATATCTAACATGATGCTTATACATACATATACACGGGGATTAAATACAAAATGGATTTTGTCAAAAATGCATAGAAAACAAAATATATTTATGGACTATTGATCAAATTAGTTTAATAGTTAAGATTAAGTTAATCTTTTGTCTAATTGTATATATGCATATACACTATATGGCCGATAGCCTCTTGGCCTAGTTACACAAGATACTTATCCCCATAGTGGTACAAGTTCGAGTCCCACAAATCAAAGTAAGCAATAAGTAGATTTTAGGAGTAAAATTTATCGGGTGTTATGAGTAGGTGTGTTTGTGGTTCAAAAAAAATGTATATACACCATATGTGCGTGCGTACACATATAATCTTTATATTTTTGTAAAAGAGTTGATAATAATATCAAAAAATAGTAAGGGGATAGATAAACTAGACATTGTTTTTTATTTTTACTTTCTCACGACGAAGAAATTACATATATAGATACATGCATGTACCGCGTATATAGATATCATGGAGAAAGTTGGACACACATAGAGTTGGAGAGAGAAATAAATACATGATATACATATATAGAGTATATATGTTTGTGTGTGAGGTTGAGCGAGTTTTGTTTAACTAGCTAATTAAGTTAAGGAGATTATAAAGAAAGAAGCAGCTGGCAATATATATCGGATGTTTGCTTCACGCAAACAATCTTATTTTGGGTCTTTGCTTCTTCAATCTGTGCCTTTAAAGTCTTCATCTTTCTCATAAAACTCACCCATCAAACCCTAAACTCTCTCTCTCTCTCTCTCTCTTTCTCTCTCTCTACAAACAAACCCTAATAACTACGTGACAAACTGACAATATTCAAATTTGAAAACAAACCCACACAATGAGTACAAACCCTGGTGGTGCTGGAAGTAGCACAGGAGGTGGTGGGCCATGTGGAGCTTGCAAGTTCTTGAGAAGAAAGTGTGTGGTAGACTGCATATTCGCCCCATATTTTGATTCCGAACAAGGTGCTAGCCATTTCGCGGCGGTGCATAAGGTGTTTGGAGCAAGTAATGTCTCAAAAATCCTTTTGAATATACCCATGCACAAGAGGGTTGATGCAGTGGTAACTATATGTTATGAAGCTCAGGCCAGGCTTCGAGACCCTGTCTATGGGTGTGTTGCTCATCTATTTTCCTTGCAACAACAGGTTCATCACCTACACTGGCTACTTATAGTTTTAGGGCGTGCTATATACACGATACATACCGACAATCTAATCTCACACTGTTTTTAAACGGTCATTTTGAGATTACAGTTAACGGTCATTTGGAATTAGGGCTTGCATCATAGCCCCTACCTTTAAACGGACGGTTTAAGTTATTCCTTGGTTGTTTGAGTAGTATTTTACAATTTATGTTTCATTTTACATATAAAAAATAAGTTACTCTAGTAGTATTTCATTTGATTCATATATAAATTTTAAGTCTAAATTAATCAGGAAATTAGCATATCCAAATAAATTAATTTCTAATACTTAAGATTTTATGGATGAGATAAGATTATTAATTGCTTTATTATATTGGTAATTAATACATGAATAATCTAGAGTTCTATTAAAAAAATCACTGGCTCTAATAATCTATGTTAGTTTCTCATATGATACGTTGAAAAATGAAGTAAATACTACTTTTTGGTGAAAAATGTTAAAAAGTTTATTTTATTGGCTATTATAGCATGAACAAACTAATGGTTTAATTTATGCGTGGTGAAAAATGAAGATTAAATAGAAATTTTTTGTCCAGTTAGAATATATACAAAGAAAACGTGTATAGAATTTAAATTATACTAAATTCACTAATAATCCATATCTGAATCGAACCAAGTTATGCTCACCTCTTTGTAAAATTACAACCTTGTAGATATTCTTTTACTGATTTTAAGAGAAACTTGATTCTTTAATGCATTGTTTGCCTTAGCCTTAGTGTTTTTTAGGAGAATAGACTTGTTGAGAGATTTATATAGGTACTCTTGTAAGGGTAAGTCTGTGTTTTGTCTGTCTATTTGCTATATTATCTGCCACTACTATAGTTTACAACTTTCATTAGTGGTACAAGAACGAAAGAAAGTTAGACACGAAATCACTACAATGTTTAAAAACCGGATCGGTGATCAAACCACCTGTTGTATTGATTCTTTGTCATCTATCCAGTTGTCCGGATTGCGGTCGCAATTGATTATATATCCATGCTTATATAGAGTTCTATTCCATCCAAATGAACTTGCAACAACCAATTATATTATCTTCTATAAATAAGAAAATGTCTCACATCAAAATATATTTTTTCAGAAATTCGTAAATAGCTATACTTATGTATATATTAGGAAATTATGTAACCACAACAATAATACCCTTTCCATTTCCATGCATCACTACAAAAGGTTTTAAAGTTGTTATAATTATAATGGAATTTCGTAAATTATAAGATTGCTATGCATTAGTACAATACATATATTCTAAACTTTCTTTTCTTAAACAAGTTACATTGTCGTACGTCAAACATTGCTTTTCCTCCACAAATTAGAGAAGGGGAAGCCGATTCATTGAACTAGTTAGCCAATAATGTATATGTACTTTTTCATAATTCTTTTCTTTATATTTTTAGGTTAAACAATTACTAATGGTTTTTGAGTATCCTTAACCGAACTAAACTCATAAAGTAAAACTAAACCAAACCAAGTTGTTAGTAACAGTTTGACTTCAGCTTCGTTTTACAATTTAGTCTTATAATTACAAAAATTGGGTGCGCAATTGTCTGGGTACAAATAAAAAAAATAGTTGCAAAATTGTGATGTAAATTGTAAAGAAATTGTTCATGAGATCGTCAACATAAAATATTTAGTTATGATTGAATGACAAGTGAAGCATTTTAGTGGTATAAAAACAATATCTATCAACAAAAATTGCAAGAAATTGAGGGGTGCATTGGGATCAAACATGAACAAGTGTAAGGGGTGATGTTGCTAAAATTCATGAAAAGCTAGGTTGATTATTTTAGTGTTAAAAATGCTTGTAAATCGTGTGTAATATCTTAAAAGGAGATTAGTTTTTTGATTAAATAATTAATTATTTTGATTGTGTATATGACAACTATTGCGGGCTACAATGTTTCCTTTGTAACATTGAAGCCTGTTTTGTTTTTCTGTTTTTTTGGTTTTCAGGAAATGGTCGGTCTTTTTGCTAACCTTACATGTCTTTTAAGGTTACCAAGCGTTTAAATATTATTTCATATATTCCATTTCCTTTTTAGTAATTTATTATTATCATTATTTGCTTTAACTAATATCTACACATGCATATGCAGTTGATTTGTTGTTTCTAATAGTGTATTTTCTAATAATTAATTAACCGTCACCATTTCGGAAAAAATAAAGAGAAATTAGATTTACAAGTTTTAGTCGTTAATTAAGTATCTAAACTATTTCATGCTCGAATTACTGAAATATCGTGTGTATCTTTATGGTTGTAAAGTAACCATAGTTTTTAAAGTTAGAATCGAACTTTTATCGCACTATAGCTTGTTTGAGTTCATTTTTATTAACGAGTTCAAACAATATATCATAAGAAACAAGCTAATTGACATATATAATCAGTCAAGATGAATCCTTTTGTAATAAGTAAGCTATGAGTACATTTATGAATTATTATTTTCAGTTGATGTTATTGCTAAGTATTATTATTTCTGGACTTATATGGAAAAAGCTACTTATGTATATTTTCAATATATTTGGTTATCAAAAGTACTTTTTGTATGAATATTATCTTGAATCGTTCTTGAGTGTAGCTCAAGTGGTTCGTCATCGAGCTGTTCATAACTGTCTTCTGCCAACCTCTTTCTTGCTCTCTTGGACCTAAAAAATATTCATTTAATTTAACATATATATATATATATTTATATATTTACATCTTTGAGACAACTATATGTGTTTGGACCATATTACTCTCTTTTTAAATGAATATATTTTTTTCAACCCCAAAGGGGCAAGGGTTTGTATTTGGAAGGTTAGGGTTTGCAATTCAGAAAGGATTAGCGGCGCAGCTTGTTGCCCGGCTACCTTCTGTTTTGATGTAACTTGACAAGTTTTCTGAATTTAAAATAATTGATTTTTCAAAAAAAATTTGTATAGTATGAAGATAATATTATCTAGTAACATATAGGTGGTGTAGAAGTAAAATAACTTGATCATCTGTAGTGGGGTTTTTGAACGGTTTTTTTTTTCCTAAAAAAGACTTGTCAACACTTTAGAACCGTCTTCTGGACGTTTTTTTTTTCAAAAAAAAAGGTTTGCCGTACCTTTTTCAACGCCCTTGTTCATTCTTTTTGACCAATGACTTTCCTGATGGTTTTTGTTTGGCCAATAAGATTTTTTTGATGGTTTTTATTTTATTTTATTATATTACACCCATTTTAACATAATGCCCTACAATGACTACATCCCTACTACACTCATTTTAGAAAAACACCATATAATTCCTTATTGCTAACTGGAGTGTCACATGACACACAACACCCATGAATATATTATTTATATGTACCACTACAGATAGTCTTATACAAATCACCTCCTGTACATAATATTTTGAGAAAATTTGATGGGAATTAAATGGAATGTGATTGAGTGAAGGGTACAATCAACATATTGAGAATGTAGAATGTTGCAGTCTAGTTTTCTATTGCTTCCAAGGAACAACTTCCCCTTTTGAAAATTATTAAATTAGAAAATATTTTAGTATATTATTTTATCCATAAAGTTATGTTTAAAAAAATATATTTATTAAATAGAAAAACAATTTCTCAAGACACATTCAAAAACTCTACATAAGTTATTGTTGATTCATCATACGCTTTTATTAAATAGAAAAACAAGGTCATAAGATACGTATTCAAAAACTGCACTTAAAGTATTGTTGATTCGTCATACGATTAATTGGTATTTTTTTTCATTAACTCTTACGCTTTTTAATCGTCATACAATTTATTGGTATTCTTTTCATTGACTCTTGCGCTTTAAATATTATTTATTTGATCTTAAACCTGGCTTGAAAATAACCTTTATCTTGAATAAGTCAAGCTTTGCATTTTATAACCATGTGGAAGTTTGAGACTAAGACTACTTATTTGACTTAGTTTGGTTACAGTCATAGGGATAAAAAAGTAACGACATGACATGTATAAACAAGTATGATAATATTAAATAAATCCGACTTAAAAATAAATTCTCTTGAATCAAGTCGATGACTTAGTTTGGTTACAACCTTGGGTATATAAAAATAACGACATGGCATGTATTAAAAAGGTATGGTACGTTAGATATATATCAAATTGTAAGATACACATGGAATATTTTTCAGGATAAACTATATTTTGAACTTGGAATTTTTTAACTCAACAATGTCAAACTAAAAACTTAAAGAAGGGTAGGCCAGGTTGATACTTTCTCTAGTCGTGTTAAATCTTATTGGTCTTAATCAATCTCGAGCTTAAAGCTTGAGTTAACAATGTGTTGACTTGATTTGGCTCAATTACACCGATAGCTTTTGATGAAGTTATGTTAAATAAAGATCTATTAGATTATTTTCATGACATGAAAACTCGTGGGGAACAACTCTAAAAATTTTAATCGTAAGTTTGATTATATGCTGGTGTTTTGATATTAACCAAGTACTTTGAATAGGTGACGAATTTACAAGCTGAGCTCTCTTATCTCCAAGCCCATCTAGCAAGCCTAGAGGTTCCAACGCCGCCCCCACCACCACAACCATCAACTCCACCCGCTGGATTTTCCATTGCGAACCTCCCGATCACCTCATGTTTTCCAGCTAACTACAATTTATCTGTACTTTTTGATCCAGTGATACAAGCTTCTGCCCATGCCATGCAACCATCAGCACGACAAGCGGTTCCAATGCAATTCAGTGGTAGCAACACTGGAACTCCACCCCCACACAGTGGTGGTAGTGGTGGCTCTAGTGATCTTCATGAGCTAGCTAGGGAACTTTTACAAAGGCAGAACATTGGGTCTTCAGAAATTTCATCTTTATCTTTACCACCACATGATACTAGATGAGATAATGGATTTGACCATCTATCTTGACTTTGTTAGTTGACTACAAATGATACAGGAGTTTGACCTTTGAATTCCTATCATCCATTTATTTTCTGGATTTTAATTCTCAAGTTGTCTTGATTAATGGTTACTGACTTTTTAGATTTGTTTTTAATTTATCAATTGACTTATCAATTGACTGTAGGACATGTGTTACAATTTTATAATAAAAATTATATAAATAAATATAAAAATTGTAAAGATACTCTCTTTATATAATTTTGAAAAATTGTAGTACCCGTACCGTGTACAAATCCATACAAAATTAAATATGAAATACAACATATTTAAATAAATCGATATCTTCAAAAGATAAAGTCTTCAACTTGATCTTTAGTAACGTATTCTTGTAGTCTCCTTAGCAAGATCTTCAAAAGATAGAGTAATCAACTTTGTGCTTGAACAAGGCCTTCTTGTAATATCTCTTGCTACAAGAAAGAACAAACGTTGTTGACGGTTGTGGCTGAGGCACGTGTTCAACACGCTTCCCTTAAAACAGATTTCGCGTCTCTACTAAAGATGATGCGTCTGTCTCCCAGGGTACAACAGCCGGAGTAATGTGTACTGCCGGAAATGGCCACACGCCCGAGGTTACACCGGATACAATTATAGTGTTAGAACTTGTGAAAAAATAAATGATATGAATGAGATGAAATTAAGTAGATAAAACTTATCTCTCTAAATACCCAACACATGGGTATACAAGTATCTCAAGAACTCTCCATGAATTCATGTGTTTTCTTGTATTACTTCTCTTTTATTTTTCAAGCATTTCTCTATCTCAAAATGAGACACATAGCCTACTATTTTTGCAAGAGTTGAGAATAAGTGAAGAGTCTCACTTAATTAGTTATTTTATTAGAGACATAAACTCTAATAATAACAAATAAATTAACATAAAAACTCTACTCAAGAGTTTAATCTTTAATTCACCATATATTTCTTTAAATTAATATCCATTCACACTACAAAATTTTTCTACATTGTCTATATTTAAAGAAATAAAATATAAATATGTGATTATATTTTTGTTTTTTCTTTCACACAGTTAAGCAATGATATAAAATATAAAATTTTCCTACATTGTCTATATTTCAAGCGGTTTGTCATCTAACTGTTCATAACTGTCTTCTGCCAACCTCTTTCTTGCTCTCTTGGACCTGCAAATTATTCATTTAATTTAACATGTGTATCTATATCTACTGTAGAATTAAAAAAAATATACTTGTATCAAAGCACAAACTTGAATGAAGACTTTCTGGAGTTGAGCACATCTTCTGTTTCTTCATCATCACCGAAATCAGAATAAATTTTTGTATGATTCCATCTGCTCAACCTGTTAAAGAGCAAAAAGTATAATTTAATTAACCAACGGTGATAATACGAGAGCAAAATATATGTAAGATGCATTATCACAGACAGAACCTTGAGGTAGCTGCTTTTGATGATAAACGAGATTTTGTTTCCTCGGTGTTAGCAGAATGTTTTCGCTCTTTTCGTTCATTTATCTGCATTCCAACAGTAACCGGTAACTGATATTGTTTAGTTCAAACTTCAAACCAACTTTAAATACATATTGATCGATCATTTCCTCCACAACAAACCTTTTTTATATTTGTGAGCAGCTTCATATGGTCTTTAGGCATTGCTTCCTTAACAGCATCAAGCCTGCATGTCTTGACAAGCATTTCCAAGAGCTGCTACACCTGTAGGTTATTTCAACAACAAAAATTAGTTTTCACTAGATGAAAATACATACTTGTAATACAAGGTAAATGTGGAAAACAAACCTTTGCTTTGAAATGATTCTTGTTGCTACTTTGCCAGCTCAGCAACGCCTCCACCATGTCCCGCATATGGATTTGCAACCCTTCAGCTTGTGACTTGGCTACCAATACCTTCAGAAAACCTAAACTGGTCTGCAGCAACAAGGAATTAGACTCTTGAAGATAAATTAAAATGTACTAAAAATATTTATCTTGGTTAGGGTTGCAAATGAACTGAACATGCAGAGAACAGTTCATGAACTGTTTCGCCGGAACTTCGTTTGTGCTCTTTCGTTTAATAAATGAACGAACACGAAACTTCGTTCGTTTAGTTAAAGGAATGAACATGATAGAGGCCGCGTTCGTTCATTTATGTTCGTTTGTTTATGTTTGTTTGTACCCGTTCGTGTTTGTTTGTGCCCGTTTATGTTTGGGTTTTTACATTTTTATATGTATTAATAATTTGAGTATAATGCCCGAATAGGCCCTATGGTTTCTCAAAATTACACTCTTAGTCCCCAACTTTCTAAAATTACATTTGTGCTCCATGTGGTTTATACATTTGTTACTCGGATAGTCCTCTTAATAGATGACTGTTAGTTTCCTCAGTTAAGTCCATGCAAAATTACCAAAACACCCTTACTATTAAAATATAACAATTAAAAACATTAAAATGAATAATTGACATTTATGAAGCTTATTGGGTCCCACCATTATTAAAACCTTCCCCACCCTATACCCCTTTCTTCTTCTTCTCTAACCCCAGCCACATCGTTAGCTCGTCCCCTCTTCTTCTCCGGCGAAAAACACCACCCACGGTTGCCAGCTGATCTGCACATACACAACAAATGCTTGCTTTGGGTTCTAATATCTTCCCCTTTCAAGATCATGGAATTGAAAATGAAGTCCAATTTCACATACGATGAACAACTACCACCGGCTTCCGATTTCACATACTTGAACAACCACCAACCCAAGGTCCGATTTCACGGAGTATCTCTTCGGTAGCTTCGATCTGGTTCACAAATTGAAGGATGAAACTGAATTTTTGTTTATTTGGGTTTAGCTAGAAACCAGCCACCAACGTCATTCCTATTAGGTTCGATTTTCTATTTGGATCTGAAACAGATCTGCAATGATGAAGTCAGACTCGATTTTCTAGTTTGATTTGCGTTTGTCATTGTTTGTTGAAATGCTATCTATTCGTCAATTATTCATTTTCCAGATGCTACTATTTTGTACCATTAACTTGGAATATATATTACAAAATTAGAGTTTTACTTTTATCTAACAGTGCAAACTTTTTATGAGCTTCTAGTGTTTTGTTGATACTAGTTTGATTAATAAAGTACGAAAGTGGCATAAGTGATAAGTTATACACTTGCGTCTATAGAGTCGGTCTATGTTGTGGATAAGGATGGCCGGAATTTTTAGATCTACCGAAGAGATTTGCAGGAGAAAAAAGAGATGGGGAAGATGAAATGAGTGAGTGGTTTGTTAAGTAGGTCCTACCTAATTAATTCATTTTGTTTTATTATTAAGGGTAATATAGTCATTTTACATGGACTTAACTCTACAAACTAACATCCATCCAGTTGAAGGATTATCCGAGTAACAAACGAGGATACCACAGGGAGCACGAATGTAATTTTAAAAAGTTTGAGACTAAGAGTGAAATTTTGGCAAACCACAGGGATTAACTGGCATTTTACTCTAATAATTAATAATATATATTTATGTGTTCTATATTTTATTACCCGAGTAATATATATATTAATGCCGATCATATTTGAAATTTAATATATATTCATTTGTGTTTGTTTATGTTCATTAACGTTCGTTATGTTCGTTTATGTTTATGTTCATGAACACTTGTTTGTGTTCGTGTGTGTTCATGAACGCCAAGTTGTGTTCGTGTGCGTTCATGAAGGTTCGTTTGTGTTCGGTACCTAAAATTAACAAACGAACACGAGCATAAAATCTCGTTCAGTAAGCGTTCGTGAACACATGTATATCCTTAACAAACGAACACGAACAAGGCCCTGTTCATGTTCGTTCGGTTCGTTTGTAGTCCTAATCTTGGTTATTGATTAATATTCTTACTTTATTTATTTCTCTTTTCTTTCTCTAGAGAAGGAGAAATGTGGATGGGAGAACATCAAATGCGTAAAGCCTTTCTTTCCAAATGAATAATTGCAACCCTCATCTTCGAATCCTCTGGTGTTTCATCCACTATGAAGAAATGTTCTGCCCTATATATCCACCCATCAACATCCAAACCATCAAATTTGGGGAATTCCAATTACAAAATCTAGTGTTCATGTATGATCGATCAGATTTTGCAGATGCAATGATCAGATCATCATCCGTTCCTTCTTTGTTTAACAATTTTTCTGTTAAAGTTGTCAAAGTTGACTGAATTGCCGAGTTCGATATCCTGAGATTATCAATTGTTGTTGTGAACTGTTGGATCATCTTTTCGTGTTCTTTAACAAGTTCTTCGAGTTCTTGATTTCATGTTTTTGTTGCCATATCGGTTTGAAATAGACGAATTGACCAAACAATGATCTAATTCGATTGAATTGAAGCGAATGGGTGAAATTGATCGAACAAATGATCAATCTCTTGAAATTAAATCGAATTTTGTATTGAACTGATACTGAAACACCAAGATCGATGCTCTAATACCAATGTTGGAGCTCAATTTTAGAGGGAGAAACAGTAGAGGGAGAAGACCTAAAACCAAGCTAATTTGTTATTACAGACTAACCGTTTATAACACTATTACATACTATTACAGAATTGACACTATAGTCCCTGAACTATTACAGAATTGACACTTTAGTCCCTGAACTATTACAAAACGAACTAAAACTAATCAAAGTATTTTCTAATCTAACAATTCGATAGAAGATCATTACACTCATATGTCAAACGAGCCATGCCCTTCACCGTTGCACTGATCATGTGAGGTGACTCGCATACGAGACCACCAGCCACCTACACGAAAATATAAAAAGCACAATGAATATTCCTTTCAATAATTAAAGCAAACCGAAATGTTTTTTTTCTTTTTCCAGAAGCTTCTATACCATGTTGAAAAAGTTATAAAACAAGGGCAAAAAGGACAATGAATATTCCTTGCAACGATCTATGATTCGGAGGACAAAGGAGTGTAAAACAAGGGCAAAAAGGAGAGGCCCTAAGGGATCCCCCTGCTAAACCCCTGTGGAAGACCAAATATTATCATTCCCCACATAAAGCCTAGCTGGTTGCTCGTATAAAAAATCAACCCAAACAGAGATGGATGGACACATTTCCTTATCTCGTTTAAAAGAGCAGTTCTATCCACAAGGTTAAAGGCATTCGAGAAATCGACGGTAAGCATAGCCAACGACTCGTCTTGATGGTGCGCATTTAAGAACTTGTTCGCACTATGAAGAACCGCCTCAGCCTTGTTTGGAACCACGACCCCAAACTGAAAGTCACCAAGATATTGGGCCATATCCTTCCCTACCCCCTTCAACACTACCTTGGAGACCACTCTCCTCCAGATCGAACCCACTGCAATAGGCCTAATTCCATTATCGGGCTTGAGAAGGGGCGTAAGGGGAGCAGATGCAACAAACTCCGCCAAAATCCTCAGACATCCCCCCATAAACATAAGTTAACCATAGCTGAAATCGCCCTAAGCAGACTAACCGCAATCACGGACCCTTTCCCACAAAGGGCGTCCAAAAGGTGTTGAGCCCTCAAACCATCTCTCCCACATGACGTCCTTTTAGGGAAGGATTTGATACACCCTAACACACTGTCGGTCTCCGCTACAATGAGGCTCTGACGGTAAGAAAGCAAGCATGGTAGGGGTGGCATGCACGGGTGTTTATCTACAAGAGCCTTCATAGTTTTCTTATCAAGTGGTGCAACCCCAGAAGAACAAAGGACCTTAATCGCAGCGGTAAAATGACCATCGACAACCTTACGTAAACACTGCTTGATATTAGAACTCGCATAGTCACTATTTTTATCAGACATTTTCTTAAAACCTCCGGACCCTCCTTCACAGGTTGAGCAAACAAAGACTGAATGAGAATGCCAAACCCCTCATGGTCACCCCATTGGGCCAACGCCCGCTGTATACTGAGACATTGACCATTTTTCCTGTTGTCCGACCTCTTATCCTGGCGGCTGACGGGCATAAATACACGCAAGGTCACCGAGGTAATAGACGAAGTCGAATCCATGCATCAACTAAATCAGGCATAGCCAGCACATTATCCAAAGTTGTGGCTAAGGCTTGGGCAAACGCAATGCGACAACTAAAGGGGATGCTCTTGACTGTTTTAATAGGAAGAGAGAAAACTCGGTCATGGAGAGCAACATCAACACATACCTCTCCAGACGAGGTAACCTCCGTTGCGACACACGGTTTAGGGACTCCCACAATAAAACCCACATCACCCACTTTCTTTGGCACAAACCGAACAACCCGATCTTCATGGTGACACCCTCGCCGGAAAGAATGAAGGCACATGCACTTCCAACACAACTATTGTTCAGACAACCTAAGGGTTTCACAAACATAGGTAAAAAGATTGGGGTCTTCAGCAATGGCACGCCTTAAAATATCTTTTCTATCATCCGAACCAAAAAGGTGTTGTTTAATATGAGTCATAAGCCTTGGGATCCCGTTAAACCTAGCAACCCCATCGGGGCAATAATGGAACCCCTTGAAGGGGCAAGGCCAAAAACCATTCGACATGGCCTAAAAAATGAAATGAAAACAACTTCAACAAGACACTTAGGCAATGTCTCCACCCCAAAACAAGAAGGAAAAAACGGAACTAGGGCTAACACCAGATAGTTCAAAGTCTTTTTGAACCCGAGCTCATTGAAAAGTTACTCCGAACATTTCATCGAACACCTTGTGGGCGCAAACCCCACAAGGAAACGAACATCCCACCTCTCTGATCCATCACCACAAATCAGAACACAAAAAACTTTTTGTTGCTTCCAATTAACTGGTGTATAGAGATTTAGTGTATATGCCGGTTGTATGTTGTAATGGGCAAAAGACAAAACCGTAAAGCACGTTGCTTTCAGTTGCTTCCAATTAACTGGCGTACAGAGATTTATTGTATATGCTGGTTGCTTCCAATTAACTTGTGTACATAGATTTAGTGCAATATTCAACTTTTATTCAAAATTCAGTTTAAAAATAAGTTTGGCAAAAGTGGAACCAGCTAAACAGAATATAGTTCTTATGTTGCTTAGCGGATAACAAACTAATTCATCACCTAAAGCTCTATGTTGTCAAAAGCGCACCCTAGACGCAAAAGCGCAGCGCGGGAAAAGTGTATCGCCTGGACAGAAGCAATTTCAAGTTGTTTTCCAGCCAAAAAAGTCTAGACCAGTTTGATGTTGAACATGCCTAAAACCCCCTAAATAAGCCTGGAATAAACCTAAAACCGCCTAACATGCCTAGAACCCTAATAATGATATTTTTAGACAACACCCCCTTTTTCGCCGTACACCTTTGACAAAGCTACACATGACTGATGAGGTTTACCACTTCCAATCTTCAAATTTGACAAGACTTGGTCTTAGCATGGGTATTATTAAACTGTCATCAAGGTAAGTAAGAACCCTCAAGTGAGGCCCAGTTCACAATAATCTTGCTGCAATAAGGACATCCATTGTGCATTAGTGCCCCTTATGTAGCCACGTGAACACCACGCCAGAGGCGCCATCATGGGGCGCCAACCATGAACCGCCTCCTTGCCAAGCCCATAACAGGCATTAAAGGGAGAAGGGTGCAAGTCCATCCCACTCCAACCAATCACGCTTTTTTGTTTTTTTTTTCAATTTTCAGTTAAGCCACAATGTGATAATTAGACTATGTGTAAGGGGCCCACTTTTTTTAACAGTCATGTCATAAAGTGCATGTCACATCACTGCAACGTAGTTATGAGCTCTGAATCACTTTCTTTCACCTTTAGTGTATAATGGTTTCACAAGTTTCATTACCAACTATCCCAATAAAATATCTATAAATCTAACACATTAAAAAACAAAACATGTGATTGGTCATCAGGGCAAGGGGCCCACCCACTACTCCCTTTAACAGTCTTAACACAGTTTTAAAGGGTGGGTTAGTTAAAGCTAATGGTGTAAGTGGCTACATTATGCATAGTTAAACCATAATGGGTAATTTTAAACAACAATTTAAGTCAATAAGTGCATTATTATAATTTATACATCAGCTACCATGGAATCTTGAGTAAGTCCTCGTATAAAACTAATACCTTGAGACGAGAATCAGCAATAAACCTTAATAGAACTCCAAACAAACAATTCGAAACATGAGACCAACTAGTCCGGTGAGCAACAACCAACAAATGTGAAACGCACTTCAACCCAGAAACTACAACACCATCATCATAACCACCCGAGTAAGTAAACCGGAAAAGTAGTCGTTTTGCTTCCGGATAACAACATGAGAGATGGTGGGTAGAACCATGCAGACGATGGTAATGAGAGCATGTATGCGGTAGGTTGGGGTCCGAAGATAAGAGTTTATCGAGAGAGGTGCATGTTGCGAACAAATATGCGAGAGGTGTAAGAGGGTGGTTCAGGTGTTTAAGGCTTTGAGATATGTTGGTGATCATGGAACAGAGGTGGTGGTGTTGTGGGTCGGTTGAGGGACCGAACCGTGAGAGAATTGTGGAGCATAAGTCGGGTTCGGGTTGATTTTCGTCTTCCATGCTGCTGCTGCACAATCACTGTGGTTGTGAATGAAAACGGAAAACCTTGACGGCAAAATTGGCTGTTAAATCGAAGTAAACTGCAATTTTACCTATGTTGTTTTATTTGCTGACGTCATTACCCTCTATTTTCAAAAATCGTTTGCTTGATTGCGTCGATCTTGAACCCTTGGACCGTGCTGTTAAATTCATAACAGTTTTGTTAGTTGTAATGCGAAATGACAATTTTAACCGTTTTTAACCCTATGTTCTTTGTAACAAGAAAATGGTTTACACCCTTCATAATTCCTAATGATTCTCGCCTAAATTGTTTGACTTTGGCAAAGTCAAAGCCTAAAATTGTAAACCTAATTCATTCTTAGATGCAAATGTAGAACATCCAATCAACATATAATTCCCAGTAAACCTTAATCATTTCCTAATCAAACAATTCAACATCTAGTCCTAATCATTTCCAAGGTATAATCCACAAAGAATTCACGTATATGATCCAGTTCCTATTATGATGAACATGAAATCTTAATCAAGGTATAATCCACAAAGAATGCACAAAGAAAGGCTCTTCTGTTTGTCATCCACAAAACAATATCGAAAGTCACATGAACACACCATGGTGAGTAACGCTAGGGTCCAAGATCGATGCAATCAGGCAAACGAGAGGGGTAAGACAACAATTTTTTTGAAAATAGGGGTAAGGGTGTCAGCGGCCACAAACCACAAGGGGGTAAAATTGCAGTTTACTCTTTTGTTTTTTTACAACTAGGTTTATACCCCGTTCGTGTTTGGCGCGCTAAACCGATATTTCTCAGTTTAACAACATGTACACTTATCTTTTGGTTCCTTGTACATACTACTCATAACACGATCTCAATAAAATTATATCGAGACGTAGATAAAAATACGCTTGTCAAAGAAAAAATTAAAATAACTTTATTAAATTCTAGGAGCAGCGTAAACTGAGTTAAGGAAAAAACTGAGTAAAAATACACTTGTCCACAGTTTTCGCTTATTCTTAAGTCCAAAGTGAGGGTCACTCCACCACATGCCTTTTTAATATTGGGATTTTCTTTCACTTATATATATACTAACATTAAAATCGGAACATGCAAAAAATATTAAAGAATTCCAGTGGATGTCAAATGGCATCAACTGGTTGGGTGGCCGCCCACCTCCACCAACAACAACATGGAAGAACTATTCCCGCCCATTACTTTTGTCTGTATAGGTAATTGCTTTTTGAAATAAAAAAACAATGAAATATTATAAAACCCACCACACCTGCTGATGTATAAGAATTTATACATCTTTTAAACGTCAAATATTCCCCATTAATACGAAAATTCGTTGTGTTTTCATTGATCTTAATACTCATTTGAGTTGTTTGTGAAAATACAGGTCCGGGCTTCGGCCCGGTGAAGAAACAAAGGCTTTTGGAACAAATTGGAGCAAAAATGGAACATTTCAGCCAAACTGCCATATATGGCACGACCGTGCCAAGCATTCAGAAGTCGGCACTATCACCAGCACTATCATCAGTCTGCACAAACCAAGCCAGTCCAACACTTGGCACGATCGTGCCAACCCCAAGCACGACCGTGCGCGTGCAATCACAAGTCCTGATCAGCTAGTTTCCGAGATCAACTTAGTCATTTCCAAGTACGATATCGATAAGCACGACCGTGCCGCACATTGGCATGGTCGTGCCACCTCGGGGAACTTTTAGCAGGATCTTTCCGGATTTGGCATCAAACTTGGTCAAATGCCCAGTAGCTTAAATACGTGAATTCAGCTAATTTGAAAGGGAGTTGGAGCATTTGGGTGATTTTCTCTCTCAAGAAGCTGATCTTGGAAGCTTGGAGATTGAAGAAGGAGCCTTTAGGAGGTTGTATCACTTGATAATTCAACTCATTTTGCTAATTATCTTGTCTTAAACTCTAGTATTTCACTTGTTATTCATGCACAATCCGTATTATTTTACATTTGTCTTAGTTATCATGAACCTTCTAGGCTAAACACTTGTGTTGCTTGAATTTTGTTGAAGCTAATGAACACTTGACAACATGGAAATAGATGTGGTGATTGTTGTATGTTAATCTTCATGATGATATTTGATCTTGTTCTTGGAATGCATGTTCATGTTTAAAGTCATTATTCTTGAATGTTTGATCATAAGTATTTACATATAGTGTTGGAAAGCCCATGTAGAGATTATGATTATTGAATCTTGTTAGTTTGTTGTTTTGTTTCATAGCATGAAACTAGGAATGGTAGTTGATAACATGATTAGAATGATGATTTGAATATGAGTATGAATTCTTGCATTTGGATTTGGAAAGATCATATGAATGTTTATATGGATTCTATAGTTTGTGTTCATGTTTGGATTGATGATTCAGGCCAAGGTGTTATCTAGCATGACCATGCTTGTGATTCATGTCAAGAACTTGTTGAAGAAATCATTTACTTGAAACCTAGTTAGGGTGATTAATGTGTTGTTCATGTTAGTTTTCCTTAATTTATAGAGTAAGGTTTTTTGACAAACAATTAACTCATATTTAAAGATTAACATCAACTTAGCAAGTGAGCTTAAAAGAATGAATCTTAGGTGATTAAAATGTTATTTCATTATAATTTTCCCAAGATTTATAAAACTAGGAAACATTGAATGGAAACTTAGTTGAATCTAGAACTTGCATCACCATTAGTTTTCCTCAATTGTTGTCATATGTTTATTAGTGGATACTTAATTTAAGCAACCTTTCTTAATTATTGTTCTTTATCAATTCAAATAGTTAATTATTATATTTTCATAATAGTTAAAAAGTCAAGAAATCAATTCACCCATTGAACCAGATTTAAAAGTAACAAAGATCTAGTATTGAGACACTGAGTCCACGGATTGATATCCGGTTCTTACCAATAGACTGTACTACCACCTAACGGGTGCACTTGCCCTTTGTGTGTGTAGTTGGTTTTAAGTAAAAATCATTTTAAAACCTAATTTGTGTAAACGAAAATCATAGAAATAAATTATATTTAATTCACGCACATCACCCGCACCTCTATCTACCTCACGAACACCATTAGCACCACCGCTTCCACATAGACCTAACACCACTCTCTTCAAACCGGTTAGAGAATAACCTATTCGGTTTTAAATGGTTGGATTGTACAAAAAGTACATAAGTTGACCGTTGTAAGGGTGGAAGTGATGCTCCCCAAATGGGGAGTGATAAACTTTTTCCTTAGCCAATAATTTCATGTCATGTTAACTTCCCTTTTCACTTTCCATTTTACACTCAAACACTACGGGTGCTTCTCACACGGGGAGTGGTAAACAATTTTTTTTATTAAAAAAAAGATAAATGTGTGATTGGTTGAAAGAGAGTGGGGTCCACCATTAACTCCCTCCCTCTTCTCTTCCCACATCGGTGAGTATAACCCGAAGCCCATTCAATCACCCACTCAAACAAGGGGTGGCGGTGTTATACCCAATCGGCAAACCCCTTCCCTGCATCACTCACCGAAAGCACCCCTACCACCCTAAAAGATGTATTAGATTATTTTCATGATATGAAATGTTAGTGAGAACAATTATGATTATTATAAATGTTTTACTATTGCATGCAAACTATCAAACAGAGCTTTATACGATGACCTTTCAAGAATAACATTTTGACCTATTATAATAGCAAGGCTAGAGCTGTTGTGGAGTCCCAGAGCAATTGTATTTTAAATAGGGAGCAAATCTGAGTTAAATTGTAGTTCATCTAAAAATGTTTGTGCTAAATTGTTCCTCAAAGAAACAACACCTTCCTCTCTGCATTTGGTGATTTTGAGATACTGCACTTAATTATGATCTTCGTGTGCAGGCGTGCAGCTTCTGTTGGACTACTGCTGCAAGCCAGCCATAGCAACTACTTGTTTCTTGAGTGCCTTGCAAATCATGATCCTGAATTGCAAAAATGCAGAAAACAATTTCAGCAAAAAGACATTAAAATGGATCCCACAAGATTTGTTTTTCATTTTCATTTAAACACATCAGTGAGACTCATAAAATAATGTAGTGCCCAAAACATATGAATATGTACTCTACATGTAATTTAAAGCAACCTAAGAACCTAAAACATATATGATCTCAACCTTGAAGCACCCCACTCATATCCGTGGGGGGGGGGGGGGGGGGGGATTTCTAACACCACATGAATGTAAATCGTAGGTTTGGGGGTTTAGCCTAAACAGGTTCATGTCAGTTTTGGGTTGGACCCATGAACACGTTTAGCTAAACGGGTCGTCTTTATGTCAACTTGGCAGGTTCACAGTTGACCCGTTTAAACCATTTGTCTTAATGTTTCATACAATGGTTCAAAAAATAAAAATAATAAATTTAGAGTTTTAGAGTATCACTTTTCAAAAAAAAAACCTCCAGGTTAAATGACCGTGATCGTGTGGTTGACATGAATTTTGGGTTTGTGTCGTGTTCAGGTTAGCGTAAAGTTCCCAGGTTCGAGTCATGTTTAACCTGCGAACACGACTCGTTTAACAACCTCATCTAAAAATAGTTAGCTAACCATGTCTTGACTACCTTTTTATTCAATTTTCATGTTGCAATTATCTTGACACACGGGAGCAATAAATGTATAGAGCAAAAAGACCATCATGGTAATTTGCTAATTTAACAATTCCTATCAAATGATAGGTGATAATAAGTGAGTGTGAGGGATTACATGCAACGATGCTCGATTTCGTCCCCCCCCAAGTATTTTGCAAAGTTATCACAAACATCAAAATCAGTCGCCAATTTGTAACACTTCCATTGAACTATAATCTCTCAAAACACGCTCAACTTCTTCTACAATCCCCAAATCTTTAAACCAACGAGCCAATTTCTCCGAAGCTTCTGTCCCGATCATTATCCCATCTCGCTCCAAATCCATCAAAAAATCCATCACTTCCTTAAGCCTATTATCCTTTTGATAAACATCTAACATCAAACCTATACATTTGTCATTAGGAAAAATCCCAGCTTTCCTCATGTTCTCAAACGCAACACACGCTTCTTGACTTTGACCTGCGGTTACATATGCATTGATGAGGACCGCGCATATTTTAGCATCAGGAATAATACCCGCGATCTGAATTGCATCGAATGTTCTCTGAGCTCCTAAACTAACACCACTCATGGAATACGCTCGTAACATTGCTTTATAAACTTCACTTTTCGCGTAAACTTGTTGAGATTCCATTTCTCTAAGTAGTGTTTCCCCTTCTTTTAACATTCCGGCTCTTATGCATGCCATAACCATTGACCCGTAAGCTCTGTTATCTAAAGGAAGCCCGAGAAGTTTCATTTCTTCAAACGTATCTTTTGCAAGATTAAAGTTACCAGCTTTACTGTACATGTGAATCAAAGCTGTTAAAGTCACTTGATCACATTCAAATCCTCTGTTCTTCATACCTTGTAACGCGTTTTCAGCATCTTGTAATCGACTTTGTTTGGCATAACCATGAATTATCTTTGTATAGTCACGAATATTCGGTTCAAATGATTCTTCAAGAAGTGCAAATTCAGCCACCTACAACAAAGTTTTAATTATAACATTTTTGAAAACAAGCTACCCTAAACAAGGAACTATAATCTCTTTTTGTACACTCAATCTTGACCCAAAACTCTAAAAAAATATGACGACATAAATAAAACTTGTAAAATACGATTCATCAACGTAAATATACCAACCAGCATGTATACCCCTGACCCGTTCGGTTACATGTTAACAATACTATTAAGTCCAACATTAAGAAGTACAAGTTCATCTAAAATAGAAAAATTCCCAAAATTTTCCAGACATTTGTAAATAAAGAGGAGTTAACTGACATTTATGTACGTGTGGTTTGTCCACTTATGTCATTTCGCGACAAATTTCAAATTGTACTGCTTTCCTTCCTGACATTCTCACAACGTGTCATTTCAGTCCAAAAGATTAACCACAGTTAGCTCAGCATAAAAATGGTCATTTTACTTACATTTTTTTATGTTTCATTTTTTTAAACTTCTATTATTATTATTATATGTTAAAATATAAAAAATATATATGTAAAATGACCATTTTACCCCTCAGTTAACATAGTTTTAACTTGGGTTAGGTTTTCTTTAACCGAAATGGCACGTTTCGATGATGTAAAAGAGGAAAATTATACAATTTTAAAATTTGACATTAAATGACATAAGTGGAAAAATGACGGGAGTTAAATGATAGTTAACTGGTAAATACAATTGCAACAAAAATCAAATAAATTATCCCCAAAATGCATTAATAAGTACAATTACAAAAATATAAAATGTATAGCTCAAAACGCAATGGATGATTCATCATGTCCAACTCTTTAAGAACAACAAGCCAATCAGCTCGAGCAGGTTTCATACTCCTCACACACGCAGATAACAACACAGACATGCTAGTTTTTCCAGGCGTAAAACAAATCAATTGTTTCATCAAAGCCCTGCACCGATTGGTCAGCTTTTTCGGCAATCGAGATATATGATTCCTTTGAGCCTCATTCATTTCATCAAGGTTGATTTCAACCCACCTAAACTTGGGTATTGCATCTTCAGCTTCTTGCATTTGCCCTAACTCGCCAACGGCGCATATTAGCCTGAAAATTTGAGGTTTTAGATGATTTGAATTGGTGGGTTTAGGGAACAGAGATGGGTTGAATGAGCGGAAACGATGGAATGATTGAGTTTTGCAGATTGGGGTACAGTTGGGATTCGAAAAGGAGAACATTCGTACAGAGTTTGGTTATGGAAATAGAACAGAGGATGTCGATGGTGGATTTTTAGTAAACGGGGAACAGAGCAATGAAATCAGATAGAATGAAGCTAACCCGGGTGTTTGGACATGGGTTGACATTCGGATACGAGTAAGGGGGTGTTTGGGGTTATAGTTATAACAATAAAAGTTTAATATCTTCAACCACTATATGTGTCATGTGAAACGTTAAAAAAATGTGTCACATAAAAAGTGAGGATTTCACATGTCACACCAGGTAAAGGTAAGGTGTATGGTTGTGGATCACGCCCACTAGTGTCATTGTTTTTTTTAATCATTAAGTTTCATTATAGAGTCAACTTCATGTTCCTTTGCATGTGAAGACTGCAACGACCTGCCCCATGCCCTACCGTTACAGAGTTCCCCTACACACCCGTTGATATGGTACTCGCTAGCGCCTCAAAACACTTAGCTTGCTTTATATCGTCTGTTAAATCATTTTAATATTTTAGTTTTAGTGTATTACAATAATTTTCATCATATAGTTTTTTAAGTAAATCATGTTCAGTCAATCTTTCTAGTTTATACTTTTATAAGTTTTCATGTAAATATTCAATTTAAAAATTCTACTCTTAAAAGTACAAAAATATATATTTAATACAAAACGGTTATAATAAAAAATTTAATATTCAATATTCGAATTTCAAAACAAATTGAATAGTGCAAAATATTTAGACTTATAGCAAATTTTGCTATAAATTTTAATATATAACAAAATATTGAGCAAAATATCTAGATTTATAGCAAATCTTAAATGGTATAAGTTTCAACATATAACAAGTTGTTGGCTTAAGTTCATGAATTAAATATATCATCAATTTAACAAAAGTTAGGGGCTAAACGTGTTACAAAAGTAAACCACAAAAATCATTTGTGTACTTTAAAAAGCCAAAGACAAAATTCAAAATTGTAGTTAACCACATTAACCATCCATGTACTTTACTCGAGTAATAAACAAACTTATGTAAAATGATGCAATAATAATAACAACGATATTTTATGAAAACAATTGAATACATAAATTTCACATCAAGATTTAAAAACAAGTAAATTACTTCAATGACTATTAAAATTAAACAAGTACTAAAATGACTAGATCAGTTGACAGACATCCATCATGGATTTTAAGTCCAAAACCCTTTCATTTATCTCTCATTCTCTTATCACACTTTTCGTTCACAAAGGTCGTTGCACGAACTTTTGCCTTGGGATTGCATGAAAGCTTATTGCCCACCTCGGTCTCACATCACCCTAAAAACGTTTATATAATAACCATTACGGGTAGGTTGGACCCGTGTATCTAACTTTGGTATATATGGGCTTTTAAAATATTGTTACGGACATGCCGATATTTTATTAGCAATGCGTGCTATTAACTATATATTAATTTACAGATATTTTCCCCTCAGAAAAATACCATTCAATTTCTTTTTGTTTATAACCCTTTAGCTTTTTAATATGGTGGTAGAAATCGCTAGTCGGCCGATGGGGTGGGGACTAGCAATTAATCGGGATTAATTGTAATTAATCAGATGTTAATCAAGATTAGTCAGTGATTAATCGAGGATTCATTAGTGTATAGTCAGGATTTTTACAAACCTTCCATGTTTAACCTTTTTTCTTTTCTTTTTAATTCTTTAACTTTTCAACCTTTTATTTTTAACCCTTGTACTTTTTATTTATTTTTTTATCTTTTACCACTATACTTTTAAACCTTTCATGTTTAACCCTTAAACATTTGTTTCATTTTTTTTTACTTTTCAGCCATTATACTTTTAAACCTTACATGTTTGTCATAAAAGAGTTTATGATCACAATTTTTCTTTACGGTTTTCACTAAGAGTTTATGGTCACAAGTTTATTATGGTTTAACAGCCCAGTTGTAACGTGTAGCTACTATGTCGAGTTAGTTATTTTTTATGCTTTACGTATCAGACAAATTTTTACGAATTAAGACGCTGCAACGCGTGTGCACGGTTCAACGACTTTGACTATTCTTTGTTTACTTTTAAGGCTATCCTTTTCATCTTTTACAAACTTGTCACAAAAGTTTTGTTTACATTCGGTCTTAATTTTACGAGCTAACAAGCTGCAATGCAGGTGGATGGTTCATAATTTTTAAATTTATTTATTGCCGTTTAATGGTCCGGTCGCAACACGAGGATCCTAAGTCAACTTATTATTCTTTTCTATGTTTTACATTTAAGTCTAATTTTTTGTGTTAACATGCTACAGCTGACGTGCGGTGATTTCATGTTCCGCTGTAAAGCGCTGGTCTAAATACTAGTTGGGTATAGTAATTAGATAAAATAAAAATAAATAAATAAAATAAGATTAAGGAGAAAGCAGTTATAAGAGTAGATCGTCAATTGATCAGCATCGCGCATCACCTGAGTTCACCAGCAAATCTTGCATTGATTCGCAAATCAGGTTAGGGTTTACTCGATCTGCATCAACTTACTATAAATCTTCGCCAATCAGGTTACACTTTACTCGATCTGCATCCACTTCTCTTCCTCTTCACAGTAGTAATCTAAATCTTAGCAAATCAGGTTAGGGTTTACTCGATTTGCATCACCATTTTTCTTTGTTGTCACTGATTTTTGTTCTCGATCTACTTTTCTGAGCTATCTATGACAAGATTCTACACATTTTGAACAACAATTTGGTAACTAAGTCGAGTTAATACTGTACAGATTTTGATGTCAATTGAGTTATCCGCAATTTGATTAGCTTACTTGAAGATTGAAGATAATGTATTAAAATCATTCAGATCTCAATAGAACTATGTGTTGCATATGTTCAAATTGGGATAATTTGATTTAATTTTTCTATGTTTGTTTATGTATGATCGTGTGCTCATGAATTGCAAAAGCATACAGATGTTAGGGTTTTGGGGCTTGTTTGCATAAATAAGATTGTCTATTGAATCTTAATTAGTCATGGCAGGTGTTATTTGATACACATGTAGTAGATTTCTAAATTATTATAATATATCTTTTGCAAAAATAATCATTTTAAATTTAGAAGTTCTGATCCGAAACCGTTACGACGCAATCACGTTTAAAACCCGGCATGCTGCTCGTTCTAATCTGCTCGTTTTACCAGGCCTAGTTGTGGCCTGCGGGTGTTCTTTACTCTTACCAGACAGTATATTGAGTTTTTTTTAGAGTGTAAATATAATTATCTAGTGTTATGACTTGTTACTATTGTTTATACACCTAGATTCCCTTACAAATCGTAACAACATTAAATACTTATGCTTTTAAAGTATATTTTAGATGTTTTCTTTTATTGAAATTTCGTATATTTTTATTTGTGTTTATTCGATTAAAAAAATCTAAATAATGGTACAATTTTGTAACTTCCATTGTTGAACACATTTTTCAGACTTTGCATCAGAACCTGGAAGACCGAAAACCTCTACTACATATCAGACAACTCAAAACACACTCTATACTCCGACGAAATCGCCACCGCAGACCATCAACATCCACCACGGAGCCATCATCCTCCAACTAAACCATCGTCATCTTATTGTGGCCAGATCTCACCGGAGAGACTAAGGGGATGGCTTCTCCGGAAGCCGATTCCCGCCTTATCCGCAGCGTCCTAGCGCCAGCACTAGAGAAGATCATCAGCAACAGCTCGTGGCGCAAACACTCCAAACTCGGCAACGAATGCAAATCTGTACTTGAACGCGTTACTTCCGAAAAACCGCCTCCGTTATCCCCTACTTCTCCTTCACCGAAGGAAAAGCAATCAGATGTGGAGACGATATCACATTCTCAACTTCCAGGCGTCTTGCATGATTCTGGTTCTAACGAACTAAGCTTAGATGAATCAGAAGTCATTTTAAGTCCACTCATCAAAGCTTGCTCTTCGGGAGATTTGAAAATCGCGGAGCCAGCATTAGTCTGTATACAGAAACTGATAGCGTACGGACATTTACGCGGCGTATCGGATCCTACCGGTGGACCAGATGCGAAGCTCTTGTCGAGACTGATCGAATCAGTTTGTAAATGTTGCGAGTTGGGAGATGAGGGAGTGGAGTTGCTGGTGTTGAAGACAATTTTATCGGCTGTGACGTCCGTGCAGTTGAGGATACACGGTGATAGTCTATTGGAGATCGTGAGGACTTGTTACGATATTTTCTTAAGCAGTAAGAACGTCGTGAATCAGACGACGGCTAAGGCTTCGTTGATTCAGATGCTGGTGATTGTGTTTCGGAGGATGGAGGCTGATTCATCGACAGTGCCGGTGCAACCGATTGTGGTGGCGGAGTTGATGGAGCCGCCAGAGAAGAGCGGAGATGAAGACGGGCCAATGACAACGTTTGTTCAAGGGTTTATTAGCAAGGTTATGCAGGAAATAGAGGGGGTTTTGAATCAAGGAACTCCGGTGGGATCAAACGGGGGTGCAACTGCACATGATGGGGCATTTGAGACACGCACCTCCACCACAGAGACTACAAATCCTGCTGATTTGTTAGATTCTACCGATAAAGATATGTTGGATGCCAAGTATTGGGAGATGAGCATGTATAAAACCGCTTTGGAGGGCGAAAAGGGGAATTGGCGGATGGAGACGGAGAGAAGGATGATGATTTAGATGTGCAGATCGGGAATAAGCTGAGACGGGACGCGTTTTTGGTGTTTAGAGCGTTGTGTAAGCTCTCAATGAAGACGCCCCCAAAGGAAGCGTTGGCAGATCCACAGTTGATGCGCGGAAAAATCGTTGCGTTGGAGTTGCTTAAGATCTTGTTAGAGAACGCGGGAGCTGTTTTTAGAACTAGTGAAAGGTACTTACGCATGTTCTTTTCCTCCTTTCAAATCATCATTTTTCTTTGGTGTTAAACTTTTTTTTTTCTTTCCTTGTTTGAACAGATTCTTGGGTGCCATTAGGCAGTATCTATGCTTGTCGTTGTTGAAGAACAGTGCATCAACCCTCATGATCGTGTTTCAGATCTCCTGTTCCATTTTCTTTAGCTTAGTTTCAAGATTCAGAGCTGGGTTAAAAGCCGAAATCGGAGTATTTTTTCCAATGATTGTTCTTAGGGTTCTAGAAAATGTCGCCCAACCTAATTTCCAACAGAAGATGATCGTACTGCGATTTTTTGAACGGCTGTGTGATGATTCGCAAATCTTGGTAGATATCTTCATCAACTACGATTGTGATGTCAACTCATCTAACATATTTGAGAGGACTGTAAATGGACTTCTTAAAACCGCTCAAGGTGTCCTACCTGGTGTTACGACCACTCTTTTGCCAGCTCAGGATGCAGCCTTAAAACACGAAGCAATGAAGTGCTTAATTGCGGTTTTAAAATCAATGGGTGATTGGCTGAACAAACAAATGCACATTCCCGATCCTCACTCGGAAAAAAAAGTTGAAGTTATTGAAAACAATCCTGAAAATGGAGACTTACCTATAGAACACGGGATTGTAAATGCAAATGAAAATGAATCTGTTGATGGATTAGATTCTAATACTGAAGCTTCAAGCGACGTTTCAGATGCTTCAACGTTTGAGCAACGACGGGCTTACAAGCTTGAACTTCAGGTTAATATTATTTTAGAGTAAAATACAATTTTCGTCCCTGAGGTTTGGCCAGTTTTGCGACTTTCGTCCAAAGGTTTGTTTTTCCGCATCTGGATCCAAAAGGTTTTAAATCTTGCCATTTTCATCCGGCTCGTTAAATCCATCCAATTCTCTGTTAAGTCAGGGGTATTTTGTCTTTTCTTCTAACTCAAAGGGCAATTTGGTCTTTTTACATTATGTAAAAAGATCGAATACCCCTGAAAAAGACCAAATTGCCCTTTAAGTTAACAAAAAGATGGAAATACCCCTGACTTCACGAAGAAAAATGGATATAGTTAACGAGCCGGATGAAAATGACAAGATTTCAAAGCTTTTGGATCCAGATGTGAAATGACAAACCTTTGGACGAAAGTCGCAAAACTGGCCAAACCTCAAGGATGAAAATGTCACTTCAATCTTTTAGTTTATATTCGACTCTAATTCATCTGACATTTTTTTTGGGAAATCTAATATTACATTAATGGCAGGAAGGTATATCTCTTTTTAATAGGAAGCCTAAAAAGGGTATCGAGTTCTTGATCAAAGTGAATAAAGTGGGAAATTCACCTGAAGAAATAGCGGATTTCTTAAAGAACGCTTCTGGTTTAAATAAAACATTGATTGGGGATTACCTTGGGGAAAGAGAAGATCTTTCACTGAAAGTGATGCATGCGTACGTTGACTCGTTTGACTTTGAAGGTATGGAATTTGATGAGGCAATCAGATCTTTTCTACGGGGATTTAGATTGCCCGGTGAGGCACAGAAGATTGATCGAATTATGGAAAAGTTTGCTGAGCGTTACTGTAAATGTAATCCAAAAGCATTCATTAGTGCCGACACAGCTTATGTTCTTGCTTACTCTGTTATACTGTTAAATACCGATGCTCATAATCCCATGGTCAAAAATAAGGTAAAATCAATACATTAAATTTATACTTAATTGGCGGTAGGCTTGTACACGAACCGAACAACCACGAACACAGGCATGTTTGTGTTCGTTCATGTAACCTTAACCGAACATGAACATATAATCGAACACATGTTCGTGTTCGTTCATTAAGAAAATGGGCATGTTCGTTTATGTTAGTTCATTTAAAACCTAAATGAACATTTCATGAAGTAACTACTTTTATATAAATTATTGATTGATTATGATAAGTTATATTGGAAAGCCCAATTATCACTTAGTTATATGTATGCTAAGTAGTTAAAACACCTCTCTTATGTTTATATATGTATATAAATGTAAGCCCATATGTATTTATTAAAATATTAACGAACATAAACAAACAAACATAAATGAACAAACGTAAAAAAGCGTCGACGAACATAAATGAATGAACATTTATGTTCATATTCGTTCGTTTAATCAAATGAACAAATAAATTTGTTCATGTTTGTTCACTTATTTAATAGACGAACTTCCCGCCGAAGAAGTTCACGAACGGTTCATGAACGTTCGGTTTGTTTACATGCCTAATTGTCGGTACTCTTAACCATATATTGTTGCTAAAACTGAACATATGTATGAACTACGCAGATGTCAGCTGATGATTTTATAAGAAATAATCGTGGCATAGATGATGGGAAAGATTTACCTGCAGAGTACCTGATATCGTTGTACGAACGAATATCGAAAAACGAAATAAAAATGAAGGAAGGTGATCTAGCCCTTAAACAGAAGCAGTCATCAAATTCAAACAGGATTTTAGGTTTAGACAGTATACTGAATATTGTGGTGGGAAAGAGAGGCGATGAAAATAATACAAGCGATGATCTTATGCAACACATGCAGGAACAGTTCAAAGAAAAAGCACAAAAATCTGAGTAAGACACAACTTTTATTCATTAAGAAGAATAATTACTGAAATCGTTTATGGTTTTTACATATATTGTGTATTGTCGTTTTGTAGGTCTGTTTATTATGCTGCAACGGATGTTTTTATACTTAGATTCATGCTAGAGGCATGTTGGGCTCCTATGCTGGCTGCGTTTACTGTTCCTTTTGACCAAAGTGAGGACGATATTGTAATTTCTCAATGTATAGAAGGGTTCCGGTACGCAATACATGTGACATCAGCAATGTCGATGAAGACTCATCGAGATGCTTTTGTGACATCACTTGCAAAGTTTACTTGCCTTCATTCACCAGCAGATATTAAACAAAAGAATATAGAAGCCATCAAGGTTTGTGTTATTGTATATATTTATATAACAAAAGAGCGTGTCTTAGGAATAATACCTAAGACACACCTCTTTATTTTTATTGTTTTTCTTTGCCATATTTACAACAATGCCATCCAGCCCATAGTTTTTTTTTTCTTTTTGTGTATTTAACTGTTCAACTTTTAGCATTGCCACTTACACCCCCTCAACTTTCCAAAAACTTCGTAAAATGTAATTTTGACCCCCTCGAGTTTTACGTGCTTATTTTTATGTAAATGGATCAAATATATTATGTTTTCGTGCTTATTTTGATGTATGTTTTTTGTTGGTCTACCTTTTGTTCAGAAACAAGTCAGGTAAAATATATACGTTTTCACTAGGCGGTATAAATTCGAGTTACTTTACGTTTTGACTCAGCTGCAACGCATGGTACCATTCTTTAACGTAAAAAACACTATTTTCTTACATACTTATACGTTTTGTTATAAATCCTAGTTGGTTTAAGTTTCGACGTAAATTTCGGATATGAGTCGGGTCAAATATAATACATTTTCGTGCTTATTTTCATGTGCGTTTTCAGTTGGTCTAAGTTGTGACGTAAATTTTGTTTAAAACGAGTCAGGTCAAATATTTGACAGTATAAGTTCGAGTTGCTTTAAGTTTCGATGACACCACAACGCACAGCCGGTCAAAATACTAGTTCTTAACATTTACTAAAATGTTTATTTACATTTATTTCATGTTCACATTTGTTGTTTCACAGGCAATTGTTACGGTTGCATATGAAGACGGGAATTACCTACAGGAAGCCTGGGAGCATATTTTAACATGTGTTTCTCGATTCGAGCATTTGCATTTATTGGGAGAGGGGGCCCCACCAGATGCTACTTTCTTTGCCGTTAATCAGAACGAATCTAACAAATCACAGTCAAAGACAAAGTCAAACATCCTTCCGGTACTTAATAAAAAGGGAGCTAGTAGAATCCACCAGGTGGCAGCAGCTATGAGACGCGGTTCATATGATAGTGCTGGCATTGGTGGCAATGCTTCTGCTGGTATGACACCGGAGCAGGTTAACAACTTGGTCAACAACTTTAGCTTGTTGGAACAAGTTGGAGAAATGAACCGTATTTTCACGAGAAGTCAGAAATTAAACAGTGTGGCTATAATTGACTTTGTGAAAGCTCTTTGCAAAGGGTCTATGGAGGAGCTACGTTCTACCTCTGATCCCAGAGTTTTCAGCCTCGCAAAAATAGTTGAAATTGCGTATGCATCTCATTCCTTGCCACATCAGCTCTGCCATGTCAGCAGTTAGTTTCTGTTAGAAGCAGTTGACAAAGAAAATTAACTGCTGACATGTAAAGGCTGATGTATATCTCTTATCACTATCAGCACGTGTTTTTATCTTTATTGTGAATAATTTGTTTATTTTGCTGATCAGGCACTACAACATGAACCGGATCAGGCTTGTGTGGACGAGCATCTGGAATGTACTATCTGATTTTTTTGTGGCAATTGGATGCTCCGAGAATTTGTCAATTGCGATATTTGCAATGGACTCCTTACGGCAACTATCTATGAAATTTTTGGAGCGAGAAGAATTATCGAATTACAACTTTCAAAATGATTTTATGAAGCCTTTTGTGATTGTTATGCGCAAAAGCAGTGCTGTTGAAATTCGAGAATTGATTATCCGATGTACCTCTCAAATGGTTTTATCACGTGTCAATAACGTCAAGTCTGGATGGAAAAGCATGTTCATGGTATCAAAATTTAATTTAATTTTTATATTTTATTTTGTGTCCTTTTTTATTTCTGATATTGTGAACATATATCAGGTCTTCACAGCAGCAGCTTCTGATGACCACAAAAGCATCGTACTTCTTGCCTTTGAAATAATCGAGAAAATAATTCGAGATTATTTCCCATACATTACAGAGACTGAAACCACAACTTTTACCGACTGTGTAAACTGTTTGATCGCTTTTACCAATAACAAATCAGACAAAGGTATTAGTCTCAGTGCTATAAATTTCTTGCGTTTCTGTGCTGCCAAACTTGCCGAAGGAGATCTAGGATCCTCTTCTGTATCCATTTCGCCACGTCAGGAAGGAAAGGATGCGAAATATGAGTTGGCATATAAGGAAGATCATCTTTACTTCTGGTTTTCGTTATTGGCTGGTGAGAAATTTAATTAACTTCAGTTGATGTTGAGGTGATAAACCTAAACGACCCAGTTTTAGAATTGACCACGTAATTTTGTTCGTAGAATGGAATGCATTTTTCTATTAACAAATTGCTATTTTAATAATTACGTTTATTATATTGACTTTTTGAAATAAATAAAGTACACAAATGGTCCCTGTGGTTTACCAAAATTTTGGATTTGGTCCCTAGCTCTCCAATATACATGAATGGTCCCTGTGGTTTGCATTTTGTAATGCATTTAGTCCCCAACTTTAACAAAAGTACACGAATGGCCCCTGTGGTTTGCACTTTGTAACGCATTTAGTCCCTAACTTGGACGTGCTAAAACTTTTAAATTTGTTGGCTGGGGACTAAATGCGTTACAAAGTGCAAACCACAGGGACCATTCGTGTACGTTTGATAGGGTAGGACCCAAATCCAAAATCCCGGTTAACCGCAGGGACCATTCATGTACTTTACTCTTTTGAAATTGAAAATAGCAATAGAAGTTACCGGGTCAACTTGACCCAGACAGGCCCATTTGACTTTTTTTTATTCTGCTTGTTTCGCAGGTTTGTCTGAACTCAGCTTTGACCCGAGGCCCGAGATTAGGGAAGGTGCACTTCAAGTACTTTTTGATACATTAAGGAATTACGGTCATCTCTTCTCTCTATCATTATGGGGAAAAGTGTTTGACTCTGCCCTCTTTCCGATCTTTGACTATGTCCGGCATGCATCTGATTCTTCCACCAATGCTGACGTGGACGAGCTTGATCAAGACTCGTGGCTGTACGAGACATGCACTCTTGCCCTCCAATTAGTTATGGATCTTTTTGTTAACTTTTACGACACCGTTAATCCGCTTTTGGAGAAAGTTCTAGTATTATTAGTAAGTTTTATCAAGCGTCCTCATCAAAGCCTTGCGGGTATTGGTATTGCTGCGTTTGTTCGTTTGATGAGTAGTGCTGGGGAATTCTTTACCGCTGATCAGTGGCTTGAAGCGGTTTTGTCACTTAAGGAAGCAGCTAATGCAACACTTCCGTATTTGTCGTTTATTCTTAGCAAAGATAGTATGAACTTGAACTATGAAGATGCTCCAACGGTGCAAGGTAATGGGGCCCATGATGACAATTCGGAGAACTTGCAAAAGAATCATTTATATGTTGCCGTTTCTGATGCTAAGTGTCATGCTGCAGTTCAGCTTTTGTTGATCCAGGTATGTGTAGCTATATGCTTATTAAACATTAGGCCTGTAAATGAACCGAACAAACACAAACAGAGGCATGTTCATGTTCGTTCATTTAACTTTAACCGAACACGAAAATATAATTGAACAGAATCTTGTGTTCGTGTTCGTTCATCAAGAAAATGGGCATCTTCGTGTTCGTTTAAAACCTAAACGAACAGTTCACGAACATAAACAAACAAACTTAAGCGAACATAATTTAACAAATATAAAACAATACAAATGTACATAAATGACCAAACATAATCATACATAAAGTAGCTTGTTTATATAAATTATTGATTATTACGATAAGTTGTATTGGAAAGCATATTTTTAGAACTGGAAAGCCCAATTATCAATTGGTTATATCATATGTATATAGGTAGTTAGAAAACCTCTTTTATGTTTATATTTGTATAAATACAACTCTGTATGTATTTGTTAAAATGTAAACGAACATAAACGCACGTTCACGAACATAAATGAGCGAACAGCACGTGTGTTCATGCTCATTCATTTAATTAAACGAACAAATTAATTTGTTCATGTCCGTTCCTTTATTAAATAGATGAACATAAATGAACTTTCCGCCGAACAAGTTCACGAACAGTTCATGAACATTCGGTTCGTTTACAGGAAACATTCTCACAAGAATGATCTTTTTTTTTGTTTTTTTGTCCATTAAAAAAATAATAATATCTTTAAATCTGACAGGCAATAACGGAGATCTACGGCATGTATAGACACCATCTATCAGCAAAAAACATCATGGTTCTATATGACGCGGTGCACGCAGTTGCAAGTCACGCTCACAAAATAAACATTAACGCCACATTGAGATCCAAGTTACAAGAGCTTCAACCCATGACACAAATGCAAGATCCGCCATTATTACGTCTTGAAAACGAATCCTACCAAATATGCCTGACTTTTATACAAAATCTTGCAATCGATAAACCGCCATTTTATGATGAATCAATCGTGGAATCGTCGCTTGTTTCTCTTTGCCAAGAAGTTCTTAAATGCTACATTGAGTTAGCACTTCCTGCAGCTATGAACGAGTCGTCTCATGGGGCCCACCCTCATTGGTTGGTACCGTTGGGCTCTGGTAAAAAGAGAGAATTGGCTGCTCGTGCTCCTGTTATTGTTGTAACCCTACAAGCTATATGTAGTTTTGGTGACTCATTGTTTGAGAAGCACTTGGCTAGCTACTTCCCCTGTTTTCAAGCTTGATAAGGTGTGAACACGGGTCTAGTGATGTTCAAGTGGCTCTTAGTGAAATGCTTAGTTCTTCTGTAGGACCCGTTCTACTCCGATTATGTTGATATGGTGTTTTTACGCTGTGTGTAATATCGTTAGTCATGCTTCATTACTTTAGAAAGGAATAGGTTTGATAGAGAGTTTTGTTGTATCTTGGTTACAAATTCTCATATGTTGTAACAAATATTGCTTATCTTTTAGTATTTTGGAAGTGATACAATTTTCCAGCTAAATTATCTTTGATAACCATAAATTGTTGCAAGTTATCTTTTTTTTTTTGAACTAACAAGAGAAGCTGCCATAAAAAGAACCAAAGATCAAACCCAGCCAGGAGTTGGAGATGACCCGAAATAGAGTGGAACAAGTACTAGGGCCCGCCAAAACCTTTGGATACAAGGCAAATGCAAAGATATATGACCATAGAACGAAATTTTCTCTATCGGGAGAGTTATGTCTATGGGTTATCGTTCGATCCCCGTGTGGCGTTCTCATTTCCTCGGTGATAAGCAAATCTGTCCCGATATTTTTGTGGGTCATTGGTTTCATCCTGCCTTGGACTTATTAGGAGAGCAGTGCTAGCTATCGACCAGTGGTGCGTTCGTCACAAGACATGCATTTCTTCATTGACATTGAGGCCATCCCAGACTAGCTAGTGAACCCAAGCGTTCAAGCACAACCCACAACATAACAATCTTCAAATATTTGGCCCGTGACAGTTAGCTGCTGCACAGATCACTCCAACTATTTTGATTTTCCTGAATGGTCATAATTCTTGAGGGTGAGATCTCTTGAAACATGATCGCATACTCCGGGCTTCAATGAACTTCAAACTCAAACCGCACGAGACATTCCTTATTTTATATCTCCTTGTTCCAAACAGTCCTTACCTTATCCATTCGATTCGAGTCACTGGGACAGAACAGGTTCACATGACATCTCCCCGTTGCAACTCAAGGCCTGGTGTGTGCGTTGTGGCATCTTTTGATACTATGAGAATGTCACAGCCCTTTTATCTTGTATTATTTCTTCAACCATGTTAAACATCCAGACAGTTTGATAGCATCACTGCAGTCCTCACCCCCTCAAACCCACCAAACATGCGATGTAGCGAATGGCCTGAGTTCGGTATAGGTCTTGTAGAAGTGGTAGTTCAGCCGTGAGCGGGGACACATTGAATAAACGGAATGTTTATTTAATAGGTATAGTTTTTGGGAGTTCTTTTTATGAAGTTAGTGCAAGTCATATATAGGTTGTAAGTCATACGTTAGTAACGTTTTAAAGAATATCCCACACGTACTGCATTCACAACTTTGTGTTGATTTTATATCTCGATTTTTATGATTCACTAGGCTTCTTTATTGTATTACAAGTTCATGACTCGATCTCTAAAAAAGATGCACGTTTAACCACTGATTCCTCAACTGAAATCAAACCGTTTTTGTAACAAATCATCTCTTGCTTAATGATTAGTCAAGTGGCAAACATACTACTACCATTGTAGTTACTTTCTATATAAATTTCCTGAAGTGTTAAAAATGTGCATTTTACAAGTGATAAAATGCTCCATCAAAGTATATATTTGAGTCTGATTGCACCTCTCACTTAACAAATTATGAAAACTAATCACAAATAAAACAACAGTTGTCGGGCGGTCACCCGTTACTGACATACAGAAGAGAATGGATGGTTACATGGTTCTGTGATATAATTGACACGCACCTGAAATGACGGAGTGGCAATGTCTGCTATCGACACATCAAAGACATAATATGAAGTTACATTGACCAACCGAAACACTGTTCAAATTATTGAATAATTAATTAATTATTAATTATTAATTAATAATAATAATTAATAATTAATAATAATAATTGATAGATTTATGTCACACATTTATTATATTAAACTTTATGTATTTCTCACAAAAGTATAAACATCCAGACAGTTTGGCCGAGTGGTCTAAGGCGCCAGATTTAGGCTCTGGTCCGAAAGGGCGTGGGTTCAAATCCCACAGCTGTCATTCTTTTTTTCCATAACTTTGCATGGTCTTATTCGTAGAAGGGTTTTGTTCTTCTTCTAGTTGCTATTTATCATGATCATTTCATCAGAAAAAAGATGAGAATTCAATGGATTTCTGTTTTTTTTGCGCTATATGTGTGTGCTTTGGGTTTCAGATTTTTTGGTGTTGCCCAAGTGGAGAGTTAGGAGTCTTGGTAAAAAGAACAAATGGCATCTTTTTTCCATCTTTTTCACTAATCTAAGGTGGTTCTGATTTATATTATTTACAGGTGACAGTTTACTTTGTTTTAGTTGTTTTTTATATCAAATGGGTCAAATGAAAAAAAATTAGTGGAAGTTAACTGTGGCATTATTGATATATGTGGTTATGATCAGGCATACGAGAAGAAGACTACCACAAGATGGCGTTACGATCTTGGTCGCAAGAGGAACTTTGAACAGGTTATCTTGACATTATTGAAGCTTATGTCACATGTTTGGTCAACACATGTCAGCAGTGGAATACCGGGCAATTTTTAAGTACCGACTAATGATCCCTCTGTTTCCGGTTGATGAGCCCTGCCCAGTTTGTCGCAAGGCTTGTTTAGATACTTTTGGCGAACATGCGGTCCATTGTAAGGAGTTACCTGGTTTTAAATACCGACATGATTTGGTAAGGGATATTCTCTATGATGTTCTAAAGCGGGCAGGGATTTCGACGAAAAAGGAGGCTCCGGTGAACTTTCTGACGGATCCGCTCGATGGGAGGTCTACTCTTCGGCCGGCTGATATTCTTGTGTTTGTGTGGGCTAGGAGAAAACACGCTTGTGTGGACCTTACAGGAGTGTCCCCTCTTGTTGGACTCAGGGATAATGGGTTTGTTGCTGACCAGGCTGCGTTAAAGGCAGAATCAGGCAAGGTCGCTAAACACGAGAAGTCTTGTTTAGAGAATCAACACGTGTTTATCCCATTCGCTTTTGATACATTTGGGTCCCTAGCCCCAGAGGCTGTGGAATTTCTAAACAGGGTCCAACAGGCTGTGAACAATAATCTTTCAACCTTTATGGGCCGTTTCGTCTTTAGTAGGATTGGTTTTGCAATTCAAAAGGGGGTTGCGGCGCAGCTTGTTGACCGTTTACCTGCCACTTGTTTTTAATTTGTTACTTTGGTATTTTAATTAACAAATAACAATCAAAAAAATTATATATCCTGGACATGTGTTAAATTTTCATTGAAGTGGGGGAGTGTTGTGTTTGTAAACATCAGTATCTTTTTAGCCTATGCGTTTGAATTTATCTTTCACCATTTATAAAAACTGAATCCGAAGAAAGAGTCACTGTTTGACTACAAAAGGTCAACTGTTGTGCTACCAAAACTATTTGTCAAAGATCTAAAATAGATCGTTTATAGTGATGACAATAAGTTAAAAGGTAACTTTATGTTAGTTTTATTCATTTTGTTTGGTTTATCTACGAGTTTGGTGAAAATTTCAGGTGTTTCGGTTTATTTAATGGGTATAGTTTTTGGGAGTTTCTTTTTTCTTTTTTATGAAGTTAGTGCAAATCCTATATAGGTTGTTGTAAGTCATAACGTTTTGAAGAATAGCCCACACGTTATGCATTCGCAACTTGTGTGATTTTACATCTCGATTTTCATGTTCCGATAGAAATAATAGGTTTCTTTATTACATTACATGTTCATGACTCGATCGCTAAAAAAGATGCATGATTTTTTTTTCTTTTACCATAAAGAGATTCGAGTTGAACTTCTGATTCCTCAACTGAAATCAAACCATTTTTATAACAAATCATCTGAATGAATGAATAAGTGATTGCTCAATGATTGGTCAAGTGGCAAACACACTACTACCATTGCATTTACTTTCTATGATAATTTCCATAAGTGATAAAAAAAGAATTGTATTTTACAAGTGATAACACGTTAGAAAATGTCACACACGTTGATGATATTGATCTTTAGGAAATCTTCAGGTTCGTTAAACATCTGACAGTTTGGCCGAGTGGTCTAAGGCGCCAGATTTAGGCTCTGGTCCGAAAGGGCGTGGGTTCAAATCCCACAGCTGTCAACTATTTTTTCTTCATATTCTCGTGTCTCTCTTGAACCAGGTGCGCAATTGCTATGTTGCAGGGTCTTATGTTTCCTCTAGTTGCAGTTTATCATGATTGTTTCATCAGAAAACGATGAAAATTCAATGCATTTCCGTCTTTTATTTGCGGTATTTATGTTTGCTTTGTGTTTTTTATTTTATGGATTTGCCAGAATTGGGAGTCTTGGTGAAAAGAACAATTGGCAACTTTTTTCCATCTTTTTCACTAATCTAAGGTTGTTCTGATTTATAAATCTTGATTATTTACTGGTCGCAATTTTGACTCATTTACTTATTCAGTGGGTGATTCAATTGTGTTTTATATCAAATGGGTCAAATGAAAAAGTTTAGTCGGAAATGGAACCAAGTTAAAGGGGTTAAGCCAATGAATAACTCAACTCGTTTTAGAGGGCAGGCAAGCGTAAGCAAATCCGTCACAACTTTCACGTTCCAATAATATTGTGAGTTAAATTAACTATTATCAAATATTGATCATGTTGAGAGTTCAAAAAAGTTTATAAACATGAAACGGAAATGTGATGTTCCTGGTAACTCTTCTAGGAATGGGTCGCTGCGGGTGTTAGAAAAACAAGAAACCGAAAAAATAATCCGTAATGGTACTTATTTTTTAATTATCTATGGAGAAGATAATTGATATTTTGCTATTATTATTAGTTAATCTTCACAAATAAAACTAGTTATATACCCATCCGGTGGACGGGTATATTAATGGTATAATGAAATAAGTATTTTATTCTTTATATTCTAAATAAACGTGTCATAAATTGTCGCCCCTAATTTAGACCAAGAATTTGATAATAATGAGGAAGCTTCTAAGTTACTAAATTATGCCTCCAAACGTAATATCTTCAACCGTTTTACTTCTTAGTCGTTACAATATTTAAATCAGTCAATCGTTTCAGACCAATCATGTTATTTAGGTATCACACTTAGTGTGAAAAAAAAAAAAATACTATAATCTATAAGATAAAAAAAATTATAAGACTTCTCCATCAAAGAATCGGTACAAACCTCAAAGCCCCAATGTCATTTTCTGCCAAAGCATTCCCTCTCCTAGTAGCCCATTTTGTTGTCCAGTAAAATAAAAATCAGCAATTATAGGATCTTCATAGATTTATGTTATATATAACTAAACGTGTCACCCATAGTCTTAAATGGTTTATGTGATAATATACATTTAACGTTTTCATAAGTACCTTCCTTCCTCTTGGATAAATTCTGCTTTGTAAACTGTTAAATAAATCAAATAGAAGTCAGGAACATCAGCAGATATCTTATTTCTCCATCCACTAATAAATAATACGCAATCATAGTTATCAACTTTTTCTCCAATAAAAAAAGTTTGAAGGAAAATCATAACATATTCCTTAACCATAGGGCTGGGCGGTGTGATCTGGCGCCTCAGCCACATTAGCCCTTTAACACCCAACATCGCCCAGGGGTGCCAAGTGCTTTCTCATGAGTGGGGTATCAGACATGAGATAGGAGGTGAGTGTGTGGACCCCTATCCCATGAGAACCTTTTAAATATCGAGGGGGCACGAAACCGCACCATTGAGCCTGAGCAATAACTAAAAACTATTGATCTACTAAATATAACGATGTAATAAGAATATACCAAGTTCAACCCGTTCAACCCATTTGACCCGTTTTGTTCTTTAGACACCCGTTAGAGATATAACTTATAAGTGAATGGATAAAAAATGTCACCTCTAGCAAAAAAGGGTAAAAAATAATAATTTTTATGTATAAAATGTTAGATATATATATAATTTTATATAATCCACAAAATAACCTGTTACACAAATCATCTCTTAATGACTTTTATGTACAAAAAAAGTCAAATTACTCAAATGAGAAAAACAAAAAGAATAGTATGTTATACCTGTACATAGATTCTCCTTCCATCAGCCATATAGCTATAAGGCTCACCATTTTGTGCAGGATTTATTTGTGCTAATTTGTATTTCTTGAAAAGGTCATGCATATTTTCAGTTTCTTCTCTGCCATCTAATTTGTATTTCTTGAAAAGACCATGCATATTAAAACCTCTGCCTAAAAAAGAAAATATTTAATTTATGTTTCATCAGATTAAAATATATGAGACAGTCAATCTAGTTTTTATCTAAAAAGAGTCTAAAGATAACCTTGGTTGAGGTTGTGCCGGGTTTACACAAATTCTACTCAAAACAAATATATCTTTTATGTTTTTATCTAACATGGGTCAGATAAATGGGCATCGAGATTATTAAGAGTTTAAAGATAACCTTCGTTGAAGTTGTGTAGGTTTTGCATTGTCTACACCTTCCCATCTGTACCAAGTTTCCTGGTGACACAGTGAACCTAAAGAAATCATGTAGGTAAAATTAGTTTCTGTGTTGATGAATGAAAAATAAACAAAATTGTAAATAATACAACTGTTATATACTCATATGATGTCACTAATATTTCAAACGTTGTAAGAGCATAATGCAATAAAATGAAAACTGATTTAAACATTAAACAAATGTAACATGACACAAAGAAAATCAATAAGTTTACAATGGAAAAACAAACGAATCTAATAAAAGTTGGTTTAAATGTATAAAGTAATTATATAACAAACTTAACTTATGATAACCATATGCAATGTACTTCAAGCACATCTTCATCCTATAATAACACAAGACATAGAAAATAACACAATGATCATAATGATAATAATAACATTTAAACAGTTGTGTAATAATATGAGCATATTTAATCTATAATAACCACAGGGTACTCGAAGCACACCATTATTGAAATCACACCTTAACAAATCACCCAGGTCCATACTAATAGATAAAATAACAACATAGGACAGAGGCGAAAAACTTAGAAGATAAGCTTATACGATAATAGAGCACAAATAAGACCAAAAACTTCAAACAACCAAGGTGTATAATGAGCCTTTCGATTCAGCAAAAAGCAAAAAAGGTGACCATCAAAGTCATGTCCATGCTCATCAGTTTCATCACCTGATAGTTAATCATTTTACATCCAAACAATTTGAACTGAAATGCATAGGTGTAACAAAATACTGGTTCGTCAAACTTCGAACTTCAGTCATATTAAGATCATGCTCTCGAGCAAGAATGAGTAATAATTTGTAGCAGTTTTCTTTAGAAAGACTAAAATAACCCTACATCACCACATCCATATGGTCAACACCATTATAACCAGCAACTTACACGAACATTAAGAAAAGAAAGAAAATGCACTTTCTCATGTTTTAATGATCCATATGACTTGCTGCTACTTCATTATGGTAGTTAATGGGAAACCGAGCAACTCTCAGCACCAAGAATAGTGTGCCTGTGATTGCAGCATACAAGTGACGTAGTTTATCACCAAACAACATACATACATACAAGTGGTGAAGTAAAAATCTGTTTCAAGATAATAGAGAAAATAACCTATTGAGATAAGTATAAAATTACCTAACTACCTTATTATGATTATTCAAATTTTAGCAATCATATTATGGGTTCAAACATATATAAGCATTAATCACAACAAAAGTTATCATATCAAAACCAAATAAAAAATCACCATTAAGTAACACATAAAAAGCAACAAAATTTCCAAAAGTAAACCGTAAACAAACTTCACATAGCTATATTATATAAGAAATAGAAACTAAGAGCAGAAAGAAGAAAGAGATTACACTAACTTTCATCAAGGCACTGAGCAGCCGACAACGTCTCCCCTCCCACCACTGCATCCGATGTCCTACTGATAAAGGCAAGAGGGATTGGCGGTGAAAGCTAGCCAGAGGCAGAAAGCACTGAATCCTTGGTGGAGCCGTCAACCCTGTCAACTTAAAACGGAAACCTATGTTAGAAAGGAAAGTCAAACCTCAAGAGCAAATCCCCGCTAATCAACAGCTAATCAACAGCCGGGATGACCAGCAAATCAACAGCCGGATCAGCAGCAGCCAGACCTTATGCAATTCAATCCTTTCCTTCTTTATGTTACTCTTGTAAAGCTTTTAAATACCCTGCACTTGTAATCAAAAACATAACACACAAATTATGAATGAATGAGTCTTGTTCGGTAGCCTTTTCTGAAACTCTGATTTAACATGGTATCAGAGCGGGTTATTTAGACTGCTCATCATCTACCCAAAACACAGCCGAGCCACAACCGAGTCACCATGTCCGGAGACGGTAACTCGAGTAGTGATCTCACCTTACAACTAGCCAACCTTCTCAGAAATTCCCAATCAAAAAACCCCAAAATGTCCGATAGTTTACAGATAAATCTGAAACTAAATGGCCAAAATTACCCCCTATGGACCCGAATGATCCGAGTCGCCATAGGCGGAAAATCAAAAATCTTGCTGCAGCATTTAACCTCAAATCCCCCAGACCCAAATCATGAAACCTACGAACAGTGGGAGCAAGATGATCTAATCGTCTTTTCATGGTTAATTCAGAATATTGAACCTGTCCTTGCGGGTAACCTCACCGAATTTCCCACAGCGAAATCGCTGTGGGATGCCTTGGTAGTTACATACAGCAGTGGACGGGACAAGCTCCAAACATTTAATCTTCATGTCAAAGCAAATGACATCAAACAGAACAATACTTCTCTCGAAGAATTGTGGATAACCCTCCAAGGTGTATGGGGAGAAATCGACCACATTGATCCAAATCCGATGACTTGTTCAACGGATATTCAAACATACTCCAGAATCCGAACAGAGCAGAAGCTCTTCCAGTTCTTAAATGCCCTTGATCGGAAGTATGACCCTATAAAAAGGGAAATACTCCGGTCAGAACCTCTTCCGACTGCAGAAGCCGCGTATGCCACTGTTCGCAAGGAGGCCGCTCACCAAAAACTTCTCGGAACACCTCTCAATGACGCACAGGGCATCGCAGCAGGTCTAATAGCCTCAGAAGCGGAAGGAGCAGGACTTGCATCGAAAGGGCTCCGACGGTTTGACGGAAGAAAAACTGGATCAGTAAACAGAGATGACAAAACTCATCTCAAATGCGACCACTGTGGCATGACTAAGCATACAAAGGAACAATGTTTCAGACTCGTCGGATATCCCGATTGGTGGTCTGACAAGAAGGGCACAAAGGCCACTGCTCACGAGAAAGGCAGATCACCCAGCACCGGCAACCGAGAGGTTCCAGGAGATGGAAGCCGGAGTAGGGTGGGTTTCGGCGGGATGGCCGACGCAACAGGCGGCGGAGAAGAAGGGTTAGGTAATGGCGATGGTAAAGAAGAAGAAGGTAACCGTGTGATGTTTGGGGCGGATAATCCGTGGGTTTATAACCCAAATGTGGATATGTCACATTTGGTCCCTAGAAAATATGGGAATGCTAACATGGCCCCAAAATATCATGAAAAACAAAAACGATGGATATTCGATTGTGGCGCAACCGACACAATGACTTATGAGTCATCGGATATTATCTCAACAACTAAACCAATAAGAACACATATTCAAACGGCAAACGGAGGGATAATGGATGTAAAATCGGGAGGGACGATTGAGATCTCACCCACAATAAAAATCTCTAATTGTCTTTATGTTCCCTCGTTGTCACATAAACTACTTTCCATTAGCCACGTCACTAAAGAACTCAACTGTATTGTTCTAATGTACCCTACGTTTTGTTTTTTACAGGATATCAGGACGGGAGCGATCATTGGGCGTGGCACTGAAAGTCAAGGGTTATATTATGTGGACGAAGTAACTCAAAATGGTGCTGTGATGTTAACTCATGGTACATCGGAACGAGAAGCATGGTTGTGGCACCGAAGATTAGGTCATCCCTCTACAAGTTATTTACATATTTTATTTCCAAAACTGTTTCCAGTTAATTCCTTGTCAAATTGTGAAACATGCGTTTTAGCAAAGAGCCACAGGAAAACTTTTAAGCCCAATAACACTAAGGTTGCTTTACCATTTTCATTAATTCATTCTGATGTGTGGGGCCCTGCCCCCGTTCTTGGGGGGCAAAACCTTCGCTACTTCGTGATGTTCGTTGATGATTGTACCCGAATGACCTGGGTTTATTTTTTAAAAAACAAATCCGAAGTCTTTGAAAAATTCACTATGTTTTACGCCATGATCCAAACCCAATTTCAAACAAACATCCAAATCTTTCGATCCGATAATGGCGGTGAGTTTGTTAATACCTCCTTTAAATTGTTTTTTCAAAACAAAGGAATAATCCACCAAACCACATGCCCAAACACCCCAGAACAAAACGGTGTCGCTGAAAGGAAAAATCGCATTTTGCTGGAAATGACACGAGCCCTCCTAATTGAATCCCAGGTCCCAAAATTTTTTTGGCCCGAAGCCCTTGCTACTGCTACCTATCTTCTCAACCGACTCCCAACAAAAATCCTAAAACTTAACACCCCGTTACACACCCTTTCAAATTTTTTTAAACTTCCCTCAGTCCTTACCCTTCAACCACGAATCTTTGGATGTACCGCTTTTGTTCACATACCTAAATCATATCGAACCAAACTTGATCCTTGTGCTGAAAAATGTGTCTTTGTTGGGTATGGAATGAATCAAAAGGGATACCGATGTTATAACCCAAAGACACGTCATATGTTCACCACAATAAACTGTGACTTTCTTGAAACCGAGTATTACTATTCCCAACTCAGTGGTCAGGGGGAGAAGGAATGCTCAGACACACTAAGTTGGTTGAAATATGTTCCCTATGTACCAACTACAGAGTCACCAGAATACAATTTCAGTGCCACTGAAGGCCCTAATGTTCCTCCTAACCTGGTATCCGAGGTAAGTAATACTCACCCTATTCAGTCTGGTGATACTTTTGGAGTTTCTAATGACTCCGAAGATGCCAATACTTCTAACCATGCAACTGCCACAAAACAAGCTGAAAGTGTACAGGCAGATGAATCCATACAAGAAGAATCCACACACGAAGAAACACCATCAAGATATGTGTTACCCCCTAGAACAAACAGAGGGGTTCCTCCGAAACGGTATTCTCCTGGAAAAGAGCCAAGGAGGTCTAGTTATCCTATAGCTAATGTAGCTAATGGAAATCTCACTAAGGAAGCCAAAGCGTTTATCTCATCTGTTTATTCTGAGGAAACTCCTACAAACGTAGATCAAGCCTTAAAGTCTAAACATTGGAAGGAAGCAATGGAAACAGAAATGGAAGCCTTAATCAGGAACAACACTTGGGAAAAGTGTACTCTTCCGTCGGGAAAGAAATCCGTGGGGTGCCGTTGGGTCTATACGATTAAGTATAAACCAGACGGTACAATTGAGAGATATAAAGCCCGACTGGTAGCAAAAGGGTATACCCAGACACATGGGATTGATTACGCTGAAACATTTTCCCCAGTTGCAAAAATGAACACAATTAGGGTCCTTTTCTCGATAGCCGCAAATGAAGGGTGGCCACTTCAACAGTTTGATGTAAAAAATGCATTTCTACACGGGGATCTAGATGAAGAGGTATTCATGGATGCTCCTCCAGGATTCACAAAAGATTTCAGGTCAGGAGAAGTTTGCCGTCTGAAGAAATCTCTTTATGGTTTGAAGCAATCTCCCCGGGCTTGGTTTGGCAGATTTACCATAGCTATGAAAAAATTTGGATATAAACAAAGTAACGCCGATCATACTTTGTTTCTCAAAAAAAGGGGAAAATTCGTAACCTGTCTAATTATCTATGTAGATGATATGATCATTACAGGAAATGATAAAGAAGAAATGGGAAAACTAAAAGAAAACTTATTCGCCGAATTTGAAATGAAAGACTTGGGCAGGCTGAAGTATTTCCTCGGAATTGAAGTACTAAGGTCAAAACAAGGAATTTTCATTAGTCAAAAGAAGTATATCTTAGACTTGTTGGCAGAGATTGGAATGATAGATTGCAAACCAGCAGATACTCCTATGAGCGTAAACCAAAAACTCTATATGGAGGAAGGAGCAAAGTTAGCAAACAAAGAGAGATATCAACGGCTGGTGGGAAAACTAATATATCTCTCACATACTCGCCCAGACATTGCATATGCTGTAGGGGTGGTAAGTCAGTTCATGCACCAGCCTCAAGAATCACATATGGAAGCAGTTTGGAGAATTATTAGATACCTCAAAGGAACAGTGGGTCATGGGGTCCTGTTTCAATCACATGGACACCTAAATGTTCAAATCTATACTGATGCAGACTGGGCAGGAGATAAGGGAAGTCGGAGGTCAACAGCAGGCTACTTTGCTCTAGTTGGGGGGAATCTTGTCACTTGGAGAAGTAAAAAACAAAAGGTGGTTGCTCTCTCAAGTGCAGAAGCTGAATTTAGAGGTATAGCTCGAGGTCTAACAGAAGCCATATGGATGCGAAGACTCTTAGCTGAGATTGGCTTTCCTTCAAGAGAAACGAGCAAGATTATGTGTGATAATAAAGCTGCAATTCAGATTTCAGAAAACCCAGTACAACATGATCGAACTAAACACGTAGAAGTTGATAGGAACTTCATCAAAGAAAAATTAGAAGATGGTACAATTAAACTACCATTTGTTCGATCAAAAGATCAATTAGCAGACATACTAACAAAGGCTGTCAGTGGGAGAGTCTTAGGCGAATGCTTAGACAAGTTGTGTATTGGAAACCCCACTACTCAACTTGAGGGGGAGTGTTAGAAAGGAAAGTCAAACCTCAAGAGCAAATCCCCGCTAATCAACAGCCGGGATGACCAGCAAATCAACAGCCGGATCAGCAGCAGCCAGACCTTATGCAATTCAATCCTTTCCTTCTTTATGTTACTCTTGTAAAGCTTTTAAATACCCTGCACTTGTAATCAAAAACATAACACACAAATTATGAATGAATGAGTCTTGTTCGGTAGCCTTTTCTGAAACTCTGATTTAACAACCTATAAACACAATCGATCACAACCTTGAGTGTCAGTGTGTCACCACCACCCAAATCAACAAAATACTTAAATCAAAGCATGCTTATCGATAAAAATCCACCAATTTAACGAAGTAAATTTATAAACCTCTGCTTCTAGAAGAAAATTCGTAATATAAACTGCTGTGATTTAGTTTCAGCCTGATCCAAAGGTTGTGATTAACAATTGGAGGGTAACATAAGAATATATAATTCAAGTTTGAGTTTAGCATTTGAGCTGAGAAAAGTTAGTGTTAATAACATGCCTGTGTTTATCTTAAAAATAAATAGGAAAATATCCATCGATCCTCGTCACTTCAGTGTTCTTTGACTAAGAACCTTGAGAGTAAAAGGTACAAAAATCCACTAGAAAAATGGATATTATTGTCATAAAAATCTGGTTGTTCGGAGAGTTAACGGGCAACCAGACTTTTTAGTTTTACCGATGGGTTAAAACTAATAGGTGTAAAAGCAAGTGATTCAAGTAGTTTAATATAACTATCATCAACAATGCTCTAAGTTTCTTTAATAAAGTACTTAAATGACACCAACTAATGAGGAACAACTAATAAAGTACTCAATTGATTTTCCCACATACCAAAATTGGCATACACTACCTGATCCTTGCCGAACTACCCACACAAGCCGAACGCACAATCCGATAAACGTCCAAGTACCCTTGAAACTTTCTGGTTAGATTCAACTGGCAAAGTTATTGAAGTTAAAGTGTTGCTCTTGTTAAACTTAAATGTTTAAGCCTCGCTAAAAAACGAATTTAATATGACTTAAAACTTTAAAAAGAAGTGGTAGAATATAAAGACAAAACAAGAAACCTGTAGATAAAATTATTTTACTGATTATTAGATCAATCATATTGGTCGGTGGTGTTCCACAAGTTCTCTTTTTCTTCTGGATGTTTCTATCGCTGTTATAGTTTGATCCTCCTCCTTCCCACACAACAAAACCCTGCTTTCGTGTTTCAAAGGCAAGTTCTTCAGCTCAAACTAATTTTTTTTTCTCAATGTTATTATCTCTTTTCTGTAAGTTAGAAGCATAGTTTATTTGCTATTCTTTCCGATACTTCCACAATTTGGCATATTGGTGTGTTAAATTATAGTCTTAGTAATCATGTTTATGTTTAATCTTTGAAACTTGTGTGAACAGACTCTAATTATGGATCACTTTTGATCAATTTTGCATATACTTATGAGTTATGGATTATAATTATACAATAATTGGTTTTTAACTGACTTCAGCTGTGCTTAATGGTAGAATTTGTGAACTGATTGGAGTAAAATGTCTAAATCATTTTGGGAAAAGATCCATTTGATGACCCTTTCTTCACTGAGCTATTTGATAGCGGTTTCGGGGGTCGAGAAAGGAGATAACCATTGAGGAATTGGACAACGATGGCCACGATTCGGTTCAGGACACAGAAGTTGCGGTCAGCAAAACACTAGCTCACAAACCTCATGGTACACAGTTTTAAAGTTAACTTTATAGTTTATATATTTATCATGAGTATGAGTAGCTTTACAAAGTGATTATGTGACGCAGAGCGGAAGTAAATAATAACATATAGATATATAACTCTCAAGAAACTTTGATAAAAGAAACGAATGAATAAACCGTTACAAGAAGTGTATTTCATAGGGAGTTTCTTAATTTGTTTGGTTTGCTAAAGTTTCAAAATTACAAATCAACTGCAAATGATTGAAATTAAAGCCATATATAGACGCGCGTAATATTCTAGTCGATGATTTACACAATTTAAGCTAAAGTTAAAAGTTAACGAATATTGAGGAAAATCTTGAGTGATGAAATCGGAGCCTATGGCGGTTTGCCAGATGATCCGGCTCGTCGAGATCTTTTTGTCCACTAGTAATGGGCCTTTTAAGAGTGGCATATGGTGGTTGAAGATAGTTAGGCACTTTTAATTCATCTCATTACTTAGTTTTCTTACACGTTTCTTATAAAACTGATCATTTTGACCCAAAATAATATGAGAAAATGACAACCAAACATTTTGAATTTCATTTTAATCTTCCTTCAAACCATCTATAGGTTCCAGTGGCTTTAGCTACCGAAGAGTCGCATATGGTGGTGTCAATGGAGTGTACTATAGTTCTTCTATCGGTCAAAGGACCGGTAGTGATGGGGTATGATCGCGTGTATCTTGCCTTCTAACCAATCTTTGCATTAAAACACGTTTCTTTGAATATACGTAAGTGATCGTAAATGCAATATTTACGGGTGTGCAGATGGTTCTTCTGGAAATTAAAGAAGAAGATAAGACTGTGGGTCAAGCACTTCATACAATCTCTAGAGGAATAAATGAAAAGGTATTACTTTATTTTTCTAAGATAAATGCAAGTGATATATTTTGCATCTTTTAAAACCATCTCTTGTTTCTTGAAAATATATATGATTTTATTACTTTTTCATTTGTGCTTGTGAAGGGTCATACATTGACAAAAAGATGCGACCCAAATGACAAAGAGGATTCCTTGCAGATTTTACATAATCTTAACGAGGGTATGTTTCCTTGCGAAAAGTTCATTTTCTCTCCTTAATGAGTTGATCGTGACCCTGTTTTTTATAAATTACTTAGATGAACTAGACGGGTTTGAAGAAAATTGGAAAGCCAATGCAGACAAGTATATGCCCGGTTGGAGTGACGGGTTCAATTCTCTTGAGAACTCAGGTAATCAATCATTCAGTTACCATAAACAATTAAAGATCAAGTGATGATGTTTGTAAAGATCTGTTTATAAATTATAACTTATAAACATAACTATGTGTTGTGTTTATAGGGCTCAAGGCTTATGGTCAATTAGGATGGGACGGTGAAGGAGGTTGGGATGGGTGGGCCCTGCCTTGGATGGATATGTGGGGAACTGAAGGAGCGATGGTGCCGGCTGGCGAACCTGAACCCTCTTCTGGTTCATCGGCCACAAGGATCAAAAAGGTGACCCCAATTGATATCATGTAGTTGAGTTAGCATACCCAAATAGTGGTGCAAGTGTTGGTGTCCTTTTTATGTTATCGGGTCAAGTATCGACTGTTGGACACGATATAAGTTCTTGACATATAATATTGGTATATGAGTATATGTATTGGCTAGTCTTATGTGCGCTATTATCACATTATATATTTGATGAAGTTATCGTTAACTTGTTACACGTATTCTCTTTTATATGTGTATCATTCATTTTGAGACGCTTGATATGCAATCCAATACAAAAATCCATTTGTATATGTACCTGCATCATGTTGAAATTTAATAACGAAGCTAAAGTTGTATGCTACGGTGCTCCATGAACCCTCTTTAAAATTGTAGACATCATAATTTTTTGAATATCTTCTAAACTTAACAACCTTTAGGTCGCACTCATCAGCATAGCCATAACCAAATCCAAATGCACAATCGTCACTACGAGTAGGCGCAGGGGGAAGTTTCTTGGACACGCATGTGAACGGATTGTAAAGGATCAAACTGAAAGAATAGATAAAGAGGACTGTGCCATTAAACTGAAAGAATATACTTTTAACCTAGTAGGTAACCTACGCGCTGTGACAAGATCGTGAACTCGTAACGGGTATATGCATTCGGTAATAACTAAATCTAAGTTTCAAGAACCCCACTACAAACGCACACCACAATATCCTTAACATGCGTTTTTTGTTTAGATCAAGCTGTTGTGCCCTATCAAGTCAAGTCATATCCTTAACATCCCGGATGCATCAATCTCAATTCAATGAATAAATGCATAAACTAATCAAGTACAACCCTTCAATAAAAATTACCCATTTGACCCTTCAATAAAAATTACCCGTATAGAAGAAAAGAAAAATTACACATAGAGCATCAACCAAGTTTTAACACTACATATAGCATATAAATTACAAAAAGAATGAAGTTACTTTACCCGTTTACTCGTTCAATAGAAATTACCCATTTGCCACATTCAATAAAAAAGTATTCATTTTCTTTTTATTTTACTCGTTCAATAGAAATTACCCATTTGCCCCATTCAATAAAAAAATTACTCATTTTTTTGTAACTTATTACCCATTTGGCCCGTTTATCAAAAACCTAATGTTCTAAATTCATGAACTTAATCATATGACCAATTACCTTTGAAAAAAATATAAAAAAATCTTTGACCTGTCCAATAAAATGATTACAAATACAAACAAATACTGTAAATATTGTTGTTATTTAAATATTTAGTAATTATATATTTAACTATTTAAATTAGGTAATACTTAATTTACATAATATGTGATGGGAATCCTAGCTATCTGATTTTAATTTTATAAAATCTAAATATCGTATTAAAGCAACAACAACAATAATAATAACACTTTATCATTAATTAGATGCGGAAGTGTGAATAAACACAACAACAAATAAAACCATTTCCGCTAGAGATCCAATTACAACCTACTCAGATAACTATATAAACACACCCATAGTGGGTTTGGATTGTACATTGACAAAAAACAAAAACTCGCACAATGGATGCAACGAACGGTTCCGCTAGTAAGCCTGATCACAATCTCCAAAATCACCACAAGATTCCACACACGAAACATATCCAATCCGAATCACCAATAAGAGGCGGTGTGCGATAGTGGCGGCGGCACGACAATGGTGTGGTGCGCGGTGGTCGGTGAATGATGGTGTGATGGCCGACTAGTCGTAAGGGAAGGGAGAGAGGAGGTGGCTAGGGTTTTGGCCTATTCTCTTGTTAAGTATCCTCTTTCTACAATTAGGATTTCTGGTTAAAATTCTATTTATAGATACTGACACTCTCAGATTATCCATATTTAGTAACCCGACCTGTATTCATATCCATTGTAATTCGAATTTGGATTATCTACAGAATAAATTTTGAATATTCAGTGTTTTATTATTCGTTTTGAGATTTATGTTATGGCATTTACTAATTCTTAATTTACATTTCTCGTTCTTTTATTATAAACGGTCGTTACTATTCAAACCATTTTTGTGATTTACTAAATTCATCGGTCGAAAGCATAATTCTAAAAACCTAGCCCGTCCGTGCCACGACGGGAAGCCCGTAGGCTCCCAAGCGACGCGTTACGGAGTCGAGCTTGACCGGGTCAAGATCAGCCACCGCGCCACACGAAGAACCTACACGGTTCCCACGAGGCTCGCGATAGCGTGTTGATTAGACCAAGTTTGTTTCGCGATCGTGTGGGTTTCAGCAGCGTTTAATCACCTTGAACTCGTTTTTCTTGTCTTGCTATCACTTTCAAATCGCCTATTATGAACCTACACATGTATGCCTTCTATTTCAAGCTTTAATTAATGTCTTAACTCTCTAATTTAACTCACCATTGACGTGAGCGAGGGTGTGTATATTTTTATTATATTTTCAAGTACTTTTTATTCGTTTATCAAGCTTTACATTTATAAAACACGATATAACACTATCATTCTCTAAAAAAGTATAAACATCCAGACAGTTTGGCGGAGTGGTCTAAGGCGCCAGATTTCGGCTCTGGTCCGAAAGGGCGTGCGTTCAAATCCCACAGCTGTCATTCATTTTTGTTTGCCAAATCTCCTTTTCTGATTTTTTTTAAATCAAATAATTCGTTGTTAATATCATTTCATACATTTACATGTGTATTTCATCTACATATAAATTCTATTCCATTTCATACCTTTTCAAATTCTATTTCATTGGCGGTAAAAAACAATTATGTTGTATTTTATTAAACTAATTATAAATCCTTCTCTGGCTAGTGCATTTACGTCTTCTCCGGTTAGCCTACCTTCCCAAACCCTTTAAATCGATCCTCTAAAATTGTAAATTCAAACCCTTTAAATCGATCCTCTAAAATTGTAAATTCAACAACCCATGTAACTTGCACCGTCAACCCTAAACCCCCTTATCATTTCAATTTGGTTACCATGTCTACTTTGTAACCTTCAGGTTTGGGTGGAGATGGCTGGTAGAGAGGATAATTTGGGTGGCAAAGACAATGGTGCAAGGGATGATAAGAGGCAGGTAACCGTGGTTTTCCACGAAACTCTCTCTCTCTCTCTCAATGCTAATTTTTCTGCTTTTTTAAAAAAAAAATTTGTTACCACATCAGCAATAAAAATCACGCAGGCGTCACATATACCATGTAAAAAACAGTCACCCTCTCAATTACAGATATTGTGTTGGCATATAAGTTTATGTACCCCCATGAGTATTAAAAGAAGCACATTATAATCTTGAAACTCCATTATTGACATTAACCCTATAATATAAGAAGATACGAAAATGGAAAATGGGAAGGATTCCCACATTTTATGGAACCCCCAAAACCAAGTAATTGTAGGTTTTAACTTTCAGATTTAGGGTATGATTGGCAAAAGTAGATGACTGGTGGCTAATAGCTGAAAGCTGGTGGCTGGTAGTTGACATTTTTATGTGTTTGGCACAGTAGCTGGAGCTTTTAAAAAAATGTATAAATGATGACATAATTAAAAAAACATAATACTAAACGTAATCGATAAAGTCAAACTTTTCATGTGTAAGGGAAGAGATAACATACCAGAAAATAGGTGTTGAAGGGGACGATCGAAGAAGAACGTATGAGAACAACATACGAAGATCGTGTATATATAATCAAAGAATTTGTTTAAAAGCTAATTAAGAATTTGATTTTTCGTTATCTTTATTAAAAAAAATTAAAAAGTTGGTGCATTAAAATGTGCATTATCTTTAGAGGTTAAAATAGTCATTTTTTTCTCTAAAAGCTTGTAACTCCTTCTAAACGCTACTAGTAGGAGCGTTTAACCAAAAGCTTCAAGCTCCTAATCTTAAAGTTTCAAGCTCCTTCAACCAAACAATGCTTTTTATTGAGTAGGAGTTTTTTCTTAAAAACTTAAAGTTAAAAGCTCCTAAAAGCTCCATGCAACGTACCTTTATTGTTTCATTCTTATCTCCATTTAATCATATTGTTTCGACCACTCGTTCATTTTGTCATCAGCTTAAACATAATTAAACCCAATATACATTAGCTTTCATTTAATGACCGACCGGTTAGGTATAAACATATTTATGGGTGCAAAATAACACACCACCACAACCTGGTTTTGTTTGGAGATGGAAATCCCGTGCTTCTTTGCTCTTAATTTTTCAATGCCAAACCACACTACAGGGATCAAACATAAACCAAACTAAAGGATTTTTAGTTTTTTTGTTTGGTTGGTTAGTTGTAATCATTTTCTTTCAACTGATTCTTATTTTTGAAACACAAGTAGAAGCATCAGTCCTTGGAATCAAAATGATTGATATTTTCTAACTCTCTCAGGAACTAAACAATTAAAGGTTACCGAATACAACAAACTCATAATGAGACGTTGGGAAAAGAAAAGAAGCGTGCCCCATTTATAATATAATAAGCAAAAGAAAAATATTGTGACAGTTTAATAATGGGAATGAGAAACAGTGATGGTGAAAAAACTGAACTTTATTGTTATTCATCCTCGAGGATCTCTCTGTGAACATGCATGCATGATGTGGAGCAGTATTTATAATTGTACCTATGAAACGGAACTTTACCTGCCAATGACACTTGGCAATATGAACATAAGCTGTCTGATGATGACGTGGCAGTGTTTTTCTGTGATTGAAGAGCTGCTATTCTCCTCTCCGCAGCAGCAGCTCTCTTCTCCCTCTCTTCATCTTGTGCTCGTTTTAGTTCCTCCTGCAATTACATCAAAAAAGTATGTTCTGTTTATTTCAAACGACACCCAGAATAATTTTCAACCACATAAAGATGCGTTTGAGATAAAAGAAAACGAGTTCTTTGTGATTAAAAAAACAAATGGCAGAATACCTCTTTAGTCATCCGTGGGGTTATGGATTGTGATTGAGTTGATGAAGTTTTCTGTGACTGAGCCGCCTCCGCCTACATTTGGCAACAAAATGATAAATACAAATTCCAAATCACATGTTCAATGATTATTTCAAAACTGTACAGCATTTATCAGTGAAAATAGTACAAATTGATGCAACTTATGGTCTGAAATATAATACGCTTATTCCAGTTTGAAGCATGTAAAAAAAGTTTTTGGTGTAATAAATAATTTAAATCTAACTCTACCTCAGTGCATATGAAAATTGAGATAAAGAAATACACACCTCGGCCTTCTTTTCTCTAGCTTTCCTTGCCTTCTTCAGCTCTTTTGCTCTTGCTTTCCTTTTTGCATCTTTCTCTGCCTAACAAGCAATCAAATATCGTTCTATTTTAACTATAAGCATTAAGCAAACAGCCAACCACCTTTAACTTAATACATAACCCCCATAAATGATACATAGGTGTGAGTACACGAACAAATACCCCATTAACACCCTCAATGTTTGATAGAAATCTCATCCTGCTTACTTTAAATTCATTGAAAATTCATCAAGGTAAAATATAAGACCATGATCATATTAAATCAAAATGCCTTCATTGTTTTGGAACGAGCTGAGACGAGCCCGAGCTTGACCAGGCTCAAGCTCGATTAACTTATGAGGGCTCGAGCTCGATTAACTTATGATGGCTCAAGCTTGATTAACTTATGAGAGCTCAAGCTTGGCTCGCTATTATTTATTCATTAATAGATTATATAAAGTTAATATAAATAATAGGCTCGTTTAGGCTCGCGGGCTCAATAAGTGAAGCTCGTGCCCGGGTTCATTAACTAAACAAGCTTATTTTTAGGTTCGGCCTTGGCTCGTAAATAAGTTTAAATAAGCTCAAATAAGCTCGGCTCCGCTCACTTACTAGACAACTTTAAATAAGGGGTAAATGATATTAAATATTAATAAAACCTAATATTACACTAAGGCTCGATCAGGCTCGAGCTCGGGCTTGATAAATAAAAGAGCTTTATTTTAGGCTCAAGCTCGGCTAGGGCTCGATAAGGCTTGGCTCGTTTCGAGCTTTTTCTAGCCAATATTGAGTAGCTTGCGAGCTGCTCGGCTCGTTTGCGCCCCTAGTTTTGGTATAAAAAATACAGCGAAGAAAACTAGAATACTTCAAGGGTATGGAAGTGAAAAACAAAATACTGTAACATAATTTTGAAGAATAATACATACGGCAACAAGAAGGTGTGGGTAGGATTAATAGTTGCTGTTAAGTGTGATTATTAACTCAGACTTTGTATATAAACAAAAATGAATTGGAGGTATGTAAAAATGAAAACGTTCTAAAAATACCTGCTTAGCATTCTGAGATTCCTCCATTTCTTTTGTTAACGGACTGGGAACTTTAGCTGCATGCCAATCCCACTTATCAAGGTTCAAAGCCATAAACCCTCTAAATGTGTTTCTAACTTCTTTTTCAGTAGCAAGCATATAAGGCGTCTTCCCCCTTTCATCTACAACGCAAGGATCCGAACCTTGTTCTAGCAGTTCCAAAACTTTCTCTACATTCCCATCCTTCGCTGCTTCATGTAACGGTGTTGATACAAGAATTACTTTACTCTCCTTACCACTTGATATATCCAAATCTTCCATGCTATTAACTATACTAGTTTCACCAACTTCCTTATTATTATTATCAGTATTATTTCGCACATTTGTTTTGATAGAACCAGGTAAGTCCGTGTGTGTATTTGAAGTTCTAGAATCTTCCTTACTAATAGGAACTGTTTCTTCATTTGGTTCGGGGGACACTTGTGTCAGTATGTTATACAGTCGCTTAGCTTCCTTGAATGTTGGTCTCCTAACAGTCAATGGGATGCGTCTGATGGCGCTTTTCTGACAACTAAAGTACGGAGTTTCACCTTCAAATAGCAGTTGGCGGTTGTCTGAGGGAGCGTGAATGAAGATACAAGAGGATGCATCGAAATAAGGCTTCCAGGCAGCAAGTAATTCTCGAATATCCTGATTTTGAAATGATAATTACTTGAGTGATCAAAACATAATAATAATAACAACAACAACAACAACAACAAAATAAGAACAACGCAACAACAACAACAATAATTATAATAATAATTTAACCGAATAAGATTTGACTTCTAATCCAGGCGTTTTGGACTAAAAGTAATATGAATATATACTTAGGATGGCACACAAATGAGAAAAATCATCAATCAATATGATCATACTAAAAAAATAGATGTTGCAAGTTTGTCAAAAACATTGTTCAAGGTAATGAATACATAGAAAAAGAGTTTATAGATCATTACTATAGGGCCATGATATTGACTGACATTAATCATGTTAATTGTTGTATACCTTCTTTAAAGCAAGCTCATTGTGTCGGCGTATGGAAGCTCCTGCAGAATGTGCAATTTTACCACTAGCATCTTTTGATGACTGCTTTTTACCAGCCTTAGCCCTTATGGCGTATCTACATGACACACGATCATGCATAGTTCAGTATGCAGAAAGACAATAGTAAAATATGACAAAACCATAAAGTAGAAGTAAAATTAACCAATATATTATATGTGCCCCACTTGCGGTGTGCACATATAATGTATATATGTGTGGGCGCTCGGGGGCAAAAGTGAAATGGTACTAACTTTAACGTTATTTTACTAATTTCGTGAACATAACGTTAAAAGCGGCAGATGGTTAATCATGCATCATGTGATGGCGTTGATAGCAGAAAGACACGGGGTACATTACATGCACCAATCGGTCTCTGTCCCGATTGTTTGAGTGTTATGTGCCTTAGGTCCAAGGCTTGATACAAAATACAATCGAGCCGGGGGTCTCGCTGGAAGCAGCCTCTCTATTCCTACGGGGTAGAGGTAAGGCTGTCTACATCTACCCTCTTCAGACCCTACCTTAGCTTTGCTATTGGTGGGATTTACTGAGTATGATGATGAGGACGATGATGATGACGATGACGAGATGATGACGATGACGATGAGGATGACGATGACGAGGACGAGGACGAGGACGATGATGATGATACGGGTGTAGGGTTTATAACTTGTACCATATAATTTCTTATCACATAACACCATAGTATCCAGATAACTGTTGTACTTCCTTCATAAGTTGTCAAAGTGAAATAAGACTTGTCTACCTTAGTAAATCCTCCCAATGGTAAAATTTTATTTATTTACTTCTGTCGGTATTATGGTCATCAACATGGAAACATCGAAATACAAATGAGGTTGATATATGTTACTAGACTCTGTATAATTACAGCATTGGAGAAGTTAAAAAATTATTGAGGGATTTGACGGACAAGGAATCAATATATAGTTTTCTGTATAATTATTGTGCGCCCCCAAAAAAACAAAAAACCGAAAGATAAAGTCAGCACTGACCTGTAGAATGTTTTATGGGCCACAACAGAGTTTCCATCAAAGACACAACCAGCAAAATGGCCACCACTAGCAAGCAACATCACTCTAAAATGGTTATTATCCCTAGGTTCATTAGCCACATAACGCAGTCTCGCAGTAATTTTTTCTCTGTAACACATGGCAAAATATCATCCAGCATGGTACCAGATTTACTATGTTCAAAAAGAATTTTCACAGTATCATCTAGAAACAAGCTTCTCCAGAATGAAACTATATCTCCATTTGCTAAATGTACAAAAATCTTCCTTTTATTACTTCCCAACAATTCCTTGTTCATATCATTGCGGAGGCTAGATTCTCTGTCATCTTCATCTTCTGAGCCTGATATACTTGATATATCATAATCTTTAACCAATGAATCAGATGTCCATTCATCAAAATCATCCTCTTTCACAGTATCCTTTCCAGCAACCGTGAGTTTTACCTGATAGTATAAATTGATAGGTAACAACTCAACAAATGTTCAATACCATTTGACAATGATTAAGCAAAAGAAGTGACCAAATAAAGTCATGATTTAATATTTCATTCAGCACCTAAGCTACACCCCACTTGCGGTATGCACACATAATGTATATATGTGTGGGCGCTCGGGGGGCAAAAGTGAAAGTGCACTAATTTTAACATTGTTTTACTAATTTCGTGAAAATAACGTTGAAAGAGGGGGATGGTTAATCATGCATCATGTGGTGGTGTTGATAGTTGAAAGACAAGGGAGTACATGCACTAATCGGCCTTTGTCTTAATTGCTGAGTGTTATGTGCCTTATGTCCAAGGCTTGATGCAAATCTACTATTGAGCCGGGGGTCTAACTGGAAGCAGCCTCTCTATTCCTACAGGGTAGAGGTAAGGTTGTCTACATCTTACCCTCCTCAAACCCTACCTTAGCGTTGCTATTGGTGGGATTTACTGAGTATGATGATTCAGCTGCAGCACCTATGCTGCACGAAAGTCAGTTTATGCTCTAGTCTACACTCTACTCCCACAGATCATCAAGGCCACCGCGCTACCACATAAGCGGTACATGCTAACACCAGGAGGGGCACTTTTTGTGGTTAACACTTCCGTTATTTATTTGCATAGTGTTTCCCAATGCTAGTAGCTAGTTAACATATTAACACTTTCGCAAATGCAGTTCCTGTATCACAAGCGGACAAAGCCGATCCAGGCACTGGTGTAACATCATACGCCGTAAAGTTCTCACCAACTATGTTTCAAAGGTGACGTTTTCTCTAGAACTCTTCCCTTAAACATATGTTTATTTACTATGAATCAAGGTACAAACGCATTCCAATTCATGTATCCATCTTAAAGGATTTTTTTAGGAGTATACATATTGTTAGAACTGAAACCTAATTGTCCTTTAAATTTAAAACTCTAGCGTAGCTACACTATATACAATATTGTATACAAATTTAAATAAAAAACGATTGAATCTCAACCTACAATAGCAGTAGCACGAACGGAAACCTAATAACTTTACATAACACGTAAATTCAACGAAAAGACAACATAACAAGTAGTAATCACAAAAGTAATCAGTAGATTAAGAGAATTCACATTGATTCGATGAAAATCGGACTTGAAATGAGAGCATTGATCTAGAAGCGACTCGAAACTGGATTTACAAGTATTACACGTCCATTTCTCACTAGAACTGACACTTTTAACCTTCGTCGATTCTTCTTCTTCTTCTAGCTTATTTTCCTCATAAGTAGTGGCAGTTGCTGCGAGTTCAGGAATAAAAGCGGTTGAAGAAGATTCAAGGAGGCGGCATGAATCGAAAAAATCCGACGGAAGTTCGAAGATCGAACGGAATATCCTTTTAGGTTGAGTCTGTTGCTCTACGGTGGCACGGCGGCCGGAAGTAAGCTCCGGTGCCGTATTCATAGCTGTAAGTCGGATTATGATAACCGCCTGTATCTAGGGTATGAATTCAGTTCTTGTGCACAACGGCACTAGTCGGGATAGCTGGTTAAGTGCGTCGGGTTGACCCAACTCGTATCGGATTATGATAACCGCCTGTATCTAGGGTATGAATTCAGTTCTTGTGCACAACGGCACTAGTCGGGATAGCTGGTTAAGTGCGTCGGGTTGACCCAACTCGTCTGACGAGTTGGGCTGAGTTTATCACCAATAAAAAAAAATCCTAATTTAATTTGGTTAATATCATCACCACTTTATAACTTAGGCCACTCGGTGTGGGGCCGTCCCAGCCGCGTCGCGCGGCGACGACGTCACAACACCACGTCGGGTGGCCCGTCGTCGTCGAGGAAGGCTTCACGCGGACGTTGGGGACAAGGCTTATTTTATTATATTTTAAACATATAGCCGTTTGAAACGGCTATATTTAAAAAAAAAATATTTTTAATTAATAATTTTACCTATAAATACACCAATACCATCCCACTTTTTTACACAATTTACCCACCTTCATCTCTCAAAATTATAAAATCATTCTCATCTATTTATAATTCTCCAACCTTTTTTTAAAAAAAATATGGAGATGTCACCTTCGTCGTTGTGTTCATCATCTTCGGACGACGCCAAAGTTTTGTTGCGAACTTCGTTATGCAAGCAGCACAGATGATCATGGAGGAGGAGGAAGAGGAAGAAACCTCGTCACAACTACAAACGAGGGCGGTCGCCTTAAATCGACAACGAGAAGGTATTTAAATCGTTTAACGTATATAATTTTCTAGTGTGTCTTTATTTTGATGTGCTTTCCTAATTTATACAACTTGTTGACAATCAGCTGGGCATGATAGTTTAGTAGCCTTGTCGACGAACCCGTGTACACAGACGCGATGTTTAGACGTGGGTTCCAAATGAGTCGTCGACTTTTCTTACGTATAGCAGACGACTTGGCGTAGTCTGATCCATATTTGACGCTTCGATACGACGCCAGGGTCGTAGGTGATTCACCACTTTACAGAAATGTACCGCGGCGATTCGCCTGCTCGCATACGGGACTGCACCCGATTCTTAGACGAGTATTTAAGGGTGTCCGAAAGAACTTCACGTGCATGTCTGCACAAGTTTTGCAAATGGATCGTGACGTTATATAGCAAAAAATATCTGCGGAAACCAAACGCAAACGACGTCCAAATATTATATCAAGCGCACAAAGAAAGACATGGTTTTCCAGGAATGCTCGGAAGCATTGATTGCATGCATTGGGTCTGGCAGAACTGCCCTACTGCCTGGCAAGGTCAGTATACTCGGGGCGATCACGGTCATCCATCTATAGTACTAGAGGCTGTTGCGTCACAGGATCTTTGGATTTGGCATGCCTTTTTTGGTCTGCCTGGTCACTTAACGACCTTAACATCATCTACCAATCACAGGTATTTGACGATGTAATCCAAGGAACAGGTCCAGATACAAGTTTTACGATTTCGGGGGTGGAATACAGGCGCGGTTACTACCTTGCAGATGGAATATACCCGACGTACTCTACAATCTTTAAAACTGTTCCGCACCCTACAGACGACAAAAGAAAGAAATTTGCCAAGTTTCAAGAGGGGGCGAGAAAAGATATTGAACGGTGTTTTGGAGTTCTACAAAAAAGTGGCATATCATTGAATATCTGGCACGTTCTTTTACACCACAGAGGTTGCGATACATTATGCATGCTTCTATCTTACTGCATAACATGATCATCGAAGACGAGGGTAGAGCGATCTGTGACTACGACGAAAACGAGTTTAGCGGTAATTCTGTTCCAGTGAGTGACGAACAACAAGATTTAAACAGATTCTCTCTACGTAACGAGTACATACATCACAACCTACAAGCGGACTTGGTGGACTACATTTGGAACAACACACATAACGAACCCACCGACAACATGCCGGATGAAGACTAGCAGTTTTTTTTTAATAATATGTTAGTTTATTTTTATGTAATGTTTGAATTAATATTTAATTTTTGTTTTTTAATATAATGTTAGTTTATTTTTATGTAATGTTTGAATTAATATTTAATTTTATTTTTTATAAATATTCCACCAGAATTAAAAAGAAAAATAAAAAAACTAGGTGGGGTCATCATCTATTTCCAAGCTTCCATCTCAGGAGGGGCGTCATCCAAGCTCTCTGACGCGTTTACTGACGTGGCGGGTCGTCCTGAAGAGAGGCCCGTCATCCACACCGAGTAGCCTTATTTCACGTGATGGGGTGGGTAGACGCGATTCTTGAAAATAAAAATTAGCATATATTTAGGCAAGAAAAGACTTGACCGCATCTCTTGAACCGAATGGTGTCCAGGAATCTTTAGACCCGCGTAGGAGTGGAACGAAGGCCCCTATCACTATTCGGTTTCGGTTTTTATAATTATTAAAATTCGTTCTCGGTTTCTGGTTCGGGCGGGACTGGAAGGTTCGGGATCAATGCTCACCCCTAAGAAAAATGATTATTATCCTCTAAATAATCTGTTCTACTCAAGATTTTGAAGCGATTCATCATGATTAGTATAAATGTAAATTGGTTCGGCTTGGAGTTTAAAAAGTATAAATTTGGAGAAACAGGTAATACTCACTATTTTCTTGCCTTTGTTTTCACAGAGTTCGTAATTTCCACCGTCGGAGAAAAATTGCTTGCGAAACAATCTTAAAGGTTCTTTCATTTTTTCAGCTTTTGAGGTCTATATTTGGGCAGGTTGATGTATTTGGAAAAGACTCATTTGGAGTATATATTTCAAAGAAGTCAACACTCAATAGTGGTTCAAATAGGGTCTGCTTCTGCTCCTTTATTGGATATGAAAAAATGGATGGATGACCCATTTTCGTAACGGGTTCAGGCCAAAATGATTACTTCTGTAGACTCAATGTTGAAACTGTCAACGGCCAAGACTTAATATTGAACTTCTCTCTAACCTTTCGTTTTCAACTTTTTAAGCATATTATACGTATAAATGTGAACTCATTTTATGAGTTCATATCCATATTTTAAATAAATAATTTTTTTTCTTATAATATAAATAAGAAAAACTTATGACATTCCAACACTAAAAAAACTCGTTCACCAAACGGGTATACCACTAGTAATACATAGGATCCGGACGATAAAACCCACTTTTATTTAAAGAAAAACCGGGAGTTTGGAGTAAAGGTTAATGGGTTGATAAATTTAGGGTAATGGGCTTACAGGTGGACTTAATTCTTAAAAGATTGGTTAGTAATGGTCCAATAGACTGATAGGTCTATAAGGTTGATATTCGTTAATTTATTAATAAGCTATTGTTTTACTTTTGTTTATAGGGTATAAGATCGGGTATATAGTTCGGGTAAACGGGTATGTGGTTCTAGTAATTGCGTCGGGTATCACCTAATCTTGTATCCGACCCATACCTACGCAAATTTTTAAAACTAATTCCATACACGTCCAATTTGTGTCGGGTTTCGTACATAACCGTCGGGCTCGAGTATTTTTGCCTTCCCTAACCCCGTGCACCCTAAATCGGGTCGGGTATCACCTAATCCTGTATCCGACCCATACCCACGCAAATTTTTAAAACTAACTCCATACACGTCCCATTTGTGTCGGGTTTCGGACATACCCGTCGGGCTCGGGTATTTTTACCATCCTAACCCCGTGCACCCTAAATTTGTTCTAGCTAATCCTGTAATATAGATACAAGCATGAATATAGACATTGGTACCCATCCACAAAATGCAGAGTTGATTTCAGGGTTTGGGTTTGTAACTTTTTTTTTATTTCTCGTCTAGAAGTTTCATTCTATCAAACCTATTTCTCTTGTCTATAGGTTTCATTCTATCAAATACCTTAGTCTTTAAACATAGACTTATTCACCGTTCGTACTACTCAAATACTAAGTTTGTTTTTATAATACCATGTTTGAAATATATTTACCAATAATACAAAGTCCCCTACGATTGTAAAATATATAAAAATGGCATGCTTTAGAAAGATTAATACATTTTATAACTCTAGTAATTATTTTATTCCCTTAAATGTGTGTATATTTTGTTATAAAAGCATCATGATCATTGTTAATCCATTGTCACTTCGTGACATATTGGCCTTAAAAACGCGCCCCACATTTTGATTCTAGCGCTTCAGCATTGTTGAGGACACTGTTACAGGATGCGATGATGATACCGCATTTAGCCAGAGGGTTTGGAAGTGGTGTCTCATGTGTAAGTACCACAAATCTGTTTCTTTCTCCCTTTTGGTTAATTGTTGGTGATGGTGAGTTTGTTTTTGCTTCGCCACTACCTTAGTCCTTAACCTACATCTAACATGCGACCATTGGCTATGTACGTACACAAAGAATTGTATTGCAAAAACAAACATCTAGTACAGTAATACATACTCTGGTTGAAAATCTTGGATCTGTGAAGAGTGATCTAGCATCTAGCCGTAACCAAAACATAAAACAGTCTTATGTTTCATTTCGTCTTGCTTATAAATGAATTTAAGGTAGAACACTGAAATACATATGCTCATGCATTAAACAGTTTTCTGAAAGGTCCGTCGGTTCGGTCTTTTGCGGCTTCGGTCAAAGCAAGGAACCGTTTGAAACCAGTTGTAGCAGCACCTCTACCGAGGGCTGCTGCTCTGGTGAGGACGTCCTCCCTAGATGCAATGACCGCGCCAGAAAGTTGGCTAACCACTGGAGCAGGGGTAGGAGCCACTGCTGGGATTACTGGGACTGCTGATGTGGCAATTGGCGCTTGAGAGATCCCGGAGCCTCGTTTGTTGAAATCTTCTAATATTGTTTGTTGGTCTGCCTTTTTCAGCCCCTGTACGATCAAAGCACAAATTATACAAAATCTTTAAATACTCTGGTTATGAAAAAACATTTCAAAAGTTCAAAAATAGTTTCAACTAGTATTAAGCCCTCCACGTTGCGGCGGGAGGTGTAAAACCGTTGAACCACGCAAGCGAACGTAAAACATAGAAAACAATAACTAAGTCGATCTAGGACCAGTGCGTTGTGACGGGGCCGTTAAATGGGGAAAAATAGGTGTAAAAACGTTGAACCACACACGCACGCTATGACGTGTTAACTCGCAAAATTCAAACCGAAACGTAAAACAAAAAATGGAAAAGTATAGGGAACTAAAGTCGAAAGCGAAAAAGTTTTGAGGTTAAATTGTAAAAGATATAAAAGTATTGGGTTAAAAGTACAAAAATTAAAGATAAAAAAACAAAAGGTGGGTACATCTCACTGAAACCTATTGTACAACCCATGATAAATATCAATGAGTATATATGTAAATGTTTTAATATTAATTGTTATGGTTCGAAAAATGATATAATAAAAATAAAACACAAAAACCAGTTCTTCATTTAAATAATGCGTGGCAGAAACCTAAGAATGCGAAAAGTTTGTGTCCAAGAGAAAAAACAAAAAAGTAAAGTGGCGTTCATAACTTGTTTTTAATAATAATCATACTAAGTCTTACTTGTCCTTTTTAAATTATTTGCAATGTATTTGAAGAGTTAATTTACTTTTAGAGCTATAATAACCCACTAAAACTGACTAAAAGAGTTGAATCAAGGCTTGATTTTTAGATGAAAAAAGTAGAGTACAACCTTGAGCTCTAGGATTCGCTGAAACTCAGAAGGTGTTCCCTCAGGTAGTAGTGCGCTATATGTATCTGCCACAGAGTCAATGGGAGACAGGATAACCTGTACATAACATAGAAAAGACATCACAATCAACAAATATACGTATTTCAGTAACAAATCACTACAAAACTGCATGAAGTAGTCACACTGTTTAAAAGCTGTGCTCTAAAATGCAATTTGAATGTGTGCTGCCAAAACGTTGTGTAGTGACTTGCTTACTGTTTCTTTCAAATATTTCTTAAAGGGAAAGCAAGACAGTGGGTTAATCACAAACCTTTAAAAGTGCTTCCGCTTTGCTCATCTCGCGACTCACAAATTTTGAATAACTAGCAGCTCCTGATGTCTGTTCAGAGCAATTTCTAGTTCAATGAACTTCTAATTACAAAAAAATTGCAATATTGTAGGGCATATGAAGTATTACTTGTTTCCCAAGGGATGGAATATCTAAAAGTATTGTCTTCACAGCCTGAGTATCCAACAACATCTGCAGAAAAAACAGCAATGTATGCTCAACCGGAAGTTGATAACCACAATTGCAGTCATCACTGTAAACTGCTACCATATGTTTTCATTCTTAATATTAGAAAGATCGCAAGGAGAAACGGAAGTATAAAAAACGTACTTGCTGAGCTCCGGTCTCGGATATCTGCTTGCATTTGAAGATATTGAGATAGAAGCGTGGACCTAGAGACGATGCAAGCTGCATGAAAAATCAGATTATCCACCAATGAGCATGTCCCACTCCTAAATATCAACTTCATATGAAATAAGGTCATTCACCTTATCTAAAAAGAATTGGAAATAGACTGGAGAGAGAAGGCTTCCAAGTACGGGGATGCTACCGTTAAGGATCATTTTTATGTTAGTGACATATCTGCAACACAGCGAATTTGTTAAAAACGTGTTGGAACAATACTTTTAGGCTTCATATGCCTAACGTGCGCCTTACTCTGATTGATCGCCCACACTTTCAAGTGTACCCCATGGAACACGTGTCATTGTAAGCATTTCAGTGTCAAATTTGGTTTCCAATCCATTGACTAATGTTACCAATGCTTTGGTTATAACTGCTGAGAACTCATCCTGTACAAATAAAATCAAGTAAAGTATGTTCAGAGACAAATGATATGATATATGTGCGTATCGGCATAATAAGACATATTTACCTGTACTTCTGACATGTCGACAGCATCAGCCAACTGGGTATCTATTATTTTGGAGACGTTATCAGCCAACTCTTCAGCCTGTAAAAGCAAATAACTCATTTAACATAGGGTAGGATTTTTAACAAAACCGAACTGGTTGTATTCTTATTATCTTTGCACTGTATCCTATTTTATAGCACATTATGCCTGTTTTTAGAGGTGGCAATTTCAAACCATTCACTTACGAATATGTCCATTATTATTCTAATTTACAATTAAACCAATGACTAATATAAAAAACTGAAACCTTAGCCAATGCTGAGACAAGGTTTTTATTATCACACCATAGACACAACATGACAATTGAGAGGTGAAAAGCTAACCGTTTTATGACAATATTCTGCTGTATTCACGATATAGCATATCATCCTTTCATCTTTATCAGATGTCTGCATTCAGTGTCGCACAATATTAGCATTAACAGCAGGAAATAAAAAGTTATAATTAAAATTAAGGTTGGGTCTATAGAACTGGAGAAAACCTTAATTTGTCCATCCATCCCTGTGGCAGCTGCAACAATCCCTGTGCCACCTTTAGGTAACTTCATAAAAAGCTTTGTAGCATAAGCTTTAAGCACTCTTTGAAAGACCTGTCAACCAAATGAAATAAATTGATTTTCCATCCGAATTTGTTGATAATTTGTGTTAATCATGCTTGTTAATTAGCTAGTAAAGAGTAGTTCTGGTGAGCTTTCATATATGGAAAACAGTTACATGATCAAAATTGAGCTGTTAATAAGAGCAGAAACTTCTAGAGAATAACGTAATGACAATGAACAAAATGTAAACGATTTATTCCACAGCTGACCTTGAATAAATTTAGCAAAGTTTGGTTCTTTGTTAAGGCAGAGCACCGCTTTAAGCTCCTTCTGATAATCAAGAATACCTTACATAGAGAAAGTGTATTAGGTTAGCAATCCAAAAGCACCAATTTTATGGTGGGAAATAAGCACATAAGTACAATTTTGATTGTATTATTGAACACATACGAGAAAAGTGAATTATTAGCAGAGCTTACTTGCATACTACTGGATAAAATACTAGTTTGACTTCCATCATCCATATCCCATGTTTCTTCCTGCAAGTTTGAAGATATAACCATATAATATCTGGAAATAAGAACGAGTATCAGAAAGGTAAATCTACACAGAGGCTGATAAAACCTGAACAAGCTTCTCCAGGTTGTCCATAAGTGTCTTCTCTTCAAATTCTACATACACCATCAAGTGTGGTTCAAAGCAAGATGATATGATTCCACGGAAATTGAACTGCATAACAACCGATACAATGTATTACTATAAATCTCGCCACTAAGTTTTTTAAATAGCATTTTAATGTTAATGTAAGTATGAGACAACAAGCAAATTAAAAAATCGTGAAAATAAATCAATGATTTATTACGTGTTGAAAACCAAATATGTAAAAGATACCAATGACAAGATTCACAACCAAGCATACATACTTCCACAATATGATATCACATATTCACATACTAAAAATACTTCTTTCAATAATTCGTGTTTTTTTTTTCATTTTGAACAACATATATTGCATAACTACCATATGTACAGTGTCTGTGTACTTGAAGAAAATAATATCACAGATTAATAAATTAGCTCTGCAATTAGGATAATATCCTAAAGACTAAAGTTCTTTTCTATACATCATGCGTTAATGGAAAAATAGGCCAATATGTAAAAAGAATAACTGATATGAGTTATGTATCTCTAAAAAAGGGGCCACATATTTTCTGCTATTAAATTTATTAACTTAAACTATCAAAAGTAGAATTAAAAAGAAAAAAACTTACCCCAGCTCCAGGCACCGCTAAATCTTTATCCTGGCAGAATAAAAATCGTTTGTAGTCAATAGTCATCCAACCAGAAGCACAAAATTACAGAAATAAAGCAGAAAATTGAAAACAAAAATATAAAAGGAATAAAAAATTAGCAGTTTACATCGTCCTGGGTTCCCTGATGTGCAGCAAGCTTTTTCTCGTACTTCTTACGAATGTCTAGTACAGTTTGATTATCATTTTCTGTTTTATCTGTTTCCTCAAAGCCATCTGTTACAGTTCTGCTACTACCACTACCACCGAATTTATCTGCTAACTCTTCTTCGAATTCTATCGTCCGTTGTAATGCCTGCACGTGAGTCCAGAACATGAAAAAGTCCAGAATCAGGTGTCATAAAAATAATAAAGACACTAAACTGCAAGCAACATGTATAGCTATCATATTTAGCCATTTTATCAGGAAGAGTTTTGAACATAGACCATAATAAGGAACATATAAAGCGTATATAATTACTACAATCACTTTGGTTTATAAGAAACAATAAGAACAAACTCTTTATCTCAAATCAAAAGGGGTAGGCTTATAATGAGAAAGTGTTATGAATTACAAGCTGTATTCAGAATTCGATCCGGATTCGAAAAATTCAAAATTCGACTTGATGCAATTCGATTATCAAGAATTCGATTCGAATATTAAGAATTCGAATTCTGAACGAATTCGAGTCTAGTAAATCGAATACGAATACGAACTTACAATTTCAAATTCGATTCGAAATTCAAATTATACATATTTATTTATTACATTTATATATAATATACACATAAAAGTTTAAGTTGGCTATAGTATAAACTAATCTACAAATTTAATCTACGTCCTAAAATAGCCCATTACCAAGCCCAAATAGCCCATAATGAATTTTCATATTCTAAATGAATTTGAATCAAAACGAATTTATCCTAATTCGATTCAAATTTTTAATCGAGTTGACCAGTTTTTAATCAAATACAAATCAAATTCGAATTTCAGCAAAAAGAAAAATTCTTCAAAAAATTCGATTCGAGTAATTAGAAAATTCGTTATTCGATTCGATGAACACCTGCTGAAGGAACTCTAGAATGACTGGGAAAGTAAAGAACATATACCAATTACATAATAACTAAAATGAAATTTCAGGTAAGTGACATGATAGATTATAGATTATACATGCACAAATTCAAGCAGAAGAAGCATAGGATGTAATTATATCCCGATGTCTGGAATGAAGTACAGAAATAAATGTAACTGTCAAACAGTGTACTTCAGAAGTTACCATTAGTAGTGTTCCAACATCTGGCTTCTCTTTCAAGTTTTCCAAAATATCCTCAAGTTGTGTCCTAAATAAATAAAAAACATATGCATATAACTTATCTAGAAAAAATAACGTGAACGGTGAACATTAGTATTTAAGATGGCCAATGTCGGTTCAAGATAGAATATATCCTCCATGATTCAAGAATCAAGATATACAAACATCTCCTTACATTTGAAAAGTCAAACAACAAACCTGGTCAACTTGCAGAACTGGATACAGAGCAGATAATCAACATGCCATGAAGCGGGAAAGATTTTCCATATCTCCTCATTTGTTCTTAAACGACGTTTAACCCAAGCATATCTCCTCTCTGTTTTATCCAACTTTGCTAGCTCTGATAAAATGCAAGATGTTTTCAAAATTTGATACTAACAGTTGTACCAACAAAAAGAAAGCAATTATTTAAAAAAACATACCAGCTCCTTCAAATATCTGCTGATACGATATAAGTTCCTTATCACAAAAGTTCTTCACCAACTCTTCTCTCACTGATGGCTCCAGCGCATCAACAACCAAGCAAGCATCTGATAAGTGCTGCAGCAAATTAGTTTCCTCCGTCTCTTTCCCTGTACCTAAGCTGGGGTAAAAGAAATAAAATTGAAAATAACAATCATTAAATAACAATAATGATGTTTTTTTATATATCAGAGAACTTCAGCAGGTTCAAGACAGAGATGTAATAGAATAACAGTGATGTATTCCTATAAAAAAACATCAAATTTACAGTTTTACACACCTGGAGAAATCAGAAAAGACATGAGACTTGAGAATTTGTTTAATGTTCTTGAACTTATCTCTTAGCTCGGTGATCTTTGGGTTATCTCTGTAGCCATCAAAATGACTACATAACTGGCTCACAGCCTAAAACACACATGTTTGGATATTATAATGTACATCAAATATAAGTTATTCTTATGCCATTTGTTCACAGTTTCCATTCTACAAACATTGTACATACCTCCAACTGCGCAGAGGCCTCTTTATATTGTCGTTTTGAAGCCATTACTTGAAGTTGTTCGATGGCAGATACTGTCATAGTTTAAGTGGAGTATTACTGTAAGAACTTGTAGGCTAATAAATATCAATTATCAGACTTTGTATCAGAATATCTTTTAAAGAAGGTCATGATCGGAGCACAAACCAAGCATAGTAAGACGATGGAGGGCTGTGATGGTAGTTGTTATGTGCTTCTTTGCAAAATCCAGCTTTTTAATGTCACGACATATTTCCTGAACCATTGCTTCACTTTGTTCGGCTTTGCTTTTAATTTCTCTGACTTTATACATGAGTTCCTGCAGTAGAGTATAGCAACAGAGGCAAGATGATTTGTGTGGTTCTTGTAAAAAAAGCAAGTGAATTGAATCTTTAAGTATAAAAGAGACCCATTTGACAACAACACAGAATGCCAACAGACCTTCACAGCACTTGTAGCTGCAGCCAGATCCTCCTTTGCTTTTGATCCTGAATTGCTCTGGGTATAGAAAAGTTTAACGATAAAGTCTAAAGATTGCCCGCAAATAGATAAAAAATAGAATCATTTAAAGGTGACATAGTATAATAACATGGATCAGGAGACCGCAAATTGTTTTGTAAATAAAGGATAAAACTGCTGTCGCAAATGTAACGTTTTTATGAGTTAAAGACAAAAAAAGCCATTGGAAAACATATATTTACCTGCTGACGAACAGCCGCTAGAATTTCAGCATCCACAATGCGTATCTCATTGTGTACTTTTTGCATCAGTGGCTCTACACCCGATAAAGATGCTTCTGGAAAGTGAACATTCCATAATGTCAAACTACAAGAAAAACTTATCTAGAAGAAAATGCATCATAAAGATCAACACAACTATGCAGATAAAGATTGTTCTACAAGAAGCATTATATGTTAAGATACATAAATGTGTAGCTGTAGCCTGTAGGTGAAACCTACAAACAATGAAGTTTACAATGTTCTAATCTTCAAAATCCTCAAGAAGTCATACCTTAGTGATTCTTATTTGATTTTATAAATACACCTCTTATGTTTGCTTCTTGCGTGCCCTGCTTTTAATTTCTATCAGTTTCCTTTTTAGCCTCAACACGTTAGTTTCAGACAAAAGGTTTTGTTCAGCATGAGTATCTTTATATGTTCATAACTTTGTATCTCATTATGCTATACATAACTACCCCTAGCCTAGGATAAAGAAGGCAGAGCTTCAAGCTAGGTTTGAAGCACATATTCTTAGACAATTCTATACAAATCAATGTTAGCCAATTATAGGTACATAACTTCCGTCATAAACAAGACCTTATACGCCTATTGTAATCAGGCATGGAGCTCACATCATTTACTAATTACTATCGTGAATAAATCAATACAATACAATCATCTCCTCTTATATATAGAGAGAGGAGGAATCTAGAAGATAATTGACTATAACAAACTAAGGCTAACTGCCCTAACAATACTAACTGCCGTCGATACAAGCTACACTAACAACAACATATAAAACTGCTAACTGTCTCACACGACCAGATGTTTCATTAGTGTCCTTCCAGTATGCAATATAACTATTTCCAAACTGTGTGAACTTTCCAGAAGAAAGTATCTCACCATGATCAGATCTTAAAACTAAATCACACATGTAAATACGCATAAAAGATGAAATCAGCTGACCTGTAGGAAACATCTGGTTGATGTAGTCTAGAGTACTCGATTTCTCCATTTCTCCACTAATCTCCCAAAATCTCCAAACAGCAATTACCTAATCAAACAAAAGCATTCGGTAGTGAACAAATAAACGACTAAATTGAACATCATATCATGTGTCAATTACGCTACACAACATCTCGATTCACGCATAATCAGACATTACAAACCGTGAGATCTGGAATTCGGAATCACCTGAATCGCCTATTGTGCGTGTAGATCATAGAATTTGGATGAAAACATGTGCAAATTATCTCGCAAATATGTGAATCTTACGGTGAATGAGAAGATACCGGTGGAATCACGGCGGAATACGGTGTTTTCCGGTGGCGGTAACGGTGGTGGTTAAGTTGTGTAGTTGTATAGACGATTTTGACTATTTATTTCGTTCATTCACTTCAGTCAAATCCTATATCGAGGGTATTCCACTATTACTTGTGGTGGTGTTTGCATAAATTACAGAAACGAACCTTGATGAATTTTGTAATTTTGATTATAACCTTGGACTTGTTTTCATGCAATTTATGCCTCCCTAGAAGAAATAAATTGGTAGTTTGGTACATATATTTGTTATTTATGGGTGAAAACGAGACGAGATTGAGTTGAGAAGAAAAGTCGACCTTAACCTATGGCTCGACAACCATGTTTGGGGTGAGCTTGATTTGAGTGTTCATGTTAGGCCTGTCAATGGATGGATATGGATTGGATCATGATCCAACATAACGGATCATGATCCGATCCATATCCAAATAATTTTAAATGGATAGATCACTATCCATATTGAAAAAATATAATAAAAAAACTCTAAAAACTCTAAAAAATAAAAAAAAATTTGTAAAAATATAAAAAAATCTAAAATAACTTCAAAAATATTCTAAAAAAATAAAAAAAATCTATAAATTTTATAGTCATGAGTTAAGTTAATGTGATGCAAGACACCGTGTCGCATAGATTCACGTATGTATTGTTTATTCACATATAGATTCGTGTAAATATTTCGCTAGTAGCATGAAAATATAAAGATGGCTACTTTCTCAAATTAATATACACACCATGCTCATAACCTTTGCAGCTAGGGCTGCAAACGAACCGAACAAACATGAACAAGACTTTGTTCGTGTTCGTTTGTTAAGAAATATACGTGTTCACAAACTGTTCATGAACTCTTAACGAATGAGATTTTTTTTGTGTTCGTTTGCTAAGGAACTGAACTTGTTCACATTCATTTGTGTTTGTTTGTTAATTTTAGGAAAGGAAGATTGATAAACACAACTGAGCACAAACTAATATTAATGAATACAAATGGAAACAAATGAACACAAACAAGCATTCATGAACAGAATAAGTAATAAAATGACACTTAAATATTTTATTTGTTGGAATTTTGAGGCATTTAAATAAAATACAAAAACTAAAAACACTAATGAACTATCGAACACAATCAAACATAAACGAACACGTTACGGAACGTTCACGAACATAAACGGACGAACGCGGCCTCTGTTCATGTTCGTTCATTTAACTAAACGAACGAAATTTCTTGTTCGTGTTCGTTTGTTTAATAAACGAACAAATATAAATGAACTTTCCGCCGAACGATTCACAAACTGTTCGCCGAACATTTGATTCGTTTACGGCCTGCAACCTGTTTTTATATAAATAAAAAAAGCAAAACACACACAATAATTCTAATAATACTTTCCAGCTAAATAACCACTTTTATAGTCACGGTACCAAACTTTCAACTTTCAATGGGCTCAAATCACTTTTATAGATTCAAAATTTAATCTCAAAATTAGGTGAATCATAAGAATATATATACAATTATCAATTTCACTTTAACACATCAAAATACACAAATCAACACATTAAGGGTGGAAGGAACACCTTCGGTGACCCCTTTGGTGACCTCCATTCACAGCACGGCAAGGGGCCGCCACCCCTCTTTCGGCAATCGGTGACTCAAATGAGGCTATTGAAATCGTGAGTATTCACTGAAATGAGAAGAGAAGAGATAGAGGGGAGAGAGATGGTTAATGGTGGCCCCATCTCTTTTTCAACCGATCACAAATTTTTTATTTATTATTAATTATTTTAATGTTTACCACTTTTCATGTGTTTGAGCACTCCTAGTATTTAAGTGCAAATTAAGAAGTGAATGAAGAAGTTGATATGATATGATATTATTGGTTAAAAAAGTTTACCACTCCCCATTTGAGGAATGCTCCTTCCACCCTAACAACGGCGAGATTTAACAAAATATACAATCATAGATTTCTAATCACCAAAGTCAAAGGAATTTCCGAAGTAAAAAATAGAAGTTCCTGAATTTCATGGGGAAGATTAAGTAATTCATATGATGAATTTAATTTTTAATGTAGTCACATAATCGATCTAATCCATTACACTCCAAGCTTAATTAAAACAATTGAATATTTCAAGACCAATAGTCCATACACTATGTTACCAGTTCATCAATTATTGTAATACATATAGCAAATTCAAAATTTCAAGACCAATAGTCCATACACTAAAAAACTGAGATCGTCAACAATTCAACATAGATAAACCACAATCATACATCTACAGATGAGCACTTCAACACATGAACCGATTAAACTCGAATAGCCACAATGCAGACGTTAAAAAAGCCCTAACGGAAGCTGAAATTAATCCGGATCTAAAGAGGAAACATGTACGCACCTTGAAGATCACGATTTCAGCAACATATTTGTAAAGAATCTAGATCTTGATTAGACGTAAGCGTTCCAATCCGCAATAAGAGAACGTGGTTGGTTTGTCAGATCGTTGTTCTTCTAACTCGGGTCGCAATGTGAGAAACTTTTATCTAATAAATGGGAATTAAGGTTGATGTCATATACTCAATTTCACCTAATCTAAGGCTGTTATTTTAAAATGATGATGTCAATTCTTAAATTCATAATGTCATTTTTTTTAGTTTTAAACAATAAATAAAAGAAAAATAAATTAAAAGAATTATTGATTGCTTTTAAATTATAACCTAGATTATTTAAAACCCTGCAACTTATTTATTGGGCCAACCTTCTCCCCCAATTAAACCCTGGTTCCTTTTGGCGCCCTCTCTTTTCTCTGGATATCCAAACGGCGTATGGAGAAATGCAGGCTATATCCACTCTTCTTTAAATATTTCATCATTATCTTCACAAATGCATCCTTTTTGTGACTACTATTCCTTTTCTCAGCAAACCCTAACTCTTCTCCATTGTGCATCCTCGCGATCAATTTTATCCTTAATCTACCCACTTTCAACACCAATTTGAAGCAGAATTCAAGATTCTTCATACTTCTCTTTCAATTTATTAGTTGAATTTGTTGTTTTATTCACTTATTCAGATCGATTAGCTCTTTAACCTTGCTATAGATGCTTCATGATGTCGAGCTTCTGCCTCCAGTGATGAAAGGTTTTATGATTTTTGTATACGTGTTTGTAGTTTTAGGTTGCATACCAATTGCTTGATAAAATGTCTAGCCAAACTAACAATATTTTACATGTATGTTAGATTCATTGCATCTCAATCTAACGTTGTTAAGCTCCTTTTACCTCTGCTTCGACCTCTAGTAAGCTCCTTCAACCTCTGCTTCAATTATTAATGATTTTGGCATCGTTTTTTTTTTATCACTACTTTAAGGTATCGAGAGGTGTTTGGACATGTGTTTTGAAACTGATTATAAGGATTTTGAATTTGAATTTAGAATCAGATTATAGGAAGGGATAAATTAGACGATTTTACATTAAAAGAAGGTATTGAGAGGTGTCTGGACATGTGTTTTGAAACTGATTATAAGGATTTTGAAACTAATTAGACGATTCTATCTCTATATAAAATGAAACCAAAGTAACCTATGAAACGTATTGATAACTTCAACTGATTTGTAGGAACAAAGAAAATTTCATGGAGTGTTCATGAGGAAGAACATGCATTCTAATATAGTTTTTTCTTTTATTAATACTTTGATTTCTTTTTTCCAATGAAGTTTTGTGAGAAAGACATCTAAAGGGTTGACAACAGAGGAAGGGTTAAGGCTTTGATCATAATGTGTTTACAAAAGTCATTCTCGAGCATGTAAGTATCACGTAACATGTATGAATTCACATAGATAGCATAGGCATACAAGTATTCAAAAGTATAAACACGTATGATTGTGTAAGGAGCATAAATTTAGTTGGTTCACGAGGATTATTATTGTTTTTGGTTGCGAAGGGCATGTGAGTTGTGCATCGGGCTAGAAATGAACGAGGTAATAAATATTAAAACACATAATAATTAAGATAACATAAAAAGATAGGCTTACTAAAACATTGGAGTGTTTTGGGTGGAGAAACGTCATCTATTCCAAAGTGAATCGAGATCCTTTCAAATTAGAGAAACGTGTTTTGGCCTATAGGTAAAATGCTCTCGTCGAGAAGCGATTAATGGCACTTTACCCTTCCAGTTACTACACGTCTCTAATCGATCGAAAAGTTGAAACTTTGGCGAGATTTAAAATCGAGGAATGGGACTAGTTGACAAGGTGCGGGTTTCACCCCTAACTTGACGACACCGTACCCTAAGTGTGGTTGGTACTTACCAAACGAGGAGCAAATTCCAACTCGTTGGTAAGGGTCACTAGAGTTTGAAATGGAATTTTCCCATCAAGATGTGGATTTCACTCCTAGCTTGATGATGTAATTTCGTGTAAAATCGAATACGCGGATTGAGAGTGATCACCAAAGTGCGGGTTTCACCCCTATTTTGGTGAGATCGTCTCGTTTATAGTATGAGTGTCTTCAAGTCTTCAAGTGTGTAAGTTGTGTAAGTGTCTTAGGAAAGACATATTGCATATATATTAAGACAAAAGAAATAGGAAGAAGCAAGTAGGAAGAACTATAGACTAGGTCGAACATGGCAATTCTACCTAATTCCCTATAGTTATGGCTCTGATACCAATCTGTCACACCCCAACCAATGGCGGAAACATCAAAGTGAGACGAACGAGATTGCTCGAGACATCATAACACTAATAGCGACAATATTAAATTAAATCATCCATTTCATTTCATCTATCCAAAAGTCAAGTACATCACAATTTCAAATACAACATAAATTCAGAATAGAACATGTTCACCAAAACATAACAAATAACTAGCATTATATGTGTGTTTCTATGCCGTTCTTACTATGTTCTCGTCATTTCAACATCCTCAACCTGCAACATGTTAAAAGTATAGTTCAATACAAAGGTATTGGCGAGTACACAAGTTTAAATCATAGCATAAGTAATAAAAATCCGTTTAAACAAATCCACATGTTAAGCTAGCATACGAGATTAATGTAAACATGGCATGCGAACTACAAGTCAACCCTCAAGTGTCACCGCAAAATAGATTAAACTTAACATGACCACAGAATACGGGCGGTAAGTTACTCCTATAGCGTTATACATGTTAAAGGGAGGCTCGTACGAAATTAATTACAAGTAGTATCATATAAGAATGTTCCAAGTATACAAATCGGGTATCACTTAACTATGGCATGTATGATGGATTGTTTGTGTGATTGCAAAAAGTATAAGTGTGATTTAGTGAGTTTTTGATAGACTAACATATTGCACCCAAAAGCGTAAAAGGGTGTCGAGTGTACTCACGGTTTTGCAAAGTTTAAATCCGTGAAAGTGTTTAGTTGATTAGGGAACGAACAACGAGTTATCCTACACAAGGAAATGTAGGTGTGTGAGTCTTGGAATGACAATGGAGTTTGTTAGTTTAGGAGTTTAAAGTATGCAAAAGTATGTATTGTCGAAAGTATTTATCTAGACGTTAACGTTCGTTTTTGACACTATAAGCCCCATAAGGTGTTTGTGGTTTTATGGGTAGTGCCCAATAGAGTCGTAACGAGAGGTTAAGTCTTAGATAAAATAACCTAATGTTAGGACAAGTAACCATATGGTCATTGTCAAAGGTTCGGTTATATTTATTATTTACTTATATATGTTACATATTATATTATTAAGTTCATCATATAAATCATAGATTTCATGGAAGTCATAGAAGTCATGCATGGAGGTAGGAGGATAACCGTCCACTAACCTTTTTCGTAAGATTCACCAATATACAAATTGTCACAAGGACAATTCGGATGGTCATGAATGTCATAAAGGAAAAATACTTAACTAAACTATATATCGACCAAGTAAGCAAGCTAGGTGCGTGCATCCTGAACATAGCAACGTTTGGGGACATGTCGTAGTTTTGTTACTCAATTGAAGGGCAAACATAGCTTAATGGTTATACTAGAAATCATCAAGTGAGGTGGTGGATTGAAAGTAGGATAGCCAAGGCCCCCCATGTAATCACACCTTTACCAAAACACAAACTTTGTAAGCTTGGATGGCTCCAACACTTGTGGGTTAAAACCCTTAGTAAAACAACAAGTTTAGAGGTATTTTATACCTCTTAATTTGTATGAAACAACCCTAGCCAGCACACTAATCATGGGCTTGATTAGAGACACAAGTAGCATAAAGTTGTTAAGAGAAAATATGTGTAAGAAAAGTTTACAAGTTTGTCTTCCAAAACAGAATATTTGGCCATAAAAATGGTATTTTTCCACTTTGGTTTTCCATGAAAACCTATGGTAACATCCCTAGAGGCTTATCAAACATTGTAGAGGGAGAAAACATAGTGAAAACATGAAATTTTTGAAGATATGAAAAGATGAAAACAAGCAGAAAGTTTATGACACTTTTGGACCTCAAAATGGTGAGGTTTCACCTTAGTTTGTCCAATCAAACTTGTGAAAACCTTCCTATAGGTTATCCAAGTGTTTTAGAATAAGAAACAAGGCTTGATTAGCAAAGGAAGTGAGTTAGAACTCACTTGCAAACTAAAATGGGACTGCAGAGAATTCTGGAAGATTAGGGAGGATTTTTGAAGTGTTGGAGGCTTATAAAAGTGAGAAAAGGTTGGGGAAAGGTTGGTTTATATAGAGGGGGGGATTAGGGTTTGAGTTAGGTTAGCATTTAAGAGGTTTAGGTGGGTAATAAACTTGTAACAAGAAAGATTAATGTATGTTGACAGCTTGCGGCCGCAAGCTGTCTTGTTTCTTTTTGTTATTTAATAAATATAAACAAGTTTCTTTGATGGTTAAATGTTATACTTTTTATATATTACAAGTATGGTTTGTTTGTAAGATTAAAACCAAGTGTAAGGGTGTTACATAACCCCTAAAAAGAACTTGTTAGGTAGTAAGTGTTTAGCACAAACGTGACAAGATTTACGATGCCAAAAGCTTATGTATTTCGTTTTTAAATCACCAATCGTCTTGCTTGATTTGAAGTGTTTAAGATTTACGAATGTACAATAAGAATTTACGTATTAATTTGAATTGATAAATCGTGTAATGAATAAGTGTATGAACATATGTATAAGCATGTATAAAGGTTGCAGAAATCGTATAAATGATCAATTCGATTACAATCAAAGCCTTAGATTTACAATGATTCCGAATGTGATACGATTACAAGGTACAAACTTTCCAAAAATAGAATCAAGAAGCAAACTTACTAAAAACGGAAAGTTACAAAAAGCGAGGCGTTACAGAGAGTATTTTTCCCTTAGAATACCCACTTTTTTATTTATTTCTTCGCGTTTTATCTGTTCTTCAAGTAACCATCTTGAAAATGTTTTTTTAACTTCGTTGGTATTCCCCCGGTGGTAAAAGGTTCTGTTTGCCATTTAAATGTTGGTTGTGTTTTAGATGAAGAGTGGTTTAAAAGTTGTTTGTTGATGTTTTGTATTAAACTAATCATCCCCTTTTATAGGCTTTACAATGTATAATAAGGTAAACGAAGAGACAATCTATAATTATTATAAGTGTTTTCTAAACTTTAAATTTCGTCCATTGGTTTTATAAATAATCATTCTATGCAGTATGTAATTAATTCTATTTGCTTTCCAATGAAAAGTTATCTTTCAAAAAAAATTACGCGTATATTAATAATTCTAACGACTGAGTTATTAAATGTACACTGATTTCGAAATTTATTTCTGTGTTTTACATTTTGATTTTAATTTAATATTTGCATTTAATTCGGACCTTTGGGTCGTTAGATATTTACTTTTTATTTCTCTATATAATACCATTGTCATATGTGATTGTGCATCACACACTTATTCATTTACTGTATCATTTCAAAAACATTCAACTATAGCATCAACCTCGTACAATCTGATGATTTGAAGTAGAGATTTTTTAAACAAATAGAGGAGCAAGTATATGCAGATAAGGCTACTCTTCAAGAGTTAAATAGCTGTTTTGATGGATTACAACTTGGATTGTTGATAAGAGACTAGGTTTCGAGAAATTTGATGGCAATGCCAACCACTTCAGTTTGTGACTTGTGTGTTGCGAGTAACATTGAATTTAGTGATAGAGACTTGCAGTTCATGACAAAGCTCAAAGATATAAACCGAGAAGTTCGGTACTCGATGGAGTTGAAGTTAAAATTTCTTAATTCCTTTTATTAGATTTTTAATGTTTTATTACTTTTCAGTTCCTATATCATTGTTATTGTTTTAATAGTAAAAATTTTAATGACGATACATGTTTCTTTTAACAGTTTAGTTTTACTTATTATTATGACTTTAAACATTATCGTTTGTGATTTTCATTGATATCGTGAATGCAAAATCTGTTACTGATTCTTGATTGATAGTGTAGTTATGCATAATAGGGATATTGTTATAATGTAGGTGTTGTATGTTTTAATTGTAGAGATTGTAGGTTTTGTTGTTTCATTCACTTATTTAGATCGATTATATCTTTGATAAACTGTTTTGGTTTATTATCCCTAATAATGCTAGCTTTAGAAGATAATTTTCTTTATTAACCTAACATTCTTGATTAAACCTGATTTATTTATTTTTATTTTTCTTCTTTTTTTTTTGCAATTTTTCGGTTACTGTCTGTCCAACTCTGATGTTATTCTTTTGCTTGACAACAGTTAGTCTATCATCACAACCTGGGATGTGAAATAAGTGAAGATTTACCGAGAACTACAATTTACAATTATGGTAATCAATTTATATAAGTTAGGGTTATTCATCTCATACTAATTGTTGAAGTTGTCTTCTTAATTGGTATATGTTTATTTACAATGGTAGATAGATGGGAAATGCTCTACTGACCTTGCTATAGTTGTCTTCTTTATTACTTATAAATAGGATTGAACAAGGATTTATAGGATCAGGGAATTGTGGGATTTAGGATTGAACATGTATTGTTTTGGACAACAGGTTGTATACATAGGGCCTTGATAATCAAGGCCTTAACTTGATTAGGGATTTGCATGATTTATGAGACTTATGCATATTCTGACTTTCTATAATGAACATGCATATTCTGAGTTACAAACAAGGATGAACATGTATTGACACCAAGGGCTGTTTCTTTTTAATGAACATGTCAAAACAAAAGTTTAGATTGTACAAGTTTTTAGAGGGGTAGTTATTCTAATTTACTAACACCAAGGGTTGTTTCTTTTGAATGAACAGGTCAAAACAAAACTTTAGATTGTACAAGTTTTTAGAGGGTAGTTATTCTAATTTACTAACGTACAACAAATATGGTTATGCAGGTCTGGCATTTGAACCGAAGTTATTCTAATCTGTTAAACAGTTAACGTCCTCTACAAATGGTATGTTTTCATTTTTGTAATCGTCAATAACATTTTCTTTTCAATATAATTATTGTCAATATATATGAAACAGTAAACGTCCTCTACAGGTTCTTTTGTAGCAACTGGCCTATGTTGATCTGGAGCTCCTAACGAACCTGGTTCCAGTCGGCTTAGAACATCTCTAACAGATATAATAAACAGTTAGTAAAATTAGTCAAGATTTACTATTAATAGTTAATAACATTTTTTAGTTGTTGTTTTCAACACTTTTTTGCGTCAATGTTTCATCATTTTATGTTTGTTATGTTTCTTGTGTAGTATATGTTTTTAGCTTCTTGTGGAAATTCTAGATGCCGCATTTTAGAGGATATATGCTTCATAAGTTAGTATATAATTTGAGCACACATTGCTAGCTTGGTCCGAGGTCAGTGATGTATGTATCTTTGTTCTTTAGTTTACTTATTCCACAAGCTTTTCTAATACTTATTATAAATTTGGTTGTTGTAGTTCCATGCGATGAGGGGATACATAGCCGCTAAAAAATCCCTTAAAGCAAAAACTGCTTCTGCACGTCTTTCAGATGTTCCACTTACTTATGATTTGTCATTCAATGTTCATATATCAAATTCAGAAATACTTTCACTACTTGAAGCAGTTCTTAAGTAGCAGAAACATGACAATCCTCAAGAAACTATTTAAGCTCTTGATGTGTTTTTAAGGGAATCAACCTCATTAGGGTAACGCATTCTTTTTTGTTCATTTTAGTGTTTGATGTTTTTTTTAATTTCAGAGTTAATCATGCTTTTTAATGTGATTCTCACCATTTCATATGTATTTCAGCCATTGTTTGTATGGTAATTAAATTTCAGGTGAAAAGAGCGCTTAAAGGTGTTAAGATTGGAGGTCCGCCGCCAGAAACTACTTATAATTGATTTGATGGAAAGATTAATCTCCTATTCTAAAACAAACCCGTGTAATACACAGGTCATAAGCTAGTCTGCATTATCAACAAGGGTTTTTCTTTTTCTACTTTTTATTTTTAGTTAGTAATAATAGATCGATCTGGATGGATCATGGATCAATCCATATAATAAATTGGATTAATGGATCAATCCATTGGATTAGTGGATATTTTTTATGATCCAATAAATGGATCGGATCGGATTGAATATGGATCAATATCCAATGCATTCACCGGCCTGGTTCATGTAACTTGAATATATAGAAATCCATGATCTATTGAGCATACTTGGTTCAAGCTCGAGTAGAAAGTTTGGTTAATACCGAGAGAGCTTAAGTTGGAATAAGTTTGAATTGTTTACAACCCTAATTACAAATGGCATTTATATACAAGAGAACGTTATAAAAGATCAAGAATAATTCATATCAGATTCATCAAACAATGTATATTGTTAAAACCCTTTGAACAAATCAAATTCTTCATTTTTTAATCTTATAGATTTTTAACATAAAAGAAAACAAACCAATGATGGTAATGCAATATTTATTCTTTTATTTTGGCATCTAATAAGAATATGAAAGATTTTTGTTTATGCATATAATGTACAGATGCGTAAATCATGTGTATGTGAGCGGTTAAAAAGTCTAGAAATATATGAAGACATTAGTGTGATGGTATGCATTTGCATATAAGAAGTGCAAAATGTTAAAAATATGAATCATCGGTCAAAAGGTTAAAAGATTTAGGTTTGTTATTTTGTATCACACTAATTAGGTTATTTTGTATCAAACGTCAGGGTTATTTTTAAAAGGACTTGAGGAATTGAATCAAAACTCAAATGTCAGGTTACCTTCCATATACCATTATCTGCGTATACATCAAAATACAATACTCGGCGCTACATACTATGAAGACAAAAATGCACAACCTCAAATGCAACCGCCACTATCACGGTGGCAACAATTTACAACACAGCCAAATTCCACATAACAATATCTATAGCACATCTAATACTCAACTCATGTATAGTTTTTATATACCACCAACCTGTTCCCTACCCAGGAAACATTATGTTGTATCGCAATAACACCAGCTACTGAATCTGTGTCAACTTCAGGCTCCATTTGGAAAGGGATCTTCAAAAGATAGTCTCTCTGGTTGACTAGTCAACTGATGGTCAAAAAGGTAGGGCCCGCAATAGTGGAACGACACAAACGCGGAGCTGAGGTTCATTACTTCATGAAAGGGCTAAGCCCGTCACCTTCCCATCCGAGCTTGAGCATTTGATCTACAACCTTCAAGCTCAACTACAAGAAATGACACAAGTCAGAGAAAGTCAACACTACATAGATCAAATGAAACATCCACGTTAGTTAGAGCCTTCAAAATCAGTAATGAATAACTACATGAAGATAAAGAATTTAGGGCTAGAGAATAACTACTTGAAGATGAAGAAGATAGTTAATCAACTTACAGCAGGATCAGTGAATACAATCAATTGTTTGTCAGCTGTTGAAACCAAGAGATTTGTGTTGTCTTTGCTCACAGCTAGTGTTGTTATATCTTGCCCCTTCTTCAGTTCCAATGTGTGAAATACCTGTCATAGTGTATATACACTTGTCAGCAAATCACATTGAAACAAAAACAACTAAGGGTTTCTTCTGGCGTTTCTGCAAGGTTGATGGTTTGTTTGCTATAAAAAGGCACGTTTGAAAGCAGAAAGAGTAGATACGTCAGTAAAGTGATGCAAATTATAATATTTCAATGATAATATCTTTTTGAAGTGTAGTAAAGAGGTTATTTGCATATAAAAATACCCTTTGGATGACTTCCGCCTCTTTCCTTTTACAGCTATTTTTTTATTTAATCAAGTAAAGTACACAGATGGTCCCTGTGGTGAATCAAAATTTTGAATTGGTCCTAGCTTTTCAAAAGTACATTGATGGTCCCTGTGGTTTGAACTTTGTGACGCATTTAGTCCCCAAATTCTTCCGAAAGTACATGGATGGTCCCTGTGGCTTGCACTTTGTAACGCATTTAGTCCCTAACTTGGACCTGCTGAAATCTTTAGATTTGTTAGCCAGGGACTAAATGTGTTACAAAGTGCAAACCATAGGGACCATCAATGTACTTTTGAAAAGCTAGGGACCAAATCTAAAATAACCATAGGGACCATCAATGTACTTTACTCTTATTTATCCATTAACCCTTAAGAGATGAATACAACCCGGATCGACCCATTACTAAACAAACGGGTTGAAATTTCCACCTTTAGTATCATCTTTGAAGTTGAAATTTAGTTTTTTTAAGCTCATGAAATTACAACTCTTACAATCTTACCTTAAGAGAGTGTAGATCAAGGAAGCAAATCGAAGGAGATGATATATCTAATCTTTCAATTCCAACATCTTCCTTTGACTTGGTTCTGCTGACATCGTTATTTTCTGAAGATGAATTTAACCCAATCAAAAGACTTTGTCCATCAGAAGAAACCTCCATGCAACTAACACTACACGAGAACGGAATATACGCTTGAGAAATCATCACCCCATTAATCGTATGAGTGGACAGAGTATACAACGTTTTATTCCAAGTAATCACAACGCCAGCTGGCGAAAGACAAACCATGTGTGCCTTCACACCCTCAAGCCTTCTGAGCAACCTGCCCCTACTCACTGAATGAAGCAAAACATCTGAAGAATCAGAGCACGATGCAACAATTCCAAGATCTGAATCAACACAGCAACAAACCACTTCCCCAAAATGGCCTCGGATGACCTGTACCGGACCCTCGATACGCCGTTTACAGTTTTTATCTGGTAAGCTATTTTTATTTATCGTATTACTGTACGCTGAAGTTGGTTTTTCTGAGTTAGAGGGGGGTGGTTCTGAGATGCTGCTTTGTGGTGCACCTGATTGGTGTATTCTCCATACGAGAACCAATGTGTCGCGGGAACCAGTAACGAGATAATTGCTATCGGGTGATAGTGACATACATGTGACGGGTGCGGAATGACCTCGGGCTATCTCCAAAGTTTTTGCGCCATCTGATGATATTAATCGTACACTATTGTCCACATGTCCACCTGGGTTAAATCCAAAATTCAAAATAATGATTACCAAAAAAACATTGGTTAAATAATGATCTAGGTCTTTGATCATCATCATCATCATACTCGGTAAATCCCATCAATAGGATCTAGGTCTTTGATAAAGATTTAAAAGGCCGTATTGCACTAAAATAAACTTTTAAAAAGACGCAATTTCATGCATACCCCTACTAACTTGCAAAATATCATATACACCATTGCAAAATTATGAATATCATATACACCCTTACAAAGTAGTTGAAATATCATACACACCTAATTATTTAAAAAATTGGGGATATTTGATATTTTAACTATTTTGTAAGGCCATGTATGATAATTTAGTTTTTGTTGGGTGTAAATGAAAATTTTCAAATTTGAAAGGGTATGTATGAAATAAATCCAAGATATAAAAAGCCATATTGCACTAAACTAGACTTTTGAAAACCCTCAAGTCATTTGGCCCGTTGCTTGCTCTTTACGGTGGGGTACATCAATTTCGTTGAAAAACAAAACAATATACAACAAGATCTGAGTTAATAAAATACCTGTAATAATTTCATTTTCATAGGTGATGGCGACTATGGAAGAGCTCCGAATGCCCGGTGCGGGATACGCAAGAGCCTGGGGATAACGCCAATCCTCTGAGCCAGATGAACCGGAAGCTCCTTTAAACATACGCATGAAGGATCCACCACTGGTGCTTGCAGTAGCCTTTGCATGTTGAAATAGGAAGGGTGTTCCTTGGCCATCGGGTGTGTTTGGTTGCCATTTGTGTTGTGCTATATGTGCTGCTGGTGCTTCCATATCAACAACCACAAGTGAATCTGAAGATGCCCTAATTGCAGAAGCTGGTAGATTGCACCGTTCTGGAGATGAAACACTGTATTGTTTCACTTCTTTGGGATTCCGAAAGATAGTCTGAATGAGAATACATTAGGACCTTAATATTATGACACACACACACACACACACACATATATATATATATGAAGAAATAACACTAGTGACATTAAATAAAATACCTGCATATGAAGAACATCTGAAAGTGGCATCCTCTTTATGTGAGGAGTAGTTAAAAGTTGTGACGGGGTTTGTCCAAAGTAAGCAATTTGATCTTGCATAGCACGTTGTTGGACCTATAGACATATTTATTAATGAATCAAGAGATACAAAACCTGTATATGAAAATTTTTAATTATTAATTGATTAATGAAAAAGATACCGGGTCCATGATTTTGTCTATATCTACCGTCCCTTCATAAGTAATGTAAAAAAATACATTGTTTGCTGATATAGCTTCTTTTCCTCGTTGCTTATACCTTATCATAAGAAAAATCCATGATAAAAAGAAGATTCAGGCATTAATAAAACCCAATGAATTAGAGCTCACCCGAATATGAGATCGATCCATTCATGCAAATGTGCAGAGACATGCTCACTCTCAAGAGCCATCCGATGCTTATGCACAAAATCAACGGGGTTTTCAGCCCAAGGTGGAAGCTTAACACAATCTGAAATTTAAAATCAATAAGTATGAAACTAGAGCATTCAAACAGACACACGAACACGATCAAGCTTCTACTTACAATCAAAGTAATAAAAGTCAAGAGGCCATACCTAGCTTGTCTCCAAGTTGTGTGGTACCAAAATCAATCGAATTCTCATTTAGTAATATCTCAGGAAGGTAAAACAGCTCAGGAACCTAAAACAAAAAGCAAATATAGGCTCAAGCATATACAAGTTCTTTGTTCTAGAATTTGACCAAAAAATGAAACTAATACCAGTTCCTTCACATCACTCATGTCCTCCAGAACACCATTCCAAGTGGCAGAAATATCTAAAAACATTCTGTCTGCATGGTCAAACTTGCCACCTTGTAACTGAATGGAAAGAGTAGTAAACGGCTCCACTCGCATGAGATAATATAATACCTGTCATAGACAAGCAAATTTGATTACACACCAGCACGTTGTAGATGCAAAAAGATTTAGTGACCATTTTGCCCTTGTTAAAAGCACGTTGTAGATACTAATCAATCATGCCATATAAGGCCAAATGAAAAGGCCAAATACCATGTCATCTACCATGTGTGCATTTATGCTTTCAACAATATGCAAAACGCATACTCGTATAACCGTATGACTCGTTTCTCACCAACTCATGTGCACACCTAAATTTTAATTTTTTATAGTGATGAACATACCCAAAGTGAAGAACCTCTAGCAATTGAATAACGCGTAATTGTTCATGATGATAAAACATAAACATTGCATCTTATTCATTACCTAAAAAACCATCCTGCAAAAAGACGATTTCTAGAACTGGAAATCCACAAACAAACTATTGGAAAACGTACCGTCCCGGCACTCGAATAATGCGAGCCATAATGGAATTTGGGTATGACCATATCACTAAAGCTGTAGTATCTCTCCTGAAACTTTTTCAACCGTTCACTATTTAGTGCTCCAACAGGCTGCAAAATATATTTGGATCAACATGTTAGCTTTTAAGTCTGCTATATGTAAATCTTTAAAAAGAAGAAGAAGATTGTCATGACCTTTGATAGATCTCGGTAAGACGAAGGATTTGCAAGATCCAAATCCTTTGACTTGTAATCTGCAAGAATCCATGGGAAAACAGGGTACTGCACACAATATATATAGTTATTAACCTACAACAAATTTCAATTAGAAAACAAAAAATGTTTATAATTATTATATATTATATTCACCTGGGTAATGTCATTATAACTCCGCCCAGCCAGTGTGTTAAGCTGCATTAGATATTCAAAGTTGCTGATCTGTGAAATGTCAGGTAAAACGATGAGTGCATATTATTATAAAACGAGAACATATTTAACTCTTCTATGTACCTCCCAGCGAGCCCAGCGTTCCATAAGTTGAGTCCTTTTGAGCAGTTGTTCTGGTCTCTATGACAAAGATTAAAGCACACTGATATAAGTCCTCGTATTCAGTAGGTCCCATGACTATTCACTGGTACCAAACTCAGTTTCTCAGTACACACAAAGATTCGTCATTTTATAAAAAATATTGAAAAAATCTCCTTACACATCGGCAACACCATTCAAGCAGTAGTTGCCAAAACATCCCATTAGCGATTGAACCACATTAAATTTCTAAAAACTTCATTCAAAATTTCCTACCATCTTTGTGTAGAACACTTTAATCAATAACTCTCTATTAGGCACTTGAAAGGAGAGATAGTTTTGCTAATATTAGAGAAGTAATAACGGAAGACTAATAGGACCAGAAAATAAGCGTATCACCATTACAAGTATATTTTGGTTTAAACATTAGTATAATGCTCACCTTATGTGTTATATACTTCATGCATATTACATCAGTTCTAAAAAAATGAAACTAATGATAATCTATGATCAAAATCACAATTTCCATGAAATTAACCTTTCTTGGGTTAGTTCACAAATTAATGACTATGTCCGGTATTGGAAAGGAAAAAACCTGAGTTGCCAAGTAAATATTGTTCAAATGAGAAGGGCGTGCTTGAACAATGGCTTTGTATACACTCCTCCTTCCCTCAGTAGTCTGCAACAAGAAAACGAACATTTTATAAGCTGGATATAACAACATTGTTGACCTAGTAACATATGGAGATGATATGAAGATGGTAAATACCCCAAAGTCAAAGAAGAAGTTTGATCGGTCAACCATAAACAATTCCAGAGCACTTCTTCTTAGGAGATATCTGTCACATCAGTAACCAACAGATACGTTTCAAGGCTTAACAATCTTCATAAAATAATGACACACAGACCTATAACTGAATCTGAATTCCTTGATTTCTATTGATGAAGAAGAGAACAATATATAATACAAGAACCTAACTAATTCCTAACTAATTCAGGGATAATTCCTAACTAATTCAGGGATAAAATATAAACCGGATATACATAGGAAATACATAGATATACATAAACTATAAAACGGATATACATCCGCTAATACGCCCCCGCAGTCGTAGCAGTAGGTCTTCCGATGCATAGACTGGACCGAAATCGTTGAAACAACTGGCGTGGAAGACCCTTGGTGAATATGTCAGCGTATTGATAGTCTGCTGGAACATGAAGAACTTTGACAGAACCCATACGAACCTTCTCGCGAACAAAATGAATGTCAATCTCGATATGCTTGGATCGTTGATGTTGGACCGGATTCTGAGATAAGTAGACAGCAGAGATATTGTCACAGTAGACAACTGTGGCCCGGGTAATTGGAAGATGGAGTTCGAGAAGCAGGTTTCTGAGCCATGTTGTTTCTGCAACAGTGTTGGCCACACCTCTGTATTCAGCCTCGGCACTGGAACGTGAGATAATCGCCTGACGTTTTGAGGACCAAGAAACCAGATTATCACCGAGGAAGACACAGTAACCTGAAGTAGACCGTCGTGTATCAGGGCAGCCTCCCCAATCCGCATCAGAATAGGCTGTGATATGAGCTGATTTGGATGGTAAAATAGAGATTCCATAGTCTGGTGTACCCTTGATGTATCGAAGGAGCCGTTTCATGAACTGGAAATGAGGATCTCGAGGGGAGTGCATAAATAAACATAGTTGTTGCACTGCATATGATATATCAGGTCGTGTGAAGGTTAAATACTGCAGTGCACCAGCAAGGCTACGATATAAGGCACCATCTGAGAAGGGTTCTCCAGCAGTTGCACTTAGTTTAGAATTAGTGTCAGTAGGTGTGGCACATGGTTTACAATTTTCCATTTTAGCCCGAGCTAAGATCTCTGCTGCATATGTGGTCTAAGATAAGAACAGGCCACCATTTCGTCGGGTTACCGTAATCCCGAGAAAGTGATGTAGTGGTCCGAGATCAGACATGGCAAATTCCCTGGAAAGAGTGGCAATGAAGTGCTGCAAAAGTGTCGGATTGGAGGCTGTCAAGATGATGTCGTCTACATAGAGAAGTAAATATGCCAGTTGATCACCCTGTTTGTAGACGAACAAAGAAGTATCACTCGTGGTAGATCGAAAACCACACTTTTGTATATAGGTAGCAAATCTGAGGTACCACGCACGTGGAGCTTGTTTTAGCCCATATAAAGACTTTTGAAGTCGACAAACATGCTTTGGATTTTTACTGTCAACAAACCCAGGTGGCTGAAACATGTAAACAGTTTCATTAAGGTCCCCGTGTAGGAAAGCGTTCTTGACATCCAGTTGATGAATGGGCCAAGAACGTGAAGTTGCTAAACTGAGGACGGTACGAATCGTAGTGGGCTTAAACACTGGGCTGAATGTCTCGTCACAATCAACACCCACCTGTTGAGATTTGCCATTTACAACCAAACGCGCTTTGTAGCGCTGTAATGTACCATTGGCATGGTATTTGTGGCGAAATAGCCACATACATCTGATAATATGAGCATCTGCAGGTCTTGGCACAAGCTCCCATGTATTATTAGCCATTAATGCCTGGTATTCGTCGGTCATAGCCGAGTGCCAGTTCTGGTCGGTCAAGGCCTGGGTGTGGGATTTGGGTAGTGGGGAAATATTATGCTCGGAGGTGGCTAAGAGGGTGGGATCTGTTGAGGGTAGGGAACCCGTTTTAGACCGGGTCTGCATAGGGTGGGTAGAGGGTGGCGGTGTCAGGTTAGATTGTGACGGAGCTAGGGTGGTATGTGCATGTTCTGGGAAGAAAACAGGTCTGGATGCAGTAGAGTCAGACCTGTTTCTGCGGCTGTAAGTGTGGGTAAGGGGTGGGGAATGTGGCTGTGAGACCGTGGGGGTGGGGGTGGGTGTGGAAGCATGGGCTGGAAAAAAAATGGGTCTGGATGTTGCTGGTTCAGACCTGTTTCGTCGGCTGTAGGTGTGGGTTATGGGTGGTTTAGATGGTTTGGAAGTAGTAGTGGTGTCGGTTGTGGGAGGAGAGGAGGTGAAATGAAACGGGGTACTCATGGGTGAAGGTTCCAAATCAGGGTGGGAGCTTGGGGTGGTATGAGGTGTAGGTGGGGTAGAGAAAGGAAAAGTGGATTCGTCAAAGGTGACGTGACGTGATAAATAGACACGTCCAGTTGAGGGCTCTAAGCATCGGTATCCACGACAATTCATTGGATATCCGAGAAAGATGCATGGTGTAGAACGGCGGGCTAGTTTGTGGGGTCGAGTGGCATTGTGATTTGGAAAATAAGCACACCCGAAGGTGCGAAGGTGAGTGTAGGTGGGATGCCGGTGATAGAGTTTGTATGTGGGGGTTAGAAAGTTATGGAGTTTGGTAGGAAGAATGTTATGTAAATAGACGGCAGTGTGAAGTGCTTCAACCCAGAAATGGGAATGTAGGGAAGCATGGGTAAGGAGGGACATAATGATGTCATTAATTCGTCGGATCATACATTCCGCCTTACCATTTTGTTGTGAAGTTTGGGGACATGAAAATCGAAATTGAAGGCCGTGAGTGACAACGAATGATTGAAATTTGGAATTATCAAACTCACCACCCATGTCACACTGAAAAGTTTTAATATATTTATTAAATTGGGTTTGGACAAGGCGGTGAAATTGAGTAAATTTGGTGAAGGTTTCGGATTTATATTTGAGTGGATAAGCCCAAACAAATTGGGTGTGGTCGTCAATGAGGACCATGTAATATTTGTAACCTGTGTTGCTAGGTATAGGTGAAGTCCACAAGTCACAATGTATGATGTCAAAAGGTTGAAAAGTAACGGAATCAGAATCATGAAATGGTAAACGCTTATGTTTAGCAATTTGACAAGAGTTGCAAAAGAAATTGTTCTTAGATTTATTACAAGAAATTAAATTACGAGAAACTAAGAAATCCATAATAAAATTGCCAGGATGGCCAAGGCGATCATGCCAAACAGTAGAGAGCGAAGAAGTAAGCAAAGCAGAAGCAGGTTTGTTGGTTTTGGTGTTGAAGGTGTACAGTGGGCCGGTACTATTGTGGCGGCTCAGGAGCGTTCTATTCTTGTAGTCCTTCACAGAAAAGCCAAAAGGGTCAAAAGACATGGAAACCATATTGTCAGTAGTGAATTTACGAACTGAAACAAGGTTTCGGATAATATTTGGGGTGTAAAGGACATTTTTAAGGGTGTAGGGGCGGACCCGGGAATTGGGTGATTGAATGGTTGTATGACCGGACCCGTGAATTGGCACACGGTTACCATTTCCAACGAATACAGAATTAATAGAAGTAGTACAAGGAGTGTGAATATTACCTGGTTCGTGTGTCAAATGATCAGAGGCACCGGTGTCAGCAACCCAACTGTCATCTCCCGAGTTCAGTGACATCGCCTGGAAAGCTGCCCCTAATTCTGATGGTTCCAGTGGGTTTACATCTGCCAAGTGGGCCTGAGCAGGTGGAGTGGACCAGGGCTGGTGCTGTCGTGAAGTTGGGCCAATGGCCTGCGGAGGCTGACCAGGAACAATCGGCCAAGATGGGCCTGCCCAACTGGGCTGAGTTGGGTAGGGACATGGTGGGGCCGCAGCCCACCATGGTGGCCAGTAGGGGGATGGACCTGGGCTCCAGACATTGGGTCGGACCAATTGATGCTGGGCCGAAGACTGAGAAGAACCACGAGGCTGGTTGCGGTTAGAGAGCTGCTGATTACCGCGACCTGTGCGATGTTGCTGTTGACCGAATGACTGCTGAGGCCTGTGAAATTGACGTCTTGGCTGCTGTCGGTTGTTGTTGCGATAATTAGGGGGGTCCCGGCGGGCCGTAGGTGGCTCGCGAGACACTTGGGCAACAACAGCCGGGTTGGAGGCAATAGAGTCCCGTGCTTGTTGGCGACGCAGATCTGAGTCGAGCATGTCGCAGGCATCTTCCCATGAGGGAAGGGTGTTATTGATGATAGAGGCTTGAACATCGAATTCCGGTGGTAAGCCTCGAACCAGCTGCAGGACAAGGCGATCTTCTGTGACTGGTTGTTCAACAGCTTTCAGTTGGTCAGCGAGATACTTAAGACGCTGACAGTGGTCTTGGAGGCTGGGCATGGAGCGAAAGGTAAGATTGACAAACTCTGTTTCAAGGGCTGCTGCACGGGCGCCCTTGTTGTTCAGAAAGATTTTCCGAATCCGGGTCCATGCGCCATAAGCTGTTGTTTCCTCATCAAGAATACGTGCCAGCAGGTCATTTGAAAGTGTCCCATAGATCCACTGAAGCACAAGAGAGTCAATTTTGGCCCAGTTGGCGTAGTCCGGATCTGTTTTGGTAGGCGGTTCAGTGCCATCAATGTGGTGTAGCACCTCATAACCGCGTGCATGCAGGGTGAACAGCTTGACCCATGATGCATAGGTGACTTTGGAACCATCCAAAACACGAACTTTGTGCTGGATGTTAGTCACCGAATAGGCAGGGTGAAGGCTGTCAGTGTGCTTGGAGGATTCTGGTTTGTCTGACATCGAGATGAACAAAAAGAAGGAAAAAGAATCGGCTGCAGGGTCCGTGGACAGGGGCTGCTGAGATGAACAAAAAGAAGGAAAAAGAATCGGCTGCAGGGTCCGTGGACAAGGGCTGCTGCGGATTTGTTTTAGGTCAGAGCAGTAGGCTCTGATACCATATAATTGAATCTGAATTCCTTGATTTCTATTGATGAAGAAGAGAACAATATATAATACAAGAACCTAACTAATTCCTAACTAATTCAGGGATAATTCCTAACTAATTCAGGGATAAAATATAAACCGGATATACATAGGAAATACATAGATATACATAAACTATAAAACGGATATACATCCGCTAATAAGACCAACACTTTGTTTTAAACGTAATCATTATAAAAGATGAAATAAATAAGCTATTAATGATTCATCTGACCTCCTGCTATATACTTGATGAAGAGAAGATATTAACCAACTCCGGTCCTTATCTTCAAGTTTGATTTCGGTTCTATGATCCAATCCATCCTCTGCCATATTGCCTTCAGATTTACTAAGAAGAAAATTGATTTTTCTTGTCGTTATCTGGGAGCAAGCATCACATCTTTGCTAAGAGCAGACCAGATAATTTGAAAAATAGCAAATACATAACATTTGCCAAGTATAAGATATCATCTACAAAAGTTTAGCAACTAACGATGTAGGGTTCTATGACTCTATTTATTTATACCCCTCTCTCATCATATATACTTCATTTTGAGGTCTCCATGTAAAACAAGTGGGACCCATACACACATCATCCTTTTTATCACAAAAAGAAGCCACGAAATGATTGTTTAATAGCCAAAACAAAGCTTACCTGAAATGTTCCTTGCCAAACTTTTAATGGTCGGACCATTGACGCAGAGAGCTCAAGAATAACTCTTTCATCATCTTCACTGGGAATATAACCGGGGCCCACCGCGGATGCACCTACAAAATCTTCATCATTCCCAGCATGAGATTTGGTCGATTCCGACACTCGCACCGGCTGTTCTGCAGTCCCAGATAACCTCGTTTGAGTATCATCATCTATCTGCTCCATCTCATCCTTCTTCCTCTCAATGTTAACAATATCATCTTGCTCGTCATCCTCGTTTACTAATTCCATATATATAGCTTCCTTAGGCAAATTAGAAGCCTTAGAAGGGCTAGCCACATTCTCGTTACCATGCTTGGGGTCCACGGGATCTTCATAATTTGCAGCAGCACCGAAATGATCTGAGCCCTCAAAGTTCCTTCTTAAACATCTCCTCATCCTTGTAGAACTTTCCATATGATCGAGTTTCAAAAAAATCTATGCATGGAAAAATGGTTTTACATATGCAATGTTACAACATAAAGCAATCTTAAACATGTTTAAGGATGTAGCATACTCGTTTAGGATTGTAAAGATTTTCTCTGATTGGTCCAAATAAACATTTTGTCTCAATCAAGTAACGGATGAGTTTGCGCCAGGCACGTATGCCGGTGCATGCACGATGTCGAGCAATGGAATCAACTTGTGCACGTCTATCAACCTGAAAATAGGATTGAAATTTGATGCCATTCAAACTTGTGTACATGATAACGAGAAACAAGAGCAAAGGTACCTCTGATCGCTGCATATTTCGGGCTAAAGCCAAACTTCCAACAAGAACAGCAATGAATTTATAGGATGTAGCATTAAGATCTTTCTTATAAACCGGTTTATTGTCGGTTGACGGCAAACATTCTGCCCAGGCGGTCCCCATTGCTTCAGAAACATTCCATCTTTTTACACGGCTCATATCACTTCTATTCCGCCTCTGTGCAGCTGTAGCCATTGCCACTGCACTAAGACCTCTTCCAGAACCAACTTTTGCAGTACGTTCAAGATCACGAGCAGCAGCCAGTGCAGCTGCTTTTGCAGAAGCTTTGTCTTTTACAGATGATGATCTGTTTGCCGCATCTATTGGTTCGTGAAAGCTAGCAAAAGAGTGAAGCTTTGGTTTTCTATCGATTGAAGAAGAATCACGTTTTAGAGCGGGGGCAGCGGCCTCACCACCACCAGCACCTGCAGCAATCATTGCTAACGCCAGTGCAGCAGGTGGAGATGCAAAAGCAGCAGCCCATCCAGGTGAGATCATAGCAAGAGCACCCTGATTGTATCAGTTTGATGTGTCAGAAGCATTGGCAATATGGTGACATGTACACAAAGAAACTAAATGGATATTTTCTATAGCAGAAATTGCAATAAGTAGCAACATACTTTCACCACATTTCTAATTTGGTCACTGAACTATAAAAAATTTGAGGTGTCAAGATGGGCGGAGGGTTCCGTAATGGAGCAAAACAGGTCTTGGTAAAGACAGGGTTGGTTGAGTTGACCCGCAAACATTACATGTCCAATTTTTATGTTTTTTTATAAATAGCTAATGCATTACATATGATTACAAAGGCACTATTATTGGAAAACTGATTTACATTTATTAATTGAACAGTTTCAAAGAATGTATGCATTAAAAAATAGACTATGGGTGACCTTCGGCCCACCACTGATAAAAATAGTAATAAAAACCATTATACTTCTCAAGATTTATATTGGGTGATTTGAATAAAAAATCTTGTAGCATTATGAAGAAGCTGAATTGTTTATGTAACAGTTTTTGAGACTGTCAAGGTTTTGTTTACAGTTTGAATGGAGTGAAAGTGCATTCCTATTTACTGTAACTCACCCTCTGTTGTCCGTATAGAAAAAAAAACAAGCTACATTTTCCTGAAATGGAATGTGTGTAACGAAGCAAAAGATTAACTATAGAAAAACCCTAGAATAATTATCTTATATACTGCCAATTTAGTAGTTGAACCTCTATAGGCAGTGCATCACCAGCCAGGGCAGGGTCATCTACAGCAAGAGGATTCAGAGCATCTGTAGCAACAAGCTCATGAATTCCAGCTAAATACGGTCGCCATCTCCTTAAAACAGAAACGAACGGCGGCACAATAGCTTCTAGATACTGTTTTCTGAGAGGGGTTCTGTCGTAGCTAACCGCATGCCACACCTGCAAAATATATTTTCATTATGTTACAAGAAAGGAGAAGCTAACGTGCCTTTGGTCCAATGAAAAAGTTGTAAGAATTTGTATGTGTCATGTTTGTTTGTATAAACCTCAGAATATAGAACGGCAGATGCAACCAACACTCTCTGTCTCTTGGACTCAGAAATTGGCATGTTCAAGAGAGGCGAAAGCACGCTGTTCATAGTCAGTGAAAAATTAGTTCACAAATGACTTGCAAAAAAACAGACACATAAAATCAAGATAAATTTCTAATATTAACATGACCATACAAATACTAGTAGCATAAATGCCCGGAATCAATGATGTTCAATTAATCAACTGTTTAGCATTAATTTGAACATTAGTTAAAAAATGTTACATCTATACCACATCAGTTCACCACTCATGCTGATTTAACATTGAATTAGGGGTGTAAAAAGCCCAAAGGCTTGAGAGCTACTCGTGATCGGCTCGGTTAAAAGCTCGAAGGAGCCGAGTCTTAACGAGCCTGAGCTCGAGCCTGAACACTAAACGAGCCAAACAAATTTTTCGTTTTTTATATATAATATAATGATAATGATGATTATTTATAACCCATTTAAACACAATTCTAAAAAACCCAAGTGGGGTTCAACTTAGGCCATATATGAGCTCGACCCGAGCTTTGGCTCGTTTAAGTGATACTGAAGCGAGCTTGAGCCAAGCTTTTAGCTCGTTTGAGGTTGTTCTCAAAATAGCTCGAGCCGAGATCGAACTTCGGGTTTAACTCGCGAGCTGAGCTCGAGCTTCATAAAAACATCACGAGCGAGCTTGAGCCTAGTCAAGCTCAGGCTCTGCTCGGCTCGTTTACACCCCTACATTGAATACTGAAGACCCTAATCTTAATTATTTAATCTCTCATTTTCCTATTTCTGTTTAGCACATAGGTTATGATCCCAATTGAACTAAAAGAATTCTGTTTCAAAAAATATGTGACTAATTAAAAGTGGCAAAAAATCAACTCGTGCCCCGCTTCAATAAATCCAATGCCCCATGCACCTCCATCCTCATATACCGAGGGCCCCGCCTCACTGAAGCCAGTGGGCAATGGCCAATCTCAATGTACTAACATTATTTAATAGACATCGCATTTACAATAGCAAGTAATCCATCGTGCTTCATATGAGATCTGGAAAACTGATCCCACGTTAATACAATATGATAATATAGGCATACCTCCATAACAATGCAGAACGGGGCTGCCTCATTGAAGTGCGAGGACTGTTTTCTAAAGATGATGGAACACTTCCATCTTGTCCATAAGATACTTTAAACGACACCTCATCAACACCACTAACATTCCTCATAAGCATATTATTTCCACCATCATCTTCTTCCCTCATAGAAACAAGAATCATTCGAAGCATGCATAAAAACGGTTGATCACTGTCTAACAACTGATAAAGAGCCGCCATACCACCCATCCCTGTACCAGAACCACCACCAATACCAAGACCACCACCAAGTCCCGACTCATCCAATAATAACGCTTGTAGCATGGCAACACACTTATTTATTAACGGGAGTTCGATCCAGTTACCATTCAAATCCTTCTCCAAAGAAGAATTCCAGGCAGCCCAGCCACCACCGCCACCACCAAAGTCGGATGTTTTTGAAGGAAGACCAACGCCGTACCATAATAGACTTCTGCATTTCCAACCTTCAGCTAAATCTACAGCACAGCTTCCATATGATACAAAAGCACAAGAAACGGAGTCATAGGGTTCAGCTGCTGCAGCAGCCGTAAGCCGTTCCATTGCTGCTGCTGAAATTTGCCCCTTCGTGTCAGCCATTGAAGCAAGCACCTTGTGAGAATATTTATACAACTTTAGAACTAAACAGTATCATTTTTTTAATACATAATGACACATTAGCTTGAGAAAACTTAGTAGAAAAGGCACAAGGTGCGGTCAAATTGGGTTATTTTGGTAGTGGTTGACCTGCCAACACTTTTGTCCATTTTTATTTTATTTAACACATGACCAAAATATGATTACAAACACTGCTATTAAAATAAGGGTTTATCCAATTCAAAGCCATAGTACTTCCCCAGTTCTATCACTCAAGACCCTTACTTTATTTTGTACAACTAAAATCCCTGTATTATTGTCTTATTCAAGATAGGTAGAAGGATGGTCCCTGTGGTTTACCAAAATTTTGGATTTGGTCCGTAGCTTTCTGAAAGTACACAGATGATCCCTGTGGTTTGCACTTTGTAACGCATTTAGTCCCCAACTCTTTCCAAAAGTACATGGATGGTCCCTGCAGTTTGCACTTTGTAACGCATTTAGTCTCTAACTTGGACATGCTAAAAACTTTAGATTCGTTGGTTGGGGACTAAATGCGTTACAAAGTGCAAACCACAAGGACCATCCGTGTACTTTTGGAAAGCTAGAGACCGAATCCAAAAATTTGGTACGCCATTGTGATCATCCGTGTACTTTACTCATTCAAATACATATATCTTACGGACCTAAGTGATAAAGTTGGAAAAAATATAATGGGTATTTACCAGTCTTATTTAAACATCACACTTGTCGACTTTTATCACTTTTTGTCCCTAAAAGTATACATGTTTGAATAAAAAAGAGTTGCCCCATGAAAAAAGTTAAGTGTCAAAACTGAGCTGACGAGTGTATAATGACATAGACCCTTAAAACAATAATCCACTTTTTAGTAAGGCAATTTAGGATGTAAGACTTCGTATACAATTTGGGCAACTTTCAGCCAGTTTAACCATTTCAAATGTAGCCAAATTTTTAAAGTTTACCCATTTAACCAATACAGATTAACTTAAACCCCAATAGGCCCATTTCTTGACCACCTTTATTACATAACGATCATGGAAGTAACAGCAAACATACATCAAGAGGAAGACTTCTTGAGTCAGTAGATGAAGACTGTGCCTCTAGTGGTTCTGGGATTTTGGGGAGATTTTTGCTGTTACCAACGCGAACCACTGATGAAACTGAAGAATCAGAACCAGTTTGAACAAGGGAAAAACGAGAAAGTTTGCTTTGCAGGCGCAAATGATCTTCAACAAGCATTAACACCACGATTGCATTCTCCACCAAAGCCACGGAAAGTTGTGCAGCATTCTCTGCTTCTGCCTTGGAACTTTCAGGTGATAACCCATAGGCGGCAACACCAGCAGCTGCTGCAGCAATAACTTGAGTCTACACCATAAAAGGATGAAAAGAAAGAAGCTTGAACATGTATCGAATGTTCTAGTACATAGTGAGGGGTGAAAAAAAATATTAGGACAAGAAATCCAAGATTGAGACGTTGCTTTTTTACCTGAACCTGTAGCTCCCTAGCAGCAAAATCCAGTAACCCACATAAAAGCCTTCTCTTAAAAATGGGTAATGATTCTTCACGTCTGTCAAATTAAAGATTACAGTTTTTTTCTGTAATATACATAATATGTATACATATATAGTGTGTGTGTGTGTGTGATTGCTTAATCATGTAGGCATATCTAGTGATGATATACCTTTTGCGCTGCTCGCCGGTGCTAGATCCACCCACCATTGAAAGCCATTCTGCACAATGAATTGTAGCTTCGATATCCTGTCAAAGAGAAACATGACCAAACATTATAAATGAGCTATAATGCTTGAAAGTTCAGACTACAGTTGCTTCAATCAACTTTGACAATACAAGTAAGCAAAAGACAATCTTTTGGTGTAAACAACTAGCACAGAGATTTAACAAAATAAATTCACCCAATTGCATACAGTTAACAAAATGCAGTGACGAAAAAATAGAGAAATGAAGAAAAGTGAAGTTGGCAATTGATAAACATAACAAACGCAAAAGATTCCAACCCATAATGAAAATATATGTGGCTACACTTAAACAGGAACTGAGAAATTAACGAAGTTAAGTCTTCTAATCCAATAAAAGAACATTCTTGTAGCTTATATCACTACTGATATGGGAGATTAATCAACTAACTTGTATAAAGGGGACTATTAAGGATGAGAATATTATATTTGTTTTGCAAAACAAAGTAATTAACTTTACATCAGATATATATATATATATATATATATATATATATAATGTAGCGAGTACAATCTGCATTTCATATGTGTAATTTGAGAATTCGGATTTTAATAATGAACTACGACATCAGTGAATGCAGAAAAGACATAACATGGGCATCTGATTACATACCTTAAAACAGTTTACACGAGACCTAAATGGTTGAAATTTAGTATATAATACTCCCTTTGAAAAATGTTCAACTTGACACATAATTTGATAAAATTGTTTTGACTAAACATATAAGAGTTAACCAAAATTTTCAGCATTACAGATAATGAACGGTTGCTAAAGCATATCATTTGATTGAAGTGAACATTGAAGTGTTAACTGGTTGCCTTATTACGGATACTTTATAAATTTGAAACTAGGGGAATATACCTTCATCCCAAATTCTCTGAACACTTATGGACTCCTGTTTGACCAAATCCAGAAACTTAAAGAGCTACAGAACAAACATAAATAAAGGTAAATGGTCCAACCTTCCATCCATCCTTCTGACGCATCGAATGCTCGAGCATAATAATGAGAAAATTGTGTATTAGGTCTTCGACATCTCTGAAGCTTGAAGACATTGACGCGCTCTTCCCACATGTCTGTGAACAATCATGCATTTATAAGTTTTAAAGAAAAATAGATTTGCGAGAATAAATAAAATAAGAACACCTCATGGTTGGAAATAAGGATTTCCAATATCCATTCAGGCCATTCCTCCATCGTAGTTAGCTTGCTTCTATTTTCAGCATGACTGCAAGCCAAAATCAGAAGATCCTGAAATCAAAAAGAGAAGTAACTATATAAAGTAAAATTCAAAATCCACAAATGTTAATAGGACAAGGAAACATAATGAAAAACTAGTACCTGTAGTGCTCGACACTGAAAGCTCTTTGGTGCATATGGAAGTGAACTCAAAAGAACCAACAGAAGCTGTGAATGCTCAAACCGATATTTAGAGTCATAAAAATTCATCCCCTCGTCTGTTGTAGAAGCATTTAACTAATACAAGAAACATATTTATTTTGTTAACCTTCCAAAATGAATCTAGAAAGAAAAATTGATATGGGTATTCAATGATGACATAGTTGACACCAACGATGACAGAATTAATGCTAATGATGATAATTTCCTGTAAGTTCCTTCTAATCTCAATATCCCTTCTTTTCTCTTCAAAGGTTTTGAAAAGGCATACATGGAACAATGCTACGAACCTCTATTAAAAGAATTGCAGATAGTTCTCTTACTGTTTATTTATAAATATAGTACTCTATCAACTTCACAAATATGTTACTACCTTTTTGGCGTTTAGTTTAGAAAGAGGAACAATTTGTCTACTTTCTTTCTAGGTTAGTAAGAGACACCCAAACACCCTCTAACAAAGTAAACACTTCATGAAAAAAACTTTATTATATATAAAAACTTAAGAAAATGTGTACCGAGGCAGCCAATAAAGCCATGTAGGTGTTGCCAGTCATAAGCCTGTTTGGTGCTGTCTGAAAAGCCTTTTGCAAAGCATACCTCAAAAGTGAAACTTTATCTTCAAACATACTATCCCCTCCCTCAAGCAGACCATGATCTTGAGAAGCATGAGATCCAGACTTGAGTTGACCGGAGTTGACTAAAGCACCGAATAAACCAATAATTGCAACAACAATACCATCACTTTGGTCAACATTATATACACTGTTCCTAGCATTCTCAGGGCTGATGGAAAAACTCATACCACCCAAAATCTTTTTCAACTGACCCTTGGAAACAGATGTCCTGCTTACAATGGTACTGGCACCAGTGCGACTCTGAGATTCATCAGATGACAATTCATTTTTATCCAATGATGCAACATCTTCACCATTATTATTTTCCAGATGATCACCATCGTTGGGTTTAGATCCTACGGATGTTACAGCTTCATCATTTTCAGATGAAGGATCTGGAATATCACAGTCTCCAGCCTTTGCTTCCCGCTGCAATAGAACAAGAAGTGTTTCTATGCCACCGCATGATATTAATGCCTCTGAAAATGTTTGAGCTCTAAAAGTATTTGGTTGTACCACCAACCGATATAGCAGGCGCAATGCCCTTGCAACCTGAAAGTATACCAGATATCATAATGTATTGTAGATATACTAATAGCAGAAATATGGCAAAAAAAGAAATAAAAAAATATATATGTTTGAATAAAAATCAACTCAACAACGTGATACCTGATTTGGTTGTGGAGAATCAACCAAGAAACCAAGTAAACAACGAATATCATCCACTGCCATTGAGGGAGGAGCTGCCACCACAAGAAGTTCAATAACCACTAAGAGTTCATCAACTAAAGCATTCACTTCTCCCACTGGACGAGTGGGCCCATTAAAAGAAAATGTATTCATTGAATCTTTTTCACGAATGGTCCAATAACATCTCCTGCAGCCATCAAGAAGAGTCTGAATAGCTTTTGCATCACGCATTACAGATGACTCTGTAAACACCATATCTGCCAAAGACGATAAAAGTTTCTTTTGTAAGCCGTAGCTGCAGAAGCTCCAAATTTTCAAATCCAGCAGCAATGTACTGAACAGTTGCACTTTAAGTGCATAATTATTCTTCTGAGATTGGCATAAAGAAACAATGGCTGCAACAATTTCCTCATGAGCAACTCCATGCTCGGCAACATCAAGTGAAGACAAAGTTTGTAGCAGGTAGGTTAAAATTGTTGATAAAATCTCAGGGCCACGAGTACGACATAGCTCGTTATTGTTACCAGGATGTTGGATTGCAAGTGATATAATCCTAAACACTGGGGCAGCAAGGGCAGTTGTGGCTAGTGACAAAGTAAGATCGCCTTTTTGTGGTTCCAAGCTATCATTATCAACCTTGCTTACCACAAATGGAAGTAAAGACATTGGGCCGCCGTATGCCAAAGCCCACAAAGCCTCTGTGGGCCTCATCCTTGTAGCTACATGCACTTGCCCAAGAACCTCGGCAGGCCGTCTGAGTGTTCCTGAAATGTAAAGTGTTGTTTAAGGATCTAAATCTTGATTGTACACAGATAATTCTTATATAAAAATCCAAGGATGTAAGTCATTATTACTACCAAATTTCTGTCCACTTATGGATACTGGATATTCAAACCTAGTACTCTACATAGGTAAATAGATCAGTGTACCAGTGACCGAACTTTTAGCTAACGAGATTTTCGTTTGGAACTTTTTATAGGAGTTTGATGCATTCATTAATTTATTGCATATGCCAAAACAATACTTACAGTTATGAAGTAAAAAATACTCCCTTAATACCAAAACAAAAGGAATCATTCACTTTATGGGGTCTCCCAAAAAAAAAGCAAGAATATTAAAAATTACCTCTTTCCCTAAGTATATAACAATGGGGCATCAACTACCATAACAAAAAAGTTTTTCGCCATAAACAGACGAACTACTATGGAAAACTACTTACACTACATAAAAAAGATAAAGGCATGCATGGAGGCCTATGTAGGTAGCATGCAATCTTGTCATCATTCAAGAGTATATTATATAGATATAGATAATCAAATACTCCCATGAAACCATGTGCGTAGTCAAATATTGCATTTAGTTTAGGGCATAAGAATTAACTATTTGAATCTTACATGTCAGAACTAGAAGTTTATAACAAATTTAGGAGCTGAACAGTAACAGGTGTTCTTTAGAGCCTAAAATGGTGAAACGAGACATAACTAATATACTTGTATTTGAAAAAACAAAAAAAAGTTAGTCTTTAAAGAAACATAGAGCAATGTATACTTCAGAGCAAAAACATTAATCAGTTATACTTGAGAATGTAATAAATCTTTAAACCTGCAGCACCAGAAGGAGAAGCATCCGGACATAAGCGACCACTTAGTAGACTAGGATGATAGAGAAGGTGAATAGATCCTGCAATTTCTGCATCTAAATGTGCACTTTCTTCTGAAAAATTTTGCACATGAGCAAATGTCGCTAACCAAGGTGACCCTACGGCATTACCAAATGAAGGAAGTGCATCTCCTCCTCTAGAAGCCAGCTTAGCCATCCTCTCTGGCCCAATTGGTTCTTTAAAGATATACACGGGTCCCATCTCAGCAAACAAAGGGCACTGGCGGCGACGCCGCTGCAAACCCGCCATTGTTGGTGGTGGATTTGTCCCAATGCAACAAAAAGCAAGTGGCTTGGAGATTCGAGGGAATTCAAAAGGACGACTTTCATATAAGGTTCCATCAATGTATAATCTCAGCTCACTCTCAGCTTTACCAAGTAACCCTTGCTTCGAAGTATGCTCAAGACCAACAAAATACCAACATTGTGGCTTAAATGCATGAGTAAAATGCAAAGAAGCCTTCCTACCCTTCCCACTACCACTTTCAACCACCAAAAATTGAGCATGGAAATACGCCTCCATACCCTGATTATCAGCAGATAAAAAACTAAAAAGTCTAGGCATATGTGCCATGCCTTCACCCGCGAGCGCACTAGCAGCAGCGGCCGCAGACACAGCTGACGATTTTCCTGATTTTGCTGCTGCAGCAGCAGCAATAGCTGCAGCGGCAGTAGCAGTGTTTAAAGTGTCTGCAAATGATTCAATGTAAATCCAAGTTGCAAATGCATAACCGTTATGAAACGGCCACCGGCTCTCTCTCTGGACCAAGTAAACCAGAGCTTTCACCGTCAAATTCAAATGAAGACATTGGACCCCTTGACTCTTTGCTGCCCATAGCCTTCTCTAAAGAAAGCACTAAATGAGGTGCCCATGAAGTATTAATCGTTCTTGAAATCGTGACAAACCACTTATTCAAATCTGTTACACTAAGCGAATGTCCAGCTAAGTATTCGATGCAGTAACACAAAGGAGTTCCATCCCATTTCAATTGCTGACTTGAATCAGCATCGTTCCGAAAAATCTTGGCGGCTGACTGCAAAAGAACCCCTAACAACCCCACTGAACAGCACATGGCTCTGTTTCTTGTACAAGCTCTCAATATAGCAAGTAATCCACGAACCATACGTGTCCTAGGGGACATGAAACCAGCACCATCTCCCAACCAAGGAAGCCATGGAATAAGCTCACCTGATACTACAGCAGCCCTTGCGTTCAGCATCACACTAGGCGGATTGTTATCCTCGTCTTCTTCAAAAGATTCAATGCCACCCATGGTAGCAAGAAGTGAATCAACCACCAGTAATGCGATGCTCTCTGCCTCTTCTCCATTACCAAAGCTTTCTACACCACTCACAATATTCTTTAGTTTTTCCATGCTTTCAGGCTTCCCGGTGATGACAGAATCCACCAAATGCAAAAGCTCTGGTGAAACATTTGGCATGGGTTTTGGCTTAGGCTTTGGGGGTGAACTAAGCGGGGAGTGTCCTTCATTCCCATATGCATACAACGGGGAATCATAACTAGTTCTCGCAGATGATTGCTCAGAAAGAGTAGATGATTGCCCCCCTGATCCACGGCTTGAGACGTTACCATCATGCTGTTCTTGAACAACCACCGGTAAAGAATCAGACTCCACAGGACTCCCTTTAACCGAAAACGCTAATTTCTCCTCGTTTCCATCAGATGAGTTCTTTACATCATCCAAATCCCCAACAATCTCTTCTATATCTAACGATACCTGCTCAAACATGCTATCATCCGCGTATCCACTTTCGGGATCAACTTTTCCCGCATCATCCGCAGTGTTCGAGTCAACCGTAGTAACACTTCCTAAATCAGATGTTTCCACTCTTAAACCTACACCACTACCTCTGCCTACTTCAACATTAGAATCACCTCCTGTAGTTTCCACATGTTCTTGTTTATCTTCTTCTTCGTCCATTATTCTACCGCAATCAGTCACCTGAAATAAAACTAAATCAGAGTCACATACAAAGATCACACACATTTCATATACAAAAGCTCCACAGATCTAACTACAGTACAGAAACTAGTTACACATGTTCCAAAACAAGATAAAAAGATATAACCAACACTAATTCACACACATTTCTTGTATATCAAACTTGATTCTAATCCCATAACCCTAACTAGATGATCACACACATTTCATATACAAAAGCTCCACAGATCTAACCATAGTCACATAATTCGCTGATCATGGCACGAGTTTCGTTTCGGTTCGTCCGATCCAATTCGCGGTACGAACACGATCCGGGTTCGCTCGGGATCGCGTTTCCGACGAGCATAATGGCGTTCCGAAAAAACAATTCAAATGTAATAGAGAAGAAATGGTGGCTAATCGAAGTTGCTGGATCGAAGCTTACCTGCTGCTGATTGAACCTTACCTTCCCTCCTGCTAATGAAAGAAGATCTGTAGGCTGTTTTTTAGGTTTAGAAGATGGAGCCAACAGGGGGAGATAGACAGGAGGACGGCTGCTTTAGTTTTGGGTTATTTTAATTTTATTTTAATTTTATTTTAGTTTTAGACCTAATTTTCATTTTCATTTTAAATATATATATATATATATAATCTGTTTTTTACTAGTATAGTTAAATTATTTTTTAACTTTTTTATTTACTCTCTCTTTATTGTTACCGTGAATTTTTTTACCCAGTATAGTTAAATTATTTTAAGCTTTTTTTGTCTACCCTCTTTTTTTGTTGTTAACATGCTTTTCATGCCACGTGTCTTCTTCTTTTTCTAGATCAAATACATTTCTCTATCATATTTTTCATTAGTTTCAGAATGTCATTTCGTCATAAAAAACCAACCAATTGCCCAACTACTTCTGCTTTTTATAAAAAATGGCTTTCGTAAGCCACTTCCTTCTTCAGAAAAGGTTCTTATTTTCGTAAAGCGTTTTATTTTGTTTTTATTACTGGAGCATAACCTACTTATAATTTATATACAAAAGTTTTAAATTTTTTGAAACATGAGCCCTTAGAGAAGCTAAAGACAAGCTGGAGAAGCGTGATAAAGAGCTAACATGGAGATTGGATTTTTAAAAAGCATTTGATAATACATTTTTTATATGTCCAACAGAGATTAACATGCTAATACTAACAAAAAAAGTTATTTTCTAAACGTTTTATGTTACTTACATGTCGATCTTGAAGAAGGAAAGGGACAAGAAATCATAAAGTTGTGGAATGTTATCCGATAAATGCAAGGAAAATTGGAAGAGTCGCACAATCAAATTATTCATGAGAAAGAAGCAGCAAAGTCGCTTCTGAACAAGCTCCGCGTAACCAAAGAAATGCCTGTTATTCATAAAATGAAAGTGGAGTAGTTGGACAATTGTAATCATGAACATGGAGGTATTGCCAAAACAATGAAGTTCCTATCAACTTGTTTCAGTAGTTTTGGTTTTGTGGCTAAATAATTGATTCCAAAATATACATATACTATATGTTTATTATGTGCAGATAAAATTGTAGAAATGAAGAAAATTGTTGAGTTGGAAGAATCACATACTAATACCTTATGGGGAATTCACGAGATCATTGAATGGTAGCTAAAGGGCCTTAATATATCTATATATACACACACACAGATATTATTTATTATATTATTAAAAATTTTGGTTTTAAAAAAAGCACATCCATGCATCCACACCCCGTGCACGCACACACACACCTATATTTCGATCAACAACTATTGGCGTGATCTTATGTCTCACTTTTTGTGTAGACATGGCATAATAGTCTCAACCAATGATGATTGATGAGTATTCATTCATTTGAACTAAGCTAATAACCGGTATGGGTTGAAATTGGTCGGGTCGGATGGACCTGAGACACTTTGTCCAATACTCGATGTGTTTTATAAATAGTTAGCGTGTTTCATATTAATAATTATTATTTTTTTCACTAATAATATGATTTCTCAAGTAAAAACGATGTAAGAGGTTTTTGCATTTGTAAAACAATTTAGGCAAACATTCATCTGTGTTTAACCCGTTTTCTTTTTAACTACGTTTTTCTATTATTTCTTTTATTTTACCAATTTTGTTAGCTTGCAGTTTATCAGTTAAAACAAGATTCTACAAAGTCAGCAACATTGATAAAAACTTAGTTTTTTTATATATGGTGGAGGGGTATGGTCCTAAAAACCTTGCGCTTGCGCAAGGTACCATACCCTCATAATGACAACAGGTCACTGGAATAACCTTGCGCGCTACGCGCAACGGTACACCACCTTTGAAAGCAGCAGGTTGCCTAACAAACCTTGCGCACCCTGCGCAACGACAAATTAAACTGAAAGTGCAAGTCCCTGACCCTGCACGGATTGAACAAGCCTTTAGCCGCGAACTCCTAAAACCTTACACAAGGCCAAGACTAAGATGAGAGCAACTCATTCTTAGTCTTGAGAACAAAAGGACTTGATCTATACACGTCACGCTGGCCAAAAAGCATTGATAAAGCCACGCAGAAAGGAGAAGCGCAAAGAGGCACTAATCAAGTTCAAGGGTACAAAGTGGCAGAGCTGTGACCCAATAACCGTTCGGCAGGTTGTGCCAGACCACGTTGCATGATGAGCAGTCATGCAGAGGACAAAAAGTACGCAAGGACGTACACGTGGCACCAACCGACTCACGCCAGCGACTGTCACACGATCTCCACTAACGACTGATGACAGGTCCGACAACAAGGACAACTGCTAGGACACGTGGCTCCATCCACCATGTGCCAAGCGCCCCTCCTGCAGAGACCATTAACGGTCGTAGCAGAGGAGACATAATGGATATTCCCGGTTGTCATTTCCAGGCCAAGGCCCATCAGTCCATCTCCTTCACACCTCTCTTCGGCTATAAAATAAGGATCACACCTCAAGGTAAAATACACTATACTGAGCTCACTCACTAATTACTTGCTTGTTCCTTGCAACCCCGATACTTATTCTCACGCCGGAGTGTGGTCATGGGGAAAACCCTCCCCCTTTTCTCCCGTGACGAGACTAACGGTGTTTCTAGTTTTGCTGTGAGCTTGAAGCAAGATCATACTGACGAGCAAACGAGAGATAACCTTTATATGCAGAGACTTTGAACCATAACCCAGATATCTCCGGATACCTTTTGGTCCAGTGTTTCTTCATCTGGGGATAGTAAGAAAAATACTAAAGTAGTGCAATTTATTGTTATTGCAGTATTTTAAAATATTAAAATAGAAATGAGAAAAACTAGTTATATATTATATTAAAGAGAATAAGGATCTAAAGTAGTATACTCCCATTGGTCCATGTGTCACTCTCTAATTAGTCCACGTAACAGTAATTTTGTCTACTTTTTTTCTTTGCTAACTCTCTTAGTTTCACTCTCTGGTCTATACAACTTGTTTTAACCTCTCAACGCATTTCAATTACTCAATTTCACGTATCAAACCCCTAAATTTATAATACATGTTGTTTCACCCCTTTCTTTTATATCCGCATATAAGTAGCCTCCAAAGCAAAACCATCGTCAAAGTTGATGGTATTAAAATTCCCAACATAAAAGAGTACATATTTTCTTTTTTACATTTGAGGTTAGTCTTAGATGTACATGAGACCTATATTGTTTTCTTATTTCACATATGAAGCTCCTAAGCAACTATTAGTGACATCAAGTTGCCAAACCAGAAGCACCATGACGGACTATTATCACAACTAAAGCAATGAATGGATGTTGTTGCAATGTTTACAATAACTTTGAAAATAGAAACGGGGAGAAATTTGTAATATAAAACATAAACGCATTGTTTAATATTAAAATAAAAGCATCCTTAGAGGTCAATGGATCAATCTTGGAAATAACCCTGAACAGGATGAATGCACACATGAGATTCTTTGTCGTTAAAAAAATTAAGATACATCCTTTGATTAATCATATGATAAAAGAATGCCAACAAAAGATATATGCAACATCACGTGCCATTTCAAGGTTTAGAAACATACTTCAACAAAAAAGTGACGTTGACCGTTTGTGGTTAACCAGTTCATTCCAAGATATATAATTTGTACATATAAGCTAAGCAATTTTACAGTATGTTAACTTTCAAAGAAATATCATCAGAATATGGACCACAAGTTTCAAGTCTCAACCGATACTATAACGAATATAAACTTATGGATGAGTCCCATAATATTATTAGATCAAGAAAACTACACAAAAACTTGTTCTTATAATCCGGAATACCTAATACATGGTATTTATAAGCTAATCTATCACATTAGACTTATACTAAGATTGCTCATATAATTATCCTAAAGACATCCAAATCTGACTCATTTAGAATTGCTAGATAATTATCTAACCAATTAACTAGGACATGATAATTACAACTATTATATCATAATCACATTGTAATTTTGAAACATGATTAGTGTTTTCCGTTTTCGTTCTTGTTCGATACTAATTCTATGGTTGACGTATGAAGTAAAAAAAGGTTAATAGTTGATGCTCTTCCGATATGTATTGTTAAGCATAGTTTTTGTATTTTAGATTACACACTACATTTAGATTCAATTTGTTTTTAAGAGCTAAAATGTCTGCAGTCTGTGGACCACATCTTTAAAAGAAGAGTTGGACCAAACCTTGCAGTATGCAAGAAGAAGGATGTTTGTTTTTTAACGTATGTAGACTTCTAAAATAAACTTGTGGTGGTGTACATACAATGGTGGTGGCGATGCTGGTGGGAGGTGGACGTGGATGATAGGTGGTGGTGGACGGTGGTGATGGTGATAACGGTGGTGGTGTTTAACCCTATGCAGACCTTAGAATATCTTAAAAGTGGTTGGTCCAAGTCTGCACCAAGAAGAGCTCGCGCAAACGTTTTTAATGAAATATCTTCGAAAAAACAAACAGTCTACAGATGATATGTTTGCGTGTGGTCTGCGCGGAGTAGACGAAAGAGTATGTGCATATATTTGTTAGAAAAACAAACACCACATTAAAATAAGATGTAAAAAAAAATTAATGATCAATTAAGAACACACTAACATTGAAAAACCTGATTAGTGTATAGGAAAACAAAGACTCAATCGAAAATATAACCCAAGACAAATGTTTGACTCTTTTTTGTAAACTTTATGATTAAGAAAGAAAATTGTATCTTTAAAATTTAAAAGTTAGCATTTAGGAGAGATACACAGTGTTTGGACGCGTATACAGTCAACATTGCGCATGGGATAACAAGAATTCGTGCGTTAATCGTAATAAATATGTTTAGAATACTTATGTATTATTGAAAAAGTACTTTTATAAGTTACAGTAACTTTCGGGTCATTGAAACAGCAAGAATCAACAAGCAAATCAACTTACGCAATTTCAACGCGCAGCGCGTGTGTGCACAACATTTAATGCTATATTAGAAAAATACTAATATTTTGAACATAAAAATAATTATTTTAATTTATAAACTAATTTGTATTGAAATTTACGCGAGAAAACGAGAATTCTAACGCAAGAACAAGCTGAAACGGACTTTTGTGTAAACAATGGTGAGCTGAAGAAGGATGGCTTGGCTGATGAGCTTCAAACCCACTCCACCAAACCCTGGGTATATAAACACCTATATACCTCCACCCCCCTTCATTCTTCACAAACACTTTCTTTCTCTACCTCCCTTCTCTCTAACCTCTTTCTACATTCTCTCTCTAGAACACAAGATCCGTCAACCAGAATCCAGCCACCACACGGCGAAGCCGTGGCGGCGGCGGCAGACCACGACGGTACGTACCGGCGGCGGTTTTTTGGCGAACCTTTCGAGGACCGTTTTCCGGCCAAAGGTACACTTTTCTACTCATTTCGACGTTCCGAACACCATCATGAGGTTCATTTTCTTTAATTCGAGGCGGTTTGAGCCGTAGAGCAACTCTGAAGAGAATTCTGGCCAAATTTTGTCAAGTTTATTTTCAAGTTTTCTCTTCATTCATGTAAAGATCTTGTTTTGAAGGATGTTAGTATTGCTTATCCAAACTATGTCAATATCTTACTTTTAGGAGCCTCCAACTTATTTGTAGTTAACTTCAACATGTACATCATACCAAATTATATGGTACATCGTACCGAAGTGATCCCAAATGAACCTACCCCGCTCGCACCTAATTTTAGAGACATAGCGAATTGCGATCCCGTTTCACATTCCCGTACCGGAGCATACCACGAACCATGTGACTATGGATCTAACTACAGTACAAAACCTAGTTACACATATTCCAAAACTAACAATACCTACACTAATTCACACACATTATTGAAAATCAAACTTACTTCTAATCTCATAACCCTAACCAGATGATCTAACATTGAACACGATAACGATATCAAAAATCATTAACAATTATCATTTACATCATCACATACATAAGTTTTCTTCAACAATTTGCATTAAGTGATATGAAGAAATATAAAAGTAGAATCCAAAATGTTACTTGATATTCGTAGTGTTGATAGAATGATTTGCAGTCAGATCGAAATGAATGATAAGTATATAGATCTATAATGTTGTGTAGATGCTGACGGTTAATGTAAATCATTAATATTTTAGGGTTTTTCGGTTGTGTGATAGTTAACGAGATCCAATTGACGAAAATGACGAAGATAACCTGAATCCGGCGACGTTGATACGGCTGAGTTTAGATCGTTGTCAACCCGCCTGTGTTTGTGCTCGGGTGTTAATTAGGGTCACGGTACAATTATTACTTTTTTTTTTTACAAATTACGTATTATCTGTATTTTTTAAGTGTGTTTAGAATTTACATTCTGAAAATTAAAAGAAAATCCAGTTTTGGTAGAGTTAAATTTCTATAAGTTTGTATAAAATGGTGTATAAGTGGTTGTAAGTTTAAATTCTAAAAAAAATAAGTATGGTGATTTTAGGTGTTAAAAAATTATTTCGTAATATTATAAAGTGATGTAATTGAAGCTCCACAGGCCCTGTTGTTAGAACATAAAGTAGACCCAAAAACTAATAATACAAATTGAAGAAAGCATTACATGGATTTGAATCCACAGGCCCTAAAAAAGTTCTTCTAACAATCCTCAAGTTATATACATTGTTAGAACATAACTAGACCCAAAAACTAATAATACAAATTGAAGATAGCATCGTATGGATTTGAAAAAAGTCATCGACCATGAACAAAAGGTAACACTTTTATGAATATGGTTATTTATAAATTTTACGTCTTTTACAAAAATAATCATATGTAAATTATTACATTTTTATATCAAAGAGTAGTTTTTAACATGGTCTATATCTTTTTTTATGAGTAGATAATAATAATAATAGTAGCAGCAGCAGGAACTACATTGTTAGTTTTCGCTAACTAAAAGTAAGGTTGTTAAATCAAAATCACTATCTTCGATTGCCATCTCAAATCCACCGTCTCCAACCATAAATCCCTCAATCTCGCTTGTAAGCATGGAATATATTTATGTTGTTTTCTCTAAATCATCAAATGGAAACAAATTTTAAATCACAAATCTCAACATCAGCCTGATCTTTAAAGTGGTTGAAACCGAAACAATAGCTAGTGTTGTACAAATTGAAACCCAAGTTGTAGTATTGGTGTTTGTTTGTGATGTGTCGATGAGAATAAGGGTGATTCGTTGGAGACACATGGGATGATAAGACTATGGGGCCGATGATGTCGTAGAGGGTGGGATTCGATAGTAACAATCAGAATAATGGTGACATAAATGTAGAAGGAGCTAGTGATGTATGCGACAATTGAAGGTTGTTTTCTTTGAGTATATATACGTGCATTTCTTGTGTAAGCAATCAAAAGTACAAATTATGTACATAATTTCACATGCGTGGTTGTCCTGACAACTTCACTAAGAACGATTATCACATCTACCTAATGGTATAAGTGACTTTCAAATAAGAAATGCGTGGTTGTCCTGACAATTTCACTAAGAACGAATATCACATCAACCTAATGGTACAAGTGACTTTCACATAAGAAATTATTGTGATGAACTTGACCTCGAAGATGTTGGTTGTGGGAAGCATGATCATCGTTTAACCAAACAAAGACTTTGTAAGCCCATGAAGAAACACCATTCAAAAACTAAGTGTGATGGGTACATGTGTTCCAATGGTTCAAACTAAGATTATAAAACCTGCAAGGACATGCCCCTATGTTAACAAATGGGTTTCAAAGAATTTGAATGTTTCACACTGATGATTGTGCCTATTAATTCATGAAAATCCGTTCTTAGATGAACATAATCTTAATTACGTTTTGTTCACCTTTAGTGTTGCAAATTCCTAAAGGTAGAGTCTTCAACTTTGTTGTTCAATAAGGTCTTCTTGTAGTATCCTTGGCTACAAGAATGAACAAACGAATGTTGACGGCTGTGGCTGAGAATTCATGTTCAACACAGGTCCCTTAAAAACAAATTTCGCGCCACTACTTAGACAACACATTAGTCTCCCAAAGTACAACAACAGAAACAGTATGCTCTTGGAGATGGACATGCACCCGATGTTACACCCGGTAAATGAATGTATTAGAATATAATTTGGAAAGGTGAAGATGAAGTTTAGAGAGTAATCCTCTCTAATTTTCCTTAGAAGAAAGAAATATTCTAAGGCTTCTTTGTGGTGTGATTTGTAGTAATACTTATGGTTTTCTGTCTACATAAAATGTTATATAAACCAAAACTTACATGTCCATTAATCATACAATAATCAAGAGTTAAGTGACATACTAAATAGTAATAAAAAAGGACCTTTGAGATCTTATGAAACATCCTTAAGAGGTGACATGAACCATCCAATTTTTTGAAAACAAGTTAATACATGTCTTGTGACATGATTAGTGACATATCATTGTTTATTCTAACTACGCGATTTCTCATTCATCCTTGTATTATTAGTAAAAACACATTTCATTAAATTTTCAATAGTAACTAAGCAACCCAACTAAAACAATGGAACACCAAGAATTCAATTTGTTAGGCTAACTTCATGACTACTCAAGGCATTGTGTTGATGGGAAGATTGGCTTCAAGCTACACCATATCCAAGGATACAACAAAAAATAGTCGAAGCAACCCGATAAAAGGGAACATAGATGAAGGTCACTAAATCATATCTTAGAACCATGAATATAAGCACACTGGTTACATTATACGACTACACAATTTACTACGACATTTTTTATTTTTGTTTAAACAATAAAAATACACCTATTTGAAACCCATTAAAGTCTCAGTGGAATTGCCTTAAGTGGAACACTTCTTTGCAACGTGAACCCGAACTTCTCGCCCATATCCATATCTTGTACTCTCATGTTTCCTTCGAGCTTCCAATCAAACTTTCGAATCAAAGAACCTAATATTATATGCAACATTCTATACGCCATATTTAACCCCGGACATATCCTCCTTCCAGCACCAAACGGAATGAGCTCAAAATCTTGGCCTCTATAGTCAACCTTGACTTCCAAAAACCTCTCTGGCATGAACGTTTCTGGATGTGACCAATGTTTTGGGTCTCGTCCAATCGCCCACACATTACAAAGAATTTGTGCGTTTTTAGGCACCATGAAGCCTTGGATTTCTACGTCTTGTATGGCTTCGTGAGGAAGAAAAGGGGCTGCGGGGTGTAAACGAAGAGTTTCTTTTATAACAGCTTGCAGATAAGGGAGTTGAGAGATATCTGATTCTTGTATTATATTCTTCTTGTTTTCCATGAATTTGATGACCTCTGAGCGAGCCTTTTCCAATTTATCTGGGTTGTGAATAAGCTCAGCCATGGCCCATTCCAACACGCTCGATGTTGTATCAGTTCCCGCAATAAATAAAACCTACAACAAAATTAGAAATGATAAGTTGTATGAGCCCATATCTCTCAATTAACCATTACTTTCACTAACTTGTTGACATACTAAAAAAGGCTTTACTTACGAAAAGCAAATGTCTCATGTCATTTCGATTGAACATAGATTCATCCTTTCGGGTGAGGTCGAGCAACGAGTCCAACACGTCATTGTTTGCTGTTGAAGTTGATATTGTTTGCAACCGTTGATCGATAACCCTATCAAGGATAGTCAACATCTTTTTACCATGAACATTTGCGCGTCGTAGTAATCCTTGGGGATCAAACATTTTAAGAATTGGAAAATAGTCGGCTATATTTGGCTTCCCTACAATTTCCAGTATAGCCCAAACATTATCCTTGAATTCTTGTGATGACAAAGAATCATATTGGGCAAGATCCATAGAAAACATGTAGTTTGAGAGTACATTAAGTAACGTCGTAAATGCCATTCCACCTATGTTCACAACCTTTTCATTTGTGCAACAATGATTAACATGATCGAGAAGTTCTTGTACCTATAATTAAAACCAGATGTTACATGGGTCAGACACTTCCTGACCTATATGTTCCAACAATTGAAATAATAAAAATCTTCAAATACTACAGATAACATGTTTGAACTAATCTTTATCATAAGTTATTTAAATAACTAAAACTGATTATTTAATATTTTTCAAGAGAAAAAATCAGAGTTCAAATCTTGAGTAGGTTTGTCATTAGAAAAATAAAAAATAAACACGTATAGATACATTAGCTTTTTATATTAATATAACATGAATTTTTTCACCCGACTAGTTTCTGGTCAATAAAGCTTAGAAATTATAAAACTTATTTTAGTAATTTAAGGATACACTTTTTAAATACCTTAGCTTCAAGATCTATATTTGCTAGTAGACATCATGTACCTTCTTTTGGCGTAGTGATTCACTAGCATCTAGACGTTGCATTGACAATATATACTCTTTGGTTATTCTCCTTAGTCTTCGCCATTGATCTCCGGCTGGAAGCCACACCATGGAGTACTTATCGTGGTCCACCAGCCTTGCGGTGTCAGGCAATGATCGACTAGAGAACAAATGGTCATATTTTTGAAAAAATTCTTTGGCAATATCTGGTGATGAAACAACTATGGTTGTTCTAGTTCCAAGCTTAAGCGACATTAAAGGACCGTAACGCTTGGAGAGTGTGGCAAGAGATTGGTGGGGCTTGTCGCCGAGGTGTAAAAGGTTTCCGATGATCGGGAAAGGGATAGGTCCTGGCGGAAGGCGTGAGCTGCGGCGGCAGGAGACGGTGATAGCATAGGCAAATGTTAAAAGGAGAGAAAATAAGACGGATAAGGTGAGATAATTATCCATCTTTGGTTTGTTGAAGGGGTGTTTTTTCTGGTAACCGATGACATTCAATTTATTGTGAGACATGTGGCTAGAGATTCACGTGGCTCGACTTATCTAGACTTTAGTTTGAGAGATGTTATGTGCCGTCGGAGAAGAGAGGGGCCAAGAGTTTTTTTGGACGGAAACAAATAGATTTAATATATAATCATATAAACAACGAAATTAATACATAGACAAAACTTACACAGATTACTAATCTAGAAGATCAAAACAACCACCAGGGACGACAAGGAACCCCAAGGGTAGATCTAAAACCCGACACATCTGAGACGGATTTGGGGTCGATCAATCGGGGTTTGGGATGGGGTTGGGATTAGTTTTTTTTTGTAGGTTTGGGATTTGATAATATATCCGTTTATCCGACCCACTACACAATAAAGTGTACCCGTTTACTCGATTGTATACATGATATTATTTCTTTTATTTTATTTTTTAAATATGTATATATTTGTGACGTTCAAATTTCTCAAATCTCACTTTTGAGTCGTTGAGTCAACTTATTTGATCGATGTATGTTCGAATCTCACTATTTGGAATGTCATCAAGTAAATTGTGAGGTTGTTTTGGTCTTCTTTGGAAGAAATTGAGTCATTGGCATGCATTTTACCCTTTGGTCAACTAATTTATTTTATGATTTGCAATAGGTAAGAGTTCAAGTAATACACTACTAGTTTTAAGCTTTCATTTGGTTTTGAGTTCAAGTAATTTGTTTTATGTACTTTGTTATTTGATATATTTTGTCGTTATAATCCTAAATATAATTGATTACTAGTTACTCTATACATATTTGACAGATTTTGAATTGGATATATCCAACGGGTAAGTTTTTTTTAATTAATTACACCCGATATCTGATGGGTTTAGGACTAACTTATCTAATCGGTTTTGGGTTGGGATTACCTAAACCCGACCCATTGCCATCTCTAACAACCACTGAACAAAAATATAGATCACTAAAGACTATGTGGTGTGGGCATGGGAAAAGGCTCGAGGGATAAATGGGTCTGGATTGAGGACTCGACTGTTTTGTTTTTTGTCAAGTCAATAAGGAAGGCTATAGTTGGGTCTAGTGGTGGCAAAGTGGGCAAGTTGAATGGGTTTGGGTAATGGGTCAATATAGGTTTGGGTTAGGATGGATATAGGTCAGGACGAGTATTTTAAAAAATGGGTCGAACGGGGTAATGAGTCAAGATGGGTTTAGGTTAATATAGGTTTGGATAAAGATGAGATGAAAAAATAATTAAAAACTTAAAAAACCTAAAATAAAAATATAAAAAATAATACAAAATATAAAATTGTAATAAAATCAAAAAATTCAAAAAATCTTAAAAATTCTAATAAATTAAAAAAATTTTAAAAATTGTAAAAAAGTTAAAAAATTTTAAAAAATTCAAAAAAAAATTCAAAAAAAAATCAAAACAATTTTAAAAAACCCAAAAAAATAAAAAATTAAAAAATTGCAAAAAAATAAATAAATAAAAATATAAAATATAAAAAACAACTAAAAAATCAAAAATTTAATTTCAAATATATCATAAAAATAAATTTAGATTTTTATTTTTTTATTTTTTGATTTTATGGATTCTCTTTATTCTTTACAATTTTTTGATTTTTTAGAATTTTTTACATTTTTTGGATTTTTTTATTTTTTTATTTTTAGACTTTTTATCTTTTTGATTTTTTTTATTTTTAACTTTTTTTATTTTTTTACATTTTTTATTTTAAGATTTTTTAAAATTTTTTATTAGAATTTTTTTTGAATTTTTGAATTTTTATGGATTTTTTTACTTTTTTTAGAATTTTTTATTTTTAGACATTTTTTGATCGTTTTGATTTTTTACAATTTTGTTTTATTATAATTTTTTTGAGTTTTTACATTTTTTTATTATTTTTAAACGAATAACGACGGGAGAGTACTACAACGGCGTTTGATGAAGTGACAGTTGTGAAGAGATATCTACGAGTAGTAATTAGTATAATGATTTTATTTCATACCATCCTAACCTGTTTGGGTTATATTTTATATCCATCCTGACCTACTCTTTTTTTATCCACTACTTCATAACTCATCCTAGCCTAGTGACTAATTGTTTTAGGCCCATCTTAACCCATTTTAAAATTTAAAATACCCATATCAACCATAAATAGAATGGATGAGCTTATTTTGCCAGGTCTAGTTGGGTCAGTGTTCTCCACTTCTAAAACTAACTGAATAAACAGTCACCAGCTAAGATAAATATTTTTGTTTGGAGAGAGCTCTTCAACAGTGTCGGATTATTTCTGGATCAGTGGTGTGCCCGCTGTGTAGGGAGGTGGACGAAAGCTGATGCCCTCAATATGTTTATCATCAATGGTGAACTGGTGTTAGCTAACAGTATTGTGGAGGTAAAGGCAGTTGGTTTCTTACGGATCAAAAATCAATTCAAAATGGAAACTTTGGAGTATCATAACTATAACTATAACCTATCGGTCATGGTTAATCGATTTTGATGGTTATAACGATCAGCTATGGGTTGGTTAACCGTGAATTTACGTCTAGCTATAAATAACTCATTAGTTTTTGACCATGAAATAAGTTGTAATTGCACTTTTGTATATATTAATGTATTACATAGTATTATAAAAATACTATAATCAGTAATATTAATACCGATTATCCCTGAATATTCAAACAAAACAATATGATATAACTCATAATTTTTAACAAACGTTTAACCAAAAGCATCAAATATTAAAAAATAATGAAAAGTCGGACAAAGATTTTACTATATGTTGGTTTGGTTTAGTTATGGTGGGTATAAAAACATTGCTAAGCGTAACTGACCCGTTACTTTCTGTTAAAAAAAATAATTGACCGACCCACCGGTTGATGATTTGGTTTGGTATTTTAAATTCGATCTTATCGGTTGATTCAGCTTTTTTTTTGCACACTCTACTTTGGAGTGGACATATTGGTGCAAGTTTACATTTGCGTGATGTTCTTGTTTGTTTGTGGTTTTGTGCTGGCTGTTTTTTCTTTTCTCTAACTACTGGCTAAGTGGCTAGTGCTTTTGCCTGTTTCGGGATAAAATTACCGTTTTTCAAATATATATATATATATAGAGAGAGAGAGAGGAGGTTCATTTGAAAAAAAAATTTAATTGAGAAGAAAAAGAACAAATAGTACAAATGTAAAACATTAAATAGTTTTTCTCCCATCTTATTTATTGTTTATTTGACTAATTAATTAGTAATAAAGACTATCATCATTCACACTAAAAACTTTTGCCTACACACATCAAAAGTTATCCTACACACACATTCCAAATTTATCCTACACAACTCGTAATTTATCCTACACTTTAAATTATTTTTTTTGAAAAATATATATTTTTTTAAAATATACATTTTAAAAATAAGTTACAAATTTAATATAGTTAGTTGTTAAAGATATAGACTACAATTTAATAATCTATGAAAGTTTACTAATATACCTTACAATGACATTAACTACAAAAAATTGATGAAACAAATTGAAGTATTCCTATTGGTTGAAATTTCTTCTTTTTGTTCTTACAATAAAATGAGTGCATAACGACCCTAAATTAATTTTAATAATTATTAGATAATAATCACGTGTTCCACAAGAATGAATGGACGCGTTCCACAAGAATGAATGGTTCTAGAAAAATCATTAATAACCAATGAATGGTTCTAGAAAAAATCACAAGAATGAATGGACGAAAAAATCACAAGAATGAATGGACGTGTTCCACAAGAATGAATGGTTTTAAGAGTACGTGGGTGACGGGCCTCTCTCCAAGATGATCCGCCACGTCAGCAAACACGTCAGAGAGCTTGGAGGACGCCCCTCCTGAGATGGAAGCTTGGAAATGGGTGACGACCCAACCCCACCTAGTTTTTTTATTTTTCTTTTTAGTTTTGGCAAAATATTCATAAAAACTAAAATTAAATATTAATTCAAACATTACATAAAAATAAACTAACATTATATTAAAAAACAAAAAATAAATATTAATTCAAACATTACATAAAAATAAACTAACATAATTTTAAAAAACTAAAATTAAATATTAATTCAAACATTACATAAAAATAAACTAACATATTTCTAAAAAAACTGCTAGTCTTCATCTGGCATGTCGTCGGTGGGTTCGTTCTGTGTGTTGTTCCAAATGTAGTCCATCAAGTCCGCTTGTAGGTTGTGATGTATGTACTCGTTACGTAGAGAGAATATGTTTAAATCTTGTTGTTCTTCACTCACTGGAACAGAATTACCGCTAGACTCGTTTTCGTCGTAGTCACAGATCGCTCTACCCTCGTCTTCGATGATCATATTATGCAGCAAGATACAAGCATACATAATGTATCGCAACCTCTGTGGTGTAAAAGAACGTGCCGAATATTCAATGATATGCCACTTTTTTCGTAGAACTCCAAAACACCGTTCAATATCTTTTCTTGCCCCCTCTTGAAACTTGGCATATTTCTTTCTTTTGTCGTCTGTAGGGTGCGGAACAGTTTTAAAGATTGTAGAGTACGTCGGGTATATTCCATCTGCAAGGTAGTAACCACGCCTGTATTCCACCCCCGAAATCGTAAAACTTGTATCTGGAACAGTTTACCAGAACCACATACCCGTTTACCCGAACTATATACCCGATCTTATACCCTTTAAACAAAAGTAAAACAATAGCTTATTAATAAATTAACGAATATCAACCTTATAGACCTATCAGTCTGTTGGACCATTACTAACCAATCTTTTAAGAATTAAGTCCACATGTAAGCCCATTACCCTAAATTTATCAACCCATTAACCTTTACTCCAAACTCCCGGTTTTTCTTTAAATAAAAGTGGGTTTTATCGTCCGGATCCTATGTATTACTAGTGGTATACCCGTTTGGTGAACGAGTTTTTTTAGTGTTGGAATGTCATAAGTTTTTCTTATTTATATTATAAAAAAAAAATTATTTATTTAAAATATGGATATGAACTCATCAAATGAGTTCACATTTATACGTATAATATGCTTAAAAAGTTGAAAACGAAAGGTTAGAGAGAAGTTCAATATTAAGTCTTGGCCGTTGACAATTTCAACATTGAGTCTACAGAAGTAATCATTTTGGCCTGAACCCGTTACGAAAATGGGTCATCCATCCATTTTTTCATATCCAATAAAGGAGCAGAAGCAGACCCTATTTGAACCACTATTGAGTGTTGACTTCTTTGAAATATATACTCCAAATGAGTCTTTTCCAAATACATCAACCTGCCCAAATATAGACCTCAAAAGCTGAAAAAATGAAAGAACCTTTAAGATTGTTTCGCAAGCAATTTTTCTCCGACGGTGGAAATTACGAACTCTGTGAAAACAAAGGCAAGAAAATAGTGAGTATTACCTGTTTCTCCAAATTTATACTTTTTAAACTCCAAGCCGAACCAATTTACATTTATACTAATCATGATGAATCGTTTCAAAATCTTGAGTAGAACAGATTATTTAGAGGATAATAATCATTTTTCTTAGGGGTGAGCATTGATCCCGAACCTTCCAGTCCCGCCCGAACCAGAAACCGAGAACGAATTTTAATAATTATAAAAACCGAAACCGAATAGTGATAGGGGCCTTCGTTCCACTCCTACACGGGTCTAAAGATTCCTAGACACCATTCGGTTCAAGAGATGCGGTCAAGTCTTTTCTTGCCTAAATATATGCTAATTTTTATTTTCAAGAATCGCGTCTACCCACCCAATCACGTGAAATAAGGCTACTCGGTGTGGATGACGGGCCTCTCTTCAGGACGACCCGCCACGTCAGTAAACGCGTCAGAGAGCTTGGAGGACACCCCTCCTGAGATGGAAGCTTGGAAATAGATGACGACCCCACCTAGTTTTTTTATTTTTCTTTTTAATTCTGGTGAAATATTTATAAAAACTAAAATTAAATATTAGTTCAAACATTACATAAAAATAAACTAACATTATATTAAAAAACAAAAATTAAATATTAATTCAAACATTACATAAAAATAAACTAACATAATTTTAAAAAACTAAAATTAAATATTAATTCAAACATTACATAAAAATAAACTAACATATTATTTAAAAAAAACTGCTAGTCTTCATCCGGCATGTCGTCGGTGGGTTCGTTCTGTGTGTTGTTCCAAATGTAGTCCACCAAGTCCGCTTGTAGGTTGTGATGTATGTACTCGTTACGTAGAGAGAATCTGTTTAAATCTTGTTGTTCGTCACTCACTGGAACAGAATTACCGCTAAACTCGTTTTTGTCGTAGTCACAGATCGCTCTACCCTCGTCTTCGATGATCATGTTATGCAGTAAGATAGAAGCATGCATAATGTATCGTAACCTCTGTGGTGTAAAAGAACGTGCCGGATTTTCAATGATATGCCACTTTTTTGTAGAACTCCAAAACACCGTTCAATATCTTTTCTCGCCCCCTCTTGAAACTTGGCAAATTTCTTTCTTTTGTCGTCTGTAGGGTGCGGAACAGTTTTAACGATTGTAGAGTACGTCGGGTATATTCCATCTGCAAGGTAGTAACCGCGCCTGTATTCCACCCTCGAAATCGTAAAACTTGTATCTGGACCTGTTCTTTGGATTACATCGTCAAATACCTGTGATTGGTAGATGATGTTAAGGTCGTTAAGTGAACCAGGCAGACCAAAAAAGGCATGCCAAATCCAAAGATCCTGTGACGCAACAGCCTCTAGTACTATAGTTGGATGACCGTGATCGCCCCAAGTATACTGACATTGCCAGGCAGTAGGGCAGTTTTGCCAGGCCCAATGCATGCAATCAATGATTTCGAGCATTCCTGGAAAACCATGTCTTTCTTTGTGCGCTTGATATAATTTTTGGACGTCGTTTGCGTTTGGTTTCCGCAGATATTTTTTGCTATATAACATCAAGATATATTTGCAAAACTTGTGCAGACATGCACGTGAAGTTCTTTCGGACATCCTTAAATACTCGTCTAACGAATCGGGTGCAGTCCCGTATGCGAGCAGGCGAATCGCCGCGGTACATTTTTGTAAAGTGGTGAATCCCCTACGACCCCTGGTGTCGTATTGAAGCGTGAAATATGGATCAGACTGCGCCAAGTCGTCTGCTATACGTAAGAAAAGTCGACGACTCATTCGGAACCAACGTCTAAACATCGCGTCCGTGTACACGGGTTCGTCGGCAAAGTAATCGGTTACTAAACTATCATGCCCAGCTGATTGTCAACGAGTTGTATAAATTAGGAAAGTACAACAAAATAAAGACACACTAGAAAATTAAATACGTTAAAGGATTTAAATACATTCTCGTTGTCGATTTAAGGCGGCCGCCCTCGTTTGTGGTTGTGACGAGGTTTCTTCCTCTTCCTCCTCCTCCTCCTCCATGATCATCTGTGCTGCTTGCATAACGAAGTTCGCAACAAAAACTTCGGCGTTGTCCGAAGATGATGAACACAACGACGAAGGTGACATCTCTATATTTTTTTTAAAAAGAGGTTGGAGAATTATAAATAGACAGGAATGATTTTATAATTTTGAGAGATGGAGGTGAGTAAATTGTGTAAAAAGTGGGATCGTATTGGTGTATTTATAGGTAAAATTATTAATTTGAAAATATTTTTTTTTAAAAATCTAGCCGTTACAAACGGCTTTATGTTTAAAATATAATAAAATACGCCTCGTCCCCAACGTCCTAGTGAAGACCACCTCGACGGCAACGGGCCACCCGGCATGGTGCTGGGGGCGTCGTCGCCGCGCGACGCGGCAGGGACGGCCCCACATCGAGTGGCCTAAAAGAAATCATTAATTACCAATGAATGGTTCTAGAAGGATCATTAATTACCAAAGGGCATTAGCCTAGAGGTATGCGAGCCTTGCTAGCCCAAGGGATGAAGGTTCGATCGCCACAATGGAGGACAAATCAATACGTCCGTTGTTTTTTTTCAATTAATTTATTCATTTCCATCTATAGATTAACAAAGTATAACTTTATATTTAATTAGTGGGTTACATTCGTGCTTTGCGGCGGGGTATCCAAATTTTTTATGAAAACGTAGATGCAACAGTAAAAATAACATTCATGACAGGAATTCTTTTGATATTGGTTTGGACGCTTACCGAAAAAGAAACAAAAAAAAGTCATGATACGACCCAAAAATATCGACATGTGTTTACATCGATCGAAACAATAAAAAGAAATATCAATTTCGGTACCGACGTTGTTCAGTATTCGACCGTTCGTTTTGTTACATGTAAAACAACAGGTTTGATTGAAACTTAAAAAAGAAAAAGAAAAACCAAAAAATAGAAAGAAAAATGAAAGATGATAAAAGATTCATAAATCGATGTAGCTAAAAAGTTTATAAATTATATATATAATAATTTTCAACATAGGCTTAATAATCATCGTATAAAGGTCTTATAATGATCTAATGACCATAATATCCTTTGATAGATTAACCATACCCCGGGATGTTTTCATATTGTTCTCAACATGAAACCAGTATTGCTTTCTCAATAACTATCACTCATATCCAGATCAAGACGTGTACCAATAAGTGGCTAATTATTGAATAAGCCTTATGAGCAAGCAGCTTCTAATAGTAACCCTCATCTGCAACCAAAAATAACAAATAATCAGAGTCCATATGTTGTTATTTATTATTTTTTTTAACAGCCAACTCAAGGTGTTTAGTAAAGGTGTTCCTCCTCGGATTTAAATTAATGGAAAGATTGCATACCATCACCGATATCATCATTCATGTTGAAGTCATCTTCATCGTCATCAAAATCAATGTTCTGCAAAATCCATTAATAAAAAATAAATATGTATGCTCCTAGACACCACAAATTTAAGATGATCATTTCAAATTATTTGTATAATAACAGGTCAATTCGAGTAGTATATCATCGTTACGGGTCAACGAGATTCAATATAACAAAATTAGCTAAAAAGTGAAACATTTCAAACGGGTCAAACACGTTAAAGGGGTAAAAATCCATCTAACATGCATACGGATTACAGATACTGTTGTATTACTAATAACGAGATAGATTATTATTCATAACAGTTTTCGTAATCATTGTTAATACTTTTATATGTTTAAAAAATAATAGAAAGGATGAAAAGGTCTTGGTCAGTCGGATGAACCAGACTTTTTTTGACCCGCACATATAAATTATCCATTATGCACTGAACCCATGTCACATACTAAAATATAAGCTCACTTTTGTTTAATTATTTTCATGAACAAGAATAAATATTGGTAACTAATTCACTATTGGCGAAAGATAAGATATACCTGATCATAATCATCACCACTGTCTTCTTCTTCCTCTTCAATAACTTCGTTATCCTCCTCATCATCTTCATCTTCTTTCTTTTCCTTTTCACCGTCATCTTGACCCTAGAATGTCACAAGATAACAGCATGGTAACGAGTTAAAAAAATATACAAACGAAAGAAGAAAAAAAACGAGTTCAAATGAGTTGTTTAAAGTAAGTTTGAAATGACTGAATATTACCTGAGGTCCTTGATCTAGTTTCTCAAAGAAATCCAATCTCTTTAGGTCTATGGAAAAGAAAATAATATTGTTGGAGATGTTAGAAGAGTAACTTTGTCTTATCCCTTTTTGTTTAACTCATAATTTACAAATATTTATCAAACCTGACTGTGGATCCCATCGGACCTTCTTATTGCTGCGCTTCACATTCTTTGAAACTGTTTCGAGAGGAATAAAAACATGCATCTCAGTGGTGAATAAGGTATATAAAATGCGACAAAATAATCATAATATATGAAAGGAACTTGAACGATAATTTTTACCTAGTTCCGCAGGAACATAGTCATCGGTCAGCTTCATAAAGTCTGAAAGTGGAGCCTTTCTAATACCTCTGTTTCCTGGTACCACAATTTCCATGTAAAAATTCTAGATTTGGGCAGAATGGGCCGAAAAGGAATAAATTTTGTATTTTTCTTGGATTCCTTTAGTAGCTAAAGTTATTAAGATGAAATTAGAGTAAAATGCAATTTTTGTCTCTGAGGTTTGGCCAGTTTTGCGACTTTCGTCCAAAGGTTTGTTTTTTCGCATCTAGATCCAAAAGGTTTGAAACCTTGCCATTTTCATGCCATTCACCTGAACCAATTTAAATTGTCGTGTTCATGTGATGTGATGGGGTTGTAAGCGAACCAAATGAACACGAACAAGGCCTTGTTCCTGTTCATTCGTTTACCCAATTCTCTCTAATAAAGAGTTAGTTGACAGTTTACGTCTCTTCTGACTATCGTCTCCTATCTATCACGGGGGTGACAAACTCAAAATTTATGGTCTAGTTTGATTATGATTTTAAAGGGGCGAACCTTGGAGCAACGATAAAGTTGCTCCTATGTGATGTGGAGGTCGTCGGTTCGAGTCGTGTCTATCCATTTTTCTTCGTTAAGTCAGGGGTATTTCCATCTTTTTTGTTAACTTAAAGGGTAATTCGGTCTTTTTCACTTTATATACAAGCATTTAGCATTAAGTACAAGTATTCAAAATACCCTTAACGAAGAAAAGAGACGAAAATACTTCTGACTTAACGGAGAAAAATAGATGGAGTTAACGAGCCAGATGAAAATGGCAAGATTTCTAACCTTTTAGATCCATATGCAAAGATACAAACATTTGGATAAAAGTCACAAAACTGGCCAAACCTCAGGGACGAGAATGACATTTTACTCATGAAAATATGACAAGAACCTATATTGTTACCATGATGATCTAGCTTCTGAAATAAAACAAGTTACAAGGTTTTATGCGTTTTTGATACATTTTGAATAAGACATGGCCCTCTCCAAGAATTTCTATGATTAAGTTAAAAACGTTAATCGATACTTTTACATGCATGGCGTGGGACCAGTTGTTTCCGTGTACTAAAAGAGAAATGAGATCCAGTTTTCTATAAGCCTAACAAGATTATATAACTAACATCATAACTTACAAATTAGGCGGTTTAAGAGGAAAAACAGTTCAGTAAATGGAATGCTTACTTTCAGAATCTTGACCGGAAGACTCCAAATAATAAGGAGATGAAACCCAAAACTTTTTCAACTCCTCACCCCATTTTATTAATTTCGTAAATTCTTCTTTTTGTTTGAGATTGATTTCTGGGTATTCTTCGATTTCCTGCAAACAGAAATATATTGTTTTGACTTTTGCTAACCGACACCAAACCCCGTTTTCTACAGTGGCGATAATGATGATGTCAACGAAATTCGGAACCAAAGCAACATTTTTTCGGATGCTATGATGGTTTTTAGTGACGTAGACGGGTGGGTATCGTGTACTGTTTATAGTAGCGCGCTGCATAGCGTATGGGTCTAGTGTCGCTATTAGGGTTGTAGCGATGGATAGCGAGAATAACGACACTTTATTATTATTCTTTTTAATATAAATAGCAATTAAATATAACTATAAAATAGCTGAAATATTTAGGTTTTTGTTAAATATACATGTAAAATAGCGTATATAGCAGAGTAATTTGAGATAATATACATATAAACTTTTTAACTTTTTTTCTAGTTATTTATCGTGCCATTACCAGCTATGGTACTACTGGAATCTATTTACTTGACTTACAGGAAATATTTCATACGGCTCTTGTTTTGCGAAACTAGCAGAACTCTGACCAAAGCCACCTCGCCCACGTCCCCTTCCTCTAAATGCCATCCGAACAAATCCTGGCCCCTATTGCAATTTCAGTCACCTGCAGCATAAAAAATACACAAAAACTCATGAACGTTTATACCATGTCACATAATTCGCTGGTCATGGCACGATTTTCGTTTTGGTTCGTCTGATCCAATTCGCGTTTCCGACGAGCATAATGGCGTTCCGAAAAAAACAATTCAAATGTAATAGAGAAGAAATGGTGGCTAATCGAAGTTACTGAATCGAAACTTACCTGCTGATTGAAGCTTACCTTCCCTCCCTGCGGAATCGTAGAGTGAAAGATCTGTCTAAGGCTGTTTGTTTTTTTTGTTTAGAAGATAGAGGAGCGAACAGGGGAGATGGACAAGAGGACCGACGGCTGCTTTAGTTTAGGGTCATTTTAATTTTATTTTTATTTTACTAGGTTAGAGGTCACTTACAGTTTACACACGGTCTAACAAATAAAAATACCCCGTTCAGATGTAATCAAAAGTAAATGAAAATATATTTAATATAATAAAATAAACTTAAAATTACATATGAGAGGTAAAAAAACATACAACAATTAATTCAAATTTCAATAAAAAAAATTCTTGTATACCTGTTACACACGATTTAACAAAGTATCATAATTTAAGAATTCTTAATAACAATCATACAAGAACATTTGTAACCGTCACAAATTCCAAGATTTAACCCGTATAACACTAGTGAAGAAACACCAGTTAATCACAAGGAATATCCGGGGATATTTGGGTTAAGCTCAATTGTAACGCCCATTTCGTCGTAAGGTCAATTCGTATTATAATTTTAGCTTTCATAACATAATGTAAAACCTTGACCAAAATGCTCCTCCTTTTCTTACGAACCAAACACAACTTTTAGATAATTAAGGAGCATAACCTAAATTTATTGTACCAATTTTAGACTTTAAGTTTATACATGAAGACATAAATATGTTTAGAATGATATCACATCCCAAAAGTATTTCCTTGACCCGTTGGCATCAAAACTTGAGACGAAGCGTGAAAATGGGACGATGCGGTGTGTGTTCATTCCAAGTACGCCATTATCAAGTTTGCAATTTTCCTATCATACACAACACAAATGCATTTGTTAGTATAATTTGTTAACATAAAACTTTCATCCATCATTTAATCCTTAATTGACCCGTAATCAAGGTCATGACATTGAAACATTCTTTCTGCCTACATTCCTTACTTACAACAATTTCGCCTACAACGAAATCGTAGTTTTCATTCTCATAACACCAATACACAATTCATCCGACCCAATCGTACGGGTTCCTACAACAAACATTTCATTCTCATTGACACGTGTACAACGGGTCATTATATTTGTGATTTTATCGTCAAATTAACCATCCGTTCTGACCCATCTACAATGGGTCGTTGCACATACTTTATACATTAATTAACAAATTTTTCTATGTTCGTCATTTCGCGTTACCATACTCAATTATAGTTAACAACTAGTAATAACATAAACCGAAGTTCGAATGAACTTACCTTTATTTTGCGTTGCTTGTGAACCGGATTGACCTGTACCTTCTTCCTTCACACCTACAATTTTACATTCAACATTCTTTCAATCTCATGCTTTCATCTCACATTTCCACTAACATTGTGAGCTAACAACTCAACATTTTACCAATTCAAATCAATTACCATCATACGCATATGAAATCATTTTTATTATTTAACACCAATACTCAAGCATTTCATCAAACACCTGGAGTGCATACTACTAACAAAGCATAGAGTACAAATATCTTATGCATTTCTTCACTTATACATATTAAGCTCATCAAATTCATCTAATTTCATGTTTCCTTCATTCATAATCAGATCTCATCTATCATATACTTATTGTAAGTAACTTTCTACATAACCATTACATTGATTTGTACATAATTCATCACTATAATTTAAAAAATCCCCACTTCAAGTGGGTTTCCACATTTAATCATCTATTTACCCAATTTCAAGCATAATTCATGTTCTATGGTATGATTCTCACTCACAATTTCTTAAATTTTCATATGAACTCATAGATGGGTTGAGACCCACTTTCTACAAATCACCAAATCAAGAATTTCGACTTACCACTTATTAGTTAAGCATAGAGGATTACTTATCAGGGCACATGCATAAGATTGGCATCAATTTCGTCTTCCAGTATGTTGAATTTCTCAAATTTGGGTCTTGTTCTTCTTTCCCTTTTTCCTCTCCCCCTCTGAAAGACACATACTACATAATCTAATTTTATGCATTTTTCTTTCTTAAACTCTCACTTTCCAAAGTGCCACATTCAGCCCACTTAAGTTTTTAGAACAAGTCACTTGATCACCTAACTATCACATAAATTACTTATCTCTTGTTTGGTGTCATTCATTCTAATTAATTAAACTTACTAGCATAACTAACAGACTATTATTATTAAACTAGTGCAAAGTCACCGTCTATTTCTCATGACATCATACGTATAATATCATAATAGGACCCATAAAATCAATAAACCAGTGCGACGCAGTCTGACACAACCTGCCGAGCGGCTATTGGGTCACAGCTCTGCCACTTTGTACCCTTGTATGTAGTCAACGCCTCTTTGCTGTTTTCCCTTCCGCGTGGCTTTCAGTGCTTTCTGGCCAGCGCAGAGTTGTAGGGATTAAGTCCTTTTGTTCTCAACTGAGTTGCTCTCATGTTGGTCTTGGCCTTGTGCAAGGTTTTAGGACTTCGCGGCTAGAGGTTTGTTTGATCCGCGCAGGGTCAAGGGACCTGCGCTTCTAGGTCTAACTTGCCGTTGCGCCAAGTACGCAAGGTTTATTGTGCGACCTGCTAATATTGAAGTTGTAGTACCGTTGCACGTTGCGCGCAAGGTTAATCTATTAGCACATGGTCAAGGGATTTGAGCTTCCAGGTCTAACTTACCGTTACACGGAGTGCGCAAGGTTCGTTGTGTGACCTGCTAGTTTCAAGGATGGCGCACCGTTGCGCATTGCGCGCAAGGTTATTCTTGTAAGCTGTTCATTATAAGGGTATGGTTCCTTGCGCAGGCGCATAGTTTTTGGGACCATACCCTTCCAACTAGATCATCATACATAACATCAATCACGACATACTTAATATAAAAATTATATTAAAACAAAGTCAACTATAACATAAAAATTACCAAGTTAGAGGTGGTGAGGATCGCTAGTGCAACAACCGAGAACTTGAATGACTTTCTTGGGTCACTTGGTCGTCGACAGGAGGTAGAAGCGGGAGAGCACAGATTTAGGGTTACGGTTTTTAGGGTTAGAGAAGTTGTGATATAAGATTAATGCAGGTTACGTAATTAGGTTGTGATTAATGAGGGTGTGGGTGGTGGAACATGCATGGGCCGTAAATTGACGGGGCAAGGGAGTTGGGCCGCAAACAAGTGTAAAGGAGTATGGTGTTGTTTGTGTAAGTAGAGAAGTGGGCCGACAACATCAGCACTTGGTTGAATGGTTTGGGATATGGCTTGGGCCGATCATGTGATGAGAGGTGTGGGTCATCCCAAGGAGAATGCCCATTACATACACTTATTATTATTATTACCTTATTGTTGTCGGGCATTCACGGCTATTTGGAGACAGTCAACGAAATCCAAAAAGATCCGTATATGAAGTCATAAAAGACTTCTGTACATCGATTGTATGAACAATATAACAAAACCCGAGTCAGGCTGGTTTGAGTTTATAAAAGGAGAAAAGTATGGGCCGTATGCGAGTTAGGGAGCTGAGGGTGTTTGGGTTTAGTTTTGTTGGGCCGCAAAACAACATGGACCGAGGGATTGTTTCGGTTGAGGTGAACTGGTTCGCGTGTGAGGTAAAGTGGTTCGTTCGAATAGGTAATGGAGTGTATCGAGCTTGGATAATTTTTAGATATATATAAATATACATTTAAGAATGTTAAATAAAATAAAATGTAGAAAATGAACGGTTCATACCTCGAAAATTATACGTTGTCACAGCATAGGCGTATGATTTTTTTAGTGATATCGAGGTCGGATAGGTATGGGGCGTGGGAGGTGTCGATATTAAAAACACGACTTGTGTCGTGATAAATTTTAAATGGTAATTCCATCAAAGGTTTCGAACCTTAGTGGTAGCGGGGAAGTGAAGGTAGTAGTTTTCGGGTAGTTGACGTGCTTTTAACCCTGTATGTGTAACTATGTGCTTTATCTGAGCTAGCATCCTTGAAGTGCTTGATGCAGGTTACTCGTGATGGCGAAGTTACCTACGGGGTTGCGTTAGGTCACGAGATGCGGCTTACATGTGATGATGGCATTACCTTCGGGGTGGTGTCAGGTCACGAGACGCGGGTTACTGTGATGGTGGCGTTACCTTCGGGGTGGCGTCAGGTCACGAGAAACACCTTTGAGGTGTTTAAATGATTAGCCCTAATGGCAACGACGGACCCTTCGAGGTTAATATGTGGATGACGGGCTCTTTGGGGTCAAACTGGAGGTGATGAAACCCTAACGAGGGTGCCTTGACGAGGGCAATGATGATAGCCTTCGAGCAAAAAAATGATGTGTTAGGTACCCACCATATGTGCTTATGTCTTTCGCGCTAGTTAAATGGTGGGTAAATGATATGATTATTTGTGTAGTTAATGAATGATGATAAATGATGCAGATGAAGAATGATGTTCCATTATGCAGTTGTCGAATGATGTTAAGTTTGGTAGTTGTCGAACGAGGTTAAGTTAAAATTGAGTTTTTACGCCATTATTGTCATGTTCTAGATACAGGTCGATGTGTTTATCGACCTATGAATTTAGATGCTTTGAGGGTCATTCTTTGGTGTTAAGTAATCTGACCCACATCGGAAATGATTACTTGTAGGATGATTGGACCTAGGTTATGGGTGAAGTTTTGGGTCATTACGGGTGACGGGTTAGAGTCGGTAAACTTTAAAATGATTGTAATGGATTTTAATAAACATTGGTAATTATACAACGGTGGTGTTTTGGTTCTCAAAGAAAGCTTTTGTGACGTGTTTTAAATTATTTAACTTAAACTGTTAGAGCTCAGTCAACGTAGCTGACTTTTGCATGTATGTTAGATTGAATTGCAGGTGTGCGATTCGAGTCCATGTTGCTCTTGGCTAGCGGAAGGAATTACTCATGATATTGGTGGAAGGACATTCTTTTTAAATTGAGATATACAAACACATGTAGCTTTAAAATAACTTTGTACTGTTTTTAAACTATTTCCGCTGCATGTTTTTAGTAGAAGCATTATTTCTTTAACAGTACACTATGATGTGACCCAACTGTAAGGTGCCGGATACGGGGGCCTTACAAAGGTTATAAGCAACCATCTTAAACTTTGAGATAGCCTTTGTGGTTCAAGTTTGTGAATGCTATCGGCAGGCTGAGGCCAATTTCTTTATGGGATTGCAGTTTCGTTTGTATAAAAAAGGTCCTTAAAAATCAGAATATGTCGATTGTCGGAAACATTAAAGGGGATAATGAAGATGTATTTGTGGCCAATGCCAATGCTCCCTAAGTCATATTAAAGCGAGCGTCCCTAGGCCCCGATGGATTTACTTTCAAGTTTATTAAAACCTATTAGGGCTTGTTTGAGGAAGACTTCCATAACAATATGATTTTGTTTCATGAGAATGGTTGCATTAGCCTCTAACTCCTTGATTATCACATTAGTGCCAAAAGTTTAAGACATGTGGATTCTATTAGACTATAGATCAATCAATTTAATTTGGTATTTTGTTGCATCACAAAAGTCATCTCTAAAATCCTTGCTAAAGATGGTAATGAATGGCATAATATCAGATTTGCAATCAACCTATGTCCAAAGATAATTCGTCGTAAGATATTCCCTAAATTTGCCGAAAATGGGTCATCTAAAATCCGTCTCAAATGTATATTTAGATGATTGGGGACAGAGCAATGGTTTTTACTTAGTAGGGGAAAAATACGAGTGTGTCAAAACAGTTTAGGTCCAAAAATTACACTCGATCTTTAGTAGGAAAAAAATAAGCATGCTTTTGTTCAAGGACGATAAGGAATTTGAATTCATTCTAGCAAACAGTTTATAGTTTTGACCCAAAATTGTTATACTTGTTAGTTAATCCAACAATTTTACTACGTGTCACACCCCGACCCGCAGCGGAAAAGGTGATCGGGGCATGATTGGGTTTTCATCAAAGCTCATGACATTTATTATAATGTTTCATATTTATTGTTACAATTTAAAAGGAATCATACAATCAAATCATACAAATACAATATGTTCTATACATCTTTCTAGACTTCATTATTTTTCTTCTAAGGCAATTTCCTATGTGTTCCTTGCTTCATCCTGTTCACCTGTATCATGTGTAAAAATGGTTTTTGGGTCAACAAAAAGTTGGCGAGTGAATCCTATGAAAAACATTTAAACGAGTTTATTGTATTGATTATAAAATAAAGTGCATAACCACATATGAGTAAATGTAGATGTAAATTTATTCACAATACACATAATATTAAATATTGCCCACACATACAACAATTGATTGTTTTGAGGCACGCGTTGTTCAACTCGTCTCCCACGAGAAACTGATGGGCCTAATGAATGAGTTTTGAGGCGCGCGTTGTTCTACGAACTGATGGGCCTAATGAATGAGTTTTAAGGCACGCGTTGTTCAACTCGTCTCCCACGAGGAACTGATGGGCCTAACAAATAATTTGCATACAACTTGACATTATGTAATACATCACAACAGACAATATTTACATCCGAAGTTTAGATCATAATATGGTATAGCACGAGTTTGAATAAGCGAATTAGTTTAAGCGACACATGATACACCCCAAAACATGAATAAAAAGGGGAATTTGTAAGAATTCACTCACAGTGGTTGCGTTTCTTGGATTGATGATGATTGCGTACGAATTTGGATTTAACCACGAGAGAAACTAACCTAAATAATAACATAACGGTTCGGTAAATAAGTGGATTTTATTAACAATTTTAATAGGATTTTTTGGATATATTTTTGTGAGTTTAAGGCTATTTTCTAACTTTAAAAACATTATTTTTAAGTATTTTTAATTGATTTTTAAATTAAATAATAAATAAAAATATAAAAAAATGTTGACTTTTTGACTTTGACCGTTGACCATGACTGTTGACCGTTGACCGGTTCGGTCGTGTATATTTTTGCACTGAGTGAGACTCGAACCCGTGACCTCCCTTACGCGTGCACGCAGCTCTACCAACTGAGCTACGTGTCTAACCCGATATATTTCTGTTTTTAATTATACTTATACACTATTTAAGTTAATCAGAATTCATTTATTTTAAAAAGATTTTAATTGTATCGAACCGGTGCCGTCAACAGGTCTCGAACCCGGGACCTGTGATTTAGTGTTGCACATATTCCACCACTGGACTGTGTGTCTAACCTGGTTAATATTCTGGTTTTTATTATATTTAACATCATTCAGTGAGTTATCCCGGTTCAGTTTAAAAAGGAACATTTTTATTACAGAGAATGAGATTGTGTCAAGGATCGAACTCGAGACGTGTGTAATTGTTTGCACACAGTCCACCGCTGGACTGTGTGTCTAACCCGTTTATATAACTTGTTTTAATTATACTTATACACTGATTACATGTTTCAGGATTTGGCTTTTATAAAAAGGCATTTTATTTCAGTGAATCGGAACACAACAGAACTCGAACCCGGTACGTATGCTTTAAAATCGCACACAGTCCACCGTTGGACTGTGTGTCTAACCCGAGATATAACTCGATTTATATTAAATATATATACAACCGAAGCTTCATCTTCTTCGTTAAACTTTACCCAGAAACCAATCCCGACTGTTTCGACACATTCATCAACTTCTTTAGTGAATTGTAATTAACTACATATGAGATTAATAAAAATGAGAGAGATCAGGTGTAAGATATACCGAACAGAGATCCCCTGTTTCTCCGGCGAGATTCCGATAACCGCAGGTGATTCCGGCGACTTGTATCTTGCGGCAGAGGATCTTCAGAAAGTTTGAGGCGAGTGTGAGTGACTTCGGTATGAGCTCTAGATGTTCTGTTTATAAAGTAAGGAAACAGAGATGAAGGGGTTCGGTTTTCCGGCGACTTGCAGAGAATTCCGGCGAGTTGTTTTTGCTGAATAGGGACTTGTAGAGAGGTTTACGAGTGTGTTGAGAGTTGATTCGAGTGAATAAGTGAGTTGGGTTTTCCTGACTGAAGGTATTTTTTTAAGTATATGTGATTTCAAGTTTCCGATTATGAAATTTTCGGTTCAAGAGTGAAATTGATTGAGTTTTCGGTTATAACCGACGTTTATCGTCAATTACACTTGCCTGATTCCGGAGTCAAAGGAAAACGGTCGCAAAATCGCGTATTTTCCGGCGACTACGGATTTGGGCGCGCTGAGTGACTGGATTCAACTTCCAGTTTTATTATATGTATTAATTGTTTCAATAAATCAATAAGTAACACAAGTGGCGGAGTGGTGGAATGTGTGTGTGTTAAGTGTTGTAGTTTCATCCGGCTGACCCGGGTTCGAAACCCGGCATCAGCAATTTATTTTTATTTCATTATTTTTAATAAATTTTCAATTATAAATTTTAAATTCTAATATATTTATTAATTATGTATCGTATAAAATTAATTTGAGTAATAAATACGCAACGAAAATTTTAACTGGATGTTCGGTTAATAAACGAAGCGGGTTTGGTTAACCCGGTTTTTTACGGATGTTACACTACGTCTAATAAAATACGAAATTGGTATAAAGGATTTCGTCCAGTAACAATAGGTTTAGAAAAAAGAGCTTAAAAACACGAAGATAACAAAGTTGTTATAAAGGCCAACAACCAAAACATATAAAAGACAATTAAACAAATTGTGATGAACTTTACACGGTGTTTTGAAACCCGGACCAGACCGGCCAGTCGAACCGGGTACTAAGCTGGTCCGGTCGGGGTATTGGATTGGGTGTGCCGCGAATCTGGAGTTGGACCTATGACTCTACAATCGGGCTGAGAACCTGGGCGGTTGGACCAGATTTTGTTATATTTTTCAAATTTTACCTGATTAATTTTACTACACCATCAAATTCTTATATTTATATTCGATCTGACCGGTAGTAGAGCAATAAGGAGACGGTTAGACGTCTGATCCAGTTATGAAAACATTGACTTTATCCGGAAGGAGTTGGTTATTGCAAGCAGTCCGCTATTTAACTTAACCAAGACTTTGTAGGCTCCGTGAAGAAAAACCATTCATAAATTGTGTGGCAAGTACATGTTTCATATTGACTAATAGGTCTATCAATTCATGAACCTCCGTTGTTTAATTACATTTTGCTCATCTTTGTTGTAGTTTCTTAGTCGTCGGAATCTATACTAAATGGCGAATCTCAAGAATATTCCTATTCATAATTAAATGACCCGACTAAAACAATGGAAACACCAAGAATTTGATTTGCTAACATGTTAGTGTTAGGCTAGCTTGACAACTAAAGGAGGAAATCGATGATTGAAATAGTATTCCAATTTCACCAAACGATTTAGGGATTTGGTTAAGGAGTGGGATATAAATAACATGATTCAAGGAATAGCAGGGGCTAATTATTTTTTTAAATGGATTGTTGGGTGGGGTTGGTTTCCTCATCAACTGTGTCGGCGACTACCAAAATGATCACTTTGTTGCAATATAGTTTTGTGGTGAATCAAATCACAAAACTACTTAACATTTTATTGATGAAAGTAATTGCGACCGTGACCAACAAATTCCTTAACTAATAACTACCAATGACACGCATCACTACTTTTAAGGTCTTTGATAGGCCGACTTATAAATAAGCGCAAAAGGAACCCTAAAGGTTGTTATAACGAGAACCCCACATGTCATTTATAGGAATGTAACTTCTTTCTCTAGCACTGTAATTCATGTTTCTAGCAATCTAACTTTTGTATAGCAAAACTTTGCCCAATAAGAACTGCCATATTAGACAACATTAGAAAGTTATGTTTGCAAAGTTGTGAGGGGTATAAAGTCAGATTTTATCCACACTCCAACAACATCGAAGTAGATAAAGAGATGACTGTGGACGACGTACCATATGCATGCATCCGTCCAATGGCCGTTTGCGCATAGCGAAAGTACTATAAAAGTATGAAGTGTATAAAACCTTTACTCTAACATCCAATCGATGGACACAACCAAAAAGTTTGAAACAACTTGTGTAGACCAAGACTATTAAAATTTATTGTGGAGCAAGGGAAACAAGCACGCTAATTACATCATGCAACCACACAAGTTGTTCTACAAGGTAAGCTAAATACAATTATTTGAATCCATTTTTTATTCTTATTAAAAAAATTAAAATATACCTACTTAAAAACCATTAAATTTTAAGTGGAATTGCTTTGAGTGGTGCACTCCTTTGCAATGTGATCCCAAACTTCTCATCCATATCCATATCTTGTGCTCTCTTGTTTCCTTCAAGTTTCCAATCAAACTTCTGGATCAACGAACCTAACATTATATGCAACATTCTATGTGCCATATTCAATCCTGGACATATTCTTCTTCCGGCACCAAATGGAATGAGCTCAAAATCTTGGCCTTTATAGTCAACATTGACTTCCAAAAACCTCTCTGGCATGAATGTTTCTGGATTTGACCAAACTTTTGGGTCTCGCCCCATGGCCCACACATTACAAAGGATTTGTGCATTTTTTTGGCACCACAAAACCTTGGATTTCTACATCGTGTATGGCTTGGTGAGGGAGTAGAAAAGGGGCTGGAGGATGTAACCGAAGAGTTTCTTTTATAACAGCTTGTAGGTAAGGGAGTTGAGAGATATCTGATTCTTGTATTATATTCTTCTTGTTTTCCATGAGTTTGATAACCTCTGATCGAGCTCTTGCCAATTTATCTTTGTTGTGAATAAGCTCAGCCATAGCCCATTCCAACGTGCTTGATGTCGTATCAGTTCCAGCAATAAATAAAGCCTATAAATTTCAGTAGTGATGAGTTTGCAACGCCTAATATCTCAAAAAATAGTTAGGCCTTGTCCTACTAAGTTAAAATAGAGATTTACCATATATTTATGTTTCTTTTTAAGATACTTTACAAAGTTTTACTTACGAAAAACAAGTGTCTGATGTCATTGAGACTAAAGGGGGATTCATCCATTTGCTTGAGGTTGAGCAGCGAGTCCAACACATCATTGTCTGTGAATGAAGTTGATCTTGTTTGCAAACGTTGATTGATTACATTATCAAAGAGGGCCAATATTCTGTTACCATGCACATTTCCACGCCGCACAAATCCTTGGGTATCAAAGACTTTAAAAATCGGAAAAAAATCGGCTATATTTGGCTTCCCTCCCATTTCCAGTAAAGCCCATACATCATCCTTGAATTCTTGGGAAGTCAAAGAATCATATTGAGCGAAATCCATAGAAAACATTAAGTTTGAGAGAAGATTTAGTGATGTTGTAAATGCAATTCCACCTATGTTTACGGCCTTTTCAATTGTACAACAATGATCAACGTGATCAACAAGTTCTTTTACCTAGAAGTATAATGAAATGTTAGATAGACCATACACTTGGCCTATGATTTCATTTATTAAATTAATAATCAACATATATCGCCATCTACAAAATATATACATAATAAAATAAATTATTTTCTTAGTTGAACTTAATTTATTATTTACTAGGTTATATACTCGTATATTACATGGTATTGATAATAGAAAAAAATTAATAAGATATTGTGTATTGTAACATATAATATTGTAATATGTAAAAAAAAGTGAAAATTATTTTTGAGTCACTGTGTTTTAGGGGTGTTAACAAATTGAGTCCAAAATCAAATGTTTAATATCCTAAAACCGCTCATTTTATAACGTTTTGAGTCCAAATTTAGATCAATTCGGGTAGTATGTCATTGTTAACAGGTCAACAAGATTTAGTATAAAAAATTAGGTAAAAAAGTGAGACATTTCAAATGGGTCAAACACCTTAAAAGAGGTGTAAAAACCACCTAACATGCATACAGATTACGGATGCTGTTGTATTACTAATAACGAGATAGATATAAAAAGAAAATGAGAGATATAGGAAATGAAAGATGGGCACTATTTATCGATTGGTTATTGTAGCATGTATAATTAAGGCTATAGTGGCAAATTTTCAATAATCAAGGCTAAATCTACCCCTGAATTCTTCACATACTTTATTCGAGAATTGTAGAGGCATTATGTAACTAATTTAGTAAAAGAAGTGATTATACTGGCACCATAACAAATAACAAATCCATCTGGTATCTACCAAACAAGTCGGTGTTATCGTTTCCCCAACGCATTATTCTTTTATGATTTATCGGCTTTATTTTTTAGGTTTATCTATCTTCGGTGTTATTCTTTTATGATTTATCATATCACGACTTTATTTTTAGGTTTATCTGTGTCCGGTGCGTTATACATGTACATCTAATAGTGTTTATAAATAGATTTTAATATTTTTGTTTGTAGTATACGTACGTACCTTGGCCTGGCGTAGGAGTTCACTAGCATCTAAACGTTGCACGGAGAACACATACTCTTTGCTTATTCTTCGTAGTTTTCGCCATTTTTCTCTGACTGGAAGCCACACTATGGAGTACTTTTCGTGATCAACCACTCTAGCAGCCTCGGGTATTGATCGGCTAGAGAACGAATGGTCATGTGTTTGAAGAAATTCTTTGGCGATATCCGGTGACGAAACGACTATGGTTGTTCTAGCTCCAAACTTAAGCGACATTAAAGGACCGTAACGCTTGGAGAGTGTGGCAAGAGATTGGTGGGGTTTGTCACGGAGGTGTAAAAGGTTTCCGATGATCGGAAAAGTGAAAGGTCCTGGCGGAAGCCGTGAGTTGCGGCGGCCAGAGATGGTGAATGTTAAAAAGAAAGAAAACAACAAAATAGAAAATGTGAGATAATCCATCTTGTTTTGTGTGGGTTTGTCTTTTCTGATAGTTGATAAATGATGACCTTCACTTATAAGGGTGTCGCCACCGACTCAGCTCGATCTCCAGAAACATCTAATCTAAATATAAATATATTATTCAGATGAAATAATATCGTAAAACTAAATGAAGACAGCACAGCATTTCCGCTAAACCCTACATTGATTAGTCACCAGGCTACGAAACAGGCTTCAGAACTTCAATTCCGATCTGCTTGTGTTGCAGTTTATTCGATTATACTCTTAATGACAGGATAATAATAATAATAATAAAATATATATGAAACAAATAATAAAGAGTGACAGGAGTGGGGTTTGATACATACATACTACCCAGGTAAGAACCCACGAGGGTGCGTATGTGGGGGATTATGGGACTTGGTGAAGCGTTGACTGCCCATAGTCCCACACATGATGTGTTAGTTTGGTGATAATTATATTGAGAACCGTAAATGTAAAACAATTGAACGTGGTGCATTAAGAGTATACTCTGCATAGGTTTAGTTTATTATAGTATTGGTGATATTGTTATTTGGAATAATAACGGGAAGATATGTTTAAAAGATTATTTATATGTGTTTTACATTAATTGAAAATAATAAAATTAAACTTGGTTTGCTATGAAACTTTTATCCTATCAACACTTGTTATAGCCTAAGGTACTAAAAAATACTCTATTGTAAATGCAACTTTGTTTTCAGCGAATAATATACGGCCATGTGCCCATGTCGAAAAAGCTATAAAAACGAATATCGTACCGGGACCTATGTTATTCAGACGATATCGATTCAATTCATCACGTTAAAAAAATTAACAATATACATTTGACTCGTTCAAATAAAACTTTTATTGAATGTAGATAAAAATAAATACGACGCAATAGTATATTCAAATTTTTATAAAATGTTATATCATATTATATTATTAAAATAACGAAAATGATAAATAACATCACTTTATATAAAAAATAGTATAAATTCTATATTCTATAAAGTATATAATTACAAGAGGGACCAACAGTGGTGCAGCTAAGTGGCAGCTGCCCATTGGTACCTTTTTCTAAGGTTTTTTTTTCTTTTGTTTTTAGTAACTGTTTGTCTACTTTAGCGTTTACCATTTAACATTTCGTATTGTCATTTATAAACCTTTAATTTTATAAAAAAAAAATTATATTTATTTGTACGTGCTCATATTAATGTGTGTGTCGGTATAAATTTAAGGCTTTTTTATTATGTTTTATAGATGGCCTCTCGGACCATGAATGATGATTATCATCATCATTTCTTTCTTTTCTCTTTTTATCTTTTTTACGATCATAGTCATCGACTTTGATCATTTTCCGTGAGCACTACCTCCGTTTCTATGACCTCGCAAGTCATTTATACTTTGGTTTTACGTGCCATTTTATCAACCATGGTTCTTTTGTCCATAATGACTTATTCCACAAATTTCTTGGTTATTTATTTCCATGTGCGTCGTATATCGTTTTTATGGTTCCCACGAAAACCATTTATACGAGTACACTTGTAAGTTTCTTGATCCCAATGATCTTTTAACTTTTCCCATTCACCTCGATTTTTACCACACTGAATGTATATGTGTTTATTATAACAAGTTCATGGTATCATGTGTTATCATTTACTTGGCCATAGTAAGCGATGAACACATGGTACACATGACCTTATAATAACTAACACATTACTTTCCATGTAAGTAAATCCTCAGTTCATGCCTATATTTATGTTTTATTTGGTAAAACTTTGTTTAATTGTTATTTAACAATTATTAGTTTTTACCCTTCTCATCTCAAAATATATAATGTTTTCCCTTTTTATAAGATTTTTATGTAACCACATTTATCTATGTGATCTTTACTTTTCCTAAATAAAATCTTATTGAAAATTTCTACTTGGATAGGTCACCTCATCCAAGATTTTAGATCTGAACTCTTTTATATTTTTGTTATTCACAATTTGTGAATAATAAGTATTACCCGCCCAATTTCTCTTGGAAACATCATCATGGATGGGCATCCCTTCCGGTTTTCCCATGCTTTAATCCCGAATACAACCGTTGTTCATTACGTATCTGTTGTATACTACTAGTTATACAATAATTTCAAGTGTGCACCTGTACGATATTTTATTCATTGGCTCTTTGCCGTTCCACCTTTATTTAATATCATCATTTAGTTTAGGTCCTTAACGAGTATGCTCTACTTGTCATACGTCATACCATTATGTCATCGCGTCGGCAGATCATTAGACTCCCGCCATCTTCATATGCGAGCATCCGTTAACCAAAATGTTTACGTTGATTAGTAACATTCAAAATTAATAAGCGCCCTTACCATAGTACAAGGCTATCTACAATACTTGTTAACACAAGTAATTCACTAGCTATATCGTTCTTTTATCATTTATTGGGGTACGTGCGTTCACACGATAACCCTATGTGTTATTTACAACACTTTAGCTATGTTAGACCGTTAAATTTATAATAACGTACCGGATCATGTGACCAAGCCTCGAACCGAACACATTTGATCATTAACCTGGAGCTCTGATTACCAACTTGTAAGACCCTATCCTTATTTTACTGAATTTCTATTAAAGGTTTCGTACTTAAACATGTAATTGCGAATACACGTCACTCGAATTTTCAAGTTTATTAAAACTTTTTCAACATATTTAAACAATTTAACATGTTATCATTGATTAGTTTTGTTATAATCAAAACCAAGTGCGGAAGCTTCGTCTTTAATCGTGTTCGGTTCTTCATATAGCTTGGTCCTCCTCCGGTGCTCCCAAACATCACCTATATTTCATAATTTATGAAATATCACAAAAATAGAATATAACATAACCGAATAAACCCGAATGCTTAAAACAATAAAAACAAAACTTTAGTTTCAGTCTCCACCGTAAGCTACGGTGGCCACCGTAGCTTACGGTCAAGCTTTAGGGCCCTAACTCACTGTCTTACGGTTAAGACTTTCAGTTTCAACACAGCAGCTGCCTACTGTAAGCTACAGTAGGCCACCGTAGCTTACGGTGGGCTGCTGTAGCCTTTTCTTTTCTTTGTCGTTTTAGTTACGACAACTTCCGTAACTTATTAAATTTTCACCCGTTTTACTCGAAACTTGTTTCTAAATATCCGTGAAATGTTTACCTACATATTTATCCTGAAATCCTTAACCCGGATTCACCACTTTTAAGAATTACGCAACCATTACACGGTTTATGCGTATGTTCATTTTGACCCGTTAAGGGATTTAAGCATATAAACTTAAATCTCACTTCCTCTTACCTTGTTTCTTATTTTCATACTAAAATATCTTTTTATCTTCCACCACAACTATACTTGTAGTGGATTAGTTATAGAAAATGTTATATTTTTCAAATTCTACCCTTCTATTTGAAAATTTCTGAAAAAGACCCAATATGAGGCATTAAGCCAAAACGGCTTACGCTATTTTCTATTACACTATCGCAATGGTGAACTTTCTTATAAAACTCATTTTTAACTACCCTCAAGGTCGTTTACTTGTTTTATCACTCAAGGGCATTTTGGTCAACTTAGACCCTCTTTTACGACGAAGGACTTTCAATCGCATGATTCGACCAAAAGAGCACATTTAAATCGTAATCTTATTTAAAATCATTAGGTTCCTATGTACCTGATGTATACCATTTAGATTATGAGAATTTACCTTGCTTTAGGTAATTCGATATTCATTCATGACTCGTTTAACTCTCATCGGACCTTAAATTCCTCAATGAGAGTTTGACCCATACACATACCTGGCTCGAGTCATAGCATTGACCCGTTTAATTACCATGCGCTACTAATTACTAATTAATAGCGGCACGAACCAAACGTCATTTCCCTGTGAACACAAAACTCGACAAGCATTCATTAAATAATATTGTCATATTCCACCTTACGGATTTTATATCAAATCTATCATTCGATCTTAATATAGGTCAGTTTGTCTTTTAAAAGTCAGCTGCCTATTTACTCATACTAACCCACGAACAAGTTTAACAACTCATTTAGGCATTTGGTTAATTACCCGGTAAGCGATATTTTTAGGCCACCACTATAGCTACGTTTTCCAAACCAAGTTCACGCAATTGCTAGTATCAAATTAACATAGTTTCTACATTCATGTGCTAATCTATCAGTAATTACACAAGAACTTGGAATTGTTTCATTATCACAAAACAACTCATCTCAACATATTACCAGACATTCATCCGAATACCTAATATAATCTAGTTCTACGTACAAACTAGTAGACAACATGATCTCAAACACTCATTAACATTGACATAACATCAATTTCATTATATCCTACAAAACTCATTTCAAGTCATGTATGAACACCTATTCGAACCTCTAATTTGTTCAAATATCTTACACATACATACAAGTATGATGATCATGAACACTTGTGTATCATCTATTTCATCATATAATCAAAAACCCACTTCAACATCTACTTGTAAATAACCTACAAGTAATCTTACATCAATGGTGCATAATTTATTTAAGTCTAACGAAATCAAGCATACATATACACTTAATTTCATCTTTAGATCATAATCTAACAACCTTATTACAAGTATTCTACTCGTCTCAAATTATAACTTTCACCAATCAAAGTTTTGAGACATACCTCTTGATCCTCTAATCAAGGTGATCGATAATATGCGTTCATGCATCGATTTGGTGTCCAATTTCCTTTCCAATTTTGATGATCTTGGAGATTAGGTCAAGAAGGGGTTTCTCCCTCCTTCTTTGCTCCTGGTCGATTCACACACACACACTAAGTGTATGTTGTGTTTTAAATTTTCCTTTTTAAAACACAATTTTCCTTTTTACCAAATTTGGTCCCTTTAGTTTAGTTTTGATTATAAATGAGACTACAACTCATTGTCTTGTTATTTATACACACGTTATTAACTAGGTTAATTTGTTCCTAGTTATTTTGTTTACCGGTTCACTTTCACCACTAACGATCTTTTACCCGCTCTTTAATATTAACGTGGTTTGATTACCAAACCTGTTTTTAGGGTGTTACAAAGTATTAGTGACTATACTAAAATATAGATAGAGAGTTGGGTGTGAGAGCCTCTTAAATAATAAACAATATTGAAAAAAAGTATATTTTAGCTAAATTATATAAATAAAAATGAAGGTTAAAATGTGAATACTCATATACGTTTAAATTTAAACAAACAGCCCTGTCTATGTTTTTATGTTGTGAAATATTTTCCAATTTCCAAGAAAAGAAAGCAGTAAAGAAAGAGTCAAATTGGTTTATATATATAAGTAGACATTTTGAAAAATCTGAAAAGAAAGTTGTACACAGTGTCAGACACGCTAGCATTCACGTTAGATTATTTATTATTAATATCTATATAATTACGATAAAAATTCATACTTTTTTCATTTTTATTATCAACTAAATTAGATAGTATTTTAAATACTACTATTATTACTTTTTGTCTTTTCGGTTAGATCATCTTTAAAAATATTAAAATTTTTGTAAAGATTAACGGTGTTTACCATATATTTACGTATAAACAATAACATTTCTATATATTCTTTTTCTTCTTCATTCACAACCACTCAAAACCATTCCCATATAAATATTAAAAATGTCCTTTTATAATTACAGTGTTTCTCATATATTTTTGAGTGGTTGTGAATGTAGGAGAGAACAAATATTTGACTGTTATTGTTTATATGTAAATATATGAAAAAAATCTAAAGAGATGAAACTTTATAAAATTTTTAATATTTTTGAAAATATTTGTGAGTAGAGGAGTATAAAAAATATTATTTAATTAAAAAACAGAAAAGAAAAAATAGTTTTATTGTAAATATATGGATATTAATAAAATATTCATTATGAATGCTCTCACAGTTATTTCTTATATATAACCAACTCACTCATAAAAATATAATAAATTCAGTGTGAATGTTCTAAGTCTAGTTGATTTGTTAATCTATCAAATTACCTCTCTTAGAGTAATCAGCTTCTCCCGCATTTGCTGCAAACTTGAACAGTGGGAAAACTTTCCGATTAACACCATTGTTATATATTCTTTGCTTATTCTTCGTAGTCTTCGCCATTTTTCTCCAACTGGAAGCCACACTATGGAGTACTTTCCGTTATCACAAGTATTATATTATGCATCTTAAAAAAGAATGGGAATAGATCTTGAACATTACATTGATTAACTGACTCAAACGCTAAGATTGATTACATATTTTCGGAAGGTTATTGGGTATGGTTCGGTATTATTATACTAGTAAACACTCATCATCATTCTCCACCTCAACATCACGTCAACATCCCTTTCATCGTTTTTCTCTTCTACTATCCAAGGTGTGGTCACCATCCTCTTCACTATCCATCTGTACCCCTCCCCTCTCTCTCCACAAGCTCAGGAAGATTGTTCAAGACCATCAAGGGAGGGCGGTGTTCCATTAGTGACCACGAAGCCACCTCAATTCCACGACCATCTCTACGACACCACACCCATCAACCTTAACAATTATTTTGTTGCTTAAATAGAAATTTGAGTGTTTTTGATCATTTAGTCATTTTATTAAATATTAACTCCGCCAACATTTTAAAACTAAAATAACTTTTTATATATTTTATTATTATTTTATTAAATTATACTATAAAATCAAACATTTTTTATTTTTAATATAAGTATAATATTGCTAACTTTCCAAAATTTTTTAAAAGTTACAAAAAATGGTTTATAACTGTGTTGTTATGTAATTGTAATGTGTTATCACTAAAAATGTATCGTGTTTATTTTAAATGTATGCATATGATAATAATTTTATATGTAATTATTATGTGTTATTGTTTCCTTTTCTGTTGATATTGAGATCATATTTGGAGATGAACTTGTCATGTTTTACCTTCGATCGACAGGTTTTTATTGTATCGTAACAAACTGAATCGATAATGACTATTTCTACCACAAAACACGTGAGATTCTACTAGTTTATCTTATTTGCCAATGTGAATGGCTATTAATAGATTTGTTAAGAAGAAATTCATCAAAAGAAAATGATAACAAATTTATCTAATCTTTTTAGTATTTTAGAAGCGATTTACACAGGGAGGCTTAGATCGTGTGCGGGGAGAATTTTGGTACAGGACCCGTGATTTCGCGGGGCATATGTTTTTAAAAAAAATCCTACATACATACGTAAGTACATACATACATACATACATACATACATACATGTAAAATTTAATAAAATAGTAAACCCATACCAATTTCAAGTAAGGCTCATTTACAAATCACTTTTTTATAGTTTAGAATTTAGCCCACTAAGTTAATTGAGCCCATTACTAATTGAAAACGAAGTCTTAGATAATATAAACCGTGAAGAGTTGATCCACCAATTTGCTATGAAGAACGCAAGTAGGCGGCACGAATCATTGGTTAGCTATTAACTTATTAGTTATTACATGTAACTCATTCGAATACTATAATTTTCTCATTTTCGTAATTGCATTGTTTATCGTTAAGTTATAAAGATATATTCTTCAAGTTTGAACAACGTATATGAATTATGAGAGACGGCATTGGATTTACACTTTGAGTGATATATCTAACTGAATCTTGTATAACATGGGGTGATGGGATCGTCAGAAGACGTGGTCTTGCCTTCACCACAAAAATGTACATTAGTAGCATTTAAACTGGAGCATACTTTTTTTTGAACGGCATACTTGTCATGTCATGAAACAATTGGTATGTTATAATCAAACACAATTAATAGTAGAGAGTTAGGCCTAACATATATTTTTGTGCATTATTGGTAAAATCAATATAATATAAAATTTTATTAGGGTGGAAGGGGTGCACCTCAAAGAGTGGTGGTAAACTTTTTTCATACCCAATAATCTCATATCATGTCAACTTCCCCCTTTACTTCCCATTTTACACTCAATCACTAGGGTGCTCAAACACATGGAGAGTGGTAAATAATTTTAAAAATAAAAATAAAAAAATGTATGATTGGTTGAAAGGGGTTAAGGCCTAACATTAACCCTATCTCTCTCCTCTCTCTCTCTCTCTTCCCACATCAGTGAATACTCACCGTGTTCCCCACTCCCCGCTCACCGAATAGAGACTAACGGCCCCTTGCCATGCGGTAAACTTGGGTCATCGAAGGTGCCCCTTCCACCCTTAAGCTAGCGTACCGTGTTAGCACTTTATTTTGTGTTAAACTCGATGTTATTAAGAATTTGTTAGACCATTTATTGTGGGTTCATGAGCTGGTTGTTAATGGATCCACGCAAACTGTTGGCGACGGGCACACCATCCAGGCCCATTAACAGTGCCAGTTAAGGGACAAATAATTAACAGGTTGGCGATGTGAATGCATAGAGAGAGAGAGAGACGTTGGGTTGGTCAAACAAGTCGTTAGGTGGGTGGGTGGGACCTTGGGTTGGGTATTTAAATAAAAAATAGAGTTAATTACCCGTATATTCCCTGTGGTTTGCCATTGACTCGCCTTTAGTCCCCAACTTTTTAAAATAGCATGTTTGTTCTCTATAGTTGTTTACTTGTTACTCGGGTAGTCCCTATACTAAATGGGCGTTAGTTTGTCAGTTAATTTGATGTGAAATGACCAAATTGCCTTTTTTATTAAAAATTAATTTAAAATATGAAGTAGGCCCCACCTATATATAGATATTTAGAATTAAAAGATTCCCCCTTCCCACTCATATTCTTCTCCGGTACCACCATCAAGTTTTCCCGGCCACAACCCACGACCATCATCACCACCTACAATCAACTCCAACCACCACAACGTTTTCACCATCTTAGACAACACCACACCATTTCTACATCAAGACGCCACCACCGACACACCATTGACGAAGAGAAAATGCGAAGGGATGAGGTATTTAACGGAGACAATGGGGAAATGGATGGAGGTTTGCGGTGGTGGGAAGTGCTTGGTAATTCGGAGGTGGGTGGACCGGTGAGATGTGTCAAAGGTAAAAAAACACGCAAATACGACTTTCTTTCCTGCTCGTGATTTTCAGGCAATTCCGAGAGCAAGCAAAGGTTGCCGAATACCTGCAACTCGTGACAAACCGGTAGGCGGATGTGCCCTCCGGTCAATAAACCCGCCACCGTTGCCTCACCACTAACCACCATCGTCTAAACCTTCACCACCTTCGTTTTCAAAGCACCGCTTCCTTATCTGCGGATTCAGCTCCCCTATCGACTGTCGTACCCCACCTGCACATCTGTCTCCCATGTCGATCTATTTGATTTCCTTCAATACTTGCAGGTTTTGACCAATCGATCTCATGAATTGATGTTTTCATCATCTTCACTCTCGTCTCTTTCATCTTTTTATGATAATCCTAAGCCTTGCAAACAACATTTATTGTGTTTTTCTTCCCTGTAGTTTAACTTAATTAGAAGGAGAACAGGAGGTGTTGGCTGTTGGAAGTGGTACGGTGGCCTCACTTGATTTTATGTTTATTTATTATTATTATTATTATTATTATTATTATTAGATATAAGGGCAACTTAGTAAATTCACACCAATATAATTGAGCAAACTAATATACATCCACTCAGGGACTATCCGAGTAACAAGTGAGCAAACCATAGGGAACAAACATACTATTTTTGAAAAGTTAAGGACTAAAGGTGAAAAAATGGCAAACCACTGGGACTATTCGGATAATTAACTCGGCACAAAATGATCCCCATAACACCGGCTTTAGTAATAAAACACATATACTTGTCAGATCCGAATTTAACATCTGGCAACGTAGTATGGGTCATATACTTGCTCAAAAAAAATACAGGGTGTTGGAAGTCCATTGTATTCGGACCTCACATTCCAATGGTACCTAGTGCCGAAAACCTAAATGTGTTTGAGCCAAAGAAGCTGGAGAGTTACTCAGAGCAGGATTATCAAATATTCGAGTTGGATACCAAAGCCTTTAGTATCGTGGCTATGGCTCTGCCGAATGATAGTTATGCTGACATGTGCATTGTAAGAGTGCCAAAAATTTATGGGATGCACTGAAAGAGAAATTTGGTGGAACGGAGGACGTTATCGAGAACACTCGAGAAATCCTTAACCAACAATACGAAACTTTCACTCATGTCAAGGGAGAAACCCTGACTCTGAAGTTTGAACGATTTTCATGTCTAATCAGTGAACTAGAATTAGTTAAAAAAGAATTTACTTAAACAACTTAAAGTAACCCAGATTTAAGATCTTTACCTGAGAACATCCCCAGACTTTAAGAACATGAGCCTGACTTAGCTTCATGGAAAACTCCTAGCATTTGAAAGGGAGCTTGTCAAGAAAAAGAAGCTCCTGAAAACTTGAAAAGTGTCCTACAGTTATGTTTTTGAAAACACGACATTTCTGAGTCAACAGGGATCATCTGTTGGAAAATGATCAGAGTTTCGATTATTTTATTGATATACCAACTGGAATCAACTTTGATCAACGTTCCACAAGTTATGCATTTAAAGCAAACGATGACAGTCATGATCCTGATAAATGTCGTTTGTCCTTGATGATCTTAAGCACATAGACCCAACTGGCCTAGAGGAAATAGATATATTGCATCAAGTGGCACTACTAAGTCTAAGAGCAAATAATTTTTATAAAAGAACTGGTAGGACATATCTAGGATTAAGTGGGAGGTCAAAAGTGGAGTTGGATAAGTCTAATGATGAAACACATATAAAACAATATTCCGAAGAAAATATAATCTCGATGTATGGTTGGTTTTGTTAAAACACGCGTTCGTGAATGTTTACGTATTTTGCAAGTATAATTAAACGAAATGATATAAAATGTAGTTTCCATTATGATCAAGTCTCGGAATTACAATGATTGACATTGAAATACAAATTACAAATAAATAAAAAAAAATTGGAAAAAAATACGGTACGTTAAAAAAATAGATGTCTAGAATGGTGACTAGTGCTTCTAATATTTTCTTTTATTATATAGTGTGTATATATATGTATATTGTTGTCGTTGTTATTGTTGTTGTTAGGGCATATCACAACTTTATTTTTCTAATTTTCTCTTTTGATTACTATACTAAAGGCATGTACCATTATATGTCGAATGAATACATGACGTGAAGCATAAAGATCCATTGTCACCGTAAAAACCTTATGTCGATGCTCCAATCTCCTTTTATAGGTTCTTTTTATTTTTTCAGTGTTTTTTCCAATTTAATTGCTATAATGCTCGAACACCGTTTTCTTTTTTGTTTTATAATTATTTTTAGTTTAGTTGTTATAATATTTTATTTTGTCGAATTTGTTTTCCGCTTATAACTTTTAAGATGTTATGTTTTATAAAATTCAGAGTATGTCATTTCGAATGTGTGTATATTTATTTATGTATAGTTATAGTTTTTTTTTTCTCAAAACAGAGTTGTACACATTAGTAATGTACAAGCGATCTACGCACGAGCGTACGTGTCCTCAAAGTTGCCTCACAATTTGTATATATGTTATGGTTTAAGTTATACATATTTGGATTTTAAAGGTTTCAGAAAAATAACTTAAGGATTATTTTATGAAATATTACTCCCATACTAAGTAGTTCATACTTGGATTTTAAAGGTTTCAAAAGATAACAAACAATATAAATGGAGTATTATTATTAAGTTATAAGCAACAAGTGAATCAAACCGTAGATATCAGTATTTTGAAATCTCATATAACTCGATGGTAAAAATTATTATATTAGTTGTTAAATGTGATTTATTGAAATAAAAAGATGTTAATAATATATGGTTACAACTTCCAAGCAGAATGATGGATGGCTACGTATTTGAAAATAGAAATTTAGACAATATTCTATTGGGCTAAGTACATTTAAGTTGATTTTAAATGTAGGCTAAGAGAGTTAGAGAGTAACTATCGCCTCAAACTTGGTTTGTACTTGGGCTACACTTTTAAGTAAATTTGGGCTCAGAGTTCAGGTGGGCTGTAAATGAAATGGTTTAATGGGCTTATGAATACGCAAGAATCTATACTACCTACTTTTAGTGTCGGGTAAGGCGGACACATGGATGGGCTTATGAATACGCAAGAATCTATACTACCTAATTTTAATGTTGGGTTAGGCGGACACATGGCGTTTTCCTAGCCCTCGAATTTTAGTGTTTTCCGCTCAAATGCAATTTTCCTTTAGTTTCGGGTTAGGCGAACCCGATTAGGTAATATGGGTTCTAATCACGCCTGACTATGTATTATTATAACTTGAACATAAGAGTTAATTACCCGGATAGTCCCTGTGGATTGCTAAATTTACACTTTTTAGTTCCCAACTTTTCAAAGTAGCATGTTTGTTTCCTTTGGTTTGCTCACTTATAACTCGGGTAGTCCTTACACTAGATGGGCGTCAGTTTGTTTAGTTAAGTTGATATGAAATGACCAAATTACCCTTTTTAATTAAAAAAATTCAAATAAATCATTTAAAATATAAAGTAGGGACCACCAATATATATTTAGAGTTAAAAGATTCCCCCTTCCCACTCGTATTCTTCTCCGGTCACCACCATCAAGTTTTTCCGACCACAACCCACGACCATCATCACCACCTATAATCAGCTCCGACCACCACAACATTTTCACCATCTTAGACACCACCACACCATTTCTGCATCAAGACGCCACCACCGCAACACCATTCACGGAGAGAAAATACTGAGGGATGAGGGATTTGACGGAGACAATGGGAAAAGGGATGGAAGTTTGCGGTGGTCAGAAGTGGTTGGTGCTTCGGAGGTGGGTGGTGAGTTGTGTCGGAGGTAAAAAAAAACATGCAAATACGACTTTTCTTTCCTGCTCGTGATTTTTAGGCGATTCCGAGAGCAAGCAAAGGGTTGCCAGATCCCTGCAACTCATGACAAACCGGTCGGCGGATCTGCCCTCCGGTCAATAAACCTGCCACCGTTGCCTCACCACTAACCACCATCGTCTAAACCATCACCACCTTCGTTTTCAAAGCACCGCCTTCCTCATCTGTAGATTCAGCTCCCCTGTTGATTGTCCTACCCCACCTGCAAATCCGTCTCCCATGTCGATCTATTTGATTTCCTTCAATACTTGCAGGTTTTGACCAATCGATCTCATGAATTGATGTTTTCATCATCTTCACTCTCGTCTCTTCCATCTTTTTATGATAATCCTAAGCCTTGCAAACAACATTTATTGTGCTTCTCTTCCCTGCACTTTGACTCGATTCAAAGGAGAAACAGGACGTGTTGGCTGTTGGGAAGTGGTAGGGGTGGCCTCATTTGATTTTATGTTAGTATTATCATTAGAATAAAGGGTAATTTGGTAACTTAACACTAATTTAACCGAGCAAATTAACCGACGTTCACTCAGAAGATTATACGAGTAACAAGTGAGCAACCACATAGAAAAGACATGATATTTTGAAAAGTTAGAGATTAAAGGTGAAACAATTGCAAACCACATGAACTATTCGTGAAATTAACTCTAAAAAATAATTATTATTTTTATCTATACCACACACTACCAGTATATATACTATATTTTTCAACCATATTTCACACAACTCACTTCTAAATTTCGCACACAATTCGTTCTCAATCATATTCTCAACATGGATATACGAAACACAGAAGATGAGTAGATTATTGTTGTGGTTCAAGCGGTCGTGGATCTTTTATTCGATGATGGTGAAACGTCCGAACCATTAACAAGACGTACCCTATTGCAAAGAGATCGTGACGACGCTGATAACCGACTCACAAACAATTATTTTTCTGAGAATGCACTATATAGTGACAAGACTTTCAAATGTCGTTTTCGCATGAGTAACGAAGAAATCAATACATCCCTTAGCAAAAAACTGTTTTATAACATATACTTGCTGAACCACCTTGTTTAATATTATTTTATTACTTCATTTACGATTGTTTCAGTGTACCTTTTTATTTAATAAAACTTTTACAATCGTTTTGAAAAGGAACATAATATTGAATTATAACTTTTTACGATGATTATACAGTTCAAAAAAAACTATATCTATATTTGTATTAATATCTATATATGTACTATAAAATAAATAAAAATCTTTGAGCACGTATTATTCTATCATGCATATTCACTCTTATTTTCTTGTATCTCTTATTCAATAATAATTTTACCACTTCTCTTTCATTCTAAATAAAATGTTCATATATTTAATTATGGGTAACTAAAAAATTTGATTTGAAATTTTTTATGGATAGTTATAGTTTCTGACGTTGTTTATCGTATTTGAAAAATATTATCTTATTAAGGATAATAATATATGTATGTGGGCATGGGTTACTCTTTCCGTTTCTCTCTCGTATCGAATTAAATGATATAAAAAACAGAAAATTATATACTTGGATATTTAATATAAATTTAATTATGAATAGTACATACATTATGAACTAAATGAATTTAATTTAAAATTAGTATGTGAGTGTATATATGTATGTATGTATGTATGTATGTGTACGTGTGTGTATGAATTGTGTATGTATGTGTGTATATATGTATGTGTGTGTATGTGTACATGTGCATATGTGTTTGTATGTGTGAGTATGTGTATGTATATATGTTATGTGTGTATGTGTATGTATGTATATGTGTGTATGTAAAACATATCACTCACACAGATTAAGTGTTACTTATAATTAAAAATCAAATATAGCAATTACCCACACATGTACCAAAATGTGTAGATATTTACCCACACATTTACATGTGTAGATAAACACTTCAAATTCTTGTAGTGCTAGTTTAGGGCTTATACGCAGCCCAAACCAAAGATAAAATGGTCCCTTTTACCACTTATATACACCGCGTATAAGCCTATATGCGGCTTATAGAAGCAGCCAGACAAGAACTAAAATCAGTCAGACACTGATTTTGATGCAACACTATACGCTACATACACGTTTATACGTGACATACATAAACCCTAAATTGTGCAAATAGCCACAAAAAATATGTCGTTTGAGCCTTTTATAATAGCATGTAAGGGAGCTTAGAGTTTCTTGTATGCTCTAGCTTTGTTTTGCATGAGTTTAATGACGTATATTTCCAGTTTATCAGGTCTACAAATAAGCTTGGATATACGCTATTTCAACGTGCTTGAAATTGGGTATGTTCCCGCCAAATAATAAATCTTATAATGATTTATAGACAGTTATATGAACAACAAAATTAATCATACGAACAAACAGTTTCATATCATTGGTAGAACTAGAATCACTTAGTCGGGGTCATTGTAAGCTTTATTTCTCTAATGGTTATAACTAAGGGGTTCAACTCATATTTTTAGTAAAAATGCAGCTTTTATATACCAAAATCCAACAAAGTCTCATGGTCGAATTGTCAGTGGAGCCCTCTTGACCTCCCGGTTCCACCGATGTACATAGTGTTTGCATGTATGTACTTTACGACTTAATTTACTTATAAAAAGCACATGTCTCATATATATCATCACAACCAAATTCAAGTTCATCTTTCAGGTTGAGGTAGAGCTGCAATTCCAAAAAAAAAAACATGGATGAAATGGTTTCATGAGACAATGAATTTGACATTCTTTTTAAACATTGATCGATGTTCCCATAAAAGAATAGTCAGCAACTTCTTATCCGAAACTAAAATAACTATGTTTTAGAACAGCCGATATTGATCCAAATCTATCTGGGACCTGAACTTGTTTTGACCGGTTAACCAACCCAACCCGACACACCAATTTTGCCAGATATCAATTTAATGGTATAGAACTTGAATCAGGAACAAAACATACGATACTCAGTTTTGATGAAAACCTTTAATTGACTATTTTTTTATTAATAAACCAAAAGTACAAATTACAATAACCCTAACCATTCATTTATACTAACAAAAAATCTTGCCAAACAAGACAACTAGCAACTCAAATAGGAAACTAAATAACTAAATTAAGACTCCACATTTTTACCTAAAACTTGCTAGGTAACAAGAAAATGATTCTTTTCGTGAGATAGGTTGGAGATTCCTATAACATTAACATAATAAATCAATGGCTTTTGCGAAAAGAGGAAGACACTTTTTTCTATATTCTTTGATTTCAAAGATATATTATCATTCATGTAAAACATCGAATAAAATAAATAGAGAAAAGCCGACTAGTCTTCGACACAAGAAAAGGATTTTTCACGCCCTTATTGAACGAACATATTTCTATGGAAACTTCCCGATCAAATAAAAAAAAGAAATAAATGTAAAAAATGCTGGACCATCCCCTTTTTTGGAAAAAATGGAAGATTTTCCTTTTCCTACATCTCACGTTAAAGTATGACAAGATTAGCTCAACACACTTACACAAGGTTTTCATATAGAAGGCGGATTATTGTTAATAACATATTAGGGGGACCGAGTTGAGGCATTACACAATCATGAACATTACTTGCAATCATGAGTGCTGATAACATGATCAGCGCTCGCAAGAAAAACTGAAAAACCGGTGACAATACATAAAAGTATTAGTGAGTTTGAAGGATTAGACTTGAATGGTTGAACTATATAAATGTTCGGTATCTCTGATTTACGTTTTGTTTATGTTATTATTAGTTTTGGTTGTAGTGATTTCTTGTTGAGATGTTAACTCCCAACAAAGTAGGATAACGCTAGTGCCATGACACAAACACCACTTCGCATATCTTACTTTTTAAGCTTTAGACTTTATGTGTCACATAAATGTGTAAAATTTTCCCTAGCTTTATGCTAGATATTTCTCGCATCCATTAATTAATGCCAAACTTCATAATTAACACTCATAATCACTCTTAATCGTGCCCAAAACTACATGAAACACACACTCGATCATAGATCGAGGCCTAGCTCATTTTGTCTTGAATTTGCATTAGTAGCTCAACTCAAGCTGCAACTATACATGCTTCTATATATAATCATATACATCGTGGATCACAAGAAAGAAGAAACAAAACCACATATATACTTGATACAGCTAGAAAAATCAAACAACTAATTACCCCTTCCCCCTCTTGCCAAGAAAAAAAGCAAATTTTGAAGGTTTGTAGTAGAAAAGCAACAAGCTAATGATCAAAACCTATTTGTTCATGGATCTAGTACTGTACTAGTTCTTAGTGGAGCAATTAACTAGAAGTTTTTCAAAGGTTTCTTTTCACAAATCTCCCCTTCATTCTTGGCCTTTTCTCTGCATTAAGCTTCCTCACTTCATATCTTATCTTCTTCGAAAACAGTCGTGTTCTTCTTTTCTCTCTATACCTTGACACTCTTGCTTCTCGTCCTCCATCGCTTCCTCCTGGGCCTCCGTATGAAGGAATGTTATTTCCCACACATTGAAAGCCCTAAAAGATATATAAATTGTTGATGAATAAATATGTTCTAAATAGATAGACAGACAGACAGACAGATAGATCAATAATTATAAAGGGTGAGAAGTGAGAACCATGAAATCAGGCCAGGAACCATCAAGATTGAGTTCGGGTCGGGCTCCGTTTGTCCAAGGAGAGCCTTGATCAGCCAAGCATTGATCACATCTTCATAATTAAGCCTCAAAGTAATGCTCGATGTTCTCATTTTCCTGTTGTCGTGTTGATCGTTTGACACCATCATCATATGCTCCAACTCGACTCCCGCCACCACTTTCTTCTCCTCCTCTTTAATCATCATGGAGGTATGATCATAATCGAAGTCCCAATGATCTAGTGTTTCCCTAGTTGCATCCAAATCAAAACCTAACATTGCTTCTACTTCTTTATCTTCATCTTTCACTCTATTTTCATCAAAGCAAACTCCTATATAGTTAGAATTATCTTCATCATCTTTAAAGCTATTGGTCAACCCCAGATCTTCAATCCTGCAAGATGTATCATTAAAACCCTTCCCTAACAAACTTTCAACATCGGCAGCAAAATCCAAGAACTCCAAATCATCATTTGGGAGATCAAACCCTTGAAGATCATCCAAATTACATGCTTCATCTTCTTTCTTGTCATCCCCTATAAAAGGCAAGCTCCTATCTTTTTCACTAGAAGCATTACATAACTCAGTTTCAAAAGGATCATAGACCGGAACACGATAAAGAAGTTCTTCTTCTTCTTCCTCATCATCAAGCAATGATGCTTCTAAAACGCCAATCTCAGGAACTAAAGCAGCCGCAGAGTTCGCTCCCTCGTTCTTTCCTTCTAACTTGGGAGAATATTTACTTCGTTATCTTGGGGTACGTGCACGACGGGTGAACCCTTGGTGCCAGGTTGGTTCAGGCGATGGCTCGCCTGAACCAAAGGACTTGGACGCGGTCTCTAGAAGGACCCTCTCATGCCGACCAGCCAATTGGTTAGCTGAGTGAACCGAGGCGTCACAGCTTTGACAAAGGAAAGCGTCGTCAGCAGCACAATACCATCGAGCCCGCTTTCGTACACAGCTGTCGCAAGCCCTTGCCGTTTTACCACCAACAGCATTCGCTGTTTTCTTTCCGGCAATCATGTGGGTTTGGTTATGTGACAAATGACGAAAAGAAAGAGATCAAAATGGAATGAAAAGAAGCATATGAAAATTCAAACTAAAAAAAGACTAGCTCATACTAGGTAATTAAAATGACAAAGTGTAGTGCAAGGGGTTGTTGCATTGCATATATATATATGAGAGGAGTGTAGTTATTAGAATCACTAATTGCTTGTTGGTCCCCAAAAGTCACGTTTGTGATTGCAAGGCTCGAGTGGTCGCGTGTAAGTGTGGTGGGGTCACTGATAAGAAGGAAATTTGGAGATTAGGGTTTGTGGACCAATGAATTGGTCTTACCAGGTTGCTGATTCGTTGAGTGATTTAGGTGATCTTAGACTCTGATTTCTGATTGGTGAACTTTCTCTCTTGGGGATTTTTCTGGGTCCTTGTGCATGTGGGCTTGGATGGTTTCTCCAATGGCTATTCGACTCATTTCTTATTTGGAATTATGGTTACTTATAAATTAAATTAATTAGTTGCTTTCGGTTATACTTTTTTTTAAGTGTATGGGTTAAAACACATTTGAAATGTCTTTCAAATTTACATGGTTCAGAAATCATTTATGCAAATGGTTCCCTTGACATAGAGACAAACACATACTATTTTAATAGTTAACGTTATGGCAATTTGATTTGACAACTACTAAAAGTTGCTCGTACATTATTGAAGTAAGAAATGCGTCACACAGGGTTCTGAATTGTTAATCATAGACATCGGACGAAGCACTAGCTTGAACCGAACGATGATGGATACTCTGCGAAACTAGAACATTGTCTTGCCAAACGAGAAGGAACTTCTTTTTATGACCAAGCACTAGTGTGAAATCAAGTAATTGTTTGGTGTGAGTAGGGCTGGAAATGAACCAAACACGGACAAGTCTGTATTCGTGTTTATTCATTAAGGAAATAAATGTATTTACAAACTATTCACGAACACTTGCCAAACAAAATTTTCTGTTAGTTTTTGTTCATTAATGAAATCATGAACATATTCGTATTCGTTCGTCAATCAGGAAATGAACACACACTAACGTTCATGAACATAAACAAGTGTTCATGAACAAAAACGCACACAAACAAACACACACATGGCGAGAAGACAAAGTCGGTGGTCCTCGAGAAGACAACATCGCTTATGTAGGTGGCTATGAAAATTTTTTGAAGACTGCGATTCGCGAAGGACGTGAACTCTAAATTTTTCAAACGTATGTAATATACAATACAATTAAATATTTTATTAGTGGAACTTGGAAATATTTAAATAAAATACACAAAATTAAATACCCTAATGAACTATATAACACAAATGAACACATTACTGGATGTTCACGAACATAAATGAACAAACATGGCTTATGTTCCTGTTCTTCTTGTTCATGTTCATTCTTTATTAAAAGAACGATCACATGCAAATGAAATTCATGTGGAACAGTTCACGAACTATACAATGCATTTGGTTCATTTGAAGCCTTAAATGTGAGTAAGAAATCTTTGAATAAGACACATTTTCCCGCTAGCCAAAATTGATATTTATACTATTTGCTAACGACTTGACAAAACAGGAATTCATGGCATAACTGTGGAATCACATTACGGTCAATTCAATAGAAGATTTAATATAACCCTTTTAGCAAATGAACCATTCTTCTTGTAAGTGAGAATTGAGAAGTTGATCAAAGTCAACCCTTTTCCTCCTCAGTGCCTAACCCTTTTCCCTTAGCACTACACCTTCAAATCCTCCTCCGGTGGCAAACTCTTCAAGTGATGCTCAAATCGAATTAACGAACGGAAAGTTGAACCAAATGTGTGACTATACAATAAAGACAACTACAATTTGACAACTATGAAATGGAGATGCTCAAATCGATTCCACTCCAAACCCACATACTACAAACCTTCGTTGGTCACAAGAAGTCCCAAGTTAGGCTGAAGTGTAACACCCTGTAAAATCGTGTCCAATAGTATAGTGACACGTGTTGTATTTTAAATATAGTATGTTAAAGACCAATAAGGACTAAAGGCGTCAACATGCTCAAACTAAGCCTCTGAGTGACGGTTCGATGTCAATATGCATAAATAACAGCATCTGAGTTACTGATATGTCAACATGCTTAAATCATTAGCCTTGAGTGACTGATATGTCAACATGCTTGAAATTTGGCCTCTGAGTGACTGATATGTCAACATGCTCAGCCTCTGAGTGACATCGGAATCAACATGCTTATAATAAGCCTCTGAGTGATCCTTTGCGAAGTCCTAACTCTCATACATGCCATTTGTTGGACGAGGGGGGGTTCAATAATTTCGTAAGTATGTGAAAAATAGATATTGGAGGGACTAAAAGTGTCAACATGTTAATTTATACATCTGAGTGACTTTTTAACGAACCGAGAGCTCGACAATGTCCGGCCATAATCCCGGGTATGCCAAGTATCGGCTACGGAGGTCTAAAAGTGCCAAAAAGGTGTTTAAAAAGGTTTTTAGAAGCTTTCTAAAGTTAAAGGGGTTAAAAGTGTCAAAACTTGAAACTGGCTTTATGGGGGTCGCGGGCCGCGAGAGACCTGGCCTGGGTTTCTCGCGGGGCGCGAGAGAGCCTCTGTTGTAGAAAGTTTGTCTTGGCCTCCAAACAAAGCTCCAAAAACCATTAAATCGAAACTATGGACTTGTAATCAGCTATGCCACGTTTTGGGACACTTGTAAGCTTCCTCTTACACCTCTAAATACCTGGCATCACCTCCTTTGAGTTCTCCAACTACAAAAAGGTGATCAAGTTCACCATTTGAACTTGCACCTTTCTTATTCACACTCTTCTCCCTCCTCTGGAAGTTCCTAGCTAAAAGGAGCATCCAACATAGTTCTTTTGCACCATTGGAATCACTGGTAAGTGTTCCTTCTTTGTGCATTTTCGTTTATAGGCTTTTATAGCCAAAAGTCAAGCGTTTTACGGAAAACGCTTTGACTTTCGGTTAAGACCATTATGGTCCAGTCATTGTTCGTAATGAACATGGCTAAGTGATTGTAATAAGGTAGGTGTTAGTCCCTACAAAGGGCACCTCCTGAAGATCACGTTTGCTAGACCAATTGACGGGTCAAAGTTATGATATTAAAAAGTCAAACATGCCATTTTTCAGAAAAATCATAAATTGATCTTATATATGTTATGGAACCTGTTTTGACACTTAAACAAGTTGGTAATAATTATTAGAACATTTAAGAACGTGTTCGGCTCGTTAATTTCAAGTCTAGGGTCGATTCGCAACCGAAAGTCGCGAAGTTTAACTTCTGTTTTGACTTTCGATTCTGACCCGATTTAAATTAGTTACCTACTGATCTAAAGTTTCATTATGATCATAATATAATGTAGCATAACCCTCTGAGATTATATTACATGATCATAATCAGAATCCAAGTTTATGCGCAAGTTCCATAATTTTGCCATCTTTGACCAAAATGCCATTTTTGCATAAAACAAGGTTTTAAATAATAATGAACTTGAAAATGAGTTTTCTCCTGATGTAATATTATAAGTAAGATTATTTGGGATGTTAAAACCAAGTTATAAACTGAGTTTTCAAGCAAGTCTTTAAACTATGTCGATAAATGACGGTTTTAGCCCTTGTGGCTCATAAAATGATTTTAATCAATATTTTCAAGATAAATCATTTATCTACTGATAGTTTATATTAAATAGCATATTTTAAACATTTTAATCTGACCTTAACATTATTTTTTGTAAAAATTACATAAAGACGCCATTTTACGACATAAGCGTCGTTTAGGCGCATAGTATGGTTTTAAACCATATTAATTGACCAAGACTTGTTATCTACTGATTTTATATTTTAAACATATTTATAGTAGGTACATGTTATAAACTCAGAATCCCAAATAAATTATAAACTATGTGTAAAATGATCAAAATGCCCATTCGGTGCATAATTTGGTCATAAAAGATAAAATACGCATATAATGGACATCCTACTGATATTATATCATAAATAAAATATTTTTCCAGAATACTTATGGTTATAAACTTAAAATATGTTCGAGTTCCTTTTTATACGGTATGAAATTACCAAAACGCCCCTATAAGGCTTAATTTCGTTTTAAAACCTTAATGGGCATACAAGTTGATATCCTACTGATATCTTAACTTATTTAAAATATAATGGCATATAGAAATTGTCCTTGACTTATCCGGTTACCCATTATCGCTTATAAGTGTACGGTTGATTATATGTAACTAGTTTACGTAATTTAACCGAAACGGGTTTAACCTTGTCATTTAAATTTCAAAATCCAGAACGTTAATTGTTTACCCATATTATGCAAGTCTAAGTACTTGGCGTGTTTAAACTACATTCTATCCGATCATCGTTTAATCAAGCGTTATACGTATTGATCATGTACACTATTCGGTCTAAGTCTATGACTTAAATAAAGACCGTTAGTATTAATTAGTTAGCTTATGCCATAATCCAGACTAGAGCCTTGCCGGTAAATGCTATCTGCAATTAAGTACTTTTGTATACGGCTGAGTTACTGAAATTGAAAGAAGACTAGCTCAGGTAAATACTCTCGACTTATTTTCCCTATACGGGCTTGGGATATGGTAAACTATTACTGCTTGGTCAGAAATGGGATCAATCGAATGCCGGATTGTGGCGAGTGAATCCGCATATTCTGTTTAATTAGTTTTGTTTGATAACTTAAACATCGGGGGTTAAATTACCGTGTCCTGGATATCCTCGGCTCATTAGGTTAGTTAATGGCCACGACCTTAGCGCGGGGTGTTGGCATACACCTGACAGATGCTCAAATGCAAATTACCCAAGACGTTGGGGATAACTCCTCTGTGAGTTCTAAGTGGTGTGTATTTAATCATGTATCGGTCTCCTTACTGGATCCTGTATGTATGGACAAACATGTGAATATGTTAACATGGTTACAAAGTAACTTTCCCAAGTTATAAAAGATTTTGTGCCCTGTGCACTTAAAATCATTTTAAAATGTTTTTAAAATGAGTCAATTGGGTGTACTTACCAGTGAAAGCTGACGTATCGTCCAAAGACTAAATTGCAGGTACAATACGAAATAGGTCGGAAGCTGCTCGGTAGTGATTAAAAGGATCTTGCAAATCCTTAGATCTGTCCTAAAGTCTGTTTTATATTCTTTCTTGTACATTTTATGATCCATCTGTGGATCTTCTATTACGAGCCTGTATATTATTTTATTTCGAACATTTGGTTTGTAATAGTAATTTTACTCCAAGACTTATGTTGTGCCGTTTTTAATTGATTATGATGTTATCAACTAACGTCACAATACTCCTCACCCGGGCCCATCGGTGTATGGATTTGGGTTGAAAATCCAGGGTGTGACTGGTTGGTATCAGAGCCAACGTTTAAGAGAATTAAACACTATCCTTGTTGTGCTTAATCTCAAACTTACACGAGCACATTCCTTAGACTTCCGAGTCTAGGCATTGACCTAGGATTTACTCATTTCATTATTAAGTTATTAGTATTGTTTTTAAATTGATTTCTAACAGGAAAATGCCGCCACGTGTGAGAGGACAAAGTGAAAGAGGAAAAGGTCCTATGAGAGGAGGACCATCAGAGCACATCACTCCTCAACCTCACCACTCAGATGCCTACCAAGAATCAGGATATTCGTCTCCTTGGAAACCAGCGAAACACTCTGTCTCTAGTAGACACTCGCCCCCACATTCCCAAAATTCTTATCATTCTCACCACTCCTATCATTCTCACCACTCCTATCATTCACACCATTCTCACCATTCCCATCACTCTTACCATGAAGAGTTTAACCCTAACTACTACTTTAACACGCCTCCAGCCGATCAAAATCAGTTGGACCAGCCTAACCCTATGGACGAGGACTCCGACCCGGAGATGCCGCCGTCAGGATCGAACGCACATCCCATTGAAATTTCAAGCGATTCAAACTCTTATGCTGGATCGCCCTACCAAGGTCCTAACGAATGGGACCAATATTGGAACCAATTCACCTTCGCCCACACTCCTTCTCATCACTCTCAACCACCTCCTATTCAAGAAGATGTCCACATGGAACCGGTGGACCAACGTCAACCACCACCTGAACCACCAAGAAGAAAGCATGGAACACGTATGTCGGTACGTGCCGGACAAAGGTCGGGATCGCTGCCACCTTTGCCCAACTCCTACCCCACAATTCAAGAGGACCCACAAATGGGTGGACCCTCTAATACCTCACCAGCGGTGGAACCAACACCAACACCTACAGTTCAACCACCACCATCGGGTTATACTAACCCAATCCCCACATATCCAGACACGGCTAGATATGATCCTTTTAACCCGTCTACACCAGTAGACTATCAAGCATGGTCGCAAGACCCATATATGCAGGCAGTTATGCACAATGAACTTTACCTGTCTCCCTTTCCACCTGCTTATCCACCAACTGGATATCCAACTTATGGGTACCAATATTGGTTATGCCACAACCACAACCACAACCTCCGCCGCCACTTGAGGCCATTAATGAGGCCTTGGAACGAATGAAAGAAATGCAGCAGCAGGTGGAGAAAACGGATAAGAAGACAAACAAGTTCTTCAAAAAACTCTCCAAGTTGGTCAAAGGAAAGAAGGACGAGTGAAGTCCCTTCTAATTATATGTAGTCCCTGCGAGGACATCGTTATTTCTTTAGTCACTGCGTGGACATTTTTATTTCTTTAAAAGTCCTTGCATTGACAGTTTATTTTATTTTTCTAGTATTGTAATTTCTAAATTAGAATTTAATGGAGTACTTTTGGAATTATATATATAATGATGTATTGCCCTTGGGGCTATGATTAAACATCCATTAGTGATGTATTGTCCTTGGGGCTATGATTAAAACATCCACTAGTGATGTAGTGCCTACGTGCCATATTTTACGTCCATTAGTGACAGGCCTATGTGCCATATTTTATGTCCATTAGCGATAGGCCTATGTGCCATATTTTATGTCCTTCGAGACAAGCCTATGAGCTAAATAAAAATTGTCAAACTATGACAATGACAGTTGTGACAATACGATCCACTGTCTAGTAATATATGGACTATATCCAAATTGTAATTTGCCTTTGATGGTCCTATTAAGACCTAGGCCAAAATATAGATATGTTAAACCTAAGAGTTGTAATGTTATTCACACTAGAATCGGCGATGGATTGTTATATCCAATAATGAAGACCAATATGGTTGACATACCATGGCTAAGTGAAGCTCTATTGGTGTATAGAAACCAAGGCTTAAAGATGGCTAACTCGAATGAGGCACAAAGTAGCCGCCGGAATATGGAATCTAATAATGCTGAAAACAGAGCCATTAATAATGACGACTTCCAAGCTCTCATTGATGCTGTAACATCCGTCAAAAACGGATTTACCAAACCCGCTCCGTCTATCAACCGAACAGTCAGTTAAAATTTTCGTTGCGAATTAAATGCCCAAAATAATTTTAAACGATACGTAATCAATTATTATACGGGGATATATAATTAGTTTTTGAAAAACTGTTAAAAATCGCAAAATAAAAATGTTTTGTTTCTGCCGGGTTTCGAACCCGGGTCTGTACCGGTTCAACAAACAACTTATCACCCAGCCGATCAACCACTGCGCCACTTTGATTTTCTGATAATAAAAGGAATCAATTAATTCAAATAATAAAGTGCGGAAGTCAAAATTCAGTCAATTTGCGCCCAAATAGCAGTCGTCAGAAATCCCGACGACTTCGCCGATAATTTACGTTTCCGCTCAAGTTAACCGAAGAATTAACTCCCACGACGGTTATAACCGACGTCTGAACCCACGACATCAGTCGTAACCGCCGGAGAACGGCTGACTTCGAATTAAGACCGAATTCAGACCCCATACATCTCGATACTACCCTATAAATTCACCCACAACTCACCAGAAACCTTTCACTCTCAAATCGCACCCTTTCTCGGCGAAAACTCACTCGCCGGAAATATTCTGTACGTCGCCGGAAAACCGAGTCCTAAATCTCTGAGCTTTACTGAACCCCCTAAACTTATACCGAAGTCACCCACACCTTTTGTAAGCTTTCTGAAGATTCTCTGCTGCAAGACGCTCGTCGCCGGAAGAGATTGCTGTCGCCGGAGTTCTGCCGGAAAACAGAGGAAAGCCAGTCGGTACTTTTCACGCCTAATTTCCTTTCTTTTTACTGTTATCTCACCTGTAATTAATCATAAAACGCTAAAGAAACCTGAATCAACACTTCGAACCAGTCAGTCGTCACTTCTGGTTATAACACAACGAAGAAGATGAAGTTTCGGTAAACATATAAGTATAATTAAAATCAAGTTATTTACCGGGTTAGACACACAGTCCAGCGGTGGACTGTGTGCACATTAAACGCAAAGGTCTCGAGTTCGAATATTGTTTCCACACACGCTGCCTTAATAAAAATTCCTTTTTTTGTTAACTGAACCGGATTGATTTTATGTATATGTTAAGTATATTAATAACCGGAATAATAACCAAGTTAGACACACAGTCCAGCGGTGGACTGTGTGTATGTTTAATCAAAGCACACGAGTTCGAGTCCGGTCTTCTGCATCGACCCGGACAATTATTTTACCTTTTTAAATAAGTCAGAAAAGAAAACAAATAGTTTGTATTTAAGTATAATAAAAATTGGATTATATAACATGTTAAACACACAGTCCAGCGGTGGACTGTGTGTTGCACAACCCACAGGTCCCGGGTTCGAGACCTGTGGAGCGCACCGGTTCCCTGGATTAAAAATCGTTTTTTTTAAAATAAAGGATTTCTGTTTAAATCTAATTAATATATATATATATATATATATATAATTAAAATCAGATATATGACGGGTTAGACACGTAGCTCAGTTGGTAGAGCTGCGTGCACGCGTACGGGAGGTCTAGGGTTCGAGCCTCACTCAGCGCACAACAATATGCATTCGAACCGGTCAACAGTCAGTCAAAGTCAACGGTCAAAGTCAACGGTCAATGGTCAAAAAAAGTCAATTTTTTTTATAATTTTTATTTATTTATTTTAATTAAAAATCAATTAAAAAATACTTAAAAATGACATTTTTAAGGTTAGAAAATAGCCTTAAACTCACAAAAAATACACCCAACAATCCTACTAAAATAGATTAATAAAATTCGTTTACTTACCAAACCATAATGCGATTTATCTAGGTTAATCTCACTCGTGGTTAAAACCACTTCGCGTGCATTCAACATCATCAACCGAACGCACCCACTGTGAGTGAATTCTTACAAATTCCCCTTTTTATTCATGTTTTGGGGTGTATCATGTGTCGCTTAAACTAATTCTCTTATGCAAACTCGTGCTATACCATTATATGATTTAAACTAGAATGTAAATATTGTTGGTTGTGATGTAGTACATAGTGTCAAGTTGTATGCAAATTATTTAGGCCCATCTGTTCCTCGTGGGAGACGAGTTGAACAACGCGTGCCTCAAAACTCATTCATTAGGCCCATCAGTTCGTAGAACAACGCGTGCCTCAAAACTCATTCATTAGGCCCATCAGTTCGTAGAACAACGCGTGCCTCAAAACTCATTCATTAGGCCCATCAGTTCCTCGTGGGAGACGAGTCGAACAACGCGTGCCTCAAAACGATCATTTGATGTATGTATGTGCAATATTTGATATTATGTGTTGTGTGAATAAATTTACATCTACATTTACTCATATGTGGTTATGCACATTATTTATAATCAATTGGATAAACTTGTTCAAATGTTTTCCATAGGATTCACTCGCCAACTTTATGTTGATCCAAAAAAAACCTTTTTACACATGATACAGGTGAACAGGTTGAAGCAAGGAAAACATAGGAAATGCCTTAGAAGAGAACAAAGAAGCTTAGATTGATAGTTAGAACATGTTGTATCATTTATTGTAAATTTCCATTAAATTGTATTAATGAATATGAAACGTATAATAAATGTCATGAGCTTTGATGATAACCTAATCATGCCCCGATCACCTTTTCCGCTGCGGGTCGGGGTGTGACAGATGCGGCTGTTGAAAAAGCCATGGGGAAGGCTATCGAAAAGCTAAGAGAGTCGAGTGCTACTCGCTCTAAACCCTTATCTATTCCACCATCTTCAGCTCATAAGGAGAGCTCCGTTCACTCTTCAAATGCGAAGAGTGAACCAAGGAAAATAGATTTTGCTGAAAAGTCCCGTTCTGTTAAAGACAGATGTACTTATAAGTACTTTGTCTCCTGTAAGCCCCGAGACTTTAACGGGGAGAAAGGAGCTATGGAAGCCCTAAAGTAGCTAGATGAGATGGAAATGATTGCAGATATCAACAATTGTGCTGATAAGGATGTGGTCAAGTATGTATCACAGTCCTTTAAGGGCGATACCCTAATCTGGTGGAAAGCCATGATTCAGTCTACAGGTAAAGTACACCTGTATAAATTGGCATGGTCCAAATTTGTGGACCTTGTTAAGGAAACCTATTGCCCAACCCATGAGGTGGAGATATTAGAGACCGACTTCTTGTCTCTTTCTATGAAAAACCTAGATTGTCGGAAATATGTTTCCGATTTCAATTCCCTATCTAGGTTAGTTTCCTATTTGATTACCCCGGAGCCCAAACACATTGCGCGTTTTATTAATAGGTTAGCGCCCGAGATAAAGGGCATGGTAAAGGCTACTCAGCCTACTACCTATAGGTCTGCTATTGACCTATCTCTCTCCCTCACCCTTGATCTAGTGAGACAAAAGTCAGTTAAGTCAAACTGACGGAAAAAGGAAGAGGGAAGATGACAACTCCCATAGGTTTAATAAGAAAAATAAAGGGAGATTTGAGTTCAAAGGGAACCAAGGCAAGACGGCTGTGATGCCAACATGCAAAACTTGCAACCGCAGACACTGGGGACAGTGTAATTTTGGTTCACAGGCTAAACCCCGTGGCATCTGTAAAAGAAAGGGGCATAAGACCCTAGAATGTAAGGATCTTAAGGATGCCGTCTGCAATGAAAAAGGGCATATTAAGACTAACTGCTGTAAGGTTCTTAAGAATAATAATGCAAAGCCTTGAGAGGCCAAGAAGAGGAATGCTCGTGCCTTTCAAATTGTCGAACCAGTCGGACATTTATTATGGGTTAAGCTTCACGAAGAAGATGAAGTGTTCAGTTATATATATATATAATTTAAATCAAGTTATATCTCGGGTTAGACACACAGTCCAGCGGTGGACTGTGTGCAAATAAACACGCATACGTCCCGAGTTCGATTCTTGTCCCACGCCCACTCGTCTTAATAAAAAATGTTCCTTTTTTTTTAAACTGAACCGGATTCACTGCAAATAGATGTTAAGTTTAATAAAAAAACCGGAATAATAACCAAGATAGACACACAGTCCAGTGGTGGACTGTGTGCGCGTTTAAATCATACGTCGCGAGTTCGAGTCCAGGCTACCGCACCGGTTCTGGCAATTATCAAATTTTTTATATAAGGACAGAAATGATCTAGTTTGTATATAAGTATAATAAAAACCAGATTATTTACCAAGTTAGACACACAGTCCAGCGGTGGACTGTGTGTCAACCTAAACCACAGGTCCCGGGTTCGAGACCTGTGGCGAGCACTGAGTCATGCAATTAAATCGTTTTTAAATAAATGATTTTCGGATTAATCTAAATTGTATATAAATATAATTAAAAACAGAAATATTTCGGATTAGACATGTAGCTCAGTTGGTAGAGCTGCGTGCACGCGTACGGGAGGTCTCGGGTTCGAGCCTCACCCGGCGCATACAATTACACAATAAAACCGGTCAACAAGTCAACAAGTCAACGGTCAAAAAGTCAACATTTTTTTTATTTTTATTTATTTATTTTATTTAAAAATCAATTAAAAATACTTAAAAATAACATTTTTTTTAAAGTTAGAAAATAGCCTTAAACACACAAAAATATATCCAATAATCCTACTAAAATTGATTAATAAAATCCGTTTATTTACCGAACCAATATGTTATTATCTAGGTTAGTTTCACTCGTGGTTAAATCCAACTTCGTGCGCATTCAACATCATCAACCGAACGCACCCAATGTGAGTGAATCTTACAACTCCCCTTTTTAATTACACGTTTTGGGGTGTGTCATGTGTCACTAAAAATTAACTCGTTTATTTAAACTTGTGCCATACCATATTGTGATCTAAACTTAGAATGTATATATTGTTTGTGGTTATGTATTTCATAATGTCAAGTTGTATGCAAAACTCATTCATTAGGCCCATCAGTTCCTCGTGGGAGACGAGTTGAGCAACGCGTGCCTCAAAACAATCTATTAGTGTATGTGTGTGCATTATTTAATATTAAGTGATTTGTGAATAAGTTTACATCTATATTTACTCATATGTGGTTGTGCACTTTATTTTATAATCATTTCAATAAACTTGTTCAAATGTTTTCATAGGATTCACTCGCCAACTTTTTGTTGATCCAAAAACCATTTTTACACATGATACAGGTGAACATGATGAAGAAAGGAAAACATAGGAAATGCCTTAGAAGAAAATAATGAAGTCTAGAATGATGTGTAGGACATGATGTAATTATGGTTGTATGTTTCCCTTTAAATTGTAATAATAAATATGAAACGTTATAATAAATGTCATGAGCTTTGATGATAACCCAATCATGCCCCGATCACCTTTTCCGCTGCGGGTCGGGGTGTGACAGATTGGTATCAGAGCCATGACTATAGGGATATAGGATAGGTTATTAGACCCTTAGAGCCTATACTATAGTTGACTAGATTTTAATTGTTTATGTGGTTACATGCAAACTTATGATATTTATTTGTTTCATATTTGTTTATACTTACAGTCAAGCATACATACTTACATACACATTCATCATACATATTTCAATGTTCACATATTCAAATCATCTTCATACTTTCGCTATTCAAAGATTTTGTCGCATTTTTCATTTTTCAAATCTCATCAAAGTGAGTTCTGCGACGGGCATGTAGTAACTGTAAGGGTACAAGTACCGGTAGTCGGAACGTCCTGTCTAGGTTGGCACTCGTATAAATACAATATAACGGACCAGTTTGCCTACCTGGGGACTAACGATGAGAGTACGAAGGACCTATTAGGCCAAAGCATGCCACACCAAACGTCGTTCGAACTAACCCCACTTGAGGTGTCACCGTGTCCACACCTGGACACATTCCGAATATCATACGTTACATATTTCTCGATTTTCTCCGGGTTTTAGTGTACGTAACCAGGCTAACACATGCGAACCATATGAAAAACCCGGTATTCATGGGGGCCCACATGATTACGAAGGTGAAGTATGGCGGCATGCAATGCCCAATTACGAGCAAAGCCCAAGACATCCTATGGATGTAGTAGATTTATTATGTTATATTTATTTTATGAATGTTCATTCCTAAATACGACCCATGATCCCAAAAACATCCAACTCATACTCTTGATATGTATTCCTTGTAGATGTCTTCTAGCCTCGCTCGTAGGAAGATGAGAGCAGGAAAAGCCCGCGAGCGCATGGCTGCCCTAATCGCTCAACAAATGGCTGCCGTAATACCCAACATTGTAATTCAAATCCAACAAGCCCTTACCGCTAATCCTGCCAACCAAGAAGATCAAAATGTTATCAACCCTCCCCCAAATACCACTAAATGCACCTACAAGCGTTTCAAATCCTGCGACCCTCCAAAATACGAAGGGACTGAAGGTGTCACCGCTCTCCTCCATTAGTTTGAAGAAATGGAGAACACTTTTCTAAATTGCGATTGCCCCGATGATCGCAAAGTGTGATATGCTACTGGTCGTTTATTTGGAATAGCACTTACTTGGTGGAATACAGAGAAGGCCAAACAAGGTGTTGAAGATGCTATGACTTTAACTTGGGATGAATTGAAGGAAATCATGACCAGACGGTTTTGCCCAAGGAGCGAAATCAAGAAATTAGAAGATGAGTTCTATTCGTTGAAGCAAAAGGAAGGCGACCACACCACATACAACAAAAGATTCCTTGAGTTAAATCAAATGGTTCCCAACTTGTTCACTCCCCTCTACCGTTTGATCGAGCACTACATTCGAGGTCTTCCGTAAAAAATTCAAGACTCTGTAATAAGTACCACACCTGTAACCTTGGAAGCCTCAATGGAGTTAGCTACAGAGCTCACCGAGAACCGCATCCGGAATAAAGACTTCAAGGAGGAGAAGAAGAAGGATAAAGCATCAACTGAAACTTCAAACTCCACCCAAACCGAATCCCCTTCTCAACCCAGTTTTAAGAGAAAACGAGATGGGCAACTTTTTGCTGTCACCCAATGTAATCAACCAATTTCACAAGCCATACCCATCTAAGCTATCCCAATCACTCAAGTAACACCCGACTCAACTTACCCAAATAAGAAACCATACCTTGGACCTCACCCTCGATGTAACACCTGTTTTATCACCATCCATCTACCTTACCTTGTAGATTATGTGCGAACTGTGGACGCTATGGTCATTTGAGCAAGGTTTGCCGCACCCCTCAAAACCAAACCTCACCCTTTACTCAAAACTTGATCCAAACATATCAACAACCCCAATACCCCATGTTCCCATATGTTCAAGCTTGTTTCAATTGTGGCGACCCTACCCACTTTAGAAACACGTGCCCTCGATTGGTTAACATCATAAACGCCCAAGCTCAAGCAAACCCAGTTAACCAAGCAAATCCAGGAAACCTAATCACTAGGCCACCAGCAAGAGGAAGAGTTTTCAACATCAACGCCAATCCTGTTGAAGATAATGACGGCCCAAATGAAACCACCCAACTAGTCCCCTTCACCAAAAATCAAGATTCAAGTCCAACCGCTTAGTTTTTAAGTTTTCTTTATGTTATCTCAATTTTCCCGTATCCCAGTTATAAATTGGAATCTTATCCAAGGATCTTAATGCGAATTACTATTTCAGTTTGTTTATGTTTTAAAGTCACATAGAACTAATCATAACTTGCGGATAAAGTCAATGAAAATTTGACAAGAATATGGTGGATACGCCGCTGGTACTTCCTATATATAAATATTCTGCCAAAGGATCAGAGGCATTATCTGGCGGTTATGACAAGTTCCATGTAGAATTTAGTATTATCTTGATTGAAGTTTGTTTTGTACTCACTGATTTAGCATTTATATCATCTCATCATTTAAAGAAATGGGATTATGTCACCAATCAAACATGTATACTATCAGAAATAAGACTCGAGTTTTGGTTGTTGTGTTTGTTTATGTTTTAGAGTCACGTAGAACTAATCATAACTTGCGGATAAAGTCAATGAAAATTTGACAAGAATATGGTGGATACGCCGTTGGTACTTCCTATATATAAGTATTCTTGTCAAAGGATCAGAGGCATTATCAGGCGGTTATGAGAAGTTCCATGTAGGATTTAGTAATGTTTTGGTCGAAGTTTGTTCATCATACATTTCAACGTATTTCAATTTCATCATTTAAAGAAATTGAGCTATGTCTCACTTCCACAAGGACTAACCTCTCCATCATAACAAACGAGAGAGGTACTGTCACCATTCAAACATGTATACTATCAGAATTAAGACTGAAGCTTTGGTTGATTGTGTTTATTTATGTATTAGAGTCGCATAGAACTAATCATAACTTGCGGATAAAACCAATGAAAATTTGACAAGAATATGGTGGATACGCCGCTGGTACTTCCTATATATAAGTATTCTTGCCAAAGGATTAGAGGCATTATCAGGCGGTTATGAGAAGTTCCATGTAGGATTTAGTATTGTTTTGGTTGAAGTTTGTGTTACACTCACCGACTTAACATTCATATTATCTCATTATTTAAAGAAATTGGATTGTGTTCCATTTTCTACATAGACTAACCTCTCCATCATAACAAACGAGAGAGGTACTGTCATCATTCGAACATGTATACTATCAGAATTAAGACTCAAGCATTGGTTGTTGTGTTTGTTTATGTTTTAGAGTCACATAGGACTAATCATAACTCACTGATAAAACCAAAGAAAATTTGACGAGAATATGGTGGATACGCCGCTGGTACTTCCTATATATAAGTATTCTTGCCAAAGGATCAGAGGCATTATCAGACGGTTATGAGAAGTTCCATGTAGGATTTAGTATTGTCTTGGTTGAAATTTGTGTTACATTCACTGATTTAACATTCATATCACCTCATCATTGGACTCAGATATTGGTTGTTGTGTTTATTTATGTTCTAGAGTCACATCATAGAACCAATCATAATTTACTGATAAAACCAATGAAAATTTGACAAGAATATGGTGGATACGCCGCTGGTACATCCTATATATAAGTATTCTTGCCAAAGGATCAGAGGCATTGTCAGACGGTTATGAGAAGTTCCATGTAGGATTTAGTAATTTCTTGGTTGAAGTTCGTTTTATACTCACTGATCTAGCATTTATATCATCTCATCATTTAAAGAAATGGGATTATGTCACCAATCAAACATGTATACTATCAGAATTAGGACTCAGACATTGGTTGTGGTGTTTATTTATTGTTCTAGAGTCACATCATAGAACCCATCATAACTTACTGATAAAACCAATGAAAATTTGACAAGAATATGGTGGATACGCCGCTGGTACTTCCTATATATAAGTATTCTTGCCAAAGGATCAGAGGCATTGTCAGGCGGTTATGAGAAGTTCCATGTAGGTTGTAGTATTAGAAGTTTTGTTTTAGGATATAACCTTATCTTTACAAACATATCAAAACTTTTGCGCATGAAATCGTACTTAGTGAATCAACTCCGCTTATCAATATTTTACCGTAGGCAACAAAAAGCGATTCCTGTAGCAGGGTACTCAACCCTTACAAGGAACGTTATCGCCTCAAACAAAAATTTAAACTCTTACTCTTTTTCTAAGTATGTAACTGTCAAATTAAACACCATCCTTTTTAGACAAATATGCCACTACTTAAATTTCGGGATGAAATTTCTAAAAAGTAGGGGATACTGTAACATCCGTAAAAAACCGGATTTACCAAACCCGCTCCGTTTATTAACCGAACAATCAGTTAAAAATTTCGTTGCGTATTTTATGCCAAATTAATTTTAAACGATACATAATTAATAAGTATATTAGAATATAAAAGTTACATTTGAAAAAGTATTAAAAATAATGAAATAAAAATAAAAGGCTGAAGCCGGGTTTCGAACCCAGGTCAACCATTATCAGCAAAGCCTTAACACAACGCGCTCAACCACTCCGCCACTTGTGACTTTTGTTTACTTATTGAAGCAATTAATACATAAATTAAATCTGAAAGTAAAATCCAGTTACACAGCGCGCCCAAACCGCTGACGCCAGAAAATCCGACGATTTCGCCAATCACCGTCGGTTACCTTTGACTTAACGTAAGTATTAACAACGACGTCGGTTATAACCGATGTCCAGTCCGCGACACAAGTCATAATCGCCGGAAAAATCATTGACCGACGAATCAAGACCGAAATCAGACCACATGCATCTCGATTCTTTCCTATAAATGCACCCTCTAACCTCTTATAGCCTTTTCGCTCACAATCACACCCATTCTCGACGTAATTTCACTCGCCAGAAACTTTCTGCAACTCGCCGGAAAACCGAACCCCTTCACCTCTGTGCCTTACTCTATAAACAGAACATCTAGAGCTCATTCCGAAGCCACCCACACTCACCTCAAGCTTCCTGAAGACACTCTGCCGCAAGATACACGTCGCCGGAATAACCTGCTGTAATCGGAAACTCGCCGGCGAAACATGGGATCTCTGTCGGTATATCTTATACCTAATCTCTCTCATTCTTTTTATTAATCTCATATGTAATTAATCACAACACACTAAAGAACTTGATTAAATTGTCGAACCAGTCGGACATTTATTCTGGGTTAAGCTTCACGAAGAAGATGAAGTGTTCAGTTATATATATATATAATTTAAATCAAGTTATATCTCGGATTAGACACACAGTCCAGCGGTGGACTGTGTGCAAATAAACACGCATACGTCCCGAGTTCGATTCTTGTCCCACGCCCACTCGCCTTAACAAAAATGTTCCTTTTTTTTAAACTGAACCGGATTCACTGCAAATAGATGTTAAGTTTAATAAAAAACCGGAATAATAACCAAGATAGACACACAGTCCAGTGGTGGACTGTGTGCGCGTTTAAATCATACGTCGCGAGTTCGAGTCCAGGCTACCGCACTGGTTCTGGCAATTATCAAATTTTTTATATAAGGACAGAAATGAATTTATCTAGTTTTATATAAGTATAATAAAAACCAGATTATTTACCAAGTTAGACACATAGTCCAGCGGTGGACTGTGTGTCAACCTAAACCACAGGTCCCGGGTTCGAGACCTGTGGCGAGCACCGAGTCATGCAATTAAATCGTTTTAAATAAATGATTTTCGGATTAATCTAAATTGTATATAAATATAATTAAAAACAGAAATATTTCGGGTTAGACACGTAGCTCAGTTGGTAGAGCTGCGTGCACGCGTACGGGAGGTCTCGGGTTCGAGCCTCACCCGGCGCATACAATTACACAATAAAACCGGTCAACAAGTCAACGGTCAAAAAGTCAACATTTTTTTATTATTTTTATTTATTTATTTTATTTAAAAATCAATTAAAAATACTTAAAAATAACATTTTTTTTAAAGTTAGAAAATAGCCTTAAACACACAAAAATATATCCAATAATCCTACTAAAATTGATTAATAAAATCCGTTTATTTACCGAACCAATATGTTATTATCTAGGTTAGTTTCACTCGTGGTTAAATCTAACTTCGTGCGCATTCAACATCATCAACCGAACGCACCCAATGTGAGTGAATTTACAACTCCCCTTTTTAATTACACGTTTTGGGGTGTGTCATGTGTCACTAAAAATTAACTCGTTTATTTAAACTTGTGCCATACCATATTGTGATCTAAACTTAGAATGTATATATTGTTTGTGGTTATGTATTTCATAATGTCAAGTTGTATGCAAAACTCATTCATTAGGCCCATCAGTTCCTCGTGGGAGACGAGTTGAGCAACGCGTGCCTCAAAACAATCTATTAGTGTATGTGTGTGCATTATTTAATATTAAGTGATTTGTGAATAAGTTTACATCTATATTTACTCATATGTGGTTGTGCACTTTATTTTATAATCATTTCAATAAACTTGTTCAAATGTTTTCATAGGATTCACTCGCCAACTTTTTGTTAATCCAAAAACCATTTTTACACATGATACATGTGAACATGATGAAGCAAGGAAAACATAGGAAATGCCTTAGAAGAAAATAATGAAGTCTAGAATGATGTGTAGGACATGATGTAATTATGATTGTATGTTTCCCTTTAAATTGTAATAATAAATATGAAACGTTATAATAAATGTCATGAGCTTTGATGATAACCCAATCATGCCCCGATCACCTTTTCCGCTGCGGGTCGGGGTGTGACAAGGTGTCATTAGTTAAGGCATCCAAGTGTTTGAGAAAAGGTTGTGTCATCTACATGGCACAAGTCACTATAAATGATCCTAAGCCAATTATGGAAGACCTCCCAGTCATCTTAGAGTATCCCGATGTATTCCCAGAAGAATTACCAGGTCTACCTCCAGACAGGCAAGTGGAATTCAGGATTGATATCATACCAGGGGCAGCACCCATAACTAGAGCACCATATAGGCTAGCACTTATGGAAATGAAGGAATTGAGGACACAACTAGACGAACTCTTGGAGAAAGGCTTTATTCAGCCTAGTTCCTCGCCTTGGGGAGCTCCTATTCTGTTTGTAAAGAAGAAAGACGGTTCGATGTGAATGTGCATCGACTACCGAGAACTGAACAAGTTAACAATCAAGAATAGATATCCTCTGCCCAGGATCGATGATTTATTCGACCAACTTCAAGGGGCTAGTTACTTCTCCAAGATCGATTTGAGATCCGGATATCATCAGTTGAAGGTTAGGAATGAGGATGTTCCCAAAACAGCCTTCAGGACCCGTTACAGTCACTTTGAATTTTTGGTGATGCCTTTTGGGCTCACAAATGCACCAGCAGCATTCATGGATCTCATGAATAGAGTCTGCAAGCCATATTTGGATAAGTTTGTCATTGTCTTTATAGATGACATACTTATCTACTCTCGTCATCAAACTGATCACGAGAAACATCTTCGGTGCATCTTAGAATTGCTAAGGCAAGAAAAACTTTATGCTAAATTCTCTAAGTGTGAGTTTTGGCTTAGAGAGGTCCAATTTCTTGGACACATGGTAAGTGAGCGTGGTATCCAAGTGGATCGCATCAAAATTGAGGCCATAATAAATTGAGAAGTACCCAATACCCCAACAGAAATTCGTAGTTTCCTAGGATTGGCTGGTTACTACAGGAGGTTCATTGAGAACTTTTCAAGAATAGCCACTCCTTTAACTACCCTAACCCGAAAGAATGCTAAGTATAATTGTTGTCCAAAGCAACAAGAATCTTTTGAGGTTCTTAAACACAAGTTGAGCAATGCTCCTGTGTTATCCCTACCAGAGGGTGTTGAAGATTTTATAGTCTACTGTGATGCATTGCACACTGGCATGGGTTGTGTGCTAATGCAAAAAGGCAAAGTGATTGCCTATGCATCACGACAACTAAAGGTGCACAAAAAGAATTACACCACCCATGATTGGAATTGGGTGACGTTGTATTTGCACTAAAACTGTGGAGACATTACTTGTATGGCACAAAGTGTATCATATACACAGACCATAAAAGTCTCCAGCATCTGTTCAATCAGAAGGAGTTGAGCATGCGACAACGACGATGGATGGAAACGCTTAATGACTATGATTGCGAGATTCGCTACCATCCGGGAAAGGCAAATGTAGTTGCCGATGCCTTAAGTCGCAAGGAACGGGTTAAATCTATAAGGATTAACGCCAAGAGCATTGAGCTCACAAATAGTTTAAGTGAGAAGCTATTATATGCGCAGAAGCAATCTCTATCAGAAGCTAATGCTCCTAAGGAAGGATTAGGCGGAACTGTTGATCAATTAGCACCTGGAAAGGATGGAATCCTTAGATTTAATGATAGAATTTGGTTTCCAATCCTTGGAGGACTTAGAGATCTAATCCTCCAAGAAGTGCACAACACAAGATACTCAGTTCACCCAGGTGGTGATAAAATGTATCAAGATTTGAAGAAGAATTATTGGTGGATGGGTTTGAAGAAATCCATAGCCACTTATGTAGCTAAGTGTCTGACGTGTTCGCAAGTTAAAGCCAAACACCAAAAGCCGTCAGGACTTCTACAAAAATTGGAAATTCCCAGGTAACTATGGACCTGATTACCAAGTTACCCAAGACCAAAAGTGGAGACGACACTATTTGGGTCATTGTGGATAAGCTGACCAAGTCAGCACATTTCTTGCCAATTAAAGAAACGTATAATTCAGAAAAATTGGCTAAGTTATATGTGGACAAGATTGTGTCCCTACACGGTGTGCCGGTATCTATTATATCTGATAGAGATACTAGGTACACATCTCACTTTTGGAAAAGTTTCCAACAATCTTTAGGCACATGATTGAACTTTAGTACGGCTTACCATTCGCAAACTGATGGTCAAAGTGAACGTACTATCCAGACACTAGAAGACATGCTTAGGGCATGTGTGATTGATTTAGGTGGAAGTTGGGATGACCACTTACCCTAATAGAATTCTCCTACAATAACAGTTATCCTTAGATTTAATGATAGAAAGTGCAGAACGCCAGTGTGTTGGGCAGAAGTTGGGGAACCCAACTATCAGGACCAGAGATTGTCTTGGAGACCACGAAAAAGATTGTGCAAATCCGTGATCGTCTCAAAGCTACCAGAGACAGGTAGAAGAGCTATGCTGACAAGAGGCGTAAACCTCTTAAGTTCCAAGTAGGGGACAAAGTCATGTTGAAGGTATCACCTTGGAAAGGCGTGATGCGCTTCGGAAAGAAGGGCAAGTTGAGCCCAAGATATATAGGACCATTCGAAATAATCGAATGCGTCGGCACTGTAGCTTATAAGCTCAGGTCGCCAGAGGAGCTTAGTGGAATCCATGATGTGTTCCACATCAGTAACCTTAAGAAATGTCTAGCCGATGAGTCGCTAGCAATGTCACACAAAGATGTGCAGATAGATAAAAACCCGAGGTTCGTTGAGAAACCAATTTCGATCGAGGATCGACAAGTTAAGAAGCTTCGAAGAAAAATGATACCTATAGTAAAGGTTAAATGGATGCTTTTAGAGGTCCCGAGTATACATGGGAGGTTGAGTCCACTATGCGACAAAAGTACCCCATCTTTGTGAATAAAATCTCGAGGTCGAGATTTCTTTTAAGAGGGTGAGGATGTAACACCCTGTAAAATCGTGTCCAATAGTATAGTGACACGTGTTGTATTTTAAATTAGTCTGTTAAATACCAATAAGGACTAAAGGCGTCAACATGCTCAAACTAAGCCTCTGAGTGACGGTCCGATGTCAATATGCATAAATAACAACCTTTGAGTTACTAATATGTCAACATGCTTAAATCATTAGCCTTGAGTGACTGATATGTCAACATGCTTGAAATTTGGCCTCTGAGTGACTGATATGTCAACATGCCCAGCCTCTGAGTGACATCGGAATCAACATGCTTATAGTAAGCCTCTGAGTAATCCTTTGTGAAGTCCTAACTCTCATACGTGCAATTTGTTGGACGAGGGGGGGGGGTTTCAATTTCGTAAATATGTGAAAGATAGATATTGGAGGGATTAAAAGTGTCAACATGTTAATTTATACCTCTGAGTGACTTTTTAACGAACCGAGAGCTCGACAATGTCCGGCCATAATCCCGGGTATGCCAAGTATTGGCTACGGAGGGCTAAAAGTGCCAAAAAGGTGTTTAACAAGGTTTTTAGAAGCTTTCTAAAGTTAAGGGGTTAAAAGTGCCAAAACTTGAAACTGGCCTTATGGCGGTCGCGGGCCGCGAGAGACCTGGCCTGGGTCTCTCGCGGGGCGCGAGAGAGCCTCTATTGTAGAAAGTTTGTCTTGGCCTCCAAACAAAGCTCCAAAAACCATTAAATCGAAACTATGGACTTGTAATCAGCTGTGCCACGTTTTAGGACACTTGTAAGCTTCCTCTTACACCCCTAAACACCTGGCATCACCTCCTTTGAGTTCTCCAACTATAAATAGGTGATCAAGTTCACAATTTGAACTTGCACCTTTCTTATTCACACTCTTCTCCCTCCTTTGGAAGTTCCTAGCTAAAAGAAGCATCCAACATAGTTCTTTTGCACCAAAGGAATCACTGGTAAGTGTTCCTTCTTTGTGCATTTTCGTTTATAGGCTTTTATAGCCAAAAGTCAAGCGTTTTACGGAAAACGCTTTGACTTTCGGTTAAGACCATTATGGTCCAGCCATTGTTCGTAATGAACATGACTAAGTGATCGTAATAAGGTAGGTGTTAGTCCCTATAAAGGGCACCTCCTGACGATCACGTTTGCTAGACCAATTAACGGATCAAAGTTATGATATTAAAAGGTCAAACATGGCATTTTTCAGAAAAATCATAAATTGATCTTATATATGTTATGAAACCTGTTTTGACACTTAAACAAGTTGGTAATAATTATTAGAACATGTAAGAACATGTTCGGCTCGTCAATTTCAAGTCTAGGGTCGGTTTACAACCGAAAGTCGCAAAGTTTGACTTTTGCTTTGACTTTCGATTCTGACCCGATTTAGATTAGTTACCTACTGATCTAAAGTTTCATTATGATCATAATATAATGTAGCATAACCTTCAGAGGTTATATTATATGATCATAATCAGAATCCAAGTTTATGCGCAAGTTCCATAATTATGCCATCTTTGACCAAAATGTCCTTTTTGCATAAAACAAGGTTTTAAATAATAATGAACTTGAAAATGAGTTTCATACTGATGCAATATTATAAGTAGGATTATTTGGGATGTTAAAACCAAGTTATAAACTGAGTTTTCAAGCAAGTCTTTAAACTATGTCAATAAATGACAGTTTTTGCCCTTGTGGCTCATAAAATGATTTTAATCAATATTCAAGATAAATCAATTACCTAAATAATAATGAACTTGAAAATGAGTTTCATACTGATGTAATATTATAAGTAGGATTATTTGGGATGTTAAAACCAAGTTATAAACTGAGTTTTCAAGCAAGTCTTTAAACTATGTCAATAAATGATAGTTTTAGCCCTTGTGGCTCATAAAATGATTTTAATCAATATTCAAGATAAATCAATTACCTACTAATAGTTTATATTAAATAGCATATTTTAAACATTTTAATCTGACCTTAACATCAGTTTTCGTAAAATCACATAAAGACGCCATTTTACGATATAAGCGTCGTTTAGGCGCATAGTATGGTTTTAAACCATATTAATTGAGCAAGACTTGTTACCTACTGATTTTAAAATTTATTTTAAACATATTTACAGTAGGTACATGTTATAAACTCAGAATCCCAAATAAATTATAAACTATGTGTAAAATGACCAAAATGCCCATTCGGTGCATAATTTGGTCATAAAAGATAAAATACACATATAATGGACATCCTACCGATATTATATCATAAATAAAATATTTTTCCAGAATACTTATGGTTATAAACTTAAAATATGTTCAAGTTCCTTTTTATACGGTATGAAATTACCAAAACGCCCCTATAAGGCTTAATTTCGTTTTAAAACCTTAATGGGCATACAAGTTGATATCCTACTGATATCTTAACTTATTTAAAATATAATGGCATAAGAACTTGTCCATGACTTATCCGGTTACCCATTATCGCTTATAAGTGTACGGTTGATTATACGTAACTAGTTTACGGAATTCAACCGAAACGGGTTTAACCTTGTCATTTAAATTTCAAAATCCAGAATGTTAATTGTTTACCCATATTATGCAAGTCTAAGTACTTGTCGGGTTTAAACTATATTCTATCCGATCATCGTTTAATCAAGCGTTATACGTATTGATCATGTACACTATTCGGTCTAAGTCTATGACTTAAATAAAGACCGTTAGTATTGGTTGGTTAGCTTATGCCATAATCCAGACTAGAGCCTTGTCACTAAATGCTATATGCAATTAAGTACTTTTGTATACGGCTGAGTTATTGAAATTAAAAGAAGACTAGCTCAGGTAAATATTCTCGACTTATTTCCTTATACGGGCTTGGGATACGGTAAACTATTACCGCTCGGTCAGAAATGGGATCAATCAAATGCTGGATTGTGGCTAGTAAATCCGCATATTCTGTTTTAACCAGTTTTGTTTGATAACTTAAATATCCGGGTTAAATTAGCGTGTCCTAGATATCCTCGGCTCATTATATTAGTTAATGGCCACGACCTTAGCGCGGTGTGTAGGCATACACCTGATAGACGCTCAAATGTAAATTAACCAAAACGTTGGGGATAACTCCTTTGTGAGTTCTAAGTGGTGTGTATTTAATCATGTCTCGGTCTCTGTACTGGGCCTTGTATGTATGGACAAACATGTGAATCTGTTAACAAGGTTACAAAGTAACTTTCCCAAGTTATAAAAGATTTTGTGCCATGTGCACTTAAAATCATTTTAAAATGTTTTCAAATGAGTCAATTGGATGTATTTATCAGCGAAAGCTGACGTATCGTCCAAAGACTAAATTGCAGGTACAATACGAAATAGGCCGGAAGCTGCTCGGTAGTGATTAAGAGGATCTTGCAAATCCTTAGATCTGACCTAAAGTCTGTTTTATATTCTTTCTTGTACATTTTAATGATCCGCATGTGGATCTTCTATTACGAGCCTGTATATTATTTTATTTCGAACATTTGGTTTGTAATAGTAATTTTACTCCAAGACTTCCGTTCTGCCGTGTTTAATTGACTATGATGTTATCAACTGACGTCACAATACTCCCCACCCGGGCCCATCGGTGTATGGATTTGGGTTGAAAATTCGGGGTGTGACATCTATTCGGATGAAGAAATGATTAATCCATCCTTCAAAAGCTTTGGTTATTGATATGAGAGGTTGGGCGGAAGTGATAGTGATAGTGATTGCTTATCACCTGATTTGGACTTTGGTTATTAAGTAAATGTTTTTAATCAGGTTTAATTAATATTTTAATTAGGTTTATGTAATTTTTAATTAGTATGTAACGTTTTAATTATCAATAATAACAATGATATGCTGATCAATAAAAAGAAAACCAACATAACATTAACTTAAAAAACATTGGAAATACAAAGACATCATAAAATAAATCAAACAATTATACATAAAAGCAAAATAAAGCTAGACGTGATCAATAGCCACAATTTCTTCTTTTTGTTCTTAAACATTGGATCTCTCCACTTTAAAATGAATTGATGAACGGTTCATTTGCTTCCTCTGAGTTAGCTTTAAAACAGTCTAAACAACGAACCCAAAACGAATTAGATGCTTGACCTTTTGCGTCTATTATGTTCTCGGTAACGTGAACCCAAGCTTTGCATTAGGCTCCATGCTCAGCGTCAGTCCACACCTTTCGTTTGTTTGACCCCTCCATGTGTATGGGATTTCAAATAAATTGTGAAATGTGGTTTGTTTAAATTGGAGCGGGAGAGAACTTTTTTTTAAATACCCGACGGCTCTTTTGAGGGTGAGGGGCCCACCCAAACCTCTTGGTATCATCGGTTGGTATGTAGAACCACAAACCGAAAACCACATGCCAAATAAGACTTGCCAAGAAGCGTGGTATGGCGTCTGCCGCAGGCGCCTATGGTTGCCGATCCTCCACGCCAAAACCACAATGTGTACAGGAAAGATAAGTTATACAAGTAGTAAAAAACTATACTTAGTGAGTTAGTGTGAGAGATCCTCAATGGGTATACTTTGTTTGTTAGATAATATTTTTATGCTTTAGAGAGGAAGAAGTGCTCAATGAGAGTATCATTGATTCCACCAATCTGCACTGTCACCGGATAATATTCATGATTTGTTTAATTTATATTGTTTTTGATTTTTTTTTATCGAAATAATGGGTATATGTGACAACGGAAATGAAGAGAGAAATAAAACAAATAAAAGGGTAAAGGTTTAGCGAGGTGAAATGAAGAGAAATAAAACAAATACAGAGGTAAAGGGTTAGCGAGGTATATTTAGAAAAAAACTGAAACATGAGTATGTTTTTGAGGATGCACTTTTTAATACATCTATACTATGTATTTGGGAAAGTCATTTTAAAATACACTAAAAATTTAAAAGTTTTTTTTGAGTTTTAATGTATTAGATATAGAATGAGGTTAAATTAGTATTTCAGCATTAATTACATTTTAATCTTTTATTTTAAATTAAATTCTAATTCTAGTTAGTTAATTAGTAGTTACATTATATTTTTCCTTATAAAAAAACTAACTATCCCATTATTTTAAAAGGGGTATAACTTTTTTGTATGTTAATATTTTTTTTATATATATTATAAAAACGAGAATCTTATTTTCTTTAATATGAGTATAGTATTTCTATAGTTTTTTTAATTAAAAGAATTGTTAAGTTAATTGATTAAGTGTCTATTAGGGAGTACTAACTAAATCGTTAACGGAAAACAGACAAGAACGAACCAAAATCAACCAAAAACTAAATTAAGTGAAAACAAATCAACCAAATAGCGAACTAACTAAAAACTGGTTTTTTGCTTTTTTGTGTATCCGCATTTAACCAAAATCAACTGAACCGAACTATTCATATTTTTATATATTTCTAGCTTTTATACCTTCAGTTCATGTGTTTCATATTTTGTATCTCCTTTTCATGTATTTATATATTAATTTCATATATTTATACCTTAATTTCGTGTATCTCTAAGCAAAAGTTTTAGTCTAAGTTTGGTTTTGGCCCTTAACCAAACTTAAACAAACTGAACCAAAAACCGTCAATATAACCGAAAAAACCGAATTGGTTAACTGAAAATCGATTGTTTAATAAAATAGACTAACTGATTATTTTTGTTTTGGCTTCAATTGAGGATAATAATCGAACTGATCAAACCATGCAAACACTAGCAGTGTCTGTGTTCCCTGTCGCATCATGCGGGCACCCTTCTAGTTTAAGATATACCAGACATTTTTAACTACAAATACTTTAGATTTTCTTATCTACATTCCCTATGGTGGGGAATAGTATTTGGAATCCATTGGTTGCTTTTAGCGGTTGGCAACTGAATATTTTTTTCCTTTCGGGTTCAATATTAATTTTATACACATACAAATAGCATGGAAGGGAATAGTTTCAGACTTTTCTCCATTAGTCTAGTCAAATTACGATTTTGTCCCATTTAAATTTACAGTTTGCTATCGGTTTTCTTTTTTCCTTCTCTTAGCCAAATTACGATTTTGCCCCCCAATTCAGATTTACAGTTTTGTCATCGCTTTTGTTTTTTTCTATCAAATTACGATTTTGCATCCTGTGTAAAATTGCAATCATGCCATTGTTTTAATGTTTTTTTTTTCACAAAACTATGGTTTTTTTTGCAAAACTATGGTAGTGTTTTGTTTTAATTAGTTGACTCGGTGTAATTTTTATTTGTGCCAGGCAGCCTGACACACATTCATTTGTACTAAAAAATTACAATTTTGCCCCAGTTTAAAATTATAGTTTTTTCATGGTTTTAATTTTTTTTAGTAAAAGTATGATAATGTTTTGTTTTAATTGGTTGACTCGATTTAATTTTTTTGAAATCGTGTTATAAATAGTATGCACAGGTAACCGAAACATATACTTAAATGCTATGAAAGAGAAATATTCAGCTTATTGCCCTGCAACGCGAGGCAAAATCTAGTTAACAAACAACAGACATGTTGGATGTCAGTTCTTTATAAAATCAGAACCATTTAGAAGAAGATTAGATTTAGAAAATACGTAGACATTATCTTAATATATAATTATGTAAATATATTAATATTTCTATGATGAAAAGGATGTGACGCTTCTATACAACTCAACGCAACCTTACTTGTTTTAAGATTATTAAACTAATTATTTTGTAGGATATGATATCCTCTTATAATCCTATGAGAAACAAATCTTCGCTATAGTCATTATCTATGTGTCATGTACATACTTTTTTACTTTGTTTCACCCACTTTATATTCATTACAACGCTTTTAAATGCATTTTTATGTGATTTTTTATGTCTTGTATCACCTTTCAGTCGTGTATCTTATAAATTATGTCAAGTTATTGATTAATAAAGGTTATGGACGACATTAACGCATGTATGATAAGCATAGTCATGTATCAGTTTATATTTATCTAGGTTTTGTTGCATCTTTTGTTCACCACCGTCTATCTATTGCTCAAACATAAAAAAATGACTATTAGTGAACGTTAAAACAATTTAACCTAATCGATTTTATGCCGCAATTAATCGATTCAGTACCATTTATTCTAGTGTCTAGTCCAGACCCATATGTTTCCACCCTAACTTAACCTAACACCTAACCATGAACCATATATGGTCCTTAATTCATTTTCAACCAAATTGATGGCTCATTCCGTCCGGTGATCTTTCTCCACTTGATGCATTAGTGGGGACGTGAGACCTTGCAACTGCATAGCCTCAAGATGTCACTTCCCATGGACCCACTTTAATACGGGCTTCACAATTCCCTTATAAAGAATTTAACAACTTAGCCCAAAACAAAACAACGTTTTCACAAGGTAATAATAATTCAAAAGTCTTTTGTACATTACTGTTTTTGGCTCCAATGGACCAACATTTAAAACTTATCTTGTGATGTGTTAATCTTATCAGTGCATTTGTCTCCAATAGTACTAAAGGGGCGTTGTTCTAGCAGTATCCGGATGACTTTCTCTAGGATAGGCTATCGGTTGAAGTCTCATTCATGAAAAATGTTGTGCGCGAGCCAGGGGTTTTATCACAATGGGTTTCCCTTGGAATTTGTGATGAGTCGGGTCAACAGCATTGTTTGCGATCATGGGAGTAGATGGCCTTTTGCCTATGTGTATACCCGACCCCGAGTGGCCGGGCTTTTTTGTATGTTCAAAAAATAATTTTATCCAATAGTTTAGCTTGACATGAAGTATAACTATAATCGTGTAGTGAACTAACATTATTCTATATAGTATCAAAATGTATCCAACTTGATATGCATGCTTTATTGCTTTAATCAATACATATCGAAAATTATACATTTATAGAAAGATTTATGATAAGAAAGATGAACATAATTGTACTAGAAATTAAGGACCAATGAAGCAAATTTCATGGCCTAGATAGATACAAGCAGTCAATGTATCGTAGCAACATGGAAAAACAAATAAACAAGAAGAATATACTTCACTTGCCACAATTGAAACCGCCACAAACTGAGAGAACTATAATGAGAATCAAAGCAATAATAATTCCAAGAACTATAAGTTTTATCTTCATATTCTGCAGCCACATTTTTCTCCTCATTTGTGTACCCTGTGTCCTAAAATCTTGTGCCTACAACATACCCATCATATATAATTAATTATATATAATGTAAACGATACAACTTTTCTAAATCAATTTATGCAAAGAATTACTACAAATGTGAATGACAAATCCCACATTTGGAATCCTATCAGAGCTGATAAATCGAAATTAGAGATCAGCTAATACTATCAATTTGAAAAGTTTTTTTTTAGTCTTTAGGATCTATATTATTCACACCCTCAAAAAATATTATTACGATAACTCACCAAATAACAAAAGTACCATTCAATAATAGAAGGAATAACGGAATTTTGTATATCATATCAATGCTACCAGTATTTCATAATGATTACTAATAGATACAAAAGGTCGTTTTGGATTGGAACCCGGTGAAAGGATAAAAGGTTACATTATTATGTGTCGACCCCGGAAAAGAAATTGTCAGTTGTTTTAAAGAGGATTTATTGATACTTTTTTTCTGAAGACAAATAAAAACACACCATCAAATGTGTGGTACAAGACTTTAAATCATAGGATCAAAAATTTCTATTTTATAACACATACTTATAGTATTTCAAAGACGTATAAATACAGAAGTTATATATTATACTGCATAGAACTCTGCCAAAGAAAATATAATTGGACTAAATTTTGAGCATTAAACTAATCTGTACACGTTAAACAAGTCTTTAACATGACTTGTTGATATGCATAAAACTATTTGAATAAACTATACAACAAACAGGATAGTAATCTAGTAGTTCATAAATTCTAACAATACATTATTGA